>CM029647.1:34419164-35019164 GCA_017311315.1 Dendrocalamus latiflorus | reverse complement strand
GTCTGAAGTGTGCATCTTCCTCGTGGACTTTCTTGCGCTCCTGTTTAATGGATAGAAGAAGATGTGGATCTAGCTAGAAATTATCCCGTGAACCTAACATAGTTAATAGAAAATAAGGAAACAAATCACAAGTATATGTTCCTATCAACTACTAGGATTTAGAGGCTCAAAGTCGCTCACACTCAAGCTCTGGCAAGTTCTTACCAATAAAACAGGTGGCACAATTGGTGGCTGGTTTATGATAAACTTGACTCAAGTGATGAGTAAAGCGATTGCAAGGGCCAGTTCGACGTGATCTGCTCGGTTAGTAGAATGTGTAGCTTGAAAGGCTAGATATCTAGTAATGGAGAACAATCAGTTAATTTCAGAAACTGCACATAATTGAATTATAGTTCGTATCTAGCTACTAGCCTATATTGATGATCAACCAAAGTTGGAAGAAGGCTAAAACAAGCGTACAAAAATGTATAGGAGTGGTAGACACGAGATAATTCAATAGAATACAATCTGGAATTGAAAAGCACAAGGATTGACCCAAATCTGAGAATTGCATATTTCTGTCAACTAGATAGGATGTCCGTATTTCTGCTGTAACTTTTTGTTAGTTGCTTATTCTTAATTATTCTTTTTTTATTTCCTGACAGCATTTGCTACAATTTTTCTTATGGGACCAATTCCTTCAAATCGATAAAAAATTATAACAAAAATCACAAGTGCAGACTAATGCAGATTCAAACCGGAAATTTAGGTCAAATTTCACCACAGATATCTCTTAAGTGCCTTACTGGAATGATGTGAAATTTTACAAACAGATGGATCATGAAGTTATTAATCTAATGGCAATGTTCTCACTAAAAAGGATCATGGAATCAAAAGATATGATGTTTTTTGTGGCGACTACAGAAAAGGGAGTCTTCTGGTCGAATTAGGATTTGGTGTGTTCTTAACGGTTTTGGACATGCGCTTTTTTTTGGAGTTTTATGGGACCAAATATATGACCAGCAACTAGGCAAAGCTAAAACAGATGCAATTCAATTTAGCAAACCGAAACTAATGTATTGAAAGGTACAAACGCGATTTGAACAGAGGAAATTAATTCTTTTGTAGGGCAAATTTTTTGGACTATGGGAAATAAAAACCACTAACTAGAGATACAAGAAATCCTATCAGTAAACTTCAGCTCTGATTCCACCTGATGAGGTAAACTTCCGATACGATGATTACTTTGATTTGGAGGAGAACGACTTTGACGATGCAGATTTCTAATTGATCATGACCAGAACATCAAGCAATCGCTAAATTACACTCCGAGTTATTATCAACCATGTCAAGAATACGGTTGACCTAACCACGAAGGTTTATTCCTGCATATAACCGAAGAACCTGTAAGAACAAGATAACAAGCAATATGAAATTACAAATATTTATGAATTATTGATAAGATGGGATTCCGAATAAGGATCTTGACTGACTATTCTAGTTGACACATGCAGAAGATAATAGTTGCAATGAAGGCAAACTAAAAATAAATTAAATCCAAGAAAAATAGAGGGGTGCGGCCTCTTTAAATAGGGGAGTGAAAGCCGCATAAAACTAAAAAAATAAGGGGGTGGTACTATTCATAGTACTGTTCATATAAACAGTACGATCATCAATAGTACGGGCCAAGAGAGGCGCCTTCCCCTTGGGCTCAAGCATTACAAGGCCCAATTTTGCCCAAACAAGTGATGCAACATTTTCTTTTAGTAATTGCAATGTGCACAGGAGGAATTTGGAGATGATGCTAGATCCATTGAATATAAACTTTCCATCGAGTACTCATGGACCTCACATGGACTCTGTATGTGCAAGTTATACACATTTAAAGTTGGACCTATCAAGCTGATTCCAAATTGATCTGGAGGCCGAATTGGATTCCAAAACGTGTCCAACTTGAATTCTTGCTTGAATTGGTCCAAAAACGATGTGATGCTATAAAAATATATTTTTTCATCATTAAGTAGTATAATATAGTTCATATAATATAAAGGCACTCCTGAAAACGAGCTCACAAAATAATTTAAGTGAATTATGCGAGCTCTTATAATTGGAATAGTAAGCATAGAAAATATGGTTGTATTCATAGGGGTCATGTCCTTATCACATTACTCAAGGCCACCCGCCGCGACAACAGTGCCTGTTTCACCACTGCCACCAAGCAAAACGTCCTCGGCCAACCCGCACGCACCCACCCATGCTCTGCCCATCCAGCTTGCCAAAGCTCTAATGAGGTGCAGCAACTCTGACACTCTAGCTTCACATGTCGTCTCGCTGCTGAAGCCACTCGATTGCTAGAACATCGTCCATGCATCATTGCCGCCAAAGCACTCCTCTTGTTCCTACTACCTCAGCAACCCTATTAAGCCCCCTCGAATTGTTGCTTAGCTTTAGTTAGCTTCCAATCGCACTCCAAAAGCTTTCCCTCCTCACCTCTGATCTTGCACCACCGCCGTCACAGTGCCCTACGCCGATGAGGTCCCAATCTCGATTCTCTACTGTAACACCCCAGCTTAACCAAACCTCAAAATGTCACTCAAAACTACTATCGCTACAAATTTTAACCAACAATCAAGTAATACCAACAACTAGGCTTCTAGAATAAACAATCAACAAGATACTAGGCATAAATTTCAGCAACACTGTAAATCATAAAATGAACTTAACATGAAACAACCAAAATTAAGATAAATCATAAACAAGTTTAAATTGAGTAAGGCATGAAGTAGCAATGTTATGAACTACTAAGACTATGGGAATCCATAAGTCATCTAATTGTTACAATGGAAGTTACTAAATAGTTCATGACCATAAATGATAAATTGCTAGGTAGAGTTGAAAGCTACAAAGTACAATGTTTCATGTTCTTCTTCCACCCGTGCATGTCGTTTTCAATGTTCACCTAAAACCAATAATAAAGTAAGAGTGAGTCTACGGCTCAGTAAGTACAAAGCAGAATAATAAGCGATGCATTGTCTTATTAGCAATTATTAACCATTTATCCCAACTTAATCCCCATATTAATTCTCAACATTTTCCATTCACTTATCTCAAATCACTTTTCATTTTTCATGAATACTTTGCAATACTCATGCACATGGCTCAACTTCTCTTTTGCATATACAAGTATAGTTGAGTGTTCACCGGTCGATGACACACTCTTACCTTATTCTTTTTCATACAGGGTCACAACTTGAAGTCTCGCCATGTCCTTTTTCATATAGGGGTCACCCTACCATTTTCACACAGAGTCCCACCTCCACTTCCGTGGAGTGCATACCGAAGTAGGACCTTACAACACTGATACTCACATGCAATGAAATAATTATCTTTCATTAATTAATTAGCAGTATTAAACAATTTACAATAGCATCATCTTAACCATAAACATCATTATCACAATTCTATCATAAGCATCATCATTCTACCATAAACAGCTGAGCATTATAAAAACAAGTCAATTCATGGTAATCATCATGGCAAGTATTTATTTATTTATTTCAACAAGTTTTAAATACCTAAATATCATTCTACCATGCACTTAATCATCTAGTTGCGACGACCGGTTTGATTAGGAGATGACAATACTCTTGACGCTACTCCTCGTACAAGAATTACTCACTCTCAATACAGACTATAGCAATACAAGACAACAAATAAATGACAACACTCGTACACGCTTCCCAAATCCACAACTTCCCCCTTTACTAGACTGCCACCCTGCTGTCCTAACACTAAAAATAGCATAACTCTCAATTTGTACATCTTTTTATAGCAAAACAAACTAGTTCTAAAATCTATATAAATTTTCTACAACTTTCTAGTTGATCAAATATTCAGATTAAATCATCTAAATCCCCTTTTTAACCTAGAAGACATGTCTGTCATCTTCTAGACAGCAGAATTAATAATTTCATATCTTTTAATCTACATATGCAAATACATTGAACTATGATATTTTTAGAATCAATAGAAAATTATCTATCACTTTCTAGTTATTCCTAAAATTTGATTCTACATTTAAATTAGTCAAATTAATGATTTCCCATGACTGCAACCTGGTACTGGACAACGGTCTCCCAAGATTCATAACTTTTAGTCTACTTATCTAAAAATTGTGTTTTTAGACTTTCTGGAATACTAAAAACAATTACCAACACTTTTTATGTAGACCAAATTCCTAAATTATTCCATCTTTATTTTTAATCTATAGATTCATTTGCACTACCATAATACGGCAAATCTATCAAACAACAGACTTACAAAATTTATAACTCAAAATCTATTTATCTGACCCAATTCTACCATCTACTATTTTTAATATATGAATTACGGTGACACCATCCAGACAAGACATTTTCTGAAACAGCAGACTTACCATTAACATAACTCCCAGACTACTGAGCCCAATCTTTGCACATATAAACTCATTGGAAGGTATTAAAATTTATATGACTCTCTAGTATAACACATTTTAATATTGTGCCTATGCAGTACCCACAAGCCTAGTCCAAGACACAGGGCACGAAATTAATCTGCTAAATGGGGCTCTCTCTCTCTCTCTCTTGACTTCCCAATCGTGATCTATCACATCTAACTGGTATCAATCTAGGCCATGGAACCAAGCTACAACATTAAAAAGGTAAGAAGTAAGGGTTTTGCGACTTTACCATAAATACAAATGCTGAAGACGATGAGCCGACGAGCTCATCCTCTCCTCCCTTCTCCTCTACCTTGCTCCCTTCTGAAGTAGCAGCATAGAAATACACTATGCACCAGGTGCATCGCATCAACACACTCGAGCAGGCAACAAACAGTTGCAACCTTTGCCACAAACACGTGCATGGGAGGCTAAAGGCTCACGTGTGGCAATCCAATGCTGCTACTGCTGCTATATGTGGAGGCAATGTTGGTGTGCAGTATGGCCATCGAGGCAAGAAAAAGAACCAGGCGGTGGCAGCGCAGCAACTACTCCATCAATTGAATAGAAAAATAAGTCAAAGGAGCTGTCAGTGAGAAAATGTTGGAATAAAGGCGCGGTGGTTTGGAAAACTGCCCATGATCATAGCAGGATGGACGACCAAGTAGACCAACAGCAACAACACATCAGGCATGCAATAGCTGCGGCCAGCACATATGCATGCATGAGTGCAAGAGCACAAACTCACAGCAAACACAGCAGCAGATTGGAAAGCAGGGGCAGCAGCTGCATGCACACAAGGAAGATGGCGCACAGGTGCATCAAAGTAGGGCTCAGGGCATAGCCAAAATAGACCTGGCTAAATAGGGTTAGAATCGAAGGCGATTAGCCCACTAATGGCTCACTAGGCTTAATTAGCACCAATTATTTAATCTTTTCTTAACTAATTCACATATTTTAGTTGGGGATGTTACATCTACCCTAGTCAACCAATCTCTAATTCCCTGTAGCAATGGCATCACTAGGACCCCCCAAACTTAACGTCGATCATGCCTTGCCCTCCCTAGGCCCCACGCCGTCGACGTGTTCGTCGCCGCCGTTTGAGCCAGCCCTCTATGGATAGCTCATCTGGAGCTACTAACGTGCAAATGGCCACTACCATTAGTTTCCTGACTAGCCAACACCTCATGCCCTTGCCAATTAGCCATCAGAAGCCCATAGTGCCATGGAAAACTGCCGGTGAGCTTTTCTCGCCGCTGGCCATCTCCAGTAAGCCTCGATGGTTGCAAACTCTAAAAATGGAACCACATCACTCTCTTGAGTCCATCCATGTGCTTGCTTACCTTCAGCCACTTCATCGGAGCTCGCGCAGGCTCGCCGCCACCGCTCCTCTGCTCGGGCGCACCATGGCCAGAGGTAGACAAAGCCAAAGTAGGCCAGGCCTAGTAGGCCGTTCATTTGGGCCAGGAAAAGTCGGCCTAAAAACCAATCCCAATCCAGCTAAAGCCGATAAGCCAAGACAATACTATAGCACATTACTGTTCATGGTCTACTTGATACTACTCACCCAAACCCAAGTAGTTTTCAGACCCATTACTGTTCCTAGCCCAACTCGTTGTGAATAGTATTGACCCATTATTGTTCACAAAAAATTAGTTAAAACAAATATACCCATTTCGACCGTCTTGAGCCCATCTAACACATTTTCAACTTTGTTCAACCAAACCAAGCACCATCTAAACCCTATTCACCCAAACCCATTTTTTATGTCTTTTTTGTTATTTTATTGCATTTTATTCCCAGCTTGCATTCTGTAAAGTAGGAAATTATTTGTATTAGTTCTTTACGCTAGCATTTGGATTCGATTAGTTGGCCAACAAAGAAGCTACTCAAGCAACTTAGATAGATGATGTAAACCTGGAGCCTATAATCAAATAATCAGAGACTCTGGATAAAGTGGCAAGTCACATGTTTTTGATGATGTTGAGCCTGCATCATTTAATTATTTAATTATCAGCACTTTTATTATTATTTATTTATGCATTGTTATTTAGTTAAAATAATTGTTTAGAATGCATGATAATTAATATTCACCTTAACAGATCTTAGTAATAATAAATCACTATAAAATTTACCATGATAGATTACAAATCCAAATGTTTTACACTAAGAGATTTGGTGTTTTCCCGATAGAATTACAAAATAATAATAGGGTTAAGGATGAATCGTGGAAAGCCATAAGATTGTTGAAGTCCATAATCTTACCCTAGGGTTGAGGCTTTGGTTGGTTTGGTAATAGTGCCTTAACGCACTAGATTTGTTGGTTTGTGATGGTTACCTCATTTGTAAAAAGTAAGAACTAGAACCTTATACTGAGTAAAGAACATAGTGATCACTCAATTACAAGCTTTGACTTGTCAAATCTAATCTAGTAGCTGCTCAAATCAATTGAATATCTACAGGATAGATTGGGGTTCCAGGAGTGGGAATGGCCTGCGTGTAATGGGGTGGTATGGAAATAGTATCTTTTATACTTAACAAAGGTAGGTCAACTCAAAGTCAAGCTGCGCCTTTCACATTGGCCTGTGAATTCCCGATAATGTGTGGTCCCTAGCCTATCGAGTAGAGGCTAAAAAGAGGAGAGCAATGAAATACCTTGTTTTCTCAATTCAATCGTAGGCTACCTGTTATGTGTCTTGACATTGAGAGTTTGATAAATCTTGTGGGTAAAACTAGGTAACTATGTAGAGTATAATAAATAGTATTTGAATACATCATACTCCCGGTTAATAGAGTTATGTTTCATGGGTGATTCCAACAATTAGGCATAAGTAGAGTTTGGAGGATTTTAATATGGAAAACTATGGATAACAAAACCTTCTTTACCAACAAACTTGTATCCACTAGTATTACATTACAACCAGTGGTTATCCAATTGAACTCCTTGCACATTAGCTGTATAGCTTTCCCATGTGGCTTGCTGAGTACCTAGTGTCCTCTATCTTGCTTTATTTTCATTAGAGCAGATACCAGAAGAGAAAAGGTGCTTTAGCTTTCGTGTTAGGGTTACGATCACACTCAAGCGTTCCTATAGGGTTTCTTCGAATCTTCTGAATGTAAGTTATGTTTTGGGCTTGGACGCCCATAAAGTTTCTAAAGTTTGGCCGTTAGGTCATGTGTTAATCGAGCTAATTTTTTAAATGCTCATGAGCAGGCATGATACTCTTTCTATCCGCATTAAACTCCCAGGCTGTTGCGGGAAGCTTTTCGGTCCTATTCCCAGGTTGTAACCCTAAGTGTAGATTCAGTTTCAATAAGAATATGTGAGAGACCATGTGGTTATGACCCCATGTTTGTGATGAGTAATTGATGAGTATTTTGGAAAGATTGAGTTTGATTGGTTCGTTTCGTGCCATGACGGCATTTGGCTCAGTCGGGTTTGGTTAGACGGACTTGTTGCATATTATTCTTCCCGATTGGTCGTTTGGGTCATTTTATGCTTGAGAACGATTTATTGATGCTAATGAGGTTTACATGTGTCGAACGGTGCTATGTGATGTGTTTCTTGTCTGTGATGGCTGCGGACGTCAATACAGAGTCGTGGCAAGGCATGGGATGACCGGACTAGGCGGGGGCGGTGCCGAGGTCAAAGCGGTCGAGGTGTGCCGAAGACGGCGAGGACTCGAGGTAGCTGCGTGGCTTGGAGGGCAAGGAATGAGGAAGCTTCCTGGAAGGTGCACAAGGGGCGTTTTGGTGAATACGCAAAGCTGCACTAAAGGAAGTGGATTGTGGATAAAGCACCATGAGTTGTTGAGAGCTAATGGGTAAAGTGGTTTGTAAACCCATTAGTGGAGGCTATAAATAGAGAGGGTGTTCTCTAGTAGCTTTCATGGAAAACAATGCAGATTTTGAGAGAGATGGCTTGAGAGAGTAGGTGTGAGAGTTAGGGTTCTCTCCGTACATGAGTTGTTAAGGTTTTGGGGCAGCACTTGTGTTTTATTTCGGGTGTTCTTCTTGAGTTGTGAGATGGGGTGAACTGATGTAATCATTCCTCTTGTTTAATCATTCATCTCTTTTTGTCTCAATCGAAGAAATTATGTGTTTGAGATGTCTTGAGTAGGCTCTCTTTGTTTTGCTTTTGTTTTCCTGTGCTTCAGCTCTCTTTCTCGTGCTCTTTCTTTGTTGGGTGATGTTTCTGTAACACCCCAGCCAAACAATGACCTGGAATGCTACCCAACTAGAAGTAAAGCAATGTTAACTAATTGCGTTATACAAAATTTCGGTAGAGCCTCCTTTGTTTATCTTTCTAAATCAGAGATTTCACAAGCAGTATCGATTATAATAGACAATCCTCAAGTAATAAGTTCAATGCTAAGCAAATAGATTAAAGATTACTAAACCATTCATGGATATAATACCTAGAGAAAGACCATGAGCATCATAAATACTCTAAACTCTTATTACAATTAAAATCCAAGGGTAATAATCAAATGGTACTTAAATAGTCCTTGCGTCTTATATTTAATTTTTCTCCCTTTATTTCCATTATGGGTGGAGCGTGCAAGTGCAATAAGACTAATCCTTCTTTTTCCCCATGCACGCCGACCTCATAACGGTAACTAAAAAAACAACAACAAGAGTGAGTCCAACGACTCAGCAAATATAATAGATAGTAACAAGAAAATTCATGAACATCACTTCACACATTCATCCATCAACCATATAAATAAGCCATACTATGCAAGATGATCAAAAATCTCTTTATCTCTTTCTCTTTTGCATTTTACCGGTAATGCAAAGTGTGCATCCGTCGATGCACACCCATGCCTGTACCACCTGGTACAGGGACCAATTGCCCATACTCCACAAGTATGGGTACCTTTAGCCCGTCATGTCATCAACATGACGGGGACCTCGGCGCTTAGTCATCTCGTGACCAAGACTTCAATAAAACAACATGATGCATATGCATGAATGTCTCAATAAAATAAATCTTGCATTCACATTATCTATGCACCAGAAATACTCATGAACACTGTAAATTGCAATCACCCATAAACTGCACCAATACATCCTACCACAACCATGAACACATATATTCATATTATAGATCAAACATCGACATTCCACACTATCAATTTTAAACCATCATTATACTTGCTTTAACCGCGAGAAAACGGGGGACGTGCAGAAGGTGCCGCCTCTGGGATCCGTCCTCCACCTGAATAATAATTATAATATTTGCTAAGATAACAGTAGCGGACCTTTTCCCAAATAAAAACAATCACAAACTAGTAAATTCTTCTAACTTGGTTCCAATTCCCAAATCCTACAGGTCATCCCGCCCCCCTCTGTGGACAGTCAACTTCAAAAATTTATATCTATTGGTACGGGAGTCCGAATAAGGTGTTCTTAAACTTTCTAGAAATATAATTAAATTATCCAACTAAATCTAGTTGGTGAGCCTACCTGATTCGGCCATCTTCTACCCGCACCATCCAATTTTCTAAAACATCAATTTCACGTTGGGTTCTCTGGACAGAGCACTAAAAATGCCATAACTTCCAGCCCGAGTGTCCGAATCATAATTTCTTAACCTTCCTGGAAAACTAAGACAATTATCTACAATTTTCATAATATGGAGATTCTCTGATTCTCCCGTTTTCTAATCGCCCAATCCAATCTACCAAAATCTGACAGAAATCTCCCGATCTGCAGAATAGTCTTACAAGAAAAATTATAACTTCTGCTACAGAGGTCCGATGGACGCATTCTAGCACTTCATGAAAAGATAACGACGTCCTTTACAACTCTCTAGGAGAAGTACAGACCTGAATCCCCACAAAACTACCCCAAAACAGCCGTCCAACAAAATCTATCCTAGCAGTCCAGAATACCGATATTGCCACCACAACTAAAATATACATCTAATTGGGGGAAAACAGGGGTTACCCTTGATGAATTGCTGAAGAACACGACGAACACCCCACGAACTCCTTCTCTTTTCTTTTCCCCTTTTTCTCTTCCTCTTCCCTTCCTCCGGATCCAAACGCCTCGCTGCGATTGATCTCCTTCCTCCGCTCGACCGGCAGCGAATGGAGATCTTTTTCACCGGTAGGGGGCTTCAATGGAGGAGAGGGGAGGGAGAGGGGCTGCTGTACATGGGAGGCGCAAGGGGGAGAGAGGGGGTGGCGGCCACAAGGGGAGAGGAGAGGGGGAGAAGGGGTGGCGGCTAGGGTTTGGGGTGGGGTGCCTCCCCCCTTTTTGGCCAGCCACCTCTTGGGCCAAGGCCCAGGCCCAGGTTGCCAGGATTTTTATAAATTCCCACTCTAAAAATCTCTATTTAACTCTTTTCTATATGGTCCTTCCTCCAATTAATCGATTAACTCTCGAATCACTTTTGGGGTATTACATTCTACCCCCCTTAAACAGAATTCGACCCCAAATTCTATCCATGCTTACACCAAGGTTTAATCACAGCTAAAACGTAATCATATTAAACGCACCTATTCTGAATAATTCTGGATATTGCTCACGCATGCGAGACTCTAATTCCAAGTGGCTTCTATCTCTGTCTGCTGCGACCAAAGCACCTTGACATACTTTAAAGTTTATTCCTCAATGCTTCTCCTGATCTTTCCAGAATTCGCACTGGCTTGGACTCAAAGGACAGATCATGTTCAAGTAATAACGGTTCTAGTAAAATATATAGCTCCGGATCTCGCAGGTACCTCCTCAACACCGGGTCATACATAACGTTGTGTATCCCACCCTAGGACCCAAGGTGGTCCTGTCGATACACCACCCTCCAAATCCTCACAATTACAGATGCGATTAAATATACCTCGGGTTATCATTCTCTTTGGTACCAACCCGCACAATCTGCACATCAAACGAAACTCTTGTTCCAACTCTCAATCGATCTCTTTACCTTAACAAGGAGCACCTCCTTTAACCACTGACGAACAAAAGTGCTCATTGTAAACAATCTCTTTTACAACCAGAATCCAACTGAAAATAAAGGATTTTCATCACAACCACACTTCACCAACTCCCCACCAAAATAATCAAATCTAAAAATCAAGGATTCAACATGAGAACCTCTCCACATTCCAAGTAGGTAATTTGCAAATAACAACACATAAGTCAGAGGAGAATCACTCCAATGCCAAACCCTTCCTTTGTTTTTTTTTCTGAACCGGAAAAACCACCCATGTCAACGTAAAGTCAACTCAACCCACAAAAGATTTTTGCTATCATCACATAGCTCAAATAAGAATCAAGAGAGCATTTTACTACCCGAGAAAATATTGTTTTTTTCTTTTAGGAATAAACTTTCTCTTGAATCACAAGATTCCAAATCATCACACACCACACTAACTCATTTCTCTTAAACTGGCAACATCAACACTATGCTCAAACCGAGTGCATAAACCACACCTTTGTGGAGAGACTCTACTGTCCTCACAATAACATACTCTAGCCAACTCCTCTACCAACAAGGTTACTTTGATAAATAATTTCCAATGCCCCTCATCATTGTTTTCACCCACAATCACTTCATCACAATCCTTTAAGGATAATCAACTTGAAATTCTCAGCACACACACTCAGTTCCCTCACCCAAAGGACACTATCAAGGAGCATCACACTATTTAGAATCCCCTTGTTCCAATATTCCCACACAACATCATTAGCCTCCAAGGTTCTAGCATAAAACACCAAACCAAAATTTTTTCATCTCCAGGGCTCATATATATGTACTTCGATATAATTGATATGAAGACTCTCGAATTTGGTGACTAAAATTCCCATAATCAAGCATGCTCAATCATTAACAATCACATGAAAACATATTCTCAACCTAATTATCTTTAGAAAGATTCTAACTCTTGGAGGGTTACTCACTGAAGCCAAGTCATGCATCTACCCTACTCTATAATACACCAAAATTATCTTTACTACATCCACCCCCTCAACCACTCTCACAGTCATGCCTAATCTAAGTCCACCCAGATTTGTGTACCAAAGTAATCCAACTCCATACAAATGAATGGTCTGGATCTCTCCTCAAACCTTATTCTCTTACTCATTGAAGATCCTAAGGCCAAAATCATTTGGATCATGCACATCATTGAACCGGTATCCACCCGCGCCCACGCACAGCGCTCGGCCCCACGTTTCCTCGCAGCCTCCGCCACACACCCACGCTCCCCCCGTCCTCCACCGCGCCGCCGCTCCCCCATCTCCACCTCTACCCTGCGCCTCCACCCCGTCCGCTCCCCCCGTCTTCCCCCGCACCGCCGCTCCCCCCGCCTCCTCCTCCCCACCCCACGTTCTCCGCGCCTCTCTCCACCGCCGCCTCCCCCGCTTGCCTCCTCCTCCCCCCACCCCCCCTACCCGGCCACCGGCCGCCTCATCCGCCCCCCACCCGGCCGCCGGCTTTCTCCGCCGCTCCGCCTCGCCCAGATCCGCCGTCGCACCCGCCGCCGGCCGCCTCCTCCACCCCTGCCCGGCCACCGGCCGCCTCCTCCGCCCCCCCACCCGGTCGCCGGCCTTCTCCTCCGCCCCGCTCGCCCAGATCTAATCCCCTACGCTAATCGGTGGAAATGGCAATTGGCAGGGACCAGTGCATGATGGATCTCGCGGACAACCAGCAGAAGCTTATCGCCGGCGCCGCGCTGCTGGTCGCCACCATTGCCTTCATCAAGCTCCTCCTGAGGTCCGGCGCCAACGGCAAGCGGCTGCCGTCGACCATCCCGGCGGCGCCCGTGGTGGGCGAGCTGCTCCGGTTCTTGCGCGGCCCCATCCCGATGATCCGGGAGGAGTACGCCCGCCTTGGCAGCGTGTTCACCGTCGGCATCCTCAGCAAGAAGATCACCTTCTTGATTGGCCCCGAGGTGTCGGCGCACTTCTTTAAGGGCAACGAATCGGAGATGAGCCAGCAGGAGGTGTACCGGTTCAATGTGCCGACCTTCGGCCCGGGGGTCGTCTTCGATGTCGACTATTCGGTCAGGCAGGAGCAGTTCCGGTTCTTCACCGAGGCGCTCCGTGTTAACAAGCTCCGCAGCTTCGTTGATCAGATGGTTGCTGAAGCTGAGGTGAGACATTACTTCCTCTGTTGTCTTGATTTGCTGTTTTAAAATTCTATAAATGCTGTTATGGTTGCTGTGGTAATTGTGAGGCGAGATGCTTGTTCTTGGATATGAATGTAGCAGAGTTAACACAGTTTATGCTATTTTACATAGTTACCGTCGGCTAGACTTTGTTTTCAAGATGAAAGGTGAGGGTTTTGTCACTTGCGTGGTTTATCTGTAGTGAATTGTCCTTGGCCAGTGGTGCTATTTTTAGATGATAGGAAATTGGGATTTGTAGAACGTGAAATTATAAATGGCTGTAGTAGACACAGCACATTTGTAAGCAGATTTATAATGTGTACAAAAGTACTGGACACCAAGTTTAGGGTTTAAGGATATATTATGCAGGGGGATTTGGATGCTGGGGGTGGGCCGCCGGGTCTCAGATCTGAGATGGCCGACGGCGGCGAGGAGGGGAATGCTGCGGCGCCCAGGGGCTCTGCGCGGCGGCGGGGCCCAGTGCGGGCTAGCCTCGACGCCGACGAGTTCATTGCGCTGATGCACGGGTCGGATCCCGTCAGGGTCGAGCTCACCTGCCTCGAGAACGAGCTGCGTGGTCAGCTGATCTGTTCCTACTATTCATTTCACTGATTGTTGAGGGTTTCCTGCGGTAAAAGGGTTTGATCGCTGTGTGGTTTTGTGGTGTTAGATAAGGAGAGGGAGCTCGGGGAGGCGCAAACGGAGATACGCGCGCTGCGGCTGTCGGAGAGGGCGCGGGAGAAGGCTGTGGAGGAGGTAATTGCCAATAGCTCTCTAGATTTTCTGGTGCAGTGATGTGGTCTCTGCTATTTTTCTGGATGGTCATTTCCTTTGAATTGGGGCGCGAGGCGATTTAATTCCGCGTCTCGCTTCCCCGTCTTACAACGTGGTCATACCGACCGGTCTCTATTATTCCAAATTTGTGCTCAGTGTGGGATATGGGCTTGCAACTATTCCGCAAGCATCTCACTCGATCTCCGGAGATTGAACACAAAACTATCACTGGTCTCCTAAGATTGATTGAGAGCGAGAGGTACTGATGTTCTTCAATAAAATTTGTTATTAGAGACTTCCTGTTATAATCTGTAGCAATTGTTACCTGAGTTTAACGGACAACATTGAGATGTACTATACTTGTACCAACTTTAGTATTGCTATCTGGTATTAAGTTTTAGAAAATGATTTCTGACCTAGAAGCTGCCTTGCTTAGGAAGCTTGTTGCACATACATATCTCATTTGATTTTTTTTGTTCTTTTAGGTACCATAAATATCTTATGCTATAATTAGTTGTGAACTTACACTGTCATTGTCTTTATACTATATGAGATTTTATTGACTGGAAAGTGTTACGGTTTTATAGTTCTGTTCAATCAGGCTTGGTGAAGCAATAGATAAGACATTCAAGGTTACATGAAGAACATGAAAGGTGCATTCTATATTTGGAAACGTACACAAAGAAGCCACTTATAGAAACTACTGAGAAGAAACTGCTAGAGCGACATACATCTGCAATTCTGGAGAAGGTAATTTATGAATTGACAATTGCATTAGCTGTTATGTAGCCAGAACAATCCTGATTTTGTCTTCCTCGTGTCCATGATAAACCATGAAATGGTGGTTCTATCAATGTTGTCCTGCATAGGCAATTGTTTGGCGTTTTCTGGTGTTTCCATCGTTTATCAATTTAGCAAAACTTTGCAATTTGGTTGGCCTGGTGCTCAGCTCTGATATCTTTTTTTTTTTGCCTCATTTAGGGGTTCACAATGCTCATGGAAGCACATCGTATAAATGATCTTGCAAGGATGTACATTCTTTTCCAGAGAGTCAATGCTCTTGAGTTACTAAAGCAAGCACTTAGTTCATATATTCGGGGCACAGGTAAGGGCATAATCATGGATGGTAAACCTGTTTGGCTCTTTGTTCCCTCCTCGCTCACGACTATGCAGGAAATGAGCATATGTATTCATTAACAGAGGAGAGAATAAAATCTGAACAAACTAGAGAATGCTACACCAGGGAAAGGAGTTCATGGGAGAAGGTTTCCAAGAGAGCAGACCCTAGGAGATAGGGAAAATTGCATATATTAGTAACACAATAATATTGTCCACTGGCACATAGAGCATTCCATTGGATCAACCTCTCCGGATAATTCTCTCCTGCATTGCACCATTCCCTCTAATGTATCTTTATTGTTAGTGCTACATTCTTCGCAGTCATACCAATGATTTTTTTTATAAAAAAAACCACCTATTCCTCTCCTTCCAAATAACACCAGTTAGTCAATACGACTATAAAGACAACCTTGAGCCTTCTGGCGTTCTTTTGGAACATGAACTATACTGTGAAGCCCTTGGCAAACAATAGCCCTTTGTGCAATAGCATTTGGGATATGAAAATTGTTAGGGTTTTCATCTTTTAACTATCGTGCAGGCAATGAATGCTGAAGGTAAGAATGGTGGTGTTAACCGCAACAAGAGGAATTCACGGAAGGGTAGAGATGAGAATGGAGACGATGGTGATGATTCTGACGAGAACAGTAATGAGAATGCAGACTCGTCATCCCAGAAGAAGCCAAGGGTCGTGTGGTCCGTTGAGCTGCACCGAAAGTTTGTGGCTGCTGTCAACCATCTTGGCATTGACAGTAAGAGCTCATGTTTCATAGCTTACTTATCAGGAATGTTGGCTAACTTTTTTTCTTGGTTCATGACATCATTCATAATAACATATCTCTGTGTTCATTGTGTCCATAATGCAGAGGCTGTTCCAAAGAAAATATTGGATCTCATGAATGTACAGAACTAATGTAATATTAATCCTGCAGTAGAATGTTGTGCAGCTTTATGTGACAAAAATATTTGGTTATACAATATATGAGACGTGAATCTTAATGAATCTGATTGTTCATTTTATTTTTTACAAATTTTATCTTGTTTTGTATTTTACTGTAGCGTTAGCACGGGCACACTACTAGTAGCAATAATTCAACAATCCCTACTATCCCAATGATTCCCATAGTGGTTAGACTTCTTCATAATTACAATCTCATTAACTACACCACCATAATCATCCTACTAAACCTTGCAAAGTGCCCAATCACAATACTCTAATAAGATCGATCAAGATTCTCATACTTTTGATAATTCTAATGTTCCATCAAAACAATCGAAACATTCTTGAACCACAATCTACTATAGGTTCTACTAATTGCAACCATAAGATCAGTTAGCTCTAAAGACAAACATTCTATTTAAATCAAATCCCCACTGAGTATTATTCCAAGAAATCAATTTATCACTCAATGAACCTCAAACAACTTGACACCTACTATCTCACCAAAATCATCTACTTGGCCATCACTATCGAGTTGCCGTTATACAACCTAAAAGGCTTTGCAACACGGATTGGTTAATCCTTCCTCAGAAGAAGATATAGATAGAAACAATTTTTTTAGCACATAGTAAAACATTTACCACTCACCGGAGACAAGACCAAGGAAAAAAGTCAAATAGCCAAGATCTTGGAAAATAGAAGATGAGACCATAGTTGAGTGCACAAGTCCCACAAGAAGAGAATATCAAACTTCAGCCAAAAATAAATAAATAAAGCACTGCTTTTGGAAACTTGAGGAATTCCTTTGAGGCAAACCAACGAGGTTAAGCACGCTTCAATAAGCTGCAAGGTACAAAACTTGAATCCAACCGTGAATACCTCTACTACACCCTTCAATTTAATAAAGGACATAATTTTCTTTAATGGAAACATCACTTTACCAACTTCAAGCAAACGATCGTTTAAGCTCAAATCACAAGAATCACTTAAGAACCGATAGAACCTTCCAATACGTCACTCTGCGCAAACTAATTTCAGATACCACAATAATTCATGAACTCCCATAGGATCATGAATGCAAAACTCCAAACATTTCATTTAACTGACATCATGGAAGACGAACAAATTCTTTTACTTCTAAAAGAATCAACACTACCCTCATCATCTCATACTCAGTTTTACTAACCTCATCATCATATATTCTTAGCATGATCATCATAGCCTACCAGCGCATCATAAACCTTTCCAAAAGAACACAATAACTTATTTCAAAGTGTTTTTTTTCCAATAAGATTGCAACAATCTTACTAACATCAAGAATAATACACTCTTAGCAAGAATCGTTATCGTCTACCCTTCCATTATAAAGCCCACCAAAATCTCATCAAATAGTTTTATGCTACTTTATCATCCCATCCTCAAACTGAAAGTATTTCAAAACCTTACAACCTCACTACGACAACCGCTTTAAATTAGAGGAGATCTACTACACAATTTTAATGATTCTACCAAAACTCTTCCATCAAGGGCTTAATATCATCGAACAATCCCACCATCATGTAAATATAGATCACATTTCAAACCCCATCCATTTCTCTCTTATTGATGCGCAACACCAAACTTCATTACACAATAGTTGCACTTAGCAATTACATACGAACACTAAGTATCTACAAAGATAACTCCAAGACTAATATCCACTAATATAGTAATCCAACACCTTCTGAATTTAACTATCCTAAACGGTTAGATTAATCCATTGAGACCTGTTGATCCAATTTATCCCAAAAGTTTACTAATTTTGTCTCTCTTATTGATCAACCAGTTCATCAAAGTTCCACGCCTCTTAGTAACTCTATTGATTCCATTAGGAATAGCCCTATTCATAAACACAGTTCATGAACAACTACAAGAAGACAACATCAACTTATTCGGTTTCACTTCCAAGGATACTCATACCATATCAATTTTACTTGATTACAATCTCTGACTTAACCATAACCCAAGACATCACAAAAGGATTTTAACACCTCCCTTCAGAAAAGAGAGGTATTATACTTCAATACTTAGAATAATCCAAAAGAATTACATAAAGCCAAAGCTTTCACATGTTAAAGAATTTGCAACATAAAACTTTCATAAACAAGAATACCAAGAGACATGTTTCACAACAAAAAAAACTCCCGGGAAGGGACCAACCATGCAAATCCACAATGCTCACAGGTAGAAACCAATTGAAAACCCTCAACTGCAATGAACCACGAGCCCAAGATAAATTCATCCACCACCACAAGATAAGAATTGACCAAATTCAACTCAAGGAAGAGAGAAACTTTTCTAAAGGACTCATTCTTAACCTCTGAAACTAAGTTGCTCAAGGAAAAATCCTTCACCATTTCATTACCACGAATAGTGATATACCCTGGCCATGCAAATGGCCACACCGCGATCTCTATCTCTCGACATCAACTATCACCACACATAACAATCATATAATCAAATCATAGGCACAAAAGATCATCTCATAACACGTACAAAGTCAAACATTAAGCACACATTCAACTATGATAACCGACGGAAACGTAGATGCAATGCAAACCCCATTCCCACCTACAGTGCTTAGTGTGTCAAAATTAATATTTCATTAACCACGGACCTACAGCCTGCTTTGATACCAAATGTAACACCCCAGCCAAACAATGACCTGGAATGCTACCCAACTAGAAGTAAAGCAATGTTAACTAATTGTGTTATACAAAATTTCGGTAGAGTCTCCTTTGTTTATTTTTCTAAATCAGAAATTTCACAAGCAGTATCGATTATAATAGACGATCCTCAAGTAATAAGTTCAATGCTAAGCAAATAGATTAAAGATTACTAAACCATTCAAGGATATAATACCTAGAGAAAGACCATGAGCATCATAAATATTCTAAACTCTTATTACAATTAAAATCCAAGGGTAATAATCAAATGGTACTTAAATAGTCGTTGCGTCTTATATTTAATTTTTCTCCCTTTATTTCCATTATGGGTGGAGCGTGCAAGTGCAACAAGACTAATCCTTCTTTTTCCCCATGCATGCCGACCTCATAACGATACCTAAAAAAACAACAAGAGTAAGTCCGACGACTTAGCAAATATAATAGATAGTAACAAGAACATTCATGAACATCACTTCACACATTCATCTATCAACCATATAAATAAGCCATGCTATGCAAGATGATCAAAAAAATCTCTTTATCTCTTTCTCTTTTGCATTTTACCGGTAATGCAAAGTGTGCATCCGTCGATGCACACCCATGCCTGTACCACCTGGTACAGGGACCAATTGCCCATACTTCACAAGTATGGGGACCTTTAGCCCGTCATGTCATCAACATGATGGGGACCTCGGCGCTTAGTCATCTTGTGACCAAGACTTCAATAAAACAACATGATGCATATGCGTGAATGTCTGAATAAAATAAATCTTGCATTCACATTATCTATGCACCAGAAATACTCATGAACACTGTAAATTGCAATCAACCATAAACTGCACCAATACATCCTTACCACAACCATGAACACATATATTCATATTATAGATCAAACATCGACATTCCACACTATCAATTTTAAACCATCATTATACTTGCTTTAACCGCGAGAAAACAGGGGACGTGCAGAAGGTGCCGCCTCTGGGATCCGTCCTCCACCTGAATAATAATTATAATATTTGCTAAGATAACAGTAGCAGACCTTTGCCCAAAAAAAAACAATCACGAACTAGTAAATTCGTCTAACTTGGTTCCAATTCCCAAATCCTACAGGTCATCCCACCCCCTCTGTGGACAGTCAACTTCAAAACTGCATATCTATTGGTACAGGAGTCCGAATAGGGTGTTCTTAGACTTTCTGGAACGATAATTAAATTATCTAACTAAACCTAGTTGGTGAGCCTCCCTGAGTCGGCCATCGTCTACCCGCACCATCCAATTTTTTAAAACATCAATTTCACGTCGGGTTCTCTGGACAGAGCACTAAAAATGCCATAACTTCCATCCCGAGTGTCCGAATCATAATTTCTTGACCTTCCTGGAAAACTAAGACAAGTATCTACAACTTTTATAATATGGAGATCCTCTGATTCTCCCGTTTTCTAATCTCCCAATCCAATCTACCAAAATCTGACAGAAATCTCCCGATCTGCAGAACAGTCTTACGAGAAAAATCATAACTTCTGCTACAGAGGTCCGATCGACGCGTTCTAGCACTTCATGAAAATATAACGATGTCCTCTACAACTCTATAGGAGAAGTTCAGACCTGAATCCCCACGAAACTACCCCAAAACAGCCATCCAAAAAAATCTGTCCTAGCAGTCCAGAATACCGACATTGCCACCACAACTAAAATATACATCTAATTGGGGGAAAACAGGGGTTACCCTTGACGAATTGCTGAAGAACACGACGAACACCCCATGAACTCCTTCTCTTTTCCTTTTCCCTTTTTCCCTTACTCTTCCCTTCCTCCGGATCCAAACGCCTTGCTGCGATTGATCTCCTTCTTCCGCTCGACCGGCAGCGAATGGAGATCTTTTTCACCGGTAGGGGGCTTCAATGGAGGAGAGGGGAGGGAGAGGGGCTGCTGGACATGGGAGGCGCAAGGGGGAGAGAGGGGGTGGCGGCCACAAGGGGAGAGGAGAGGGGGAGAAGGGGTGGCGGCTAGGGTTTGGGGAGGGGTGCCTCCCCCCTTTTTGGCTTGCCACCTCTTGGGCCAAGGCCCAGGCCCAGGTTGCCAGGATTTTTAGAAATTTCCCCTTTAAAAATCTCTATTTAACTCTTTTCTATATGGTCCTTCCCTCCAATTAATCGATTAACTCTCGAATCACTTTTGGGGTATTACAGTTTCTTGCTTGAGGAGGACTGCAGATTATTTGCAGCTGAGTTGTTGTTTGGTTCAAAGGAGGATAGACCACTTGTGAGCTTGCAGAATTTCTAGTCGGCTGCAGCTTCAAATTGGCACTTTAAATCTATTCGGCCAGCACTAGTTTCTTTGTCTATTCACTGCTGCAATTAAACTGTTTTTGCTCCTTTCTTTTGTTCGGCCAGGATCAATGCCTTTCTCTTTCTAGTTTTTGGCAGCAGGCCTGGTACTTCCATTTTTGCCTTTAGTTGTTGGCAGCAAAGATACATTTTGGGCAGCAAAGTAGCTGCTGTTTTGAGAGTTTGGTTGGCTGCAGTTTTTAGTTTTTGGGCAGCAAAGTAGCTGCTGTTTTGAGAGTTTGGTTGGCTGCAGTTTTTCAGATTTTGGGCAGCAAAGTAGCTGATGTTATGAGAGTTTGGTTGGCTGCAGTTTTTCAGATTTTGGGCGGCAAAGTAGCTCACGGCCAAGCAGTGGAGCATTTGGTCTTTCAGTTTCAGTTGTTCATTCACTTGTTTTTGGGATTAGGAAAAGGCAGCACATTCTTGCCCTCTTCTCTGATTTCTTCAGATTGCCTCCCCCTTTTTCTTTTTCAGTTTTGCTCACTTTTCTCTTTATTTTCCTCCCTGCTTTTCAGTTTGGACAGCCTTCAATTTTGGGAATTCTATTGAGGCTTCTCTTCCACTGGTCAGACTGTTCCTGTTTTGTGGAAATGCTCATAGTCGTCTTTGGTCAGTTTGCGTTTCCGGGATTTATGTATTAGATCAAATCAGTGCATGTTGATTCCTGTCTAGCTATTCCTTCAGTCAAATCTATTTTTGGGTTCCCGGTAAGCAAATTTAATCTTCTTCATAGCTTACATAGCTATCGGAGAGTTGAAAAATTGTGTGGATACTCGGGATATTTTTTAAGGGCTCCATTCACCCCCCTCTGTCGCCGTTTTCAATCCAACAATATGAGCTAAGAATTGCAAAAACTATAAGTATTATTGCTATCTTGTCTTTCCTATTTCTATCTCATCTCTGTTACACATGTATTAAAAAGCTTTCCTTTTGAATTTGTCAAAATCTCTAAAATTTATGTAGCCATTTAGACTAATTTCTTATTGTAGGTATTGTCCAAATGGAGCGAAAACTAATCCTCAGTAGAAGTAGTACTAAGGATAGTGTCAAGGAGAATAGTGTGAGTACCTTGACCAAAACTGTTGCTTCCGAAAATTAATAAGGTCACCACTCAAGTAGTTAGTTAGTAATGCATATTTGATTTTCGTGATGCTACGGGTAAAACCATTTGAGTAGACAAAATTCTTTTGATTGTATTAACAACCAAGTTGCACTATCAGCCTGTTAGGTTGTTATATAAGCAATTTGTGCAAAACTATTTCTAGTTTCAAGTAAAGACTATATTGAAAGCCTTCTATTTCTGCCCTATTTCATCTCGATCCTTACCTATATCCTTCTGTTTTTGTTCTTCCTTACCTGTCAGATTCGAAAGCACTAAGAAAGTAAATGTTAATTCCTGATTATAATAAGTGGATTGCTCTATACCTATGGAGTCGTAAGTGAAGATAGATAAACCCATAAGGGATTTACATAAGAAGTGATGAATAAACAAGAATATTGGTGAATTCATATCGATCGTCAGAAGGAATTATAGTGTGAAATTTGGATGGATAAATTGGTAGAGTTTATTGAATTGGATTGATAAGAAAGATGGATTAATCAAATTTTGGAGAGATAGGATAAATGATAATAATTATTAGATTATAGACTTGATCAATGATGTCATTTTCGGTGGATTTTTGTAATGATGAATTAATTTGGGAGTAAATAGTGGAGAGCAAAATGGATTGCTGAACAAGCAGATCATGATTATGAATCAATGGTGGAAAGGATTAAAATAAAAATACTAGATTATAATTAGGATGTAAAGTTGAACGGCTGGCAAATAGCATATTTGAAATTGAATTTACAAATCTATGATGAAAGTAGAGATTTATGTGAAGATTTAGATAACCACAATTTGATTAATGAAGTTGTGGATAATGCAATAGAAAGTATATGTTCGGTGGATTGAATAAATAATAATATTTATTGTTTGGAGTTTTAGATAGCAGTGATGCCATGACTAAATGATGAAGGAAGATAGTATAGTCATAAATAGTAAGAAGTAGAAGTTAAATTAATAAGGCCATTGAATTCTAAGCTACGGTTCCTTGTTTATGGCTATAGTACTTTTCCATGGTCATAGCTGCCGTTCCTTGTTTATGGTCGTAGCTACAATAACCGGTCGATAGTTGAAGACTTTACTGGTCGTACTAGATAGTCATAGACTTTACTAGTCGGCTCTTGATTGTCGAAGACTTTGTGATCGGTAATTGTGGACTTTACTGGTCAATGATCTTAGACTTGTGATCGGTAGTAGTAAACTTGCGATTGAAAGTCGAAGACTTTATGATTGGTTGTCGTAGGCTTCACGGTTTGTACTCGTAGACTTCATGGTTGGTACGAGTACTTTAACTATTGCTATCTTTGAGTACTCGTGTTAGGCCAGCAGTAGGACTGGCTGGTGGTGATTGGTAAACAATACTCGAAGGATTCAATACTCGTAGATGGTAGTCTGTGCGGTACTCATGGATGGTAGTTTGTGCAGTACTCGGTGATCAATGGTGCAGTGAATGGTTGGAGATCGGTAGTCATAGACTTAGCAATTTTGTGCTTTAATCATAGCGATCGGTACTCGTAGCCGGAAGGACTCGGTAGCGGTTGTCGGTGATACTTGGAACTTGGTGATTGATGATGTAGTGATTGGATTGGTAGTCGTAATTATAGCGATTGGTACTCGGTAGTCAGTACTCGATAGTTCTAGTCGGTAGCGATCCTTGTTATGCCCAAGTGTTTTAAGTGAAGCAATGATAATTCCTGAATACTCGTTGTTTTCGAGTACTCGTTGAGTTAGCGGTCGTATTGAGTGATCTAGGGCTAATTTTCTGAATAGCGATGAGAGTTTTAGTCGTGTATGACCTGATTGATGTTTGCTGGTTGGTTGAGGTTGTGGTTATACGTGTGTGTGCTGATGACGGTCAAGTTTGGAAGAGCTTGTGCTGGAAAAATGTTTCTTTGGTCTTTGCATGCGCAAGTGATCGTGGAAGCAATCATGGTCGGTGACGAGAAGAATCGGGACTAGGATAGGGAGATCCGAGGTCCAGATGGTTGAGGATGTCATGTGAGGTGGTTGGCCTAACACTGGAGTACATGGAGATCAAAGGTGGTGATACGTGGAGAAGCTACGGATGGTGCGATCTAGGAGGTTTCGACACGGAAGTTGATGAAGTGTAGTAAAGATACGGGAGTTGTAATCCTAGAGGCTTCGTCACGTGTTGTGTTAGGAGTTATGGATGGAGTTCATAACTGAGAAGATTGAGAGTTTGAATAAACCTGTGTCTGGAAGGGTTTTGGATCGCTTGATTTGAGAAAAAGATATGATTTCGTGTTCGTGTTTGAGTCGAACATGGTTTAGAATTTTAGCATATAAAAGTAGGTAGAGGCGAGTTTTATCCGTGGTTTTGAGGAAACTTTTTGTGCTAGGGTTTTTAGAGGTGCTTGTGAGGGCGTTTTATAAATCCACGAAAATCCAACAATAAAGAACATCTTGACTCAATCTGGTTCATGATGTGTTAAAGATTTATGATGATTGCTATCACAGTGCGTTCAACTACGTGCAAGGGTGATCGAGAGGCTCTACTTCTAGATTAACGTTTTCGAGTACGTTCAATCTGGCTGAAGATTGGAGCTGAGCGATCTGACGAGCGACTGAGCGTGTTGCAATTGAAATCTACATCCAGTAAAGTTAAATTATTTTTCTTTTGGTTTGAAATTTATTTTTCAGGTATAAAAAAGGTGATGTAATCATTCACCCCTATTTGACTGTGCCATATAATCCTACATATAGCTTACCCAACATATGTGTAGCTTTGTGAATTTACTGTTAAAATGTCTTAGCATTTATTTTTAAGCAAAAAAATCTTTGCATTTCTTGTGAATCTAGCGGTTTGCTTTGGATAGTGTTTTTGACTTGGCCGTATCATTCTTGTGAGAGGCTGCCACATGGGCCCCATTTTCTTGTCCCTATCTGTTCCTCCGACCAGTAAACCCCTCACACTCCCGGATAACACTAGCACCAGCAGAGAGCAGCCGCCGCCGCGAGCCAAGGAATAGAAGCCGCAGCAGCCATGGCGACCCTCCCGGCGCCTCCGTGCTCCTCCTCCTCGCCATCGTCCCTGTTCCTCACCCCCAACTCCTGCTGCTGGAAGGTGGCGCCAAGAGCGGCCGTCCGCGCATCGGCGGCGGCGGCCCGGCGGACGCTCTCCTCCGGGTGGGACCTGTCCGGGCTATCGGCGGGCCGGCCGGCTGCCAGGAATGCGCGCCTCGAGGAGCTCGACACCACCAACATGCTCCTCCGCCAGCGCATCGTCTTCTTGGGCTCCCCAGTTAGCTTCTTTCTTTCTTCCCCCAAATCCCACTTTATATATGTTTTTATTGTTCTTGCATTTCTTTGTTAAATTTGTAGCATAAAATTGTCTCGTGGTAGATCTACACTCATGAAAGTGAATATATTTTGAAGTGAATTTTATGGCTTGGACAAGTCAAGATTAAGAGCATGATTGCTGGAAACTTGGAATGGTATTGCAATTTAACAAGTCAAGAGAAAAATGGCATTGCAATTTAACCAGTACATCGTTTTAACCAGAACATTACCCAGTAGATTCTTCCGGTTTGTCCGTTGTAACATCTTTTCCTTAAGGATTGTGCCATTTTATGCGCAAGCAGTTCTGAAGTAGAATTCGTGGAAGCGGAAGTAAGTAGTTTACTAGTACTCAATGGGCAGCTAAGTTTTTATATGCGAACAACACTGCCCACTAGTATACATTATGTGACCTTCCCTCGTTGTTATCCAAGCTGTTCTAGTTTTTCTCATATTTATTGATTCTTTCCCTACCATATTTACTACCTCTTGTTGTGAAATGGAATATACTTTGTCATTTTTACTACCATTTTTCCTTACCGTTTTCTCATAAGGTCTCTAGTTGGAATATACTTTTAGTCATTTTTGCTACCCTGTGAAGAAGCTTCTTCCAGCCTAAGTTTTGCAGTCATGTGAGGTGATGTTTATTGATGGATTGATGTTACCTTGGCCATGTTGCACTTTATATAACACATTAAGATGCTTGAAATAATTTTGAGACTGGTTTCCTTTGACAATTTACTTTGGTATCACCATACCTCATAATTGTGAAGACCAAATAATATCAAATATGAGCTACTTCCTCAGGCATACTCCTTTTGCTTCCTTTCCCCAGTGAACTTGACTTACTACATACAGATCTGAAATGCAATTATTTATTTGAGATTGATGATTGTATGAGGGGTGTACTTCTTTGATTGGGAGATAGCTGGAGTGACTTCAGTAATCACTTTTCAATTGGAAGTTTGTAACTGACACCTTGTTAGGACATGCATTCTTGATGTTACACAGAGTGGGTTAAAATCAAATCTACGAACCCACCATGTATCAATTTGGTCGCTGATCAAATGCTATGGCTTTGCTTATTTTGCACATTACTATATTTTGTGCCCATGTTGAAAATCCTTCTGTACAATCTGCCCTTGCATGTGATAGTCAAAACAGCATTTTTATTATTCAATCAGTTTGATTAAAATGGAGTTCAAACCAGATATTTATGCATCTTTTGCTTGGATTGTCTTGTGCTGAGTAGGTGGATGATATGAGTGCTGATCTTATCATCAGCCAACTCTTACTGTTGGATGCAGAGGACCAAACTAAGGACATCAAATTGTTTGTTAACTCACCTGGAGGCTCTATAACAGCAGGTGTGTGTTTTCAATTTCTCATTGTAAGAACTATGCCTGGTGCTCTTCATGTTGACAGAAAATATTAACTTCGTTACAATGTTAGGCTCTTATTATGTAAATATATGAACTTCTCAGATTAAATTTGATGCATGCAATAGAATCAACTGTCTTCTTGTCTGTATATTTTACTTAATTGATATTATATGCATAGCTGTCACGGTGTCGCCAAGTCGTCGCCTTGCCGATGCCTAGGCGTCGTGGTGGTCCAGGGGGACGCCATGGAGCCTCGCCATGGCTGTCCCCATCTTCCTCGGCTCCGGCCAGTGGGAACGGCCAGATCTGGATTCGGCAAAGGCGGGGCGGGAGGCGGCGGGGAGGGGAGGTGGCAGGGAGGGGAGGCCCGGAGTGCCGGTGGGGGAGGAGGCGGTTGGGAGGGGAGGTGCCGGGGGGAGGAGGGGAGGGGGGGGGGGGGGGGGGGCGGAGGGGAGGGGGTAGGAACCGGGGAGAGGAGGCGGCGGGCGGGGGGAGTTGGCACTGGGGAGGGGAGGAGGCGGCGGGGAGAGGAGAATGCAGGAGAGAGCGGAGGTCGGGAGAGAGAGGAGTCGGGAGTTATATATGATGGGAGGGGGACTGGCTCGGCTACGGAGTGTATGACTGACTGTATGCATGTAGTAGAGGTACCTGCTCACCGTGGCGTCGCCATGGTGTCCTGGCGTCAAGCACTCGCCTTGGTCGCCCACTCCGCCGTGACAACCATGATTATATGCATAATTATGGGCATTTTTGACATATATTAATCTTGTTGGTGTATAAAATGTGTATGCATCTAGTCTAGCAACAACAAGAGACTAATTCTTATGCTATGTGATACTGGCATCAACTTCACAATTATGGGTGGGTTCTTTTAGGTTGTAACTTATGGCATAAATTTTTGAATTCTGGCTGTTCGCGAGAAACAGTACGTAGAGAAAAATAGTCACATGCGATTTTGGCTGGTACAGTTAAACTTAGTACACTTTTTACTACAATTTTCCTATTGCCCCATCTTGAAAAAACGCACCCTTTAAAAGCTAATTACTATAGCACATACAAGCCTTTTACCAAAGCCAAGCTGAATCGAACCTAGCCTATGTATGCGAATATGTACAAAACAATGTTTTGCACTTTAAGGAGATGTTTGCTCTAACAATAAGAAATTGAATTTGGTCAGTATCGCGATGTGCTAATCCCTGTGCAGATGACGCCGCCTGTGGGGCCCACACCCATGACAATAGTAGTTCTTTGCAACTGACCTGCTTCACCTGGGTTGTCCAAAAGCTAGTCAGCTCTGTCATCTTTCTTTCTTTCTTTCTTTAGTTAAGCATATCTTAGCCTACCTTTTTGTACATGAGTTTTTCTGGCCCAACTTCCTTAACGGAACTGGAATTCTGGATCTGGTTCTATTATGAATATGATTCCTTGGTTACTTTTATAACCATTTCCGGAGCAATTTCTTAGTTTTCTCTTATGGCTTCCATATTGGTGTTGTATGCTGTAATATAACATGTGCCACATCAATTTACAGGAATGGGAATTTATGATGCCATGAAATTTTGCAAGGCTGATATCTCAACTGTTTGCTTTGGATTGGCGGCTTCCATGGGTGCGTTTTTGCTAGCTGCTGGGACGAAGGGCAAGAGATTTTGCATGCCAAATGCAAGAATTATGATCCATCAGCCATCAGGGGGTGCTGGCGGCAAGGTAAGTTTTTCTTTAGTTTGTTTTTAGTGGTTATGTAGTGCCTAATACTAGAAATCATGAATGAGCTTGCCCATGTGGGAATAAGTTACTGTTGTAATTAATTGATTCAGAGTGTACTTAAATCAAACAACTTGCAGTCGGAGTGAAGAAAACAAGCTGGCAAAGACCAGCAGAAGTAACTAAGAATCCTATTGTTACTGCAATACCTAGATTGCTTCCTGCAATGCAAAAATTTGTGGGGATTTAATTAGGGCCTTGCTAATGTATTTAACTATTTAAAATGTACAAAAAAATACACTGCTATGTGACGGACTGAGGCAACCATGTGTAACTTCAAATTGTTGAGCTGCATGCGCAAATAAGAAAAATATGATCAGTTAATGGACTTTTAAACAAGTATGGCAAATATATAATTACAAGAGTATTGCTTAACATATACAAATGCTTGTTAAAAAAGTCTTTACATAATACAGTAAGTGCAATGAGGAAATATGAAATGGTGCCTTGTGTCACCAAATCGAGAAGGCATCTTATGTCACTCTGTGCTCTTGGAAAGCAGGGTCCTTTCGATTCATGGTTACTCTGCAGCATAATCACACTGCATTAGTTGTTTACCAGCTTAATTGAACCACTTAGTAAGAAGTATTTAGATATGTAGCACTTACTCTTAAGCGGCTGCTTGTTCTTCTTTTTGGAACACTGGTGGCAATAACCACCCCCTAAAGCACTGAATTTGAATGCTTTAACAGTTGCTAGTTTTGAACTTTGTTGTTATTTTGTATTTTTCTTTAGAAATATTCTCCCTAAACTGGATATATTTTAATTCTTCTTTTCCTCGAGTGCTAATATAATCTGGGTCATGTTGACACTGATGGCAGTGGGTCATTTACGACTTGTGATATTTTAGGTGCATTAGCTGGGTACCAGGTCACCATGAGGGATTTAATTATTTAAGGGCACGGGGTTTCCAAGATCCTGACTTGGGGTGCAAGCTGGATTCATATTATCCTAAATATTCGATTACCAAATTCGATGAATCGCAAATATGATTCAGACGTCTATATGGTTATTAATATCTAGTTGATCTATGAATTATGTAGATATTCAAATACAACCAAAATAGATCAATATTCAATTGAAACTCGTATTTGAATCCGAGAACATTCGAGTTCGTGCTCAAATCCAGCTCAAGTTATGTGGAAGCAAATATGGTTTAACCTCTATCCAATTTGAATTCAATCGTTTACACTTGTAATACTGACAACATGTCTGTGTGTGAACATTTCTATAATGGCAACATATTCTATGCAATCACTCTTTGTGGTGCACTCTTGTAATCAACTTTCGGTTTGGGCACCGATCAACATGAAAAATTCCCAAAAAATTGTACGTAAATCTCAGTTTACTCTACCTGTGTAAATTTCAAGTTCAAATTCATTCTATATGAAGAGTAACAAAAATGAGAAAAATTTGACACATGATAAATCAAAAGGAAGAGGTAAAAGAAAGAGTAAATTTCACAAAATATCATGTTTGGAAATCTCAGGTTTGAAATTTTGATGCAAAATCTCAGGTTTTACAAAAATTTTCAAGGAATAACATGTTCTTAGCAAAAGGTTTTAAAAACCCCCCAAGTTTGCCCTATCTTGTTCCACCCAAAAAGAAAAGACAGGGGGCCCACCAGTTAGTTAGACATACAAGTAGGGCATGGTTGTCACGGCGTAGTTGGCAACCACGGCACCTGGACGCCATAGCGACGATACAGTGATGCCATGGTGACGCCACAGCGAATTGCCATGCTATGCATGTCTACGTGATGTATGTATCCCAACATGCATGCATATACATCGTGCCGACTCAATTTACTGCCGACTCTCTTTCTCCTGCACTCTCCCTGCTGCCTCCTTGCCTCCGCCCGGCGCCTCGCCTCTTCTCCTCCCCCTGCCGCCTCCTCCCCTCCCCGGTGCCTCCTCCCCTCCCTATCACCTCCTTCCCCCGCTGCTGCCTCCCCTCCCTGCCGCCTCCTCCCCCAAGTCGTGGCGAATGTCCATGGCGTCCACCTATCTCCGCTGCGACGCCGTAACAACAATGAAGTAGGGCCCACCTATGAGCCTCACCCCACCCTCCTTGTTAGGCCCCTCTTCGCCACTGCTGATCGTCACTGTTGCCTTGTGTTGAAACATCATCTTACCATCACCGAATGTCGCATCCCCTGCCGTGGCTTACAGCTGGGCGAAAATTTTGTAAATGGGGCTGATAGGTTGGCCATACTTGTTAGTATGACCGACCTATGGGTCCCACCTATCATATCCCGTTGGATGGAATGGGATATGACAAATACGAGGTTTTTTGAAACCTTTTGTTAAGAATGTGTGGTTTCTTGAAATTTTTCTGTAAAACCTGGGGTTTTGCGTTACTTATGCCCTAAAGCATTGGGTTTTGTGAAATTTACTCAAACAAATAGACATTGCTACTATTCACAGCAAACTCATTTTTTTTGTGTCTTCTAACATATTTTGAATTTGAAGTCGAAATTGTATAGGGTGCTAGAACACTCTATAGACAGGATGCTGCCGTTCTGTAAACTCCAAGCATTCAGAAATAGATGATCCTTATTTTTTTTAAGTGTAATATGTTTATTCACCTTACCTGGCAGGTCACGGAGATGGGATTACAGATAAGAGAGATGATGTACGAGAAGATAAAGATCAATAAAATAATGTCAAGAATCACTGGAAAGCCTGAAGAGCAGGTAATTCTTCAGAACTTGTTACACTTCTTTTCTTTTCAGATAGCAACAGAAAGCTGTGTTGTAGTGATTGCCATTTCTTGTAGATCGATGAGGACACAAATTTTGACTATTTCATGAGTCCTTGGGAAGCCAAGGATTATGGAATAGTTGACAGCGTTATAGATGAGGGCAAACCGGGGTTGGTGGCTCCTATGGCGGGAGCTGTGCCACCTCCAAAATCTCGCGTATGGTACTTGTGGAATGCTTCAGGACCGACTAGAAAAATCATGAAAAATCTACCTTCAGAGGAGAAGCTTCTTCAAAATGGTAATGGCAGTGCAAGTGGGGATGATGAGAAGCTCAAGGAGGCCTCAGCAACTTGAAATATGTCCGCCAGGTTGCAACATCGACATGGGTCTACGATCGAAGATAGCTTGGCCTGCTACGTTAGCAGGGGAAGCTGATCTATATATACAGAGTTGAGCTTGTAATCCACAACTTTGTATGCTATTTCATCAGTTGATTACAGATTGCGGAGCTCAATATAGTCTGGCAGTAGTAGAAAAATTAGCTGTAGCGCTTCTTGATTTCTACAGACTGCAAAAAGCATTCTTCCAATGCAATGATTTGTATGCTGCATTGTTTTTTTTCCGTCAATGTATACGGTTGATTTATTGTTCCTGCCATGTAACGCAGCATGCCACCAGCAATTCGTTTCGCCTTAAAGCAACTCCAGCAGAGCCCCTACTTAAATCCTCATCCTACTTTTGAGGGCTGAGGGGCAAAAAACTCACTCCAACAGGGTCTCTATTTGAGCCCTCAAAAGTAGGGGGCCCTCAAATCTCCCTCTCGAGCCCTCATTCCTGGGGGTCTGGAGGGAGCTCTTACTTTTGAGGGCTCAAGTAGGGGCCCTGCTGTAGTGAGTTTTTTGCCCCTCGGTCCTCAAAAGTAGGATGAGGATGAGGGTGGGTCCTATGTGTTATCCCCTCTAAGAATGAATTGAGGGTCCTGTTTTGAGGGTTCCTGCTGAAGTGTAGCCTAAAAACAGAGCCCTCAAAAGTAAGGAGAGCCCTCAAATAAAAAGTAGGGGCCCTGTTTTGAGGGATATTGCTGGAGTTGCTCTTACACTGCCTAGATTGTCATTATCTCAAACAGGCAGGCGCTCTGTGAACATAAATCGATGGAGCTGTTTTTTTGGGACATGTACGGAGCTAATTTCTCTTTACAAGAAGATCAGAAAGCTGCTCAGCATAGCTTCTAGGGGTGGCAGTCGGGCCCGATTACCCGTTTACCCGTGGGTAAAAACCCTATTAGGGTAGGGTATGTTCCAATTTTTTTGCCCGCGGGTATATTAATGGGTCAAATCTTTTGCCCGATGGGTAAACGGGCATGGGCATGGGTAGTCACTACCCATACCCGCTTCGCCCGTTTACCCGCCAAATATAACTGACAAGTGGGCCCCTACCTCTCTGGGAGTCTTTGGTATATATACACTTTGCAAAAATGTTTAGGGTTCCCTGCCGCCGCACAACTCACAAGCTGGGACAAAGCCTTCGGCCTCCCCCCTCCCTTGCGCGTTGCGCCCTCCAGCCCTCCTCCTTCTCTGGCTCTCTGCGCCGCCGGCTCCCTCCTCCTCCCTTGCGCCGCCGCCCCCGCCTCCTCCCTTGCGCCGCCGCCCCCTCCTCCTCCCTTGCGCCGCCGCCCCCCTCCTCTTCCCTTGCGCCGCCGCCGCCCCCTCCTCTTCCCTTGCGCCGCCGGTCGCCGCCTCCTCCTCCTCCCTTGCGCCGCCTCCTCCTCCTCCCTTGCGCCGCCTCCCTTCTCCCTTGCGCCGCCGCCGCTCCAGATCCGGTGTCCCTTCTCCTCCCACACCGGCGACCGCAGCTACAACCGAGGTGAGCTCCCCTCCACTTCCCTTGCGCCGCCGGTCGCCGCCTCCTCCTCCTCCCTTGCGCCGCCTTCCTTCTACCTTGCGCCGCCGCCGCCGCCACTCCAGATCCGGTGTCCCTTTCTCCCCCCACACCGGTGACCGCAGCTCCAAGTCTCCAACCGAGGTGAGCTCCCCTCCTCTTCCCTTACGCCGCCGGTCGCCTCAATATCTTGTGGACTTCCCAAGTAGCTTCCCAGCATCCTTCTGTGTGTTTTTATTACTGTCATCATCTTAGTAATCTTTTAGTGCATTAGTATTTTATTACTGTGCTTCTACTTCTTGGATCACAGAGTAGTAGCAATGGAAGAGCAGAGATCGTTGTTCTTCAAAGATTTTGCCTGTGCTTTCCAAAATTAAGCATCGGTTGACTTGTGCTTTATATTGTGTCACACATTCCCACTGCCATAGTTGTTTTGGACCTGCTAGCAATGCTTCCTGTCCAGCATTGTTTCTACAAAAAAATAGAAGCTGCGTTAGTTGAGTTGAACACCAGAAAGCAATGATATCATAGGAAAGTGAAACTGCTTGAATCTGAATATAAGCTTTTCTAGTATATATTTGTGTTGAGTGTCGACTTTCATATACATGGATTGACAAATCACATGAGTGTTGACGGTTTGGAATAATGGGGACTCCTGCTAAAATGATTGTCACAACAAACTAGAACAAATTTTATGGCATTTCTCTGTTGTCCATCCCCTTCAATTAATCAATTATAAAGGATTTTTATTGGATAAATAATTAATTGAGAATTAGAGAAATGCAAATGAAAGTGAGAAAGAACAGCTACTAATGCAAATATTATTTTTTATGATCTAGGTGAAGATGGGTCTGATGGCTTCTGGACATGCCTTGAAGATGTTGTGGAGGACTTCAAGGATAGCTCATCTTTCATCACAATTGTTGATTCAGAATGATTCCATCCTTGCTACATTGAACTGTGGACTTGTAGACTCCTTGCTACATTGAATATGTTATGTATGAAATGTGGACTTGTAGACTTGTATGGAATGTGCATTGAACTGTGGACTTGTAGACTCCTCGCTATATTGAATCAGTAGACTCCTTTGCTTCTAGTGTATGGAATGTGCAACTGCAGCTATCGGTCCATACATGCTAATAATATATATGTCTGTTTCAAAACTTGTAGTTTGGTAGCATTTTTGTTAGCCATCTTTGTGAACCAAACATTGTCTACTGATCACTGGAGTGATGGGTTGTGGCGGGCAAACGGGTATGCCCACGGGTATACGCCGCCCGCGGGCAAACGGGCATGCTCGCGGGTATACGGCGCCCACGGGCGGCGGGCATGGGCGCGGGTTTTTGCCCGTCACGGGTGGCGGGCACGGGCACGGGTATGAAAATTGCTCGCGAGCGCGGGCATGGGTATGCAATACCCGTGCCCGTCGCGCCCGACTGCCACCCCTAATAGCTTCCATCGTGGCTTGTTTCATGCTCTTACCGTGCTTATTTTTGCCTTCGTAGTATTCTCCAAATATAGTGTAATATCCCTAAGCTTCATGCGAGAGAGAGAGAGAGAGAGAGTGGGCCGCGTCTGAGATTGTGAGGGTCTCTGCGTGCGTGCCATCTGGGCCTCGTCTTCGTGCACGACCTCAAAAGGAGGCAGGGGGCGTGGCTGCCTCAGCTCTGTTAGCACTAATCTTGACTAGTACTTGTTTTAATATTGAATGTTTAGTTAAGACAAAGTTTGTTAGTTGTATGTAAATGCATGCATGCAGGGAGCGAGTGTATGCATGCACGTGTTAGTTGGTTAGTGACCAAGTCCATGGCTGCGCTGCATGCGTGAGATAGTTGGGCTTTGGAGCGTGAGTTCAGGATCGTGACGTGGCGTGGCGTGAGAATTGGTTGGCTTAGCCGGTCCATGTGCATGTATTTAACTGTTGAGCTGTCGAGTCTTTGTTGAGAGGGGCTTGGCAGGAGTAGTAGTCCTCTCCTTGTATGCGTGTGTATCAGAGAGCAATAATAGAGTGCTGAAAATAGGGTGCAGCAGTTAGCACCAAAAACTGCTTATCCTCTCTGTTGTGTTCCGTCCCTGACTCCGGCAAGAGTACTTCTGTGTGTAGGATAGTATCCACTGTCTTTGCAAGGATCCAATCCAACATTTGGTATCATAGCCATGCCGAGGACAAGAACAGTGTCGCCGTCGGGTCACGCCATTGTCACCGGCGGTGGTCCATCAACGGTACTGGGAAGAGAAAACAGCGTCTCTCTTCAATACCCTATGCTGAACAAGAGCAACTACACCGTGTGGGCAATCAAGATGAAGGTGTTCATGAAGGCCCAAGGCGTCTGGGAAGCTATGGTGGCCAACGACATTGATGAGCGCAAAGATCAGATGGCTCTTGCGGCCATCTTCCAAGGAGTCTCGGAGGAGACCCTCTTCCTACTCGCCGAAAAGGAGACGGCGAAAGCTGCGTGGGACACGCTCAAGATGATGTACGTCAGCACCGATCGCGTCAAGGAGGCGCGTGTGCAAACCCTTAAGATTGAGTTCGAGGGTTTGCGCATGAAGGAAACGAAGTCGGTGGACGACTTCGCTGTGAGGTTGACGACTCTCGTCAACCAGATTCGCAATCTTGGTAACAAGATAGAGGATAGCTACGTCGTGAAGAAGCTTCTCCGCGCTGTCCAGAACAAGTACCTGCAGATTGTCTCCACCATTGAGCAATTGGAGACTTGAAGACAATGGCGTTGGAAGAAGCGATCGGCCACCTCAAGGCGTATGAGGAGCGTCTATGCATTCTGGGCGACGACAAAAACGACGAACATCTTCTTCTCACGCGGGCCGAGTGGGAGGCCCGATCGTCAAAGCGCGAAGGAGACGGTTCCGATGGCAATGGTGGCCGAAACCGCAGGTATCACAAATTTGACAAGGCTAAAGTAAGATGCTACAACTGCAATGACTATGGGCATTTTGCTTCCAAATGCCACAAGGAGGAAGAGGCGCATCTCGTTACGGCTGATGCTGATGACGAACCAGCGCTACTTTTAGGCTTGGCAAGAAGGTACTCAAATAAACGGAAGTCAACATTAGGGGGGAATTTGTTAGCACTAATCTTGACTAGTACTTGTTTTAATCTTCAATGTTTAGTTGAGACAAAGTTTGTTAGTTGTATGCAAATGCATGCATGCAAGGAGCTAGTGTATGCATGCATGTGTTAGTTGGTTAGTGACTAAGTCCATGGCTGTTCTGCATGCGTGAGATAGTTGGGCTTTGGAACGTGAGTTCAGGATCGTGGCGTGGCGTGGCGTGGCATGAGAATCGGTTGGCTTAGCCGGTCCATGTGCATGTATTTAACTGTTGAGCTGTCGAGTCTTTATTGAGAGGGGCTTGACAGGAGTAGTAGTCCTCTCCTTGTATGCGTGTGTATCAGAGAGCAATAATAGAGTGCTGAAAATAGGGTGCAACAGTTAGCATCCAAAAACTACTTATCCTCTCTATTGTGTTCCGTCCCTGACTCCGGCAAGAGTGCTTCTGTGTGTAGGATAGTATCCATTGTCTTTGTAGGGATCCGATCCAACAAGCTCGTGCACCAGCAAACCCTAGCCGCCCCAGCCTTCCACCGTTGCTGCCGTTTCCTTCGTCGCGCACCACAGGTTCCCTGCCGTCGCGCCAGAGGACCCTTATGCCGCCGCCACCCTGCCGTCGCCGTTGCAGCTATCAGAAATCCACCGGCGACTGCAACTTCAGGATCGCTACTTCACTCAAAACTCTCAGCTCACTGAAGTTTCAGACGATGAACAAATACTGAAGGAAAAATGATAACAGAGATAAATGGAATTGGCTTTGAGCTGCAACGTTTTTCGGCATTACAGCCTCAAGTTTATTTCACTTACTTAATAACTCCTAGTCGAGAGTTGTTACATGCACAAAATGGTCAACCGAATAAAACAGATCCTGCAGTGACCGTGCCATCCCATGATCCGGGCATCAAGCAAACTACTAACCGAAAACAACTAACTAAAGACTACTTCGAAGAAACCCGGTTAGACCGGTCTACACAAGCCGATCAGTCCGGAGTACTCTACCCGGTCAAACCGCTCTGCATCACCCGGTCAGACCGGACTGTGTAACCCGGTCAGACCGGTATGCATTACCCGGTCAGACTGGCTTGCATGATCCGGCCAGACCGGACTCAATGCGTGACTTCAATCGACAGCTAAAAACTACAAACTAGCACATGTGCTCAAGATTACATTTGTTTATTTCCTAACAAATTCACCCCCTAATCTTGAAGCACTTTATACCTGTTCTAACCCTAACTTCTTCCTCAGTTCTATGAACCGGATTCGCCCATGGGGTTTGGTTAGAATGTCTGCTAGCTGATCTTCAGACCGAACATACTCCACGGAAATCTTCTGCTCAACCCATTCCCTGATAAAATGAAACATTGTGTCCATGTGTTTGCTTCGATCATGTAGCACAGGATTCTTACATAGATTGATGGCTGATTTATTATCAACTTTCAGCACTGCACAGCTGAACTCTATTTCTTGCAGTAATATAGTCAGACGTCCGAGCCAAATCCCTTGACAAGCAGTAGTTGTGGCGGCAATATATTCAGCTTCACATGAGGATAATGCCACCACCCTTTGTTTCTATGACTGCCAGCTGATCAGATTGTTCCCAATTGTGAACAAAACTCCTGTTGTGCTCTTCCTGTCGTCGATATCTCCACCCATATCACTATCACTATAGCCAACTAGCTGGGAATGAGACTTTTGATTCCTTCCAAACCTGCAACCAAAGTTTAAAGTTCCAGCAATATAGCGCAATATATGATTAACTGCAGCCCAATGTTCAGTAGTTGGCCTATCCATGAATCTGCTCACATAGTTAACTGAATAGGCAAGATCAGGTCTTGTGTTAACCAAATATCTCAGGCTTCCCACAATACTTTTGTATAGAGTGGGATCAATACATTCTCCTGTACTCTCTTTGCTCAACTTAAGCCTAGGTTCCATGGGAGTGTGTGTAGGATTACAACTTTCCATCCTTGCCTTTAGAAGAATCTTTGCTGCATAAGCCGACTGTGACAGCGTAATGCAGTCCTCACCTTGAGAAACCTCCATCCCAAGATAATAACTCAATAAGCCCAGATCACTCATACTAAATAGAGCCTTCATCTTCTCCTTGAATTTGAATATCTCTGCTGTTTGAGCTCCAGTAATGATGAGTTCATCAACATATACACCTACAACAAGCCTCAATTGTCCTGTCCCTCAGGTATAAACTGCATTCTTTGTTGCACTTCTGACAAAACCCAAATTTGCAAGACTAGAATCCAATTTTGAATTCCAAGCCTTGGGAGCTTGTCGTAGCCCATACAACGCTCTTCTTAGCTTCAAAACCTTCTCCACAGTCTTCTCATCTACAAACCTTGGAAGCTGCAGCACATAAACATCTTCCTCCAGTTCCCCGTTCAAGAAAGCAGATTTCACGTCCATGTGATGAATGTCCCAATTCTCCTGCGCAGCCAATGCAATGAGCAGCCGCACAGTCTCCATTCTAGCCACCGGTGCATACACTTCATTAAAATCAATCCCGTGCTATTGCACATAGCCCTTTGCGACCAATCTGGCTTTGTACCTCACCACAGCTCCTTTGGCATCCTTCTTGATCTTGAAAACCCATTTCAAACCTATTTCCCGATGTCCTGCCGGCAGATCAGTAAGATACCATGTGGAATTACCTTCGATTGAGTTCATTTCTTCAATCATCGCCTTGCACCAACAGCTTTGTTTCTCAGCTTCGTTAAAGCTTAGCGGCTCCTCCTCAGCCAACAGACATTGTCACCGTAGTTGAAGTCGAGGATCGGGGTCGTGGAAGCATCGAGATCATCAATCCTCCGGTATCGTCGCGGCTCATCATTGGAACCGGTGGAGTTGTTACTCAGTGGCGTGCAGAATTCCTTCACAGTAGGAGTCATCGGTGAGGCTGGGGTCGTGTACACGCTCGGCGAGATGTCAATATTTTGAAATGTGTTTCCTCCGATACTGTCATTTGCCTTGGCATTTTCAATTTGTGGTGCCGCAGCTCTGGACACTAGAGCAGAGAAGATTTCAGCCGTGAAACCATCATCTTCGAGCTCCTCTTCTTGCAATCTGCCAGAACCTGCCCACGGCCAGCTTGTTGCTTCATCAAACACGACATCGCGCGTCACGCATACGCACCTCGCTACCGGATCATATATCCGATAAGCCTTGGATCCTTCCTCATAGCTAATGAAAACCATCTTCGAGCTTCGGTCTTCTAACTTCTTGAGATGGGGCTTCGCTGTCTTGACATGACAAATGCAACCAAAGGTGCGTAGGTGTGCAACAGTGGGTCGCCGGCCGTGCCATGCCTCGTAAGGCGTCATGTTGTCGAGGCTCTTCGTCAGTGTCCGATTTAGGATGTACACCGCAGTTACTATAGCCTCTCCCAAAAAACGCCCGGGCATGCTCATTGCTTTTAGCATGCTGCGTGCAGTCGCGACAATGGTCTGGTTTTGGTGTTGAACCACGCCATTCTGCTGTCGAGAGTATAGCGCAGTGACTTGACGCTTAACACCTTGATCTGCACAATACTCTCTAAACTCAACAAAGGTGAATTCACCACCCCAGTCGGTACGGAGCGCCTTCAACTTTCACCCCGTCTCCACGTCGACGCCGGCCTGAAATTGTTTGAATGCCTCTACTGCTTGATCCTTTGATGACAATAGCCGATTCCACATGAAACGGCTCATGTCATCCACGAGCAACAAGAAATACTTCTTGCCTCCTGGAGTCACTGGCGTAATCGGACCACAAAGGTCCCCGTGCACCAGCTCGAGCGCCGCCTGCGCCCGGAACATCGACTACTGCGGGAATGATGCTTGTTTGAGAGACCATGTGGTTGGGACCCCATGTGTGTGATGAGTAATTGACATCGGTTTAGGAAAGTCAGTTTTGGTTTGTGTGGTCGAACCATGTCGTTGCATGGTGCAACGGACTCAGTCGGACTTGGTCAAACCTGGTCAAAGTGGTTAGGATGCATACTATGATGATTCGACATGTTGGGCTTCTTCATGCGTAAGTATGATTTGTTGATGCTATTATGCTTTCATGTATCGAACGGTGCTATTTGAGGTGTTTCTTGTTTCTGATGGTTGCAGGACGTTGAGGCGGAGTCGTGGCAAGACACGAGGTGACCGGACTAGGCGCAGGTGGCGCTGAGGTCAGAACGGTCGGGATGTGTCGAAGACGGTGGAGACTCGAGGTGGTTGCGAGGCTTGGACGACAAGAGACGCGGAAGCTTCCCGGAAGGTGCAGGAGGGGCGAATTGGTAATTTCGCAAGGCTGCACTAACAGGAGCGGGTTCCGTTGGATTTAGCAGGCGTAACGGGTTGGAGATCCGTTAGCCAAGGGCTATAAATAGGAGTGAGTGGCTGCATGTATTCCCATGGCTTTAGGAGAGAGTTAGGGTTTGCTAGAGTCAAAAGAAACTTTGAGAGTTTGTTTTGGCTTTGGGCTTTAGTTGTTGGAGAGTGGTTGAAGGCAGCAGTGGGTGTTCCCTTCGTGTCTCCTCTCTTTACGTTGTGTCTCTCCAAGAAGCATGTATAGAGTGGGTGTGTTCTTGTGTTTGGGAGAGAGTGAGGATGGATTGATGAGCTTGTAATCAACCCTTATTCTAATGTCCATGCGTATGGGGACTCATCTGTAATCCTCATTTGATTTGGAATAAAAATCTAAAATTTATCTCTCGTGCTCCTGTGTTCTTCATTCCTTCTCTGTGGATTTCTTGTTTTTCTCGATTTTGTGTTGTTTCTTGTTGAGAAGGGCCAAAATGGGTTGCTCTATGTTGGGATGATGCCTCAAGATCATTTGATCAATTTTCCCAAGAGCTAATCACATTTAATCTCAGATTTCACTTTTTGGGCCTCTCTGTTCTTCAGTTTGTTTCTAGGGTTTTGGTGCTTTTTGTGATTCCCTTCTTAAGATGGCACGAAACTTGGCATGGTGAGTACAGAGGCTATTAAGTAGCTATCCTCAAAGTTTCATGGCCAAAGGATCAAGGGTTAGATGGGAATTTGAGTCTTTGTGCTGCACCCTGAATATATTCAGTTTTTAGCCCAATCCTTGATTTCTTGAGTTTGATTTGGTTTCCTTTGCTAGCTGGAGTCTCTGTGGTATTTGGAATAGGGGTATGCTCTTTTGGTCAACAAACAACAATAGAGAATAAGTAATATTTGTGAAATCTCTGTTTTCCAGTAACTGTGAAATTCAGTTTTTCAGTCTGCTGCTGACTGATTTCGATGGGCGGTCTGATCGGAGGTCATGGGGCGGTCAGACCGGCGCTCTGCTGGCGGTCAGATTAGCGCTCTGCCGGCGGTCAGACCGGCCCTGACTTTTTGGTTGCTTGTTTTTCTCTGTGTGTTTGATTTGCTTTAAGTGATTTTTGGTTGTCATGTGTTTCTCCTCTGTAAGGTTAGGTCTCCAGAGAGTATTTAAATCCCTCTTCATAGTTTTCATAATTATCGGAGAGATGATTTGAGTCCATACTTTCTTGGGGCGAATTTTAATTTGATCGACATTCACCCCCCCTCTGTCGCCATTTCGGTCCAACAGTTGGTATCAAAGCCGGTTAGCTCTTCCTCGTAGATCTTAACCAGTCTCTAGAGCCATGGTGACAGACAAGTACTCGACCAAGCCCCCAGTCTTCGATGGGATCGACTATCCCTTCTGGAAGAGCCGGATGGAGACCTACATCCAGGCTCAGGGCTACGCCATCTAGCGTAAGGTCAAAGTACGGTATGTTGTTCCTGCCGATGAAAACATCAATGTTGGAAACATGCATGATGTTGAGGCGAATGTGAAGGCAAGGAACATCATAATCCAGGGGTTGAGCCGAAGCGAGTTTGACCGCGTCTCTCATATTACGTCGGCTTTCGACATCTGGGTGACCCTCGATGCTTACCATGAGGGCACCACCCAGATCAAGACAGTCTGACAGTACCAGTTCAAGCGAGATTACAACAAGTTTTAAATGCTCGCTGGCGAGTCCCTTGATGAGTGTTTTGTGCGTTTCCACAAGATCTTGAGCAACCTCTGAGCGGTCGGTCTCACATACCCTGACTCGGACAACGCTCGTCAGATGCTCGCGGCTCTTGACTTACGCGTTTGGGAGATGAAGGTGACTACCATCAAGGACACCACCAACCTCTCGACCTTGACTCTTGACGCGTTGTATTCATGCCTCAAGACTCACGAGATTGATATAGTCTCTCGTAGGTCGAAGTCGCAGTCGATGGCCTTAGTCACCGATCCTACTTCTGGACCTTCTTCCGAGTCGACTTACGGATTCTCCCTTGCTGCTCTTTGTGACATAACTGATGATCAGTTAGAGCAGCTTGCGGATGAGCAGTTAGCCCTCCTTGCTCGGAGATTTTCCCATGCTTATAAGAGGAGGAGGGACGGAAAGAGAGGAGGACCCGTGATTTGCTTCGAGTGTGGTGGCCCCAACCACATTCGAGCAAACTACCCCAAGCTGGGGAAGGGCAAAGGCGACTACGGCGGTGTGAGCAAGAACAACTACATCGACAAGAACCGCAACAAGAAGCCCCCTGCTCAAACCAAAGCAAGAAGAAGTTCCACGACCTTGGCAAAGCCAAGAAGCTTTTCCACTGTGTCGTCACCGCGTTCGACGACCTCGACCTGAGCGAGGTCGAGGGGTGGAGCAACGACGATGGAACGGACGAGCAAGACCCCAAGGGCGGTGATGACTTCTCCGGCATGTGCTTCATGGCCCTTGAGGGCGAAGTAAGCGACAGCGAGCTGTACTCTGACTCCGACGACGTATCCCCCACCTACGACCAGCTTAATGATGCTTTTCTTAAGGTAGGTAGATTCCATGCTAGATCTAGAGCTAGGTGTAGCGAGTTGGAGAAGGAAGTAGATAGATTATCATGGGAGCTTACTTCACTTATATCTGCTCCCTCCCGTGATGATTGTGATGTTTGTTCTGCCTTGCTGGATGACATGGAAAAACTAAGGACCTTCCATGATAGTGTGTCCTCTGAGCTAGACATGATTAAGGTGGAGAATATTAGTCTACTTGCTGAGCTAGAGATGAGTAGGGTAGCGCCTTCTTCATCTACTACTGTTGAGGCTATTTCTTGCACCTCGTGTGAGGATGAGGACAATGCGTTTAGAGGTCTTTGTACCATGTTGCTCGATCTGCCCGAGACTTGTGAAAATTGCAATAATTTGAAGATGAATCTAAAACGGGCAGATCATAAAATTGCTGAATTACAAGCTTTTCTTCTTGAGCCTGTTGCTTCTTGTGTGAATTGTCCCAAGCTTACTGCTGAGCTTGAGGCTGTCTCCAAATAGTTTCAAGAGTTAGTTGATGACAATAACAGATTGGCTCAATTTGCTTCTAAGGACCCTGTTAGCTCACCATGCATAAATTGTAACAAACTAAAATCTGATTTGATTGCATTGGATGAGAAATGTGTGAAGCTGACTAAGGACCTACTAGATAAGCCACTCTCTGCTTGTAATGTGTGTGCTGCTGAGAGGGAGAAGTCCAAGGGTAAGGTATAGACGCCTAGCGACGTGAACCAATTGGCTAGCAGTAGGACTGTCCATTTTGAGTCGGCTGTGCGTGCACAAGCCATTCGTTCCTCTGCTGTTGGTTCTTCTTCTTCTACTCCCTTACCTTCTGCTATTACTTCTTCCCCCTGCTCTTCTTGCACCTCTCTCTTTCGGGAGTGTCAGTATCTTATGAACACTCTCAAGAGATTTGTAGGAGGCAAGAAGAAGATTAATCTTATTCTAGACCAATCTAAGATTTACAGATTTAATCAGGGTCTAGGATATGATTTCCATGAGGACATGAGGAAGCATCTACCTGCCGTGCTTAGACCCATAGCGGCAGGTGTGATCGAGATTGAGCCCAGGACCGAGAAAGTCCAATTTAAGTCAGCGGGCTTTGTCCAAGGGATTTCTGACAGCAAGGTGAGTCTACCCGCTGCTTCGGCCTCTCAGAAGGCGAAGCCTCACCGTGTTACTTCTACCTCTCAGAAGGTGAGGTACCACTGCACCTTCTATCAGAAGGATGGGCATTTGATCGATCGATGCTTCAGGCACGCCAAGATCGCACGTAGAGATCGTGTTGAGTCTCTTAGGCGTATTCAGGGTCAGCCCCAGACCTTGAGTGCACCTAAGACCAACACGAGGTCTAGGTTTGCTCCTGTTGATGGTTTTGGGCAGCATCGAGGACTTGGTTTTTCTGAGTTTTCTGGTTTTCGTCCTCATGCTCCCTTTGGTCATGACTTCTGCCATTCTGAGGGTAGATCTCATTTTTGTCGTCGAGATGGCTACCCGCGGCGTGATCAGCATGTTGTCGATGCTCCGACTCGCTCCCCCGTAGCAGTCGGACCTAGCAATAGCTTCAGGTCTACACGTAGACCTTCTGCTTCTTTGAGCAACGGAGAGCGTAGGGTAGTTAGAGGTCAGTCGTGCTTGACTACTTCTGCTGCTCGACGTGTTACTCAGTATTGGGTGCCAAAATCACTCTTGATTTATCCCAGTACTGAGACTTTACTCTCTGTCTGACTCAGGTTCGCCGGTCAGGGAAGGGAAAGGTTTGTCTTGTAGACTCCGGGTGTTCACGACACATGATCGGAGACTCCCGTTGGTTTTCTTCCCTTGCCCGTGCTTCAGGTGATGAGACGATCACCTTTGAAGACGCGTCATCTGGGCGTGTCATCGCCAAAGGTACAGTGCGTGTTAATGATTCTTTCATTTTGAAAGATGTTGCCATGGTTAGTAAGCTGCAGTATAATTTGCTTTCTATTTCTCAGCTTACCGATGACGGTTTCGAGGTGAGCTTTAAGAAAAACGCTTGTAAAATTCTTGATTCTTCGGGTAGTCTGGTTTGCAAGATTTCTCGTTTTGGGAGGATCTTTCGTGCTGATTTTTCTGAGTCTTCTGGTGATCCTCTCAGGTGTTTAGTTGCTTCTGAGTCCCATGACCTTTCTTTCTGGCATAGAAGACTTGGTCATATTGGATTTGATCATTTGACCCGAGTAAGCGGCCACGACCTCATTCGTGGTCTGCCGAAACTCAAGATGGTCAAAGATCTTGTTTGCGCTCCTTGCCGTCATAGCAAGATGGTTGCCGCTTCTCACCCTCCGGTCACAGTGACTATGACCGATGCACCGGGACAGCTGCTCCACATGGACACAGTTGGACCAACGCGAGTGCAGTCAGCAGGAGGGAAGTGGCATGTTCTTGTCGTGGTTGATGACTTCTCGAGGTTTTCTTGGGTGTTTTTCTTAGCCTCGAAGGATGAGACATTTACACATTTTCGAGGTCTTTTTAGTAGGCTTTCTGTTGAGCTCCTGGGTGCCTTACGAGCAATCTGCAGTGACAATGGCACGGAGTTCAAGAATTCCTACTTTGAGAGGTTTTGCGATGAGACAGGTGTAGAGCACCAGTACTCTTCTCCGCACGTCCCACAGCAGAATGGCGTCGTGGAGAGGAAGAACCGTACCTTGGTCGAGATGGCCGGGACGATACTTGATGAGTATTCTACACCTAGGAAGTTTTGGGCTGAGGCTATTGCGACCGCATGCCATGTTTTTAATCGAGTTTTACTTCGGGCACACTTGCACCGCACTTGTTATGAGCTGAGATATGGGCAAAAGCCCAGTGTCTCTCATTTTCGTGTGTTTGGTTGCAAATGCTTTATTCTGAAGTCTAGGAACCTGGATAAGTTTGAGTCACATTCTTGTGATGGTATCTTTTTAGGTTACTCGGCTTCTTCGCGGGCGTATAGGGTTTGGAACTACGAGTCTAGTAAGTTGGTAGAGACCTGTGAGGTGACCTTCGATGAGGCTAGTCCGGGGACTAGGCCCGATATCTCAGGTTCTTTAGAGCAGTCCGAGGCCATCTTTGTGGATGATGAGGACGATGGAGATGCGGGTTGTTTACCCGATCTAGTTCCTCATTTTTCACCCATGGCGCCGTCTTCCACCGCACCTCGAGGCGATCAGCCCATGCCCTATGCTTCTTCTGGAGCTAGTGGCTCTGTTCCTATCTCGTCAGCTCACGAGGTAGAGGCCACTTGTTCTTCTCATCCAGGACCTCCTAGACACATCCAAAAAGACCATCCTTCTGAGCAGATTATTGGATACCTCTTTGAGCGTGTCACACGTTCAAGTCTGGCATGTCACATTTCTGTCTCCATTCTGCCTTTGTTGCCACCTTTGAGCCCAAGGATGTTTCTCATGCTCTCTCTGACGAGTCTTGGGTCAATGCCATACATGAAGAGCTAGAGAATTTCGAGAGAAACAAGGTCTGATCGCTTGTTGAGCCCTCTCGAGGTCACAATATCATTGGGACTAAGTGGGTGTTCAAGAACAAACAGAGTGAGGATGGGGTAGTCATTCGAAACAAGGCTAGACTGGTAGCTCAGGGCTTTTCTCAGGTTGAGGGTCTAGATTTCGAGGAGACCTTTGCCCCTGTAGCTAGACTTGAAGCCATTAGAATCCTGCTTGCTTTTGTGGCTTCTAAGGGTTTCAAGCTTTACCAGATGGATGTCAAGAGTGCCTTCCTCAATGGCTTTATTGAGGAAGAGGTCTATGTAAGACAACCTCCAGGTTTCGAGAACCCCAAATACCCAAACCATGTCTTTAAGCTTTCCAAATTGCTGTATGGACTTAAGCAGGCCCCTAGAGCTTGGTATGAGAGACTTAAGTCCTACCTGTTGAGTCATGGTTTTGAGATGGGTAAGGTGGATAAGACCTTGTTCATTCGCTGGCATGGCACTGACCTCCTGCTCGTCCAGATTTATGTGGATGACATCATCTTTGGCGGCTCTTCTCATACTCTTGTTTCACAGTTCTCGGATGTTATGAGCACCGAGTTTGAGATGAGTATGATGGGCGAGTTGACCTTCTTCCTTGTGTTCCAAATCAAGCAGACTCGGGAGGGTACCTTCTTGCATCAGGGCAAGTACACTCGTGACCTCCTGAGATGCTTTGACATGAGTGATGGTAAGCCTGTGTCAACTCCCATGGCGTTCACAACTTCTCTTGACCCAGATGAAGACGGCGAGCCAGTTGATCAGAAGGAGTATCGGAGCATGATTGGCTCCCTCTTGTACCTCACTGCCTCGAGACCAGACATACACTTCGCTGTGTGTCTTTGTACTTGGTTTCAGGCTTCTCCTCGCATATCTCACCGCCAGGCGGTGAAGCGCATCCTTCAGTACCTTCGAGCTACCATTGACTATGGTATCTGGTACTCTTCCTCGTCCTGTCTTTCCTTGAAAGCCTACTCGGATACTTTGCTGGTTGTAGGATAGATAGGAAGAGCACTTCGGGCACCTGCCAATTCATTGGTACTTCTCTTGTTTCCTGGTCCTCGAGGAAGCAGTCCGGTGTTGCACAGTCCACCGCAGGGGCCGAGTACGTTGCTGCAGCCAGCTGTTGTAGTCAGGTGCTTTGGATGGTCTCGACCCTGCGGGACTTTGGGTTGGTTATCGACAGTGTTCCACTCTTTCGTGATAACACTTCTGCGATTAACATTGCTAAGAACCCAGTGCAGCATTCTCGGACCAAGCACATTGATATCCGATATCACTTCCTTCGAGACCATGTAGAGAAGGGTGACATAGTGCTCCAGTTTGTGGAGAGTGACCACCAGTTGGCTGATATCTTTACCAAGTCTTTGGATAGCTCTAGGTTTTTAGCTCTGCGGTGAGAGCTTGGGGTGGTTTGTCCTTATAGACTGTTGTGAGGGGGAGCTTTGTGCTTTACTGCTTTATTATATTGATTATGCTCTTACTCCTTTCTACTGCACTGCATATGGGTGCATTTGGGATAGTCCTCCTAGCATAGATTAGAGTGCTTCTCTTGTCTAGTTGTTTAGATTTCTTACTCTTATCTTGTGATTCTAGGATGCTACTTATTAGCTGTTCTCTTCTCACTAGGTTGAGCTCACTCACTTCTTATAGGTTCTAGCGAGGGTTGGGCCACCCTCGGGTAGACAGGGTACGTGTTTGCTCCTTAGTGTGTTAGATATTCAGCTGATAGTCCTAGAGTCATATGGGGTAGATGAGAGTCAGTCTAAGCCATAGTTTCTTCTATATCTTGTCTATGCTTTAAGGACTGCCTTTTCGGACTTTCTTTTCCAGCTTCTTGTTTTTATTGCTTTGGTTCAGGGGGAGTTCATTTGGGAGCTTCTGGAGCTTAATATTGACATAACTCAACTTGAACTAAAAGTTGCATCACATGTTGAGGGGGAGAAGGATTTTCTGCATGTCATTCTGCATTGTAATATAACTACATGGAGCCTTGATTATTATCCTTTCATGACATGCTTACATTGCTTTACATCCTGCCATAACTCGTGCTTATTTGCTAGGTTGATCATGACTTTATATGTGTAGTCATGTCTTTGCCATGATATGTTGATTAAAATGTACAACTTGAATTAATTCATGTCATGTTAAATTTTTGCGACTAGTCTGCTTTTAGTTATCCACTTATGATTCATGCCATGTCAAATAGGCTGAGTTGAGTCTTGAATCTTTGTTGAGCTTTAGATCAAGCTATGCTAGTTCTTGATGTTGCATAAGTTAGTACAACCATTTATGAATGCAAAAAGATCTCTTTTGTGCGAAAAAACTGATCTCACCAATTCTTTCTCATGAGATGGCTTGCCATTGCACAAGGCATGAACTCAGGGGGAGTTTTGGATGACCAAGATCATTTCCTTAAGCTTCTTGCTTGGAGTGGTCACATAAGGCTTGAGATCTAGCACATGACTAAAACAAAAATCTGGTTGGAAACAATCATGTGATTTCTAAAGTAAAAATTATGTCATTTGTGCCCAATTTGCTAAAATTTACAAGTACTTGAACAAATGAGTAATTCTTGAACTTGTAGCACTCTAAAATGACTCAACACTAGCTTCATGGTTCCACTTAGACTATTGACATGACTTGCATCATCCTTGGATACCTTTAGCTAGACTAGAATCATGAATGACTTGATATGCTAAGAAATTGCTCTAAATTTCAGATTATGACTTATTTGGCTTAGCTTGGTTATACATGCGTTGTCATGATCTAGATAGCTTTTTATTGCATTATGGCTTGATGTAGTACTTAATGGTCATTTTGGATAATCTTCATGGCTCTAAATGCTTAGAATAAACAAACTTCAGCCATTTCATACAACATCATGGCATATTCTCTCTTTTGCATCCTTGATGTGTTTATTGCCAAAAGGGGGAGAATAGTGGTAGAAAAAGCCATTTTGGGAGAAAAAGCCATTTTGGGAGCTTTGAAGAAAACTTGCTCTTTCTTTTGCTCCTTGTGTCAACATGGTCATTAGCATCATTTTCTTCCGTTGGACCATGTTTGGCTTTCTTTTCAAACTCAACTTCATGCTTTTTCTGGGTTTGTCAATATACTCATCAAGGGGGAGATTGAGAGACCATGTGGTTGGGACCCCATGTGTGTGATGAGTAATTGACTTCGGTTTAGGAAAGTCGGTTTTGGTTTGTGTGGTCGGACCATGTCGTTGCATGGTGCAATGGACTCAGTCAGACTTGGTCAAACCTGGTCAAAGTGGTTAGGATGCATACTCTGATGATTCGACAGGTTTGATCTTCTTCATGTGTAAGTATGATTTGTTGATGCTATTATGCTTTCATATATCGAACGGTGCTATTTGAGGTGTTTCTTGTTTCTGATGGCTGTAGGACGTCGAGGCGGAGTCGTGGCAAGACACGAGGTGACCGGACTAGGTGCAGGTGGCCCTGAGGTCAGAACGGTCGGGATGTGTCGAAGACAGCGGAGACTCGAGGTGGTTGCGAGGCTTGGACGACAAGAGACGCGGAAGCTTCCCGGAAGGTGCAGGAGGGGCGAATTGGTAATTTCGCAAGGCTGCACTAACGGGAGCGGGTTCTGTTGGATTTAGCAGGCGTAACGCGTTGGAGACCCGTTAGCCAAGAGCTATAAATAGGAGTGAGTGGCTGCATGTATTCCTATGGCTTTAGGAGAGAGTTAAGGTGTACGACCAAAATGGCGACAGAGGGGAGGTGAATGTCGACTTCTAAAACTTGCCCCCAAGTACTCACAAGCAAATTTACCTCTCCAAATAGCTACGACAAGCTATGAAGAGGAAAGCAAAACTCTCTGGAAACTCGAACAAACAAAGGAAATAGCCACTGCAACAGAAAGGAGAACCAACACTACACACAAAGAAAATTTCAACAGCAAAAACCCCTAAAAGCCAGTCTGACCGCTGGGTAATAGCCGGTCTGACCGCTGGGTAAGAGCCGGTCTGAATGCTGGGTAAGAGCCGGTCTGACCGCTCCCCTGTCCCCAGGCCACCCGAGAGCAATTTCAGAAAACTGATTTTCGGGCAAAAGTTCAGATCTTCAAAGAACTGAAGAATTGATGGTTTTCTTCCATTCTTTTTGTCCCTTAGCACCACAACTATATTCCAAATAGGGAGGAGGGCTAGGGAGACAAGAAAATCAAACAAAGAACCAAGAATTTCAGATTTTGACAAAAATATGAAATTTTGCCCGAGCTGAGCCAAAAATCAAATTACTCCCTAACCGTTGATCCTTTGGCTATGAAACTTTGAGGATAGCTATTAGATAGGCTCTGGACTCTCCATGCCAAATTTCAAGTCATCTCAACAAGGGAATCACGAACAGCACCAAAACCCTAGAAGCGAACTGAAGAACAGGAAAACTGAAAAAGGAGAATCTTTGATTCGTTCGATTTGCTCTCGGGAAAACTCGATCAAATGACCTTGAGGCACTATCCCATCATAAAGCAACCCATTTTGGCACTCCCCAACAACAAACAACAAGAAATCACAAAGCTCAAAATCAAGCCAAAAGAGGAACGAAGGAAGAACAGAGCCACGAACAGGGAACAAGAAACTTTAGATTTCCATTTCCAATCACAATGATTACCGAGAACTAAGTCCCCATACGCATGGACATTAGAACAAGGTTGGGTTACATGAATTCACCACTCAATCCTCTCCCTCTCAATCCCTCTCAAGAACACTACCCATACATGCTTGCTAAGGAGACAACACACAGGGAGGGGGAATGAACGTGAGAAGCACTAAGGAGACATGCTTTACTGCCCTCAACCACTAAAGACACAAAGCAAACAACCTCTCCAAAGCCTCTTTTGACTAGAGTAAACCCTAATACCCTCCAACAACCATGCTTGGGCATGCAGCCCCTCACATCTATTTATAGCCCTTTGCTAACGGATCTCCAACCCGTTACGCCGGCTAAACCCGAACGGAACCACCTCCACCTGTGCAGCCTTGCGAAATTCCCGTTTCGCCCCTCGTGCACCTTCCGGGAAGCTTCCGCGTTCCTTGTCGTCCACGACTCGCAACCACATCGAATCTCCGCCGTCTTCAACACATCTGACCGTTCTGACCTCGACACCTCCCTGTGTCTAGTCCGGTCACCTCGTGTCTCACCACGACTCTGCTACGACATCCTGCAGTCATCACAACCAAGAAACATATCAAATAGCACCGCTCGATACATCAAAGCATAATAAGCATCAACAAATCATACTTACTCATGATGAAGTCCAAACCTGTCAAAACATCAGAATATGCAACCTAAACCCTTTGACCAGGAATGATCAAGTTCGACCGAGTCCATTGCACCGAGCAACGACATGGTCCGAACCACACAAACCAAACTCGACTGACTTAAACCAGGTCAATTACTCATCACTCACATGGGGTCACAACCACATGGTCTCTCATAAGGTTTGCTAGAGTCAAAAGAAGCTTTGAGAGTTTGTTTTGGCTTTGGGCTTTAGTTGTTGGAGAGTGGTTGAAGGCAGCAGTGGGTGTTCCCTTCGTGTCTCCTCTCTGTATGTTGTGTCTCTCCAAGAAGTATGTAGAGAGTGGGTGTGTTCTTGTGTTTGGGAGAGTGAGGATGGATTGATGAGCTTGTAATCAACCCTTGTTCTAATGTCCATGCGTATGGGGACTCATCTGTAATTCTCGTTTGATTGGAATGAAAATCTGAAATTTATCTCTTGTGCTCCTGTGTTCTTCATTCCTTCTCTGTGGATTTCTTGTTTTTCTCGATTTTGTGTTGTTTCTTGTTGAGAAGGGCCAAAATGGGTTGCTCTATGTTGGGATGCAAGGATGCAAGGAAGAGAACAAGTCATGGAAATGGATGAAATGGCTGAAGTTTGATTCTTCTAAGCATTTAGAGCCATGAGAATTATCCAAGATGACCAATAAGTATTACATCAAGCCATAACTCAATAGAATGCTATCTAGATCATGACAAGATATATATAAGACAGCTAAACCAAATAGATGACAATCTGAAATTTAGTGCAATTTGTGAGCATGTCAAGTCATCTATTGATCAAAGTCTAGCTAGTGGTATCCAAGGATGATGCAAACCATGTCAATAAGCTAAGCGGAACCGAGAAGCTAGTATTGAGCCTAATTAGAGTGCTACAAGCTCAAGAGTGAAACATTTGTTTAAGTACTTGTAATCTTTGTAATTTTAGCAAATTGAGCACAAATGATAAGTTTTTCTTTAGAAATCTTATGATTGATGCCAACCAGATTTTTGTTTAGTCATGCACAAAAGTGATCTTTTAGCATTCATAAAAGATTGTACTAACTTATGCATCATCAAGAACTAGCATAGCTCAATCTAACGCTCAACAAAGATTCAAGTCCTAACTCAGCCTATTTGACATGGCATGAATCATAAAAGGATAACTCAAGAAAGACTAATCTCGAAAGCTAACATGACAAATTTTAATTCAAGTTGAGAAATTTTAATAAACTTATCATGGCAAAAAGCTAGTCTACACATATGAAGTCATGATCAATCTAGCAATGTAGCACAAACCATGGCAGGATGTAAAACGATGTAAACATGTCATGAAAGGATAATAATCAAGGCTCAATGTAGGTATTTACAAGGCAGAATGATATGCAAGAAATCCAGCTCCCCCCTCAACATGTGATGCAACTTTTAGTTCAAGTTGAGTTATGTCAAAATTAAGCTCCAGAAGCTCTCAAATGAACTTCCCCTGAACCAAAGCAGTAAATACGAGAAGCTGGAAAGAAAACCGAAAGGGCGGTCCTTAAAGCATAGATAAGATATAGAGGATACTATGGCTCGGACTGACTCTCATCTACCCCACATGACTTGAGGACTATCAGCTGGTCTACTAACAACTTAGGGAGCAAACACGTACCCTGTCTACCCGAGGGTGGCCCAACCCTCGCTAGAACCCACAAGAAGTGAGTAAGCTCAACCTAGAGAGAAGAGAGACAGCTAACAAGCAGCATCCTAGAGTCATAAGATAAGAGCAAGAAGTCTAAATGCTAGACAAGAAGACCACTCTAACCTATGCTAGAAGGACTATCCCGAATGCACCCAAAATGCAATGCAACAGAAAGGAGCACGAGCATAATTAATATAAGAAAGCAGTAAAGCACAGAGCTCCCCCTCACAACTGTCCATACGGACAAACCACCCCAAGCTCTCCCCGCAGAGCTGAAAACCTAGAGCTATCCAATGGCTTGGTGAAGATATCAGCTAACTGGTGGTCACTCTCCACAAACTGGAGCACTATGTCACCCTTCTCTACATGGTCTCTAAGGAAGTGATAGCGAATATCAATATGCTTGGTCCGAGAGTGCTGCACTGGGTTCTTAGCAATGTTAATCACAGAAGTGTTATCACAAAAGAGTGGAACACTGTCGATAACTAACCCAAAGTCCCACAGGGTCGAGACCATCCAGAGCACCTGGCTACAGCAACTGGCTGCAGCAACGTATTCGGCCTCTGCGGTGGACTGTGCAACACCGGACTGCTTCCTAGAAGACCAGGAAACGAGAGGAGTGCCAATGAACTAGCAGGTGCCCGAAGTGCTCTTCCTATCTATCCTACAGCTGGCAAAGTCTGCATCCGAGTAGGCTCTAAGGGACAGACAGGAAGAGGAAGAGTACTAGATACCATAGTCTATGGTAGCTCGAAGCTACCGAAGAATGCGCTTCACCGCCTGGCGGTGAGATACGCGAGGAGAAGCCTGAAAGCGAGCACATAAACACACAGCAAAGTGTATGTCCGGTCTCAAAGTAGTGAGGTACAAGAGGGAACCGATCATACTCCTATACTCCTTCTGATCAACTGGCTCGCCGTCCTCATCTGGGTCGAGTGAAGCTGATGTAGCCATAGAGTGGATACCGGCTTACCATCACTCATATCAAAGCGCTTCAGGAGGTCTCGAGTGTACTTGCCCTGATGCAAGAAGGTACCTTCCCGAGTCTGCTTAATTTGGAAGCCAAGGAAGAAGCTCAACTCGCCCATCATGCTCATCTCAAACTCCGAGCTCATGACATCGGAAAACTGGGAAACGAGAGCATGTGAAGAGCCGCTAAAGATGATGTCGTCCACATAAATCTGGACGAGCAGAAGATCAGTGCCATGCCAGTGGATGAAAAAGGTCTTGTCTACTTTACCCATCTCAAAACCATGACTCAACAAGTAGGACTTAAGCCTCTCATACCAAGCTCTAGGGGCCTGCTTAAGTCCATACAAAGCTTTGGATAGCTTAAAGACATGGTTTGGGTATTTGGGGTTTTCGAAACCTGGAGGCTGTCTAACATAGACTTCTTCCTTAATGAACCCATTAAGGAAGGCACTCTTGACATCCATCTAGTAAAGCTTGAAACCCTTAGAAGCTGCAAAGGTAAGCAGGATTCTAATGGCTTCAAGTCTAACTACAGGGGCAAAGGTCTCCTCAAAATCGAGACCCTCAATCTGAGAGAAGCCCTGAGCTACCAGTCTAGCCTTGTTTCGAACAACCACCCCATCCTCACTCTGCTTGTTCTTGAACACCCACTTAGTCCCAATGACATTGTGACCTCGAGGGGGCTCAACAAGCGACCAGACCTTGTTTCTTTCGAAGTTCTCTAACTCCTCATGCATGGCATTGACCCAAGACTCATTAGATAGAGCATGACAAATATCCTTGGGCTCAAAGGAGGCAACAAAGGCAGAATGGAGACAGAATTGAGACATGCCAGATTTTGAACGAGTGACTCGCTCAAACAGGTCTCCAATAATCTGCTCAGAAGGATGGTCTTTTTGAATGTGTCTAGGAGGTCCAGGATGAGATGAAGAAGTGGCCTCTACCTCGTGAGCTGACGAGGTGGGAACAGAGCCACTAGCTCCAGAAGAAGCAGAAGGCATGGGCTGATCGCCTCGAGGTGCGGTGGAAGACGGTACCTCGGGTGGAGGATAAAGAACTGGATTGGGTAAACCACCCTCATCTCCATCGTCCTCATCATCCACAAAGATGGGCTCAGATTGCTCTAAAGAACCTGAGATGTCGGGCCTAGTCCCCGGACTGGCCTCGTCAAAGGTCACCTCACAGGTCTCTACCATTTTACTAGACTCGCAGTTCGAAACCCGATAAGCCCGCGAAGAATTCGAGTAACTCAGAAAGATATAGTCACAAGAACGTGACTCGAACTTGTCTAGGTTCCCGGACTTCAAAATAAAGCACTTGCAACCAAACACACGAAAATGAGATACACTGGGCTTCCGCCCATATCTCAACTCATAAGAAGTGCGGTGCAAGTGTGCCCGAAGAAAAACTCGATTGGAAACATGGCACACGGTTGCAATGGCCTCAGCCCAAAACTTCCTCGGTGTAGAGTACTCATCAAGCATCGTCCTGGCCATCTCGACCAAGGTACGGTTCTTCCTCTCCACGATGCCATTTTGCTGTGGGACATGCGGAGAAGAGAACTGGTGCTCCACACCTGTCTCATCACAGAACCTCTCGAAGTAGGAATTCTTGAACTCCGTGCCATTGTCACTGCGAATTGCTCGTAAAGCACCTGGGAGCTCAACAGAAAGCCTACTGAAAAGACCTCAGAAATGTGTAAACGTCTCATCCTTCGAGGCTAAGAAAAACACCCAAGAGTACCTCGAGAAGTCATCGACCACGATAAAAACATACCACTTCCCTCCTGCAGACTGCACTCGAGCTGGTCCAACTGTGTCCATATGGAGCAGCTGTCCCGGTGCATCGGTCATAGTAACTGTGACCGGAGGGTGAGAAGCGGCAACCATCTTGCCGTGCCGACATGGAGCACAAACTAGATCTTTGACCATCTTGAGTTTCGGCAGACCACGAATGAGATCGTGGCCGCTAACTCGGGTCAAATGGTCAAATCCAATATGACCAAGTCTCCTGTGCCAGAAAGAAAGGTCGCGGGACTCAGAAGCAACCAAACACTGGATAGGATCACCAGAAGACTCAGAAAAATCAGCACGAAAGATCCTCCTGTAACGAGAAATCCCGCAAACCAGACTACCCGAAGAATCAAGAATTTTGCAATTGTTTTTCTTAAAGCTTACCTCAAAGCCGTCATCGGTAAGCTGAGAAACGGAAAGTAAATTATACTGCAGCTTACTCACCAAAGTAACATCTTTCAAAATGAAAGAATTATTAACGCGCACTGTACCTTTGGAGATGACGCGCCCAGATGAAGCATCTCCGAAGGTGATCGTCTCATCACCTGGAGCATGAGCACGGGAAGAAAACCAACGAGAGTCTCCGGTCATGTGTCGTGAACACCCGGAGTCAACGAGCCAAACCTTTCCCTTCCCTGCTCGGCGAGCCTGAGTCAACAAGAGAGTAAAGTCTCAGTACTGGGGTAAATCAAGAGTGATTTTGGCACCCAATACTGAGTAACACGTCGAGCAGATGAAGTAGTCAAGCACGACTGAACTCTATCTACCATACGCTCTCTGTCAGTCAAAGAAGCAAACGGTCTATGTGTAGACCTGAAGCTGTTGTTGGACTTGACTGCTGCAGAGGAACGAGCCAAAACACCAGCAACAAGCTGATCACGCCGCGGGTAGCTATCTCGACGGGGGAAATGAGATCTACCCTCAGAACGGCGGAAGTCATGACCAAAGGGAGCATGAGGACGAAAACCAGAAAACTCAGAAAAACCAAGTCCTCGATGCTGCCCAAACCCATCAAATGAACCAATCATAGATCTCGTGTTGGTCTTAGGTGCATTCAAGGTCTGGAGCTGACCCTGAATACGCCTAAGAGACTCAACACGGTCTCTACGCGCGATCTTGGCACACCTAAAGCATCGATCGATCAGATGTTCATCCTTCTGACAGAAGGTGCAGTGATACTTCACCTTCTGAGAGGTAGAAGTAGCACGGAGAGGCTTCGCCTTCTGAGAGGACGAAGCAGCAGGTGAGATCACCTTACTGTCAGATATCCCCTGGACAAAACCCACTGACTTAAATTGGACTTTCTCGGTCCTGGGCTCAGTCTCGATCACACCTTGTGCTATGGGTCTGAGCACAACAGGTGGATGCTTCCTCATAGAAATCGTATCCTAGACTCTGATTAAATCTGCAGATCTTAGATTGGTCTAGAATACGATTGAGCTTCTTCTTGCCGCCTACAAATCTCTCGAGAGTGTTCATAAGGTACTGACACTCCCGAAAGAGAGAGGTGCAAGAAGAGCAGGGGAAGAAGAGACAGCAGAAGGTAAGGGAGCAGAAGAAGAACCAACAGTAGAGGAAAGAATGGCTTGTGCACGCACAGCCGACTCCGAAGGAACAGTCCTACTACTAGCCAGTTGATTCACGTCACTAAGCGTCTCCCCGTTACCCTTGGGCTCCTTCCCCACCTCAGCAGTCATATCACAATGAGTTGATGGCTTCTCTAGTAAATCCTTAGTTAGCTTCACACATTGTTCATTCAAAGCAACGAGTTCAAGTTTTAGTTTATCACAACTAATGCATGGTGAGCTAACAGGATCCTTAGTCACAAACTGAGCCATTTTCTTGTTATTGTCAATCATTTCTTGAAACTGCTTTGAGACATATTCAAGTTCAGTAGTTAATTTAGGACAGTTCATACATGAAGCAATCGGCTCAAGTAAAGAAGCATGCAACTCAGCAATTTTATGATCTTCCTGTTTTAGGTTCATCTTCAGTTTATTGCAATTTTCACAAGACTCGGGCAGATCTAGGAGCATGGTATAAAGACCTCTAAAAGTGTTGTCCTTATCCTCACATGAGGTGCAAGCAATAGTCTCAATAGAAGTAGATGAAACAGGAACTACCCTACTCATCTCAAGCTCAGCCAAGAGACTAATATTCTCCACCTTAACAAGATCAAGTTCAGAGGACAGACTATCATGCGAGGTCCTTAGTTTCTCCATGTCACCCAACAGAGCACAGCAGGTATCACAATCATCACTAGAGGGAGCAGATGTAAGAGCAATAATCTCTAGTGACAATCTATCTACTTCCTTCTCTAACTCAGTACACCTAGTCCTAGCTCTAGCATGAAATCCATCTAGCTTAAGAAAAGCATGATTGAGCTGGTCGTAGGTGGGGCATACGTCGTCCGAGTCGGAGTATAGCTCGCTGTCGCTCAGTTTGCCCTCAAGGGCCATGAAGCACATGCCGGAGAAGTCATCGCCGCCCTTGGGGTCTTGGTCACCCGTCCCGTCGTCGTCGCTCCATCCCTCCACCTCGTTGAGGTCGAGGTCATCGAAGGCGGTGAGGACGCGATGGAATAGCTTCTTGGCTTTGCCAAGGTTACGGAACTTCTTCTTGCCTTGTGTAGGAGCTGGAGGCTTCTTGTTGCGGTTCTTGTCGGTGTAGTCGATCTTGCCCGAACCGTCGTAGTCGTTCTTGCCCTTCTCTAGCTTGGGACAGTTTGCCCGAATGTGGTTGGGGCCACCACACTCGAAGCAAATGACGGGTCCTCCTCTCTTTCTGTCCCTCCTCCCCTTGTAAGCATGGGAGAATCTTAGAGCAAGGAGGGCCAGCTGCTCATCCGCAAGCTGCTCTAACTGATCATCAGTTATGTCACAGAGAGCAGCAAGGGAGAATCCACAAGAGGACTCGAAAGAAGAAAGACCAGAAGCCAACGTGGGATCGGTGACTAACGCCATCGACTGTGACTTTGACTTGCGAGAGACAATGTCAATCTCGTGAGTCTTGAGGCGCGAGTACAGCGCGTCAAGCGTCAAAGTCGAGAGGTCGGTGGTGTCCTTGATGGTAGTCACTTTCATCTCCCAAACACGAAGATCGAGTGCAGCGAGCATCTGTCGAGCGTTATCCGAGTCGAGGTATGTGAGACCGACCGCTCGGAGGTTGCTCAAGATCTTGTGAAAACACGTAAAACACTCATCAAGGGACTCACCAGCGAGCATTTCAAACTTGTTGTAATCTCGCTTGAACTGGTCCTATCGCACCGTCTTTATTTGGGTGGTGCCCTCATGGTACGCATCGAGGGTCTCCCATATATCGAAGGCGGACGAGAGATGAGATATGCGGTCAAACTCGCTACGACTCAAGCCCTGGATAATGATGTTCCTTGCCTTAGCGTTTGCCTCAACATCAGCCATATTCCTGGCGTTGATGTTCTCATCGGCAGGAACAGCAAACCGAACCTTAACCTTTCGCCAGATGGCATACCCCTAAGCCTGGATATATGTCTCCATTTAGCTCTTCCAGAAGGGGTAATCGATGCCATCAAAGACGGGAGGCTTGGTCGAGTACTTGTCCGTCGCCATGGCTCTTGAGACTGGTTAGGATCTATTAAAAAGAGCTAACCGGCTCTGATACCAATTGTAGGACCGAAATGGCGACAGAAAGGGGGTGAATGTCGACTTCTAAAACTTGCCCCCAAGTACTCACAGGCAAATTTACCTCTCCAAATAGCTACGCCAAGCTATGAAGAGGAAAGCAAGACTCTCTGGAAACTCGAACAAACAGAGGAAATAGCCACTGCAACAGAAAGGAGAACCAACACTACAAACAAAGAAAATTTCAACAGCAAAAACCCCTGGGGCCGGTCTGACCACTGGGTAAAACCCGATCTGACCGCTGGGTAAAAGCCAGTCTGACCGCTGGGTAATAGCCGGTCTGACCGCTGGGTAAGAGCCGGTCTGACCGCTCCCCTGTCCCCAGGCCACCCGAGAGCAATTTCAGAAAACTGATTTTCGGGCAAAAGTTCAGATCTTCAAAGAACTGAAGAATTGATGGTTTTCTTCCATTCTTTTTGTCCCTTAGCACCACAACTGTATTCCAAATAGGAAGGAGGGCTAGGGAGACAAGGAAATCAAACAAAGAACCAAGAATTTTAGATTTTGACAAAAATATGAAATTTTGCCCGAGCTGAGCCAAAAATCAAATTACTCCCTAACCGTTGATCCTTTGGCTATGAAACTTTGAGGATAGCTATTAGATAGACTCTGGACTCTCCATGCCAAATTTCAAGCCATCTCAACAAGGGAATCACGAACAGCACCAAAACCCTAGAAGCGAACTGAAGAACAGGAAAACTGAAAAAGGAGAATCTTTGATTCGTTCGATTTGCTCTCGGGAAAACTCGATCAAATGACCTTGAGGCACTATCCCATCATAAAGCAACCCATTTTGGCACTCCCCAACAACAAACAACAAGAAATCACAAAACTCAAAATCAAGCCAAAAGAGGAACGAAGGAAGAACAGAGCCACGAACAGGGAACAAGAAACTTTAGATTTCCATTTCCAATCACAATGATTACCGAGAACTAAGTCCCCATACGCATGGACATTAGAACAAGGTTGGGTTACATGAATTCACCACTCAATCCTCTCCCTCTCCCTCTCAATCCCTCTCAAGAACACTACCCATACATGCTTGCTAAGGAGACAACACACAGGGAGGGGGAATGAACGTGAGAAGCACTAAGGAGACATGCTTTACTGCCCTCAACCACTAAAGACACAAAGCAAACAACCTCTCCAAAGCCTCTTTTGACTAGAGTAAACCCTAATACCCTCCAACAACCATGCTTGGGCATGCAGCCCCTCACATCTATTTATAGCCCTTTGCTAACGGATCTCCAACCCGTTACGCCGGCTAAACCCGAACGGAACCACCTCCACCTGTGCAGCCTTGCGAAATTCCCGTTTCGCCCCTCCTGCACCTTCCGGGAAGCTTCCACGTTCCTTGTCGTCCACGACTCGCAACCACATTGAATCTCCGCCGTCTTCGACACATCTGACCGTTCTGACTTCGACACCTCCCTGTGTCTAGTCCGGTCACCTCGTGTCTCACCACGACTCTACTTCGACATCCTGCAGTCATCACAACCAAGAAACATATCAAATAGCACCGCTCGATACATCAAAGCATAATAAGCATCAACAAATCATACTTACTCATGATGAAGTCCAAACCTGTCAAAACATCAGAATATGCAACCTAAACCCTTTGACCAGGAATGACCAAGTTCGACCGAGTCCATTGCACCGAGCAACGACATGGTCCGAACCACACAAACCAAACTCGACTGACCTAAACCAGGTCAATTACTCATCACTCACATGGGGTCACAACCACATGGTCTCTCATAAGGTTTGCTAGAGTCAAAAGAAGCTTTGAGAGTTTGTTTTGGCTTTGGGCTTTAGTTGTTGGAGAGTGGTTGAAGGCAGCAGTAGGTGTTCTCTTCGTGTCTCCTCTCTGTATGTTGTGTCTCTCCAAGAAGTATGTAGAGAGTGGGTGTGTTCTTGTGTTTGGGAGAGATTGAGGATGGATTGATGAGCTTGTAATCAACCCTTGTTCTAATGTTCATGCGTATGGGGACTCATTCGTAATTCTCGTTTGATTGGAATGAAAATCTGAAATTTATCTCTCGTGCTCGTGTGTTCTTCGTTCCTTCTCTGTGGATTTCTTGTTTTTCTCGATTTTGTGTTGTTTCTTGTTGAGAAGGGCCAAAATGGGTTGCTCTATGTTGGGATGATGCCTCAAGATCATTTGATCGATTTTCCCAAGAGCTAATCACATTTAATCTCAGATTTCACTTTTTGGGCCTCTCTGTTCTTCAGTTTGTTTCTAGGGTTTTGGTGCTTTTTGTGATTCCCTTCTTAAGATGGCACGAAACTTGGCATGGTGAGTACAGAGGCTATTAAGTAGTTATCCTCAAAGTTTCATGGCCAAAGGATCAAGGGTTAGATGGGAATTTGAGTCTTTGTGCTGCTCCCTGAATATATTCAGTTTTAGCCCAATCCTTGATTTCTTGAGTTTGATTTGGTTTCCTTTGCTAGCTGGAGTCTCTGTGGTATTTGGAATAGGGGTATGCTCTTTTGGCCAACAAACAACAACAGAGAATAAGTAATATTTGTGAAATCTCTGTTTTCCAGTAACTGTGAAATTCAGTTTTTCAGTCTGCTGCTGACTGATTTCGATAGGCGGTCTGACCGGAGGTCATGGGGCGGTCGGATTGGCGCTCTGCTGGCGGTCAGACTGGCGCTCTGCCAGCGGTCAGATGGCCTTGAGGAGGTGGTCTGACCGGCCTGCCTTGAGCGGTCTGACTGGCCCTGCCTTTTTGGTTGCTGGTTTTTCTCTGTGTGTTTGATTTGCTTTAAGTGATTTTTGGTTGTCCTATGTTTCTCCTCTGTAAGGTTAGGTTTCCAGAGAGTATTTAAATCCCTCTTCATAGTTTTCATAATTATCGGAGAGATGATTTGAGTCTATACTTTCTTGGGGCGAATTTTAATTTGATCGACATTCACCCCCCCTCTGTCGCCATTTCGGTCCAACATTGTCGCTGCTTGCCCACAAGACACCCATCACAGTATTGATCAACATGATCAATCATTGGGAGCCTGTGGACCATCTCCTCTCGTGAAAGTTTGTAGAGCGCCTGGAAATTCAAATGGCCGAAACGGGCATGCCACCACCAAGAATTCTCGCTGCAGGCTGCTACCAAACATACGGGTTTCACCAAGTTTAATCTAACCAGGTAGAGATGATTGGTGCTGCGAGGTACCTTTGCGAGCAGAAGACCCTGCTGATCACGGATGGAAAGGATCCCATCTTGTACATTAACTCTGAATTTCTACTCGTCCAATTGCCCAATGCTTATGATATTGTTCTTCAGTCTGGGAATGAAATAGACGTCCTCAAGGGCACGGTGCTCACCATTCTTGTAGATCTAGATCATAGTGCCTCGTGCACAAATGTCCACCACGGAGCCATCTCCAAACTTCACCGTCCCAGTGATGTGGGTGTCCAGTTCGGCGAATGCCATCTTGGCACCAGACATATGGTTCATGGCGCCGGTATCAAGATACCATGTGTCTGGGATAGGCTCATCAGTAATCTCCCAAAGTTCAACACCCTTGGCCTTTGTTTCGTTGAGATGCACCTGCTCACTAGCAAGTATTTGTCCGAGTGTCGCAATGCCGGGCGTGGAGAGTGTGCACAGCTGCATCATGAGGAGAGTGGGCTCATCTTCGGTCTGCGTCAAATTTGCTTGCTCCTTCCACTCTCGTCATGGCTTGCGGCATTCCTTTGCAAAGTGCCCAAAATTATCACAGTTATAGCACTTCACCTTCGAGCGATCTCGTGAGCCACCGCCCGTTGCAGTCTCCTTGCCGTCGCGGTCCCTCTGGGACCCTGCATTCTTCGGGAGCCAACGACCTTTCCTGCTGCCGCTGGAGCCACTGCCTGCCTTCTTGACGCCGTTTGAGGAGCCCCCCTGGTCCCTCTGCCTCATGTGAGCCTGCCATTCCTCCTTAGTGAGAAGGAGTTTGTCGCCTTGGTGCACACCACTAGTGTCGTTGTCGTCGCCATACCGATCATCCACAGATGACAGGCACCCAACAAGTTCTTCCATCAGCATCGTCTTCAGATCAAGTAACTGCTCAATTGCAATCGCCACCTACTGATATTTGGAAGGCATGACCCGTAGCAGTTTCTTGATTACTTGTTCATCTTCCAACACACCCCCCATGTCACGAATATCATTGACAAGGCCAGTGATGCACATCCCGAAGTCTTTGATGGACTCGCCATCCTTGAAGTGGATGGACTCAAACTCGTGATGCAAAGCTTGTTGTCTCACCTTGCGTACACGAGTGACGCCAACCCGCATTGTCTTGATAGCCTCCCAGGCCGCCTTCACCGAGTCTTTGTTGCCAAGGATCTCAGCATCTCCCGTGGCATACCCTGAAGAATAGCTGCGAGTGCCATGCGGTCTTCCTTGAAGTCATCACTCTTGGGGTCAATTGCACCCCATACTCCTTGGGCTTGCAAGTTCACCCGCATCAACAACGCCCAATCGGCGTAATTGGTTCGCGTCAACATCAGATACCTCAGTGGCACGCCAGACTCCCTTGGCGCCTGCTGGGATGCTACCGGCAATCGGAGTTTGTCTTCGTCCGAGTTGTTGCTGTTGTCGCCCGTACTGAGACGCCTGCCTGGTGGTGTGTATCAACTTGACGAGGCCGACATGGTGTGTGGATTGAGAGTGGCTCTGATACCAAATGTTAGAAATCCACCGGCGACTGCAACTTCAGGATCGCTACTTCACTCAGAACTCTCAGCTCACTGAAGTTTCAGACGATGAACAGATACTGAAGGAAAAATGACAACAGAGAAAAATGGAATTGGCTTTGAGCTGCAACTTTTTTCGGCATTACAGCCTCAAGTTTATTTCACTTACTTAATAACTCCCAGTCGAGAGTTGTTACATGCACGAAATGGTCAACCGAATAAAACGGATCCTGCAGTGACCGTGCCATCCCGCGATCTGGGCATCAAGCAAACTACTAACCGAAAACAACTAACTAAAGACTACTTCAAAGAAACCCGGTTAGACCGGTCTACACAAGCCGGTCAGTCCGGAGTACTCTACTCGGTCAAACCGCTCTGCATCACCCGGTCAGGCCGAAGTGTGTAACCCGGTCAGATCGGCATGCATTACCCGGTCAGACCGGCTTTCATGATCCGGCCAGATCAAACTCAATGCGTGACTTCAAGTGTCTTCAACCGACAGCTAAAAACTACAAACTAGCACATGTGCTCAAGATTACATTTGTTTATTTCCTAACAGCGGCTGCTATCGCTGTAGTGGAGCCCTAGCTGCCGCGTCCTAGCTTTAAGCGCTGCCCTCTTGCGTTCATGCACGCACACATGCATGGCGAATTTTTTGTACGAATAATCCATTTTTATTCAAAATTACAGAAATATACCCGCGGGAAATGTTTTTACAAAAATAGGCTCCAGTCGCCCAATGGTTGGGCGACTGGAGCCTATCGCCCAACCTAGTGGCGACGCCTGACAAATCTGGTAACCGTTGGGTGATTAATTGCAGTCGCCCCACCGTTGGGTGACTAGAGTCCAGTCGCCCAACCGTGCGGTGACTGGGGGTGGGTTGTAACCGTGCCACGCTTGGGCGCCGCCGAGCATTGTTTCCATTCGTTCGCAGCCGATCGATCCAGCGAGCGCGAGAGAGGAAGGAGAGGAGAAGAAGAGAGGAAGGAGAGGAGAAAAAGAGAGGAAGAAGGAGAAGAAGAGGAGAGGGAGAAGAGGAGAGGGAGAGGAGGAGAAGAGAAGGATCCAGGTAATTTTTGTAGTATATTATTTTTGTTAGTATTAGTAAAAACTATAGAAAACAATAGATGTAGAAATTTTGTATAGTATTTTTGATGCATTATTGTAGAAAATTTAGTGTAGAAATTTAGATGTAGAAAATTTAGTTTAGTATTTTTGATGTATTATTGTAGAAAATATAGTGTAGAAATTTAGATGTAGAAAATATAGTGTCAAAATGTTGTTTAGTATTTTTGATGTATTATTGTAAAAAATCGAGTGTAGAAATTTAGATGTAGAAAATTTAGTGTCGAAATTTTGTTTAATATTTTTGATGTATTATTGTAGAAAATTTAGTGTAGAAATTTAGATGTAGAAAATTTAGTGTCGAAATTTAGTGTAGTATTTTTTATGTATTATTGTAGAAAATTTAGTGTAGAAATTTTGTATAGTATTTTTGATGCATTATTGTAGAAAATTTAGTGTAGAAATTTAGATGTAGAAAATTTAGTGTCGAAATTTTGTATAGTATTTTTGATGTATTATTGTAGAAAATTTAGTGTAGAAATTTTGTATAGTATTTTTGATGCATTATTGTAGAAATTTAGATGTAGAAAATTTAGTGTCGAAATTTTGTATAGTATTTTTGATGTATTATTGTAGAAAATTTAGTGTAGAAATTTTGTATAGTATTTTTGATGCATTATTGTAGAAATTTTAGTGTAGAAATTTAGATGTAGAAAATTTAGTGTCGAAATTTTGTATAGTATTTTTGATGTATTATTGTAGAAAATTTAGTGCAGAAATTTAGATGTAGAAAATTTAGTGTTGAAATTTTGTATAGTATTTTTGATGTATTATTGTAGAAAATTTAGTATAGACCGTAATGTACAAATTAATCGTGCGGTGAAATTTATACGTATTAGAAAAATCAGTAAATATTGAGGGTAGAAATTAATCGTGCACGTTTATTGCAGTGGGTTACAACACGTTTTTTGATGTGTTATAAGTGCTAACTTGAACTCTTTTTGTAGGTGTGGCTCGTGATGGTCGTGACTCCGACTGGATGTACCCGCTGTTGGACTGCTAGATGGACCGCGTGCACCGCGCTTTCCGTCGTGTGCCGCCACCAGGGAGCACGAACGAGCTGGTTGAGCTAGGAGTGGTCCGAACACGCACATCTCGCGTGGCCTGGGGACTCGACCCCCGTTGGACTACCAGGTTTGCACTACGCTAGCATTTTAGTGTTGCAGCAGTTTGGGCTACGGCAGACGCTTCCTGTACCAGTCGGACCACCGCTTCCGCGGAACGTGCATGCGTGAGTGATCGCTTCTCATCAATATGTACGTACTTACTACTGTGTTCGCAAGTACTTACATTACGTAATGGTCCTATAAGCAGGCACAACAGAAAGGGAGTTAAACGAGGCATGGACTGGTTGACAAAGATGGAGCCCTGGATTGCGCAGTGGGAGGGTGCGCTCGACGACCACATGGAGGAGGAGCGCCCATATGACAGCAGGGACTACGCGGAGAACCTGCGCTGGTACCGACGCGGACACGTACCAGGCTCATACATGTCGTAGACACGCCCACCACACACGTTGTCGCTCTGACAGACATGTACCCCGCGCACCTCGCGTGCGATGCTCACATCGCGGTACGTTACATGTAATTTCAAAGATTCCCAAATGGCAATTTTGTTTCGATGATGGACCATTTTATGTCATTTTGTCCAGACTGACGTCGGTTCTGTGCTGTGGACCGAGTCCGTCACACTATTGGAGAGGGTTGCCACAGGTGCGGAGTTGACCCACGAGGAGAACGTTAGCTTTATGCGTCGGGTGGAGACCGGGCGTAGAAGTATCGTTAGCTTGTTGTCCTGCACGAGGCTACCAGCGGTCTCCACACCCACGCCCAGCGCACAGACGGGTCGTCCACCAGTGCCACCCCGACCAGCGTGGCACTACTCTGGAGGTAGTACGTGGACACGTCCTACACCACCTCACCCGGAGCAGCCAGGGGGTTCTGCACAGTGGCGGAGGGAGGGGGGCTGGGGGGCCTGGCACCCCCTAATGCTCTACTAGTCCCTCTATTAGATACTTAATATATGTATTCAATAGGTATTTAGCCCCTCCTAATCCAGCCCAAGCAATCAAGTATTGACTGTATTTGAGGCCCAGTTGGCTAGTACGTACAGCCCATTTAGATTTAGCCCTTTCCTGTCTGTTCGGCTGCTTCAGGTCTCACGAAGGGAATGCCAAGCGTGAAGCGTCGCTGTGCCCTGCTCGTCTCGCTCGTCTGTTCGTCTTCTTCGACTTTTGGCTTCGCCCTCCGCGGCTCCACGCCTCTGCTCTGTCCACTCGCCCGGAGACGGCCAGACAGGAGATTGCCGGACGGCGGACGCGACTACGCGTGTACGCGAGACGGCGACGCCGCCGCAGCCGACCTACCGATTGTCGTCTATTGATTATTAATCAGATCAGTTATCAGCACTCTGCATCGCACAGGAGGTAAGGTGCTACTCCCTTGTCATCTTATCTAATCAATAATCCTTATCTAAATTTCCAGTATCAACTGCAACCACCGAAAGATGCTTTTAAGCTATGAAACTTGCAAAGACACGTCTTAGATGTACAATGGGAGATGGATTTCTGCGAGATTATTTGGTAATTTATATTGAGAAGGAATTGGCTGCATCAATTAGTACTGATTATATTATTAAAGCCTATGATCTTGCTTCTAGTCATAGAGCTAAATTTAAGCTGATAGATATGTAATTTTGTTTTGGTTAAGACTTGTGAAACATGCTACTATTATATGTGACTAAAACCAGCTGGCATGGCTATCAGTTCTACTTTGCTTTGTTCATTGCCCCCCCTATACTCAAATCCTGGCTCCGCCCCTGGTTCTGCATGGGGACGACCTCCTACACCACCTCAGCAGCTCTTCACGCCTCCTCCGCACATCCCCAGCTTCCACACGTAGGGGGTGACTCTGAGTTGTACGCCCCTCATCCTTGCGTGATGGCGCCAACTGCAGGTACGCATCGTCGGATCTCGTTTTTATCCCAAGGCGATATGTAACGAACTAACGATATTACTATTGCAGGTCTTTACGCCCACCAGCACGCACATGGCGTCTCCCCGGGCCACGACGATGTAGACTAGTTTTTTGTGGACTGGCCGAGGCCGTCCTCCGACGCAGCTTTTCGGGGCACACCACCGAAGGTTCTTTCCAGCAGTGCCCTCCCTGGTGCACCGGAGGGCACACAGCCAGAGGTGCAGCTGACTCCACCAGCTCAGAGGCGGGTGTGACACGGTCCTAATTGTTTTACTTTCTCCGAGCGTCGTCACCCATTGCACCGGAGGACGGCCAAGTGGGGCCGTACGGGAGGACGCGGGCGTGGTGACGGGGCAGGCCAGGGTGGCGATTGAGGGGTGGTGCCGATGTTATGCATGTAATGAAAAAGTACGCGGCATGTTACTCCCAACTGTATTATGAAGTTTATTTAAATTCAAACAAGCCTATTATCTCATCTTTTTATATTCAATCATTCACATATCAAGTCATCTAACAAATATTAACATACTGGTTTTCTCCGCACACGAATTCTCAGCGTATGTCACTTACCAGCGAATGTTTGAATCGTTCTACGGGCAATCGTTCGTAAAAAAAAGTTTCTAAAATTTTATACACACCTACAACATACAATGAACATAAACTTTTATTACGACTCCAGCACATTTTTTACAAGTTTAAAACTACAAAATTCATAAAATTTAAAACAATCACGGGGGATGAGTGCAGTCGCCTAATGGGAGGGCGACTGCATGAAAGTCGCCCAATAGGGAAGCGACTGCATGAAAGTCACCCAACGGGAGGGCGACTGGATGCAGTCGCTCCAGGGTGCGGCGATAGGTATTGTGTCGGCCTCTGGTTGGGCGAAAGGGTCCAGTCGCCCAATCATTGGGCGATTAGAGCCATTTTTTGTAAAAAAAAATTCCGCGGGTATATTTTCTGTAATTTTGAATAAAAAATGGATTATTCGTATAAAAAATTCCATGCATGGCTGCTGCTTGCTACTACGCTACGTGAAGATGTGGATCAGCTGCTGCTTGCCTTGCCGCCACCGTACAAGTAATCTGGGTTGTGGCCGCTGAGTGCGTGCATATGGTGCTGCCACAGCTGTTTGTTGTGCTCCTGCTGCTAGTAACCACGACAGACCTGGAAGGAAGACAAGGCAGGGGAGAAGAGAAGGAAGGCAAGAAAGGAAGAAGCAAGGCACGGAAGGAAGAAGGAAAACATGGAAAGAAGAGGAGGAGAGGAAGAAAAGGGGAAGCAGGTAGCCGTTCTCGCCATCGTCGACATTCAATTCTAGGGTTCTAATGCTGTGTTTTGGTGGTTGCTCGCCGGGTGTCTATTGTCCTTCATAGTTAAGGTAAATGTAGAATAGAATAGTAGACTTGCTTGATGTTTATGAGATATTTACCTTCTTGTTTTATGCTTATTATGATGATTACATTATAGTGATTAAATAACGATGATGGTTAAATAATGATAATGGAATATGATAATTAATGTTAGAATCCATGCATTTCATTATGTTCATATTCATGTCATAAAAGAGATGATCCACTTCGGTGAAAATGAATGATCTACTTTAGTAGACACCTCTACAAGATGGAGTGAGAGGGTGATACATTAACGGATGTTCATTTAGCTATACTGGTATAACCTATAAGATATGTATTATGAGCATGTAGAATAGGCAAGGAATGTAGTGATGACAATACAAGTGGAAAATGCTATGTTATGTTGTGTTTATTATTTTATTATATACTTGCTGAGCCTTCGACTCACCCGTACTTTCTGTTATTGTTTCTAGACGATCATAAAAGTCGACATACATGGAATGAGAATAGGACATACACATCACATGCAGGCAACCATCAATTCATTACCTTTAGTTACCTTATTTATATCTTAAAGAATTATCTCATCCATGTGGAACTTAATTGGTTAGTGGGCACTTGATACTTTATGATAGTTGCGTGGATCATGAATAGTGCTAGTGCGCGTGATAATGATGAGATGTGAATGTATATATAGTAATAATTTATTTAATAGTATTGTTGCTAATAAATGTTTTCAGGTGTTCTCCAAAGCGTTTTTAGGCACGAGGTTCTAAGTTATATGCAAATGCTTATCCTTATATACGTTATCTTGATATTATTATTGCAGGATAACTTGATGTATGGTTTTACTTTAGGGAGGTGACGCTGAAATTGTTAGTATTATTGGTTTAAATTCAGAATGAAAAGTATAGAGATATTTTGGGTTCTCTGTCGGGTCGGGGTAGTACTGATGCAGACTAATTTAAGATCTGCATATTTCTCTTGGGTACTCCAACTGTTGCGCGCCAGCTGATCTGTGCGCGCCACACCCGAAGACCAACTAAATCAAACCGAAGACCAACGAAACGCAGGGAAGCTGTCGCGTATCATTGGCACGGATGGGCCTTGCATGCAAAGTGATGAGTTGAGGTAGTGTATGTTTGGGCTTATAAGTTTGGACTTTTGATTTTTTTTTTGTATTGTAGCTACTAAAAATATATATTATAGTTGATATTAGTTTTTTCAGCGTAATTAAATTTAAAAAAATAAAAAATTATATTATCATGGATAATACAAAGAAATAAATGAAAAAAGAAAAAGGCAAAAATCCAAAAAAAAAACAAAGAAGCAAAAAAAATGTTTTCTTTTAAAAATAAGTACGAGGAACTAGCTTGGCAATGATGTTACAAATGGTCGATCTTACCTCTCCGACAATATGCTATACAAATCGAAACTGCTACCATCCGATGGTGCCTGTCTGCTGCACGCACGGGCGTTGGATTGACTTTTGGTGTGTAGCACAAGCATCCAGTGGTCACTGGTTTGTGGCACTCAAACGTCTCCCTTGGTGGCATGCGGCAACAGCTAGCGATCCTCGACATCCCCATCAAGGTCAATTCATCGGGCCCGCCCGACCTACCTACGTGGTCAATGCGGCCTGATGGTGGATAGCGAGGGCACTGCTGGTCGCGGAGTCGACGAGGGCTGGGTGACAACGATTACTACGCTTCCAAGTTCAGTTGTGGTGGATACGGCCAGGAAATGAGCTAGGTCTTAGGCCGCGGTTGCCCGCGGCCGGGGGGGGGGGGGGGGGGGGGGGGGGCTGCGGATGGTGAGGCAAAGTCAATTTCATTGCTAATCGTTGTAATAAACACGGTAGGAAAATCCAATTGCGACAGTTTTCAAATTGTTATAATAAATGGTGATATTGCAACGATTTTACTCTACCATTGCCATGATTAGTGTAACGAAACGTGTAAGACCATATGCTGGCAACGCATGAAAGTGATGGGTATTTGACATTATTTTTGTCTTACTGTTATTACTTGAGTTTAAATTTGTGAATGTGCAATTTGCATTGTTGCTTTCAGCTGCTAGTAGTCTGACCGGCCTTGGTGTGGCAATCTGACCAACCGTTACATGGCGGTTAGACCAGTGAGCGGTAGTACCGGCCCTTTGTTGATGGTAGTTATTTTTCATAGAAGATCTTTTAGAGATTTTAGTTTGAGAACTATTGTGGTAGTACCAACATTGTTGTGTATGCGGTATGACCAAAGTGTAGCAGTTTGATCAGCCATTGCACGACGGTCTGATGCGGGGGTCACCCGATCTTCTCGACGTACGATAGATCCTCACGGGAGTCTTGATGAATCTTAATGATCCTCCAATGCCAGTGCGAGGAATCAAAATACGGTCGTGTTGATTTCGCCGACCACCAAGTGAAAATCTATCGTGCACCCAATTCCCAACGGAAAGGTTGAACGATCTTGATTGAAGAGAACACTCCTAATTCCCTATGGAATTTCGACAGTAATGCCAAACTCGAACAAACTTTAGTAGAATGATTTTTCTCAAACGTGGTCTGTCCCTAACAAAGGGAATACAAGGGGGTTTTATAGTGCTTCCCCAAACTCACGTAAGGAAAGCCTTGGCCGAATCAATCACTTATTCGGTCAAGGTTTCCTAATCCAATTCCTAAAATTTAGTAAGTCTGTTTCCTTTAATTTCGGGCTAAGCCCCTATCTTATTACAAAACCGAGATTGAGATGGATTCGGTCAACCTTTGGGCACGCAGGCCACATCTTGTGCACACCATGAGATTTGTGATCACGTGACCTTCCATTGATTTGATGGCTGCTTGGTTGAGAATTTCCTGGACGCATATGTCATAGCTCCTTGCCTGCATAGACTCTCCTTCTCATGACTCATGGCCGGTTGGTCCTTCTCCACTTGATCTTCTGTTGCTTCAAATTTGAGAATGCACAACATATTTACATTAGGTAGTATGCCATTCTCATATAATGTAATAGAAGACTCTCTAAGAAACAAAAGCACCTATTGTTGAAATAGCTTAGCTCTTGCTCTTGTCATAGAACCTTTCGGAGCCTTATCAATAGCTTTGCTATGTACATTTGGAGTGGACGATAAATGTGTAATAGAGATGTCCTTATCATTCTCTCCCTCTTGAAAAGGAGTCATCCTCGACTCTGTGCCATCTTGTCCAAAAAATGGTGATAAATCAGCAACATTAAAAGTAGTGCTCACCCCATAATCATCTCCTAGAAGCTCTATCTTGTATGCATTATCATTGATCTTGACAAAAACTTTAAAAGGACCATCACCACGAGGCATCAACTTTGATTTACGCTTCTGCGGAAATCGTTCTTTGCGAAGGTGTACCCACACTAAGTCTCCTAGTTCAAAAAGCAATTTTTTCTAAATTTGTTAGCCTTTAATGCATAAGCACGTACCTTAGTCTCAATTACCACTTTAGTCTTTTCATGGAACTTTTTCACAAAGTCAGCATGCTTGGAAGTCTCTATATTAGCGCGTTCTTGTAAGGGAAGTGGCATTAAGTCAAGTGGCGTGATTGGTTTGAAATCATACACCACCTCAAATGGACATAGTTGAGTTGTAGAATACACCGCCCTATTATAAGCAAATTCAACATGCGGTAGACAATCTTCCCACTCTTTTAAATTCTTTTTGATTATTGTCCGCAACAGCGTTGAGAGTGTACGGTTCACCACCTCCGTCTGTCCATCTGTTTGTGGGTGACAGGTCGTTGAAAATAATAACTTCGTCCCAAGTTTGGCCCACAACGTCTTCCAAAAATACCTCATGAACTTAATGTCGCGATCTGAAACAATGGTTCTTGACAGAGAATAAAATGTACTATTTTAGAAAACCTATCCACAACAACAAAAATAGAATCTCTCCCCCTCTTTGTCCTAGGTAACCTCAACACAAAATCCATACTAATGTTGTAGAGACCCGAATATACACATCCGGACTCTCCTGTGTATTCTGCACTAGTCCAGGATCACGCTAGTGCACACAGTGTGAACAAAGATAAATATCATCCATATCACGATATTCTAAGGAAAAACCAAATTATATTGATAATCATCAGAGTACGACCTTATGGTCAAGCTTACAATAGACTAGCCCGAAGGGCTTAACAAAAACTAGCAGCGGAAATCCAAAAGAAAGCGCAGCAGCCAATCGACACGCCCACAGGCTATCGAGTGGAGAACGAAGCCTAATCCGCGAAGACGTCGAAGTACTCTCCTTCTGGAACCTCCTGCTGGTGATACTCCTCCTCCTCAACTGAGCAACAGGGGCATAAAGCCGTGAGTACATTGGTACTCAGCAAGCCGTTTGTAACAAATGAATGCAATATAATATGCAAGGCTTACCAATGGAAGGCTAAAAGGGTTAATTTGCATAAACAGCATTTGGAAATATCATAAATAGATTAAAGGCGAATTGTAAATAAAACAATAATGAATAATCAAAGGAATTTAAGGTAAACCACTTATGGACCTCCCATCCACAAACCAAACCAACAGTGAATTAACCATCCACTGACCAGCTACAAGTTTTCCAAGAGTAACTATACCTCGTGTGAAATCACCGAGCATTGTCCATGACCGAGGACACGGCTATTCGAATAGTTTTACACTCTGCAGAGGTTGCACAACTGTACCCACACGATGTGATTAGCCTCGCGCTAAGGAAATCACAACATGGCCTTTACAATGTTCAATTCCAACCCAATGTGATCGTAACATAGCATCACTACTAAGTCCCAACCTATGGTGTCAATGGCATCAAGGTATTCCAAAATATCAAGGAGGGAAATAACCAATTGGGACGATAACTACCAATACAAGGGTTTGAATAAAAATAGCGATGCAAGATAATTTAAAACAAAATATTTAAATAATAGATTGCAAACTGGGTTCAACATGATCAAAGGAACACGACTTGCCTTGGCCTTGCTCAGTTGACGGCTCTTGATCTTCAAATCTGACGGCGGCTCCCTCGAACGCGTGATCTAACGAGAGAGAAAACGAAACAAAGAGACAAAATAAATTCAAATAAATTCAAATGAACTCCAAAAACTTTCAAACCTGAACAAAAAGGTAGAGCTCAATTTTAGATGAATTTAAAAAAAAGAACGGGGTCAATCGGAGCTAGGACGAGGGAGAACGGGCTCTTGGAAAATTAAATCTACAGAAAATCGGGAAAATTAGAAAAGTGCACTGTGCTGTGGACCGGGCGCACGGGAGAACAGGTCCACGGTGAACTCGGCGCACGGAACAGTGCGGCTGACTGTGCGGCTTGCGCAAGCGGCTGGCTGACGTGGCGACCACGTGGCAGGACACGTGTGCGGTTAGGGCTGACGTGGCAGCTGGCGTGGCGGGTGACGTGGCGGCTGACGTGGCACCTGAGGGTCCTCGGGTGCTGACGTGGCATCCACGTGGCGCTGACGTGGCATGACACGTCGGCCTAGGGCTGGCGTGGCTCGGCTGACTCGGCTGCTGACGTGGCCAGATCGGCTCACGGGTCCACGGACCACGACTGACCGGTGGGCCCGGCTTGTCAGTGGCACGGCTCACGGTGGACTCGATCCACGGGAAGGCGAGGAGACGCGCGGGCGCGGGCGCGGGCGGGCTGACGGCGGGCGGCGCGAGGCGCGGGTGTCCGAGGCGGCGGCGGCTGGCCGGCGACCGAGGAGGCGCGGGGCGGCGGCGGCGGCTGACCGGCGGCGACGACGACGACGACGGCGACGGCGGCCGAGAAGACGGCGGAACCGAGGGCGCAGCGGGCTCACCGGCGACGACGACGACGGCGGCGGACGGCGGCGAACGGCGGCGAAGGCGACGACGGCGACGCGGCCTGGCGGCGGCAGATCTGGCCGACAGCGGCGCACGGCGAAGGCGGCGGCGCGGGCGATGGCGGCGACGTGGCGGCGGCGGCGCAATAAATACCCGGGCGGCGAGGGCTGACGTGGCACGGACGCCGAGTCCCCACCGGACTCGGTCTCTGACAGGTGGGCCCGACCTGTCAGTGGAACCGGGCGAGCGGGCGGCAGCGATGGCGCGCGGGCGAGGGGAGGCGCTCGGATGGGCGACGCGTGTCGTCCATCCAACGGAGGGAGGCGGGTGCGGGCGCGCGCGGATGCGCGCCGCGTGGCACGGCGGGGTGCGGGCTGGGCCGGCGGTCGGACCGGGCCGGTTCGTTGGGTTTCGGCCCACCGGCCGGTTTAGGGTTTTCTTTTTCCAGAAATTCAAATAATTCTTTTTGAGCTCTAGAAAATAGCAAATAAATCCAGAAAAATCCCAGAAAAATCCAGAAAAATCCTTGAGACACAAGGAACTCAAATAAAATACTTTTGGCAAATGTTAATGTTTGACTTAAGCATATTAAATCCTTTTAATTCATAAAAATTCCATTTAAGCTTTAATTAATTCCAGAAAAATTCAAATGGTGAATTTTATTTTAAAAGCTTCAAAAAGGCTCTGAAAATCAGGATGTTACAAACCTTACCCCCTTAAACGGGATCTCGACCCCGAGATCCGGGCTCACTACTAGAATAGGTTCGGAAACTCTGCCTTGAGATCCTCTTCGCGCTCCCAGGTGGCTTCCTCCTCAGAGTGGTTGCTCCACTGAACTTTGCAAAAGCGAACAACTTTATTCCGGGTGGCTCGCTCTGACACGTCCAAGATCTTGACAGGACGCTCTTTGTAGGACAGATCCTCCTGAAGATCAATGGCCTCAACTGGCACAGCCTCCTCTGGCACTCTCAAGCACTTCTTCAGCTGTGACACATGGAAGACATCATGTACCCCACTGAAAGACGCAGGTAGCTCCAATTGATAAGCAACCTCTCCCCTGCGCTTCAAAATCTTGAATGGCCCCACATACCTTGGTGCTAGCTTTCCCTTCATTTGAAATCGCTTAACTCCTTTGAAAGGTGTGATCCTGAGGTACACAAAATCATCTGGCTCAAAACTCAGCTCTCGGCGTCTGGTATCCGCATAGCTCTTTTGCCTGGCCTGGGCAGTCCTCAATCTCTCCTGGATCAAACGGACCTTGTCCTCTGCCTCTTTTAAACAATCTGTACCAAACACCTGACCTTCCCCCGTCTCTTTCCAATTGAGAGGGGTCCTGCATTTCCTGCCATAGAGTGCTTCAAATGGTGACATCTGCAAACTTGCCTGATAACTATTGTTGTAGGAAAACTCTGCAAAAGGCAAACAACTGTCCCACTTAGGACCATGATCTAGCACACATGCTCTCAACATATCCTCAAGAATCTGATTGACTCGCTCTGTCTGACCATCTGTCTGGGGATGATATGCGGTACTGAAATTCAGGTGCGTTCCCATAGCCTCATGGAAACTACCCCAAAACCGAGAAGTGAACTGGGCTCCTCGATCTGACACTATTTTCTTGGGCACTCCATGCAAACTGACGATCCTTGACATATACAATTCTGCCAATCTGTCACCGGTGTAGGTTGTCTTTACTGGAATAAAGTGAGCAACCTTGGTCAATCGGTCCACGATGACCCAAATCGAATCATAGCCTTCTTTGGTCTTAGGCAGACCAACTATGAAGTCCATACCAATCTCTTCCCATTTCCACTCAGGGATTTTCAACGGCTGGAGCAAACCTGCTGGCCTCTGATGCTCTGCCTTAACCCTCTGACAGACATCACAAAGTGCCACATACTCAGCGATCTCACGCTTCATGCTAGGCCACCAATATTTTTCTTTAATGTCCTGGTACATCTTGGTACTGCCAGGATGTATCGAATACAACGACTCATGAGCTTCTTTTAGCAACAGATCCTTTAGCTCCTTCTTATTGGGCACACACAAACGTCGCTTGAACCACAGAGTTCCTTGGGCATCCTCTGAAAATCCCGACTCTTTTCCTTCACTCATATTCTTTCTGATACGCTGAAACGTCTCATCATCCGTCTGAGCCTGACGAATCTGACCGTCCAAAGTGGGCTGCAACTCTATTGCTGCCAAAAATCCTTCCTCAACCAATTCCAAACTGAGCTTTTGGAATTCCTCATGCAAAGCTGGCTGACTCTCCTGAACCATTACTGAATTACAATAAACCTTTCTGCTCAGAGCATCTGCAACCACATTGGCCTTCCCTGGGTGATAATGGATTCCGACATCGTAATCCTTTATCAACTCCAACCACCTCCTCTGCCTGAGGTTAAGCTCGGACTGGGTGAAAATGTATTTCAAACTCTTGTGATCTGTGTAAATCTCACATCTATTACCCAAGAGATAGTGCCTCCAAATTTTTAAAGCATGCACTACAGCTGCTAGCTCCAAGTCGTGGGTAGGGTAATTCTCCTCATGCGGTCTCAACTGGCGCGAGGCATACGCTACCACTCTCTTTTCCTGCATCAGCACACAACCCAAACCCTTGCGTGAGGCATCGCAATAAATCTCAAAATCCTTGTTTAAATCTGGCAACACTAGCACTGGGGCTGTGGTCAAACTCTCCTTCAACTTCTGAAAGCTTTTCTCGCACTCGGGCGTCCAAACAAATTTCTTCTCCTTTTTGAGCAATTGGGTAAGTGGCTTGGCTACACTGGAAAATCCCTCGATGAAACGACGGTAGTAACCGGCCATACCTAGAAAACTCCTGACCTGGGTCACCGAAGAAGGTGACTGCCAGTCCAAAACATCCTTGACCTTTCCGGGATCAACAGCAACTCCCTCTGCGGACATCACATGGCCTAGGAAGGCGACTTCCTTCATCCAAAACTCACATTTGCTAAACTTGGCATACAACTGGTGGTCCCTTAATTTCTGCAATACCATCCTCAGGTGTTCCTCATGCTCTTTCTCATCCCTAGAGTAGATTAGAATGTCGTCAATAAACACAACGACAAACTTATCCAAATACTCCATGAACACCTTATTCATCAGGTACATAAAATAGGCTGGAGCATTGGTCAAACCAAAAGACATCACTGTGAACTCGTACAAACCGTAACGAGTCGAAAATGCTGTCTTAGGTATGTCCTCCTGTCGAATCCTCATCTGATGGTAACCTGACCTCAAGTCAATCTTGGAGAAAACTCCTGCTCCCTTGAGCTGATCAAACAAATCATCGATCCTGGGTAACGGGTACTTGTTCTTGATAGTGACCTCATTAAGTGCTCGGTAGTCCACGCACATGCGCTGACTGCCATCCTTCTTTTTCACAAACAAGACTGGCGCTCCCCACGGGGATGAACTGGGCCTGACATAACCTTTGTCCAAAAGCTCTTGAATCTGCTTCTTGAGTTCCGCTAATTCATTTGCTGGCATCCGGTAGGGTCTTTTGGAAATCGGAGCGGTACCGGGTACCAACTCGATCAGAAACTCAACTTCTCGCTCTGGTGGCATCCCTGGAAGATCATCTGGAAACACATCGGGGTACTCCCTGGCAATTGGCACATCCTCCAACTGAATCCCCTTGATCTGGCAAACCATTACTTGCTCTGGCTGATTCATGCTAGCTGAAAACTGCACTTTCTTCCCGTCGGAGCTAGTCAAAGTCACTGCTCTGCTCCCACAATATAAAACTGCTTGGTGCTTCTTGAGCCAATCCATACCCAAGATCACGTCTAGGGACTGGATATCCAAGACAATCAAGTCCGTTCTGAACTCAACTCCCTGGATGACCATCTGAACTCCGGGACAGCCTAGGTTGGTGCTCAACTCCGCACCGGGGGATTGGATCAAATGAATAGATCCCAGAGTAACAATTTTCAACTGATGCTTTAAAGCAAAACTCCGAGAAACAAACGAATGGGAAGCTCCAGAATCAAACAAAACTGTGGCAGGTGCTGTATGGACTAAGAACTTACCGATCACGACATCTGGTGCTGCCTGGGCCTCCTCTGCAGTGACGTGGTTCACCTGACCTCTCACCACCTGCGGAGTCCTGCTGCCCTGACCTGGCGCCTGGGGTGTTCCACGCCCTGCTCCTGGAGTAGGCGTCCGTCCTGGTGTGGCTCCCAAGTCGAAGCGAACTGGAGTGGGGCCCTGCCTCTGGGGGCACTTGCTAGCATAGTGTCCTGGCTCATGACACTTGTAGCAAGTAACAGACGCTGCTGGATTGGCGTTCCTTTGCTGCTGACCACCAGATCCACCAGGTCTCTGCGCTGACTGCTGGGGACGTGGCGCTGGGGCTGGTGTCCTGAAGACTGACTGCTGCTGCTGCTGCTGAGGCACTCGAGCGGGCTGGTAAGTGCTGAAACGCTGCCTCTGAGCCTGGTGAGACTGTAATCCCTGCTGAGCCATCCTCCTCTTGCGAGACTCCTCGAGCTCACGGCGACTGTCCTCAATTAGGATGACCTTATCCACCATCTGCTGAAAGCTGGCATAGTCGTTGCCCACGACCTGCACCTTCAATCCTGGGTTCAAGCCTTTCCGGAACCTCTTCTGACGGGCTTCATCTGTGGCTACGTCCTCAGGTGCGTAGCGAGCTAGCTGAGTGAATTTATTGAGGTATTCACTCACTGACATGTTCTTCTGCTGCAACTCACGGAACTCCTCCTTCTTCATGTCCATAACCCCATCCAGGACGTGGGCGTTACGGAAAGCGGTGGAGAACTCGTCCCAAGTAATGCTGTTCTGGTCCTCGTGGGCGTCACAGTAGTTCTCCCACCACTCTGCTGCAGGTCCCTCTAGCTGGTGTGCTGCATACAGCACTCTCTCCCTGTCTGTGCACTGGGCCAAGTTCAGCTTTTTCCCTACTGAACGGATCCAGTCGTCTGCCTCCAAAGGCTCTGAAGAACTGGAGTAGGTAGGCGGCCTCGTCCTCATAAATTCTGCAAAGCGGGACTGATGGTGGGCGGCCTGAGGTGCTGCTACCCCTGGTTGCTGACGCTGAGCCATATTGTTCATATTCTGCATCATTGCTTGCATCATCTGGGTCTGGGCCATCAGGAACTGACTGAGAGCGGGGTCCAGGGTCGGCGGAACTGCCTGGGGTGGCTGAGTGGAACTGCTCCCTGGGTTCTGGTTTGTCTGCTCACGACCTGCGGAGTTCCTGGTTTCAACCATCTTGCTGCTGCTCTGAAAAGAAACACCATTTGCTGAGAAATGACTTCTGAAGGCTCAATAGGTAAGAGGGAAAAGCAAAGGTAAGCGAAAAACTCGTCTAAGGGGGATAACTAATGGCAACCGAAACCAAGCAAACACTTAGCCAAAAAGGCTAACAAAAGAGGCGATAAACTCCACAAAAAGATTTTGACATGACTGCATCATAATGCTAGAAGCAAAACTGCAGCTCACATCACACACAACGGCAAATAAGAAGCAAGACGATCTACACGATGCTAAAACTATAACGGGGTTCAAATCTAACGGCTCCTAATCTTCTCGGAAATCTCCAATCTTTTCTTGACACATTGGGGTGCTTCCTTCATCCAAACTTCACAGCACAACTTGAAGAATTCCATGCCAACTTTCACTTTGATGGAGGAATATTCGGACATCTATGGACATTATAGGGATAAGAAGTCACATTGAGTTTCGAAAACAAGTTCTCAGAGGAGACAAGGGGCAAGAATCCTAAGAATGAGGTAGGAGTAAAGAATTACTAGTCAATCATTTGGTTGATTTGATTTAGAAAATAAATTTTGAAATATTTTCTAAATCGACTACTCTAACTAGGGCTTCGTCCTGCAGTCGATTTGGCTCTGATACCATCTCTGTAGAGACCCGAATATACAAATCCGGACTCTCCTGTGTATGCTGCACTAGTCCAGGATCACGCTAGTGCACACAGTGTGAACAAAGATAAATATCATCCATATCACGATATTCTAAGGAAAAACCAAATTATATTGATAATCATCAGAGTACGACCTTATGGTCAAGCTTACAATAGACTAGCCCGAAGGGCTTAACAAAAACTAGCAGCGGAAATCCAAAAGAAAGCGCAGTAGCCAATCGACACGCCCACAGGCTATCGAGTGGAGAACGAAGCCTAATCCGCGAAGACGTCGAAGTACTCTCCTTCTGGAACCTCCTGCTGGTGATACTCCTCCTCCTCAACTGAGCAACAGGGGCATAAAGCCGTGAGTACATTGGTACTCAGCAAGCCGTTTGTAACAAATGAATGCAATATAATATGCAAGGCTTACCAATGGAAGGCTAAAAGGGTTAATTTGCATAAACAGCATTTGGAAATATCATAAATAGATTAAAGGCGAATTGTAAATAAAACAATAATGAATAATCAAAGGAATTTAAGGTAAACCACTTATGGACCTCCCATCCACAAACCAAACCAACAGTGAATTAACCATCCACTGACCAGCTACAAGTTTTCCAAGAGTAACTATACCTCGTGTGAAATCACCGAGCATTGTCCATGACCGAGGACACGGCTATTCGAATAGTTTTACACTCTGCAGAGGTTGCACAACTGTACCCACACGATGTGATTAGCCTCGCGCTAAGGAAATCACAACAAGGCCTTTACAATGTTCAATTCCAACCCAATGTGATCGTAACATAGCATCACTACTAAGTTTCCCAACCTATGGTGTCAATGGCATCAAGGTATTCCAAAATATCAAGGAGGGAAATAACCAATTGGGACGATAACTACCAATACAAGGGTTTGAATAAAAATAGCGATGCAAGATAATTTAAAACAAAATATTTAAATAATAGATTGCAAACTGGGTTCAACATGATCAAAGGAACATGACTTGCCTTGGCCTTGCTCAGTTGACGGCTCTTGATCTTCAAATCTGACGGCGGCTCCCTCGAACGCGTGATCTAACGAGAGAGAAAACGAAACAAAGAGACAAAATAAATTCAAATAAATTCAAATGAACTCCAAAAACTTTCAAACCTGAACCAAAAGGTAGAGCTCAATTTTAGATGAATTTAGAAAAAAGAACGGGGTCAATCGGAGCTAGGACGAGGGAGAACGGGCTCTTGGAAAATTAAATCTACAGAAAATCGGGAAAATTAGAAAAGTGCACTGTGCTGTGGACCGGGCGCACGGGAGAACAGGTCCACGGTGAACTCGGCGCACGGAACAGTGCAGCTGACTGTGCGGCTTGCGCAAGCGGCTGGCTGACGTGGCGACCACGTGACAGGACACGTGTGCGGTTAGGGCTGACGTGGCAGCTGGCGTGGCGGGTGACGTGGCGGCTGACGTGGCACCTGAGGGTCCTCGGGTGCTGACGTGGCATCCACGTGGCGCTGACGTGGCATGACACGTCGGCCTAGGGCTGGCGTGGCTCGGCTGACTCGGCTGCTGACGTGGCCAGATCGGCTCACGGGTCCACGGACCACGACTGACCGGTGGGCCCGGCTTGTCAGTGGCACGGCTCACGGTGGACTCGATCCACGGGAAGGCGAGGAGATGCGCGGGCGCGGGCGCGGGCGGGCTGACGGCGGGCGGCGCGAGGCGCGGGTGTCCGAGGCGGCGGCGGCTGGCCGGCGACCGAGGAGGCGCGGGGCGGCGGCGGCGGCTGACCGGCGGCGACGACGACGACGACGGCGACGGCGGCCGAGAAGACGGCGGAACCGAGGGCGCAGCGGGCTCACCGGCGACGACGACGACGGCGGCGGACGGCGGCGGACGGCGGCGAAGGCGACGCGGCCTGGCGGCGGCAGAACTGGCCGACAGCGGCGCACGGCGAAGGCGGCGGCGCGGGCGACGGCGGCGACGGCGAAGGCGGCGGCGCGGGTGGGGCACGCGAACCGAGGCGGGCGGCGCAATAAATACCCGGGCGGCGAGGGCTGACGTGGCACGGACGCCGAGTCCCCGCCGGACTCGGTCTCTGACAGGTGGGCCCCACCTGTCAGTGGAACCGGGCGAGCGGGCGGCAGCGATGGCGCGCGGGCGAGGGGAGGCGCTCGGATGGGCGACGTGTGTCGTCCATCCAACGGAGAGAGGCGGGTGCGGGCGCGCGCGGATGCGCGCCGCGTGGCACGGCGGGGTGCGGGCTGGGCCGGCGGTCGGACCGGGCCGGTTCGTTGGGTTTCGGCCCACCGGCCGGTTTAGGGTTTTCTTTTTTCTTTTCTTTTTCCAGAAATTCAAATAATTCTTTTTGAGCTCTAGAAAATAGCAAATAAATCCAGAAAAATCCCAGAAAAATCCTTGAGACACAAGGAACTCAAATAAAATACTTTTGGCAAATGTTAATGTTTGACTTAAGCATATTAAATCCTTTTAATTCATAAAAATTCCATTTAAGCTTTAATTAATTCCAGAAAAATTCAAATGGTGAATTTTATTTTAAAAGCTTCAAAAAGGCTCTGAAAATCAGGATGTTACAAATGTCTTCCCAAGGAGCGCTAGGAACTGGAAATGGAGTATACAAACCATGTGGATTGAGCTTCGACTTCGCCTTATGGCACGTGATGCATCGTTGAACAAACCTCTCGACGTCTCGCCTCATCTTAGGCCAATAAAAATGATTTGTCAACATCATGTACATCTTCTCTCTTCCAAAATGACCCATCATTCCTCCTATATGTGACTCTTGCAATAGTAGAAAACGCACAGAAGACTCTGGAATGCATAGTTTGTTCATGCGAAAGAGAAACCCATCATGAACATAAAACTTATCCCACCCTTTCCCATCTTTGCAATTAGAATATGGTGCTGAAAAGTCATGATCAGAAGCATATAAATCTTTCAAACTTACTAGCCCTGGAACCTTTACTTCCAATTGAGTGAAAAGCACATGTTTTCTAGACAATACATCAGCTACCATATTTTCCTTGCATTTCTTGTATTTAACAATGCAAGGAAAAGTTTCAATGAATTATACCCATTTAGCATGTCTACGATTCAATTTCGCCTAGCCTTTTAAATATTTCAAAGCTTTATGATCATAATGTATGATAAACTCCTTAGGTCAAAGATAATGTTGCTAAGTTTCTAACACACGCACAAGAGCATACAATTCTTTATCATAAACAGGGTAATTTAATTGTGCACCATGAAGTTTCTCACTGAAATATGCAACAAGTTTTCTTTCTTGCATCAAAACACCACCAATACCTATTCCACTAGCATCATATTCAATCTCAAAAGTTTTAGTGAAATCAGGTAAAACAAGCAATGGTACTTCAATCAAACATTTCATCAATTCAGCAAAATCTTTGTCTTGTTTTTCTCTCCACTCAAAAGTGACTCCTTTTTTAGTTAATTCATTTAATGGAGCAGCAATGGTACTGAAATCTTTCACAAATCGGCGATAAAAACTAGCAAGTTCATGAAAGCTATGAATTTGACTAAAAAAAGGATTAGGCCAATTTCGAATAGCTTCAATTTTAGATTCATCTACTTCAATTCCATAGGCTGAAACAGCATAATCTAAGAACACCACTTTGTTTGTGCAAAAGGTACACTTTTCAAGATTACCATACAATTGTTCGGTTCTTAGCACTTGTAGCACTTGTCTAATGTGTTCAACATGTTCTTCCAATGAGCGGCTATATATCAAAATATCATTGAAATAGACTATCACACATTTTCCAGTGAAGTGTCTCAAAACATGGTTCATTAATCGCATAAATGTACTAGGAGCATTAGATAAACCAAAAGGCATCACTAACCATTATACAATCCAAATTTTGTTTTAAAAGCTGTCTTCCACTCATCACCATGTTTCATTCTAATTTGACAATAACCGCTACACAAATCAATCTTAGAAAAGATAGTGGAGCCACTTAATTCATCAAGCATATCATCTAACTTAGAGATAGGATGACAATAACGAATGGTGATATTGTTGATAGCTCTATAGTCTATGCACATTCTCCATGTACCATCTTTCTTAGGAACAAGAATGACAAGAACGGCAAAAGGGCTAAGACTTTCGCGTATATACCCTTTTTCCGTGAGTTCTTGTACTTGTCACTGAACTTCCTTCATCTCCTCCGGGTTTGTGCGGTATGGCGAACGGTTGGGAAATGGAGCTTTGGTACCAAGTCAATTTATGTTCGATGCCTCGAATGGGTAGTAGGCCAGCGGGTACCTCCTCCGAAAAGATATCTCCATAAGCCTGTAACACTTGAGAAACCACACTAGAAAGAGATGTTAAGCCATTAGTAGAAAGCAAAACATATTTATACAGTAATACCATGTGCTTCAAAGTGGAATCATCTCTCATCTCCCTCAATCAGATTTAGTGGCTATCATGACTAACTTTTTCTCTCTCTCCTCTTTTCTTTTTCCACTCAATTTTAGCTTGCAGCTCTCACTCACCTTTTGTGGACTTACACTCTTTTGCTCCTTCCCTTTCTCACTTTCCACTTTCACATCAATTTTTTTGCGTGTTATCATGTATAATTTGAGAAGGAGTTAATGGTCGTAGCAATATTACTTTATTATTCCGCATAAACTTGTATTGATTAGTTCTTTCATCATGAATCACAGAACGATCATATTTCCATGGTCTACCTAGTAAGAAATGACATACTTCCATGGATACAACATCACATTCTACAGTATCACGATAAGAACCAATCTGAAAGCTAACATCAATAGTGTACCCAACATTCATAGAACCATCATTATTCAACTACTGAATTTGATATGGATGTTTTTTGTATTTCAATCCAAGTTTAGTGCAATGTTCTTTGCTAGCTAGGTTATGACAACTATCTCCATCAATAATAACTTTGCAACACTTACCATATTTACTCATTTGAGTTCTTGTTTGCAAAAGATTGCAGCGCTGTTCATGGTTGGGCTTTGTTTGAACGCTCAATACCGGAGGAGTGCACACAAGGATAGAATCGGACTCGGGGTCACAATTCCCATCCCTATGTGTTTCTTCTTCTCTTTCTCCCTCAGGCCATCCTCATGCGCCTCGAAATCAGCAAGGTGCTCTCCATCTTCATCACTAGCAGAATCATATTCTCCATTCTCAGTTATCAACATTATTTTGCTATTTGGAAATCCTTTTGCATATGTCCGCGACCAAGACACTTGAAGCATTGGATGGAGCTACTCTTGGTCGTAGAACCAACAGATGATGAAGAGGGGGCTGGTCCTCTCTTTGGAAAAGAAGGAGTGGCAATCTTGGCACTCGGGGCAACACGTGCACTAGGAGTAAAACTTCCGCTAGATGGATTAGTTTTAAACGAATTGAAATGAGGTGTGGTTTTACCTCCTATAGGTGCTACTCGGGGGCATATAGGATGAAGTTCTTGTTGCCCTCATGTCTTGTTGTACTTGTCTTTTAGCCTTGGTTGCTTGATGTACCAAATCCACTATGTTGTTGTAAGGCTGAAATTCAGTTATGTGCTTGATGGAAAGGTGTAAACTAGCAAGGAATCGCGCCATTGTTTGCTCTTCTTGCTTATATACATTAGCTCGAATCATCGCCATCTCCATCTCTTTATAGTACTCCTCCACTGTGAGGGTTCCTTATTTCATTTGCTGCAATTTGTCAAACAAATCTCGCTTGTAATGTTTGGCAACAAACCTTACTCTCATGTGGTACTTCATCTCTTCCCATGTAGTGATGGGAGGCTCGTCGTACTCTCTCCTTTGATTTTGAACTTGTTTCCAGTATATGAGTGCGTAATCAATGAATTCAAGTCCCGCCATGTGAATTTTCTTCTCCTCTGAATAGTTGTGCAAGTGGAACACCTTGTCCACCTTGAGCTCCCAAGTAAGGTAATCCTCTGGGTCATGTGTACCTGAAAATGATGGCATAGTAAATTTAAGCTTACGAAACTTGCCTCATTGGGGCATTCGTCGCCATGATGGTGAAGAAAGTCATAGTGAAGAAAGTCATCATTGTCAAAACGAGGTGCTCCTTCACCATGGCCTCCATGTCCATGGCCCCTCCCCAGACCATGGAAGCCGCTCCCTTCACCTCTCCCTGGTAGGGTTGGACGAATGGCATTTGCCACCACACGGTCTCATCTGTGTTGCGCTTTGTGGTCACCTCGAGCAACGCCCACTTCCTCATCTCGTGGAGGGATGCCACCCCCATGATGAACACTGCCTTCCTCTTGTTGTGGTCGAAGTGCGCGCACCACATCGTTCACAATGTTGGTACATAGCACACTCATTTGTAGGTTCATCTCAATGCACATGTCTTGTGTGGAGTTGCTGATCTCTGCTTTGAGTTGCTCCTCCAAAGCAGAAGTAGCGGCGGTGAACTCATTGCACAAAGTTCCCCTCAAAGCTTGGAATTGAAAACGAGTCACTAGGGAATTCAGATCATGCTCCCCCCCCATATTGTCGTCTCCACCTGACATGGTTAGTAGCATAAAGAAAACACAAAAACCACAAATATATGGGTGATATGTGGAGTTCACTCAATCTCATTTTCCCTCTCCCAAGTAAAGTTCTTACCTTTCCGAAGTGAATTGAGTCCAAAAGAAACTTACACTTGGTGGTGGCTACAATAACAAGTGATGATCAAGCAGATTTAAAAGTGACTCACAATTGCACAACAAAGGATATTTTGTGGAGCTTGGATAGAAAGTATTTATCGTACACAATCTGAATTTCACGATGTTGTAAAATTAAGTAATAATCCAAGCTAGAAAATATTTCCTATGTGCTGATCCAATAGATATAAGTGAAGTATATGAACGCGCACACAGTGATCAATGTGATTCAATGCAACAAGGGAATGAGCTAAATAGAAATAAATAGGAACACATAGCTTGTTTGCATCAAGTACTAGGAGAGACGCTAGCTAATTGCAATAACATGAAAATAAAGGCACAGAATTACTCTAAAAAAATTAATATTCCAATTAAATATATGGTGTAAAGCACTCACCCAAGTTTGGCCTCCTCTTTTTTTTGTTACCCTACAAGTGGCTCCAAAAGATTCAAATTCTTATTCTGAATCTAATGAGGTATATGAGTCACAAACTTTTTTTTTTGGAAAAATACAGGGGTAAAAAGGTAATTAAAATATGCACTATCAAAAGGTAATTCTCTCTCTAAACTTTGATTTTTTTAGCCGTGGGTGATGCACTATCAAATGATGATATTCAGTCAAAATAAATAATTAAAGAGCAGCCCTAAATGCAATTATCAAGGACTAGTCTCAAGTATCAAAGGATTTAAGTGAAGCTCTCAGCAGACGCGCAAACCTTTGGATGGTCCGAACGTGTCCGACTAGGATTCTTCATGGCAATCAGGATTCCTTGCAGCCGAATCAAACAAGAAGAAGAATCCCCAGTATTGAAGCAAGAACACGAATTCAAAAAGTAAATTGAATCTACTTCTTTTGGATGCTAATTGAAGGATCAACTAGCGGACTTTCAAGGAAGTAATATGCAGAGATTAAGCTACGTAAAGGACACTAAGAGCAGCACGCAAACAAAATTTCTAATGATTCAAGACTTAATAAAACTCATAAAAATAACAGATGCGAAACTAGGTTTTGGAATTTTTTTGTGTATTCGGTTTATGGACTATAGGACAACAAGTAATAACTGAAATTTAAAGGGATGAGATCCTACCGAGTAAACCGCGCTCTGATACCAAGATGATACGGGGGTCGCCTGATCTTCTCGACGTAGAATGGATACTCACGGAAGTCTTGATGAATCGTAATGATCCCCCAATGCCAGTGCAAGGGATGAACACTCTTTAATCCACCAAAACACGCTCGTGTTGATTTCACCGACCACCAAGCGAAGATCTATCGTTCACCCAATTCCCAGCGGAAAGGCTGAACGATCTTGATTGAAGAGAACACTCCTAATTCCCTATGGAATTTCGGCAGTAATGCCAAACTCGAACAAACTTTAGTAGATTGATTTTTCTCAAACGTGGTTTGTCCCAAACAAAGGGGGATACGAGAGGGTTTTAGAGTGCTTCCCCGAACTCACGCAAGGAAATCTTGGCCGAATCAATCTCTTATTCGGTCAAGGTTTCCTAATCCAATTCCTAAAATTTAGCAAGTCCATTTCCTTTAATTTCGGGCTAAGCCCCTATCTTATTACAAGACCGAGATTGATATGGATTCGGTCAGGCTTTGGGCACGCAGGCCACATCTTGTGCACACCATGAGATTTGTGATCACGTGACCTTCCATTGATTTGATAGCTACTTGGTTGAGAATTTCCTAGACGCATATAGCATAGCTCCTTGCCCGCATGGACTCTCCTTCTCATGACTCATGGCCGGTTAGTCCTTCTCCACTTGATCTTCTGTTGCTTCAAATCTAAGAATGCACAACATATTTGCATTAGGTAGTATGCCATTCTCATATAACGTAATAGAAGACTCTCTAAGAAACAAAAGCACCTGTTGTTGAAGTAGCTTAGCTCTTGCTCTTGTCATAGGACCTTTCGGAGCCTTATCAATAGCTTTGCCATGTAAACTTGGAGTGGACGATGAATGTGTAATAGAGATGTCCTGATCATGGTCTGACCAGCTTGTACCTGGCGGTCTCACCGGCTTGGTGACCACGGTCTAATTGGTCCCTGCTATTGAGAGAGGATGAGTTGAGCTGTTTTGGATGCTTTGCTGTTAGTCATGGCGGTATCCATGCAGTATTAGTTATGGGGTTTCCATGCAAGCATGAGTCATGGATATGTCCATGCATATATTTTGTTAATTGAGTCAAGTGCATATCACTTGTACTCGGATTGATTTCTTTGTCTTTGGTGTGTAGGTGCTTTGCTGATGGATTGTGGCCAGCGGCAATACCGAGGCTTGGTGGCTTTGGAGTGTCGTGTAAGTCTAGGTGAAGTTTCATCTCATCACTACAAGAGATGGGGCCTTCTACGACAGTTTTCAAATGACAGAGCACTTATCTGTCACAAACAGGTTCTATTTATGGCAATTGTTCATGGGATGACAAGCGTTTATGACCAAGTTGTACCTTTGTCATAAACAGTCAGTTGACAACATCATAGTATGCTCTGCATGGGCTTTGTGATGATAAATCGTGACAATAGTGAATCATCATAAAATATAAAACCATTATATATTCTTTTAAAAAAATGCCTTGTTATCCTATGTGGCTGTGGGTCCCACAGCAACATGGATGCAAATCTGCAATATCCACACGTCACGCGTCCACCTAGGTGATCGGAGCCGTATGTAAATTCTTGAAAAAATTTGGCCATATAGGCTATACTGGAGTCGAACCTGGGACCTCACGAGCCAAAGCTAGTAAACTTACCACTAGGACGTGGGTTTGTTGTTGTCTCTGGGAGTGTTCTATTTCCTTTGTATTAGTTTTACACTGCTGAGAGCATTATCCCACGGAGACTCCTCAATCCCTGGCGCACTCACCCTCACTCACAGGCTGCGCTGTAGCTTGGCAGGGACCGCCACCGGCCAGCTCCAGGTCCGCGCCGCTGGCACACCCGCATCTAGCCACCGCGCTCGTCAATCCCTGCCGCACCCTCGCTCGTCGGCTGGCCGCCGGCAGGCTGTAGGTCCACGCCGTCGGCTGCACGTCTGCACACGCATCTAGCCGCCGCGCTCGTTGGCGCCATAGCCGCCGGCTGCAGGTCAATGCCGTCGGCCCGCATCTAGCCGCTGTTGTCTCCACGCCGGAGTGGCTGGGGGGTCGGTGTGGCTGTCTCCACGCGATTGACTGCCTCGCCCTCTCTCTCTCCCTCACCGACGGATCCAGTTGTCCCCTTCGTGGCAAGGCGGCGGCCGAGCGACGTAGGCGCGCGATGGGTGGCGGCGGCCGAGCCAACTGAGCGCGCGGAAGGCCTGTCGAGGGGCCGCCATGCTGAGCGCGAGGCGCCGGTGGCAACCGTGGGAATCCTCCCTCTTCTTACTCTATTTTTGTTCCCTTCTTCTAAGGCCAAGATCCAGAAGGTGTCCTCTCCGCAAGGTCCTCTCCAGATCCGATTAGTCAATTGTACAACAAAAAAAATTAAACCATTGACATGTATATATGGCTAAGGAATTATTCAGTAGTGTTCCTATCAGTCAATCAACATGTATACATATGGCAATTTTTTTATCTTACGCTTGAACGAATTCTGAAATTTTTTTCAATGTGCTGCTATAACTCTATAAACATGGAAGTATGTACTATTGTGTAGCTATTGGTCAGTGGTCACCAATGGTAGCTGCTGATCCATACATGCTAATAATATGTTGATGTCATTCATATGCACATCAATGGTAGTATTGAATCACTTTTTGGTTCAGAGCAAATTAATTTTTGCACTGTTGTATAATTCGTAGTATTGATCCATTATTTTTTGCTTTAGCACATAAGTCTTGTGATAGTTCATATGTTAACCACTTGTATTTTTGTTTTAAAGTGCCATATAGATTAGAAGAACTTTTGCAGAATCGTGATCAAAGGATGGCACAGCTGGGTGTCCGTAAACTAGCAGCAATCTTACATGATGCACGTGCAAAGAAGAAATCTACTAAACAGAGTGTGGATGATCGCCAGCAAAGTCACGGCAATAAACTTGAGGTACCGACTCTTGTACTAAACAATATGATTGCCATATATGAATGATATTTGTAAGTACCATTGAATCTAAAATCTTTCTGTACCTGATTTTGGCTTGTCTTTGTTTGCTTTGTGAGGCTTCGGCAATTGGGGGAGATGTGGGCAACAGTACATTACCACCTGTTGATCATGTCACTGCTGGAAGAGGAAGATCATCCAAGAGAGTGCTGGCACCTGAGAATTTTTCAGAAGAAACAGTAAGATGCACAAGGCAAAGGGTTGCGAGAGAAAAACAAGTGGCCACCCTAAGCCTGGTTGAAGCCACAGAAGGTGGACTCGTACCTGATTCGTCTACAAACCAGAATCAGGAAGAGATCAACAATACTGAACAAGGCAAGTGACTACAACTACTGTTTTTGTTGTCAATATATGTGGTTTGCTTCATTCGTATTAAGTGCAGGATTCATTTTTTTTAACACTTATGTTTCAAAATGTATTTTGTTAGGCAACCTCACTGCAAGTACAGAAGTGGAGCAAATGGGATTGAACAATACTGAACAAGGCAAGTGAATTCGACTGCTATTTTTATTGTCAATATATGTCGTATGCTTCATTCTTATTAAGTGCAGGATTCATTTTTTGACACTTATGTTTCTAAATGTTTTCTTAGGCACCCTCACTACCAGTACACAAGTCGAGCGAAGGGGAATAAGCATGGGCAGAGAACTTGATACCATAAGCAGAGGTTTAGGGACTAGGATACCAATCCATGTAAACAAAGGGAAAAGAAGGCCGGAGGCGCCTATGCAAGCCGCAAAGCTGGCTTCAGAGGGTGGGATCATAATTAGGCAGCATATACCAATATATACAAATTGGCAAGAGTACAAGAAGCATAATGAACAAGTTAAGAACTACATTGGCAAACTCGCTGTAAGACAATGTTCAACTAATTTAATATATGCTAATCGTGTCCTTTGCATTTTGAAATCGTGTCCTAAAAGGCTAAAAGCTTAATTTGATTGATATAAACTCATCAGTGTAATATGTATTTTCTGTGCCTAAGATGAAAGCACATGCAGTAACATACTGATGTGATGTCAGCACTCCTCACACCCCCTCCTTCCTTCCCCTCCCTATGCAATTTCCTTCCCTCCCACCGCCATGCACCAGTCACCATCGTGCGTCGGCTGCCACCTTCCTCACTATTCCAGCCACCCCGGGTAGCCCCTCTACAATTCATTTGCATCATGACATGTTCCATTCCACCAATCTCACTTCCACAATCAATTTCAAGATTGCATTGTCGAATCTCGCCACACTGTCCCCTATTTGGATCGAAACCACCGTCGGCTCCATCTCCTCTCCAAGGAGCCTCTCTTCGATTCCTCTGGCCAGAGTATCCTTACACTCCCTCTTAGCTTCCCGTACCATCGATTCACGCTTTCCTTTGCCCCAAGTCACTGCCACCATGGGCCATGCTAGCACTGCCCGGGCTCCCATTGCCAAACCTCCTTGTTGCATCCCCCGCCACCACCGCCCAGCCCCAGTGAGTTCCCCTAACCCCCTAGATGCTCTTGTGCATCTCCCTTTCTTCCCTCTCCCTCCCCAGCGTCGTTACCCCTCTTCCAGCCCGCACTCTGCCTCGGTGTCGCTCAAGACACAGCGACTCCTCCCTTAGCTCCCTCCTTCCCCTAGCAACCCATTTTTTTGGTCGCCGTCGCCCTACCGTGGTTGCTTCGTCGTCGATGAGGTTGCCACAGCTGTGCACCACCTCCCCTATTTTGCTTTGTACCAACCCCCTATCTTTGTCTATCTCTCTCCTCTCTGTAGACATATGACATGTGGGCCTCTTTTAGCTAAGTGATAATTTGGTTAATTATAATAATTAGTAACTAATGGGATTTAGTCAGAGATTGAGGTGGGAAATTATATTTAGGTCAATACCCTCCATATAGTTAGGCCTAGTGAAATTGGGAATCTAATTAAAGCAGTTAGTTTAACTATGCTATTGTCAATACTTAAACTAAGGTGTACAAAATTAAAATAAATATTAGGGAAAATATAATTACAGGTATATTCCAAATATCATGAGGACCCTTTTGTAAATAATAATTAAGTTTGTTAAGGTAATAGTTTAAATAGTATCTCAATTGATATTTAACTAGAAATATCAAAATTTTCATTAAGGTGTTTCTTGAAATATAACTAGGTTTCAACCAAAGTTAAATTGTGTTAAAAATTAATTAGATGGTAATAATTACCATGCCTTCAATGCATATTTTAAAATTCAAATGTTAATTTAAGGCACTATTAAAAATAAGTTTGCATAGATAAAAATGATAATAAAGATTATCAGGCATGTCGTTAGTACTTTAATTAAAATAAAGTTTTAATTATAGATGATATTTAAATATAACTATGCATATGGAGCCCTAGGCCATGAATAATGCCTTTGCACTATGGCTTTAGGTAATGTCCTATAGTCAGGTGTCATTAGTAATAACCCTTTGAAATTGCAATAGGATGACCTTGATACATGACAGAAGTCTAGTTTAATTAGATCTTAATTAAATTAGCTAAGTCTCTAAAATGTACAATTTAGTGTATGCATAACAACGGTAATCATGTGATAAGAAAATTAATTGAGCAGAGTAGTAAAAATTTGTAGTTCATTACAATCTACTAAGAAATAATTTAAGGTCAATTGTAGGTTGAGAATATTACATATAATGTGGGCCTTAGACTGTTAGTCGCGTTCACAAAAGCCCTCTCACTAGCAGCGTACCATGTAAAATTTAACTAGTGAGCAAACATGCATTGATTAGTGCTCATAGTAGTAGGGTTGCTGCTTAGCATAGAATTAATCAAAAGGTGAAAACTTGTAACATCCTGAAAATTTGAATTCAAAAATATAAAGTTTTTGAATTTCTTTTTGCACATGTGGTTTATTTGAATTTGGAGTTTATGGGATTTAACTGAAAAATGTGGTGAAGGTTCCAAACAGTTAAAAGGACCAAGAGGAAACAAGCATGTTTAAATAATAGAAAATTTAAAATTTAGATAAGAATCTGAAAAGATGATCCATAACAGTAAGAAAGAAATTTGATTTAGAACATAAAATATTATTTTTGGAAATAAGGGCATGAAAAACAATGGGAGCAAGTAAAGTAAATACCAACATTAGTTGGAAATATTTTTATTAAGTCCAAAATGTCATCAGGAGCCTCTGTGAATTTTCTGGAAATTTTGGATGTAATTTCATATTTTTCTGAGCTTATTGGGATTTTCTGGCAATTTCTAAAAGCTAAAATCAAAATCAGGAAAAATTTAAAAACTCAACTCACCCTCTGGCCGCCACCTGGACGGCCAGGATCAGCCCACGTCGCCCGAGCGATCCCGCCTTTCCCCTTCCCCTGCTCGCCACGTGGTCGGCCGCGATGCCCCCTTCCCCGCGCCCCGGCCCATCTGGCCCATCCGCCTCACTTAACCGCGCCCACCACCTGATCAGCCTCCCCGCCACGCGGCTTCATCCGCGCCGTCGCGCTTCCCCCTCCCCTCTCCCGCTGGCCGATGGACCCGCCCTGTCAGGGGTGTCTTCCCCCTCCCCTCTCTTCCTTCTCTCCCGAGCGCTGCGCGTGCTCTACCCCTGATACGGGGTCGCCCGATCTTCTCGACGTAGGATTGGATACTCACGTGCAGCCTCTCGAATCGTAGCGATCCTCCATTGCCAATGCAAGAACGAACGCTCTTTAATTCGCAAGATCACACGCGCCGGACTTCACGACCACCAAGCGAAAGCCCTATCGCGCTCCCAATTCCCAGCGGAAAGGTTGAACGATCTTAATTTGCAAAAACTTGCAAATTTTCTATTGGATTTTTGATGGCTATCAAAAGATCAGAAACGTGTACAAAACTTCCAACTCCATATCTAGTTTCCTCGTTCCTCTCGTCACGTAGTATATTTCATGGTTTTTCTAGTCGGTCCCCGTCCGTGCGTGATGGAGATAGTATATATACGGCAGCTGCCCGATTGCTCCACGCGCATACGTGTACATGGGCCTTGGGCCAATCGTGAGCTTCCCTAGTCATGCAGTTGAGCCTTCTTCTCTTGCTTTAGGCTGTATACAAGCATCTCACACATGCACATATTGTTTTTCTTTGGTCCATAGCAAATCCCTCTTTCCTCACGTGGTGCCAATTTAATTCTTATTCTGAGTGGTATCCTGAAAATACATAGAATATTCTTGTGAGGTAGTGAACATGTCTCATATAAATTAAAATTAAATTCACCTCGGAACGAGATCACCTGATAATATTTAATACGGCTCAATAATTCTTTCCAGTTAAATAATAAATTTAACTGAAAAGCATAAGACGCGATCGTATCCGCATCATCCTCCCCTTCTTCAAGAAAAGCCGTCCTCGGCTTTTGATAGTCTGAAATTGTACTAAACAAATAATACAACGTGTATGCATGGTATATATATTTATCGTCAACACTTCTCATGTTTAGCACATCATGAACATCTGAAGGCGTAGTAAACAAAAAGAATAACACATATGCATGGTATATGTCATTCTCATTGTTTTGTATAAACCAATTAGTATAACAGCAGCCATAAGATGTATATATTGCAATATTGTCATTCACATCAACCCCGCTCAGCGCCCTCTCTCCTCGTGGCGCCCATGCACCCAGCTTCGCTGCCCTGGCGCTGTCCGCTCGCGTGCGCGGCGCAAAAAGGGTCTGAACGGTCGCGTGCGCAGCCCGGATTCCCGCTGCAGCCCGCCGCTTGCCATCGCCGCTGCTCGACAAGACCGCACGGGCGGTCGCCCGTTGCCAGCCCTGCTCGCGCGCCTATAAAAGCCACTGCGGCTTCCTCCGAGCTCCCCACCCCCAACTCTCCCTCTCACCGCACCCAATCGAGCCGAGAGCTTCTAAATCGCCGCCAGCCTCGCCCTTCGTTCCCACCGCCGATGACATCCTCCCCACGAAACCTCTCCACCAAACGCCGATTCCACCCTCCCTCTTCACCTCCGAAGCACTGTGAACACACCCCTGGTCTTCCTCGAGCACCTCGCGGACCCCAGCTCGCCGGCACTGGAGCTCCCGCCCAAACCACCGCCGTCACTCGCTGCCGGCCCGCCTCGGGTCTCCTCGGTCCCCGCAGACCTCACCACCGGCACCCCCGAAGCTTGAGGAACGCGTTTTGCCCTTCTCCCGTACCACTCCGGTCCCCGCTCGCCGTCAGCACCGCAGCTCCACCGCCACCCTCGGCTTCCTCTGCCCGGCCCCCTCCACAACATACTCCAAAAGGATTTTTCATCCTTATAGGGTAAGCAACACCCTGTGGAACACTTGGCTAGCGCGCTCACTCTTTCCTCCCCCGCTCCCCGGCCGCGCGCGTTCGAGCCTTCGGCTCCGCAGCGCTGGGTTGAGCTTTCTCTATTTTTTCCCGGGCTGACAGGTGGGCCCCACCTGTCAGCGGCTGCAGCCCAAGCGGCCCACTGACAGCAGGGCCCACATGTCAGTGGCAACCGGGGGTGGAAATAAATAAACAATAAAAGCCAGTGGGCCCCACCTGTCATAGATACAGTACTTAGAATTTAAAAATAATGTGAATGAATTAAAAATCACCAGTGGGGCCCACTTGTCAGGGATTGTTAATTTTTGGAATTTCAGTGGACTGAGAACTTTGAATGACCATAACTTATTCATTTTAACTCCAAATTGAGTGAGGCAAATTTCTAAATTCATCTAAATTCTAGATCTATCCAATGGAACTAAAACCAGGAATTTTAGAACTTATCTGAATTGTTGTAAGAATAAATAAGTATTAGCTTATTAAAGGAAATCAAGATAAGAATAGAGGGTAGATATAGCCCACTAAGTTTTTGTGTAAAGCTCATAGGATAGCCGAAGGCTCCATTAAAAATAACAGTAATAACTCATATCATTATTATGCCACTGATAATTAGATCCTAAATGGTATACTTAATAATAAAATATAATCTTGTATAACATGCCTTGTCTCATGTAAATAAGCTAAATTAAAAATAAACCATGTCCGATAATAACTGAAAAGGGTACATAACATAATCGTACTGCAACATGCTACTGACCCGGACTCTAAAATTAATTCGGTAAGCTCAAAATTGTATACATCACTTTTATATAGCATATGCCCCGAAAATGAGCCCTCAACAAAATAATGCCCAGTAAACTCGCACACCAATTTATAGGTCTAACCTAACTCGTGGAACTTCCTTAATAAATATAAAAATAGTAGAAGAAGCTCGTAATAAAAAGATCGAGTCGTCGTATTCTATTACCGATCTTGCCTCAAATCACTCAAATCACCCATTAACTCATAATAAAACTAAATTGAGTTTATTTGGATTTATTTCGATCTTTTGAGTTATTTGCCTTTATTTGAATCCAGTTGCTTAGCGAGTAATTAGAAATTGAGGTCTTGAAGAATCAAGGGAACAAGCGTGGTCAGAGTGAAGTGAAGATAAAGAACTGAAGCTCAAGAGAAAGCATTGTGTAAGCTCGAGACTGCAGTAAACCGTGCCAGGCGAGTCAATACTTTGATCATGTTGAACCTACATTTTCTGCAAACTATTTTTGTTTAAATTATCAAATTGAATGCTGTTACTTTATCTACAAATACATGTTAATTTAAGATTCTAGATATATGCCCATTGTTTGCCTTGAATAATATTACACCTCCTTTGGAATATCTGAATGTGTGAACCTTGTCGCCCTAGCAAAATTATTATAGTAACCTTTCGAAAATAAGTCCGTAATTTATATGCCATGCTTAGTATCGCATAGGTATTCATGGGCGCGAGAACGCCCAAGCATCACTTTAATCATGAGAAAATTTGGTTGGGCAGTCATGGTGGTAATGACTGGTATATGTTGGCTATGATTATTTTATGTTCCCAAAATCCCCAACTTGCTTAAATACCTGGATGGATGGTTTGAGGGCTGGTATGTGGTGCAGTGATTGCACAAAAGGTGAAATGTGGTAGAAACATCCGGGTAACCTTAAGGACTGAATCTTGTCATGTCAACCCGTGTAAAACAGTGCAACCACAAGTCTGTAAAATACAACTTGGCTAAGTAAATTTATCGAAATCCCCGGACTCATCTCACCGGTAGTGGATGGGGAGTGAATACGCACGGGCAAGGGGGCCCTACGTGACACCAGTGGAGGGTGAAGTTTCCCCAGCTGTTCTAAGCGTTGTGGGGAGTTGAGAAGCCCAGCTGCGTTAGTAACTGTGGGGAAACATCTCGTGCATAGATGGGACCCACCGCAAGTGGGAGAACCCCATAAAGTGAGATGACAAAAGGGACTAGATACTTTGAAAAGTCATTGTGATGGTCTACTCAACCACACTTCTAAGGAATCATGTGGGGCAATGAGTTGATTGTCTCTTGTGGTGAAAGTGTACAAACTCTGCAGAGTTAAAACTATTCGAATAGCCGTGCCCACGGTCAAGGGCAGACATGGGAACTTAACTAGATATAGTTCTATTCCAAAAACTTTGTGGGTGGTAATGGAAAAAAAAGTGGAGGGCAGTGGAAAGCCCTGATTTGAATTGTCCTGGGTGTCGTCCCAGTGGTAAGTTAAGCGGCTATAACGCTGAAAGATGCTATATGGTGCGGATGCCATGTAACGATGGATGGAATCTGGATCGCTATTATTATTGCATTTTCTTGAACATTATGTTTTTGTTCAAAACTGCTAGGTCTCAGGAAATTTTTATGTATCATATTGCAAAAGTAAAATGTTTTCTCTTCTCGCAAAGTAAAATATATGAGGAAATAAGTAGAGTCGGGAGTAATGAAGATGGAAGTTTGTGGTAAAAACATAAATATATTGGTGGACTCATGTCGATTATAAAAAGAAAACGATAGTGTGGATTCTGGGAGAAATAAATTGGTGGAGCCCAAATGGATTTATAGACTAGATAGATGAATTATATGATTGTCGGAGTATTAGGAAATGCAAAGGTATTGGTTGGATTACAACACTGATATTTGATATAAATTCTTGGGAGATGTTGACAATATTGGGATTAATAGGATTTGAACGAGTTCTGGATGGATGAATTGATCTTGGGAGTTTGGGGTATAATAATAATTCCTGGAGTATAAACTTGATCAATGATATTCTTGGTGGATATATACTCATGAATTAGTTAGAGATAGATATTGGAAAAAAAATAAGATTGATTATTGAAGAATTATGGTCGAAAAGATTGTTAAGAATTTAGAATGCAAAGGATACTGGTGGATTAAATAAATGATAATAGATAAATGATGTCGCTAGCTGTTTGGAGTTATAGGCGGTAATTGATCAGTGGACTATATAAGTTATGATACTCGCTATGTGGGGATTTAGGCAGCAATGAAGGTATGATTGGTGGATTACATAATTGATGATAATCGCTGTTTAGAGTCATAGATAGCAATCAATATGGAAAGAGTATGATCGGTGGACTGATTAAATGATGTCATTCGCTGTTTGGAGTCTTAGACATCAATCAATAAAGGAAGTGTATTTTGGTGGATTAAGTCGATTATGGTAGACGCTAGGTGGAGTATATGTAGTAACAATAACACTATGATTAAATAATAACAATGCTACTAAAAGTGATTTTTGGCAAATAAAAATAACCCGAGCATCTCCTTTGTTAAGCCATGCATACTATTTATTTGCATTCTGTGTATTGGCTCGCAGAGCACGGGGTTGGAGTGCTCACACTCGCTTTTGCGACAAAATTCAGAATCAGGAATCAAATCACCTCGCCTCAGCAACAAGACTGGACAAGCTGGCAGAGAAGATAAAGATGTCAAGGGCTAGGTCGCGAACCTCCAGTTGGCTGCCTGTGGGCATGTCCTGAAGGTCCCATCTGTGTGCTTCGTTCTTCCGCTGCTGCAATTTATTGATTTCGGCCTAATCGGCCCATGAGTAAGTCTACTATTTTATTTATGCTTCCGCATGATATGTAATTTGATGTCCATTACTGTAACTGTGTGCACTATCTACTGATCCAGGGAATAGTGCAGCTAGACACAGTAGATTCCGGATTATAAAATCTGGGTCTGACAAAACTCTAGGATCTAAATTAAAATTAGCAATTAATGGTATAACCTATCAGCCAATTAGGTGCATCCTAGTTAAGGATGTTAAATAAATCGATTAAACAACTAAACCCACCTTTTAGTTAATTATTGAATTAATCATTCAATTTGTTGGCAAATAAACCTCAAATAATAATATCTAGTAAATAATGCTCAGTACCATGCATAGACCCTCGTATTTATCCTAGTTCTTAACTCATGGGACATTCTTAATAAATATAAAATAATAAAGAAATCACTAAGTTATGTTCGAGTAATAGTATCCTCTAATTAGCTATGTCTAGCAGCCTTCGAATCCGAAATGAATATTCCATTATCCTCCTTAATCCTTCCTTGATATCCTTCCCAGTAAGATTTTCCCATGCCATTTCCCCTTTACTCAAACTTTGTTTGACCCCATCGACATCTTGCAAACCTTATCTCATATCACCAACTTAGTCATAATAAAAATTAATTGAGTTCATTCGGATTTATTTGGGCTTTTAAGTTATTTGGATTTGGTTATTTATTGCGTAATTAGAATTTAGAGTCTCAAAGAAGCAACAGTTCAAGTGAGATCAAGATCCAGATAAAGACGAAGACTAGGAGTTTTAAGATCATTGACTAAGAAGGCTTTGGGCAAAATCAAGATCACAGTAAATTTAGCGATGCAAGTTATCACTCTGATCATATTGCATCTATCTTTTGAACGTAAATTATTTTATTTAAAATTATCAAATTGCATGCCTTGCTTTGATTAAAACTATATTGTCATTATATTGTAGTTAATGCCTTAATACTAATCGCATTATTAAATTATATTCCTTGACTTTGGACATATACCTTTGTCACTATAGAAGTAATGGTAAATATACTAGATATAACTTACCCAGAGCATTAATTTGCCCTGGTATCATTTCAAGCATGAAAACTTGGTTTAGATAGCCGCTTGAGGGAAGTGGCTGATATTTGAACTAGAAAGAATATTTTGGATCCTAAAACTCTAAACTTGCTTAAATATCTTAGCAGATAGTAAGTAGGGCTGGTGCGGATGGAGCATGAGAGTGTGGTTTGTGATAGAACCGCCCGAGTAACCATAAGAACTGAGTTTTGTGACGATTTTTCATTTATAAAATAGTGTAACCATAAATCTATTATAGGTACGACCTGCCTGACTAATATGTATCGACCCAGCATGGGTTGCGCCAACCTGTTGAACACGAATTGAGTGCTAGATAGAAACCTCCGTGCGACACAAAAGGGGGCCTCTAGAGCGGATGGTTGGAATCCCAAGGCGATGGAAAAAATTGCGGTGTAGCCACATTGGGGAGATGCATTGTAAAAGTCTTATGATGATCTTTTTGATCTGCATATATAAGGAGACATGTAGAATATAACAAGTTGGTTATCTCTTGTAGGTAAATTGTGCGACATCTGCATAGTGAAAACTGTTCGAACAGTCGTGCCCGTGGTATGGGTAGGCATAGAAACTTACTCGAGTTAGTGTCTATTTTACAAAAGAACTTCTGTGGGAGAGATGAAAACATGAAGGGTGGACAGAACCCTGAATATTGATTTTCCCTATGTGGATAAAACCTAGTGATTATAATGGATGGATAGAACCCAAGTATCAAAAATAATATATGGTGGATGAAACCATGCTCTGTAACAGGTAGATGGAACCTATACTACTATTAATGTTGTATACTCTTATATTCTCTAAAAACATGGTTTAGTTAAAACGTTAAGTTTTAGGCTTTTTACTGATTATATTTTAATGGTGACTTTCTGCAAATAAAATGACCTTAAGCCTCCCTTTATTTAGCCTTACATGTATTATTATTGTATTCGTGTGTGGCTTGATGAGTACCTTTATACTCACTGTTGCTCACTTACTATTATTTAGCAAGTAAGAAGAAGAAAAAAAAGCCCTACAGTCATTTAAGAGCGTTGACAAGACTAGAAGATGATGAGACCAAGAACTAATTCGTGAGTCCTAGTTGATTACTAGTGAGCATATCCTAAAGGTACAATCTGTGTGAAGTTTCGTTTCTGTTGTTGCCCTTTATTGGTTTTGGGCTGATCGGTCCATGTATAAGTTTACAATTGTCTTAGTTATACTTCTATATAATGTGTTTTTATGCTCAGTAATATATCAGTGAGTACTATTTACTGATTTAGGAAACAATATGGTAGAATCCTAAAGAGTTTCAGATTATAAATTTGGAGTCTGACATATGGATACTGGTATTTGTCACTCAGGTATAACCTTCTGACCATCGGCGAGGTAGTAATGGTTGGAGCTAGACTTATAGGAGAGCTAAAGGGGAACAACCGAATATGTAAGAGAGGACAAGAACCAAAAGTATAATGAGATGTGTGTGGTGGTGCTCAGGCCACGTAAGGCAGAGACGTCCGGAAAAAAAATCTCACCTAGGAGTTGTATCAACAGCCACAGAATTAAGATAAGTCCAAAATGACCTCCGTCAGCAAGCACAAAAATGCTCACGCAAGAGCACACGAGAAGTTGCGAGAAGGTCAAGCAAACTGGCGCATGGATAATGATAAAAATAGCGGCAGCATGGCAGTATACGCCCACCCACCACCGCCACCACCACCTGTCGGCGCCGCAATTAATAAAGCAGCAGACACAAACTCATGGGCGGAACTCCGTGTTGCGGCACCGCTGCCACACGGAAACAATACAACCTCTATTTAACGCGCGCCTCTCGCTCTCACGAATCCAACCATCTCCACACTGTGACAACCCACGCGACAACACCTCGGTGGAGCAGCAGAAGGAACCCATGATGGAAGACCAGAGGCCAAAGAAGAGAGCTCGGCCGTCGGCTAAGATTCAAGCACCGCCTCCGCCGGAGGCGGCGGTGAGTATGACGGCGAGGGGCAACCAAGAAGCTAGGGATGAAGACGTGGATAGGTTCTTCGTGCTCCTGGCCGACGTCAGGGAGATGAGGGAGCTGTGGCAGCGGAATGGCGGCAGCAGTGGCGCGGCGATGAAGAGGACGGGGGTGGATGAAGGCCGGCACCAGCAGCTGTGGCGGCCGACGTTCGTGATGGAGGATTTTGCCTTCGAGTTGAAGGGTAACGTGGCGCACACGGGGAAGAATGTGGATGGCGACAAGGCAAGCGGGGCTAACGTTAGATCTTAATTTATCAATGTGATCGTTGCTTTGTACTTTGGAATCAACGCCTTTCCTGTTTTGCTAATTGTACTGTGCGCAACGCGCATAACCGGAATCAAAGAAACTTATTTGGTAAATTGTAGTCGAGCCAGCAACGTGTCAAATTTGTAACAAGTTGATAGTGAAAGGATCCGACTTTTTTTTTATCATATTTGATATTGTTTGCTACTATATTTACAAAATAGTCGTATGTCTAGCATATTGATAAAATAGTGCTTTTACCGTGTAGTGGCCGAACGGTAACGCCCATGGATTGACCATTAGCCACTGTCGTCCCATGGCTAGACGGCAGGCGGCCTGCCATTCCGTGGCAAAACGGCTTGTGATTACGTCAGCTGATTAGCCGGTTTAATTACCTATCCTAATTTATTTTTTATTAATTATTTAAATTTTTAAATATAGTAAATGAGCTCAACAAATTATGAAATTTTATGTGCAGCTTCCAAACACAATGTACTTAGCTGTGTAATTTTTTGGTAATTTTATCCACTGTGAATGTTTCCTAAAAATTCACAAGATTTTGATATTTGTAAGAGTTTTTATATATAGCAAACAAGCTCTAAAAATTACGAAATTTTGTAGAAAGCCTCCTGACATAGTCATAGTTATTGTGTAATTTTTTGATAATTTTATATACTCTAAATTTGTCATGTTAATTCATGTTAATTTGATCGTGAAATTAACGATGATCAGCCATCTTTTGCAGTTCATACATTGTAAATATTTGTAGAAGTATATGTAATAGTACAAAAAAAAGCATCACATGGGATGCGATATGGCTCACCCATCTGAGCCATTGTTGTCTTCTCGTCGCGTCTGCCTCCCCGTGTGTGGCCTTATCTTTTGTTGAGTACGAGCATGTCTCGTAGGGTACATCAGCCGGTCTAGAAGTTGCATCTTGGTTCAAAGAAGGTATGGAGACCATTCTGTTTACTCAGTGGCCTGTGGTGGTTCAGTAGGCTTAGGTACAGAAGGCGGGGTCTGGTAAGGATCGATGCCCTCCAGATGAGACATGCTGAACTACGTGCTACCAGCAATAATGTCGTGAACAAAGGACTCCAAAAATCCCCCTCATGGTGCGAAAGAGCTCTCACCTTGATTGTACGATGTGGTAGCGAAGACGGAGTCATGCCACCGTGAAGCGCTGTGGCAATCGATCGAATGTTGTAGACTATCATCGTACATGATCTGCTCGAGGTGATCTGGTGGACAAACGGTGAGTCTGCTGCGCAACTAGGGTACGTACCACTCCAAGTACTTGTCGTATGTTCGTACATCATAATGATGCTCCTCCATGATGACATCCAGGTGTGCCCTGTTCATCCATGCCATCGTCCACTCATGCTACATTTGCCACCAGTCTGTACCATGCTGACCAGCCCTCGATTCCGTGCATTTCCAGAATCATCGATGTTATACAAAGTGTAAACATTACTCGGATGGAATTTGACTCACCGGTGTATGTCTCGTGGGAGAGGGTACGACCTGGTGAAAACTGAACTGTCGCATTACGCACTGCGGCTCGTAAGCCTCCCCTATGCATGACATCCTGTAGGCATTGTAAGGGCAGCCCATACGACGATACATGCTCCATGAAGTCTACAGTCCATAGACCCCAAATAACGTCACTATCGTGCAACGACTCGAATTAGTTATGACATAGCATGTAGCACCTCGACGGTTTGCCCTTGGCCCAGCGCAGACAGGCAATAGACCACCGGAAGCCCGTAGTGGGCCTGTCTATCTGGTTGGTGAACTCATCGAATGGGTACACTGGTGTTATGATGCTTGGACGCCTGATAGGGAAGTGCTCCCAACTGCACAGCTGCAGGAGCACATAGCACACACAAGGTTGGGGTTACAGTAGTGCCCCGTTGGCAAGCGTCACACAACCCACGATATGTGGTGCATGGGACGACTGAGCTCCAACTGTACTGAGGCATCGCCCCATCTTCACGTCAACCAAAGACTCGGCGAGGTGGATGAACGCAGCGTTGCAAATATCGCTGTGTGTGCCTAGAAACATACTCCAACTAAAGAGATGAAGAAGGTATGCTATGAGTTGCGTCCTGATGAACTCAAGTGGTGTATCTTGTGGGCACAAAATGAAATTGTTTAGCCAATCACGGGAACGCCACGAGCACCCTCTAGGATAGGCAGGCTGAACTGGTCCACTAGCCTCTCCTTCCAGTCCACCGGTGTAGGGGCTGGAACAAGTGCGTCACCACAGAGAGGGAGACTGGTCAAGAACGAGACATCCTGATACGTAATCATCATCTCACCCCACCAAAAGTGGAATGTGTACATCTCGGGCCTCCACCTGTCTACTAGTGCTACGAGTAGGCTACCGTCGATGGTGAATTGGCGTCTGATGGAGACCAGCCTCGCAAAGGGCAACAAGCTCATGGCCGGTAGGATTAGGGCATAGCGCTCATCCAGCTCCCAATGATCCATCCCTCCCCATAGCTTAAAGGGCGGAGGGCCAGCCACGTCACCCGTTATCCATGAGTGGCACCAGTGCTTCTCATCGTAGAACTGTTCAACAAGCTCTGGTAACGCCATACCTTTCAACTAATGGGATAGACCAAATTTTAGTGCGAAGATTGACAATAGTATTAAAATAATATAAGTTAGTGATTACATGCGTGTAATTACATATGAATAATTAATTATCGACAATTTGATTACCCGTCCGAAAAAATTATGAGTGATTCATTACTATTGTCCTTACCACTGAATTACTTAGCACTAACTCATTACTTAACCCTAACTAATTGCACTACAGTAATTATGACTACTTAATTACACACTACCATACAATAGCAAATTACTGGTACCGTATGTACATAACAAAATACAAACTATGTCTGCATTACTAAGACCAACTTACTTCATAATATAAACTATATTAATTACGACTAACTAAATAACACTAATTAACTAGGACTATGAGAATAACATCGAAAGCATGCGACAAAAAATCACATGTATTTTGGGATAAGCAATCAGCACTGGCGCGTCCTCCTACCGCGTCCTCAATGAGCTACACGCTGGCTTCTCAAAATAATTATCTATGCACTCCTTGTTTAGAGTGTACCTTGCAACAAATAGGAAACATGAAATATTACTGCGAAGATTGATAATGACAGCAAAATACTACAAGTTAGTGATCACATGTGTGTAACTACATACAAATAATTCATTAATTACCGACAATTTGATTATCCGTCCAAAAAAAGTTACAAGTAATTCATTACCATCATCTGTAGCACTTAATTACTTACCACTTACTCACCACTAACTCATTAGTTAACCCTAACTAATTGCCACAATAGTAATTATGACTGCTTAATTACATACACTACCATACAATAACAAATGATGGGTATTGTAAATACACAAAATAGTAAAAACTACATCTAAAATAGTATGGCCTACTTACTTTGAAATACAAACTATATTAATTACGACTAACTAAATAATACTAATTAACTACGAGTACAGGATTAACGTTGAAAGCATGCGATAAAAAATTACCTACCTTTTGGGAGAAGCAATCAGCACTGCCGCATCTTTAATGAGCTATGCACTAGCTTCTCAAAATAATGAGCTACACACTCTTAATTTTGAGTGACGACCACAAGAATGAGCTTCTGCGATGAGTGACTGAGATAAGCAACGACAAACTGTGAGAGGTTTATATTTATGGCCGAGCGAAAAGGGAGCCCGATACGCTCACCCTGGAAATTAAGGACTCGTTGTTGACGAGCAACACTTCGGGCAAGGGGGATGGCATGGTAACACTGACAAATGTGTAGACGAGGGAGTGGGTGAGGCGGACGACACGGACATAATCACATTAATGCGGATGAGAGAGCGCGTGAGAGGGGACGATATGGATAGAGTGATAATTGTGTGAAGGACATAGTGGGAAAGAAAAGATAGCAGTAACGCACAGACATGTGCGAAGGATAGAGGTCAGACACTGCAAAAGATACCTGAGCATCATTAATTTCATGATTAAATTAATATAAATTAACATGGCAAATTGGGAGCATATAAAATTATAAAAAAATACACAATTACTATGACTATGTTGGAAGGCTTTTCACAAAATTTCGTAATTTTTGGAGCTCATTTGTTATATGTAACAACTTTTACAAATATCAAAATCTTATAAATTTTTGAGCAACATTCACTGTGGATAAAATTATCAAAACATTACACAACAAAACACATTGTGTCAGGAGGCTGCACGTAAAATTTCATAATTTTTAGAGGTTATTTTCTATATTTAAAAACCAAACAAACAGTAAGTAAAAAATAAATTAGGGCAAGTAATTAAACCAGCTAATTAGCTGGCTTAATCACCTACTGCTTTGCCATGGGATAGCAGGCCCTTGGGATGGCAGGCCGCCTGTCGTCCGGCCACCGGACGGCAAAAACGCCATTTTTTCAATACACTAGACATACAACTATTTTTGTAAATACAGTGAAATAGTGCCAAATATGCTAAAAATACTATGGTTGTGGCGGAGGGAAATCCTATGAGGATCTTTTCCTCTGAGAGGTGTTTCTGTACTCTCCTCAAAACTACATTGCGCAAAATTTAAAGTGTCACCATTAGAAATAGAATAGTGGACTAGCAGGTGGTTGCAAATCACACACACTATGTACTTTCAAATTTATGCTTTTTTTACTTTATTGAAACACCTCTAACAAACATATGCCCAAAGTTTGAGAGTTTTTACTATGCTTAAAAAGTTATCATGAGGTGCCACGAGATACCGATAGATATCAAGAATTTATATGTAATTTGATGGTAAGATATTGGTGCCACAACACACTAGTAGATACCATCCACTTATATAGGCTAACCCATTAACCTAAACTAAGCCGGGTTTTAAACTCATACATGCATGTTTCTCAAAGCGTAACTTGCACTTAGCTCCAATAGCTAGAATTGGCCATTTCATGGCCTCCTTGAAGACTTCTTGACCCCTCTCCATCCATTTCTGAAGGACCATGTGAGAAGGTTTCGCTTGATGTTGTGATGAGCCAATGCAATATTTATGGAGTGGTTAATTGGTTTGCAAAGATTACATTTGATTGTGCTGCTTTCTGGAACTGTCAGGAAAATCGGAACTACCGCAGGTGTTTATGCGGTAGTACCAATGTTGTGAGTGCGGTAATACTACAAAATGGTAGTTTTGGTCAGAGCCGCGAAATGTTTTTTCCAGAGATGTTCGGTTCAGATTTGCAAGGTGCAGAATTACCGCTTTAGGGAGCGGTAGTACCACAGTGCGGTAGTACTACCATTGTAAGTGCGGAATTACCGATCTTCCTAGAAAAACAGGGTTGTGGGAATTGATTCATGGATCGAGTTTGGATGACCTAGGTCATTGGATTAAGATTGCATGATGCATTTATTGGCTAATATAGGTCAAGCTGTGAAGAACTTGTGCCTGGAAATGGTTTCTTTGTCTTTGGATGTGTAGGGTCACTTAGAGTCAACTATGGTTAACGACGATGATCAGGGGTGAGATAGTGAGCTCAAGCATGGCACGAGAAAGGCGAAAAATGTTGAAGGTGAGTTCGAACAGTGGGATGGCACCATGTGGCTTGCACGGGCCAAGTGAGTTATGGTTCGATGCAACTAGGACGGGAGAGGCTTGGTGATGCGTGGTAAGCTAGTGGTGCACCTACACATGGCAAGCATAGCGATTGCTTGCAGTGGTTGGTGATGACCGGATCAAGGAAGTGTATTTTGGTAGTTTGACCAAAATACCAAAAACCATCTTGGATGAAAACCGTGGTACATGGGCAATGCGTTGGAGTGCAGTTTAGGACAAGGTGGAGCTGGTTTAATCAAGACAAATCAAGGCTAAGGATTTAGCGAATGCACACTTACGCGTTTTGAAAAGTGTGCATAAGTGAAATTGTGTGAGTAAAACCTGTGTGTGGGGGTTAACGGTTTCCCCATTGTAATAAGTGGATAGTATCCACTAACATTAATAGGTGGCTGATTCTCCATATATAAAAGGGGATGGGATGGAGACATGTGAGGTTAACCATCCAACCTATCTCTTGTGTTCTCTTCTCTAAGTTTAGGGTTAGGGCTTGAGAGTGAGTACCTTGGTTGCTCTTTCTCCTCCAAGGTAGAGTGACTATAAAACCTACCTTATCAAGTAAGCAATACATCAATCTTTATGCAACTCTTGAATCCCTCTTGTTTTTCATTGATGTGCTTGACTTTTGGTTGGTTTTGATCTCTCTTCTTTCATTCTTACGATCTTGCTATGCCAAGGGCATGTAAGAGATAAAGATAATCCTTGGGAATACATCTCCACCCATCTAGGCACTTTGATAATAATATTCACGAGAAAACCTGGTTTTGCTTGATTTGGCCTCAAGGTGTGATTTCTTGATCCAAAGATTTTTTTACATGATTTCTTTCATGTTCTTACTTGTTGGGACATGTCGAAATATATCTAAAACTATCTTGGCCATCATCTACCCACGGGCAAGTTGTATTCACCGTTTGGGGTTTTGGCTCGGTTTTGGTGCACCTTTCCAACAAATTAAAAAGGTCTCAACTTTCACTATGATTTTCATGATCATTTATTCGAATAGGTTCATCACATCCTAGAGTAGATCTTTGCAAATTTTCATATCATTTGGATCTATGAATCAAAATTTCTCTCCATTATGGTTTTTGAAATCGTGCTGAAAATACTAATCACCCTAATTTTACTATAGTAACGAAAGTACTGTGATTACTATAGTGGTAGTACTGCAATTACTGTAGCAAGAGGTAGTACCACAATTTCAATGGTGATAGTTTCGATTTTGTTGATTTTTCATGGGTTTTTAGTGTCTTGATTTGGTAGTTTTGGTGGTGGCTTTCCATCCTTATCTTCATAGCTCTATAGCTACTGAGATGAAGGGTTGGAGAATATTTAGGGAAGTTTTTGTGGCACCATTCACCCCTTCTGTTGCCATATTTAGTCTTTCAGTTGGTATCAGAGCCAGGTTAGATCTTTTCATAGATCTTAACCAGTCTTAAGAGCAATGCCAGGAAACAAGTATTCCTTCAAGCCACCTCTTTTCGATGGGGTCGACTATCCCTTTTAGAAGAGTAGGATGGAGTCTTACATACAGGCTTAAGGCTATACGATTTGAAGAAAGGTTAAGACTATATTCGTTGTTCCTGCCGATGAGCACATCACGACTATGAATACGTCAGATGTGTAGGCAAATTCTAAGGTATGGAACATCTCTCATCTCACGTCGGCGTTCAACATTTGGGTGACCCTTGATGCTTACCATGAGGACACCACTCAGATCAAGACCGTCCGACAGGACCAGTACAAGCAAGAATACAATAAATTTGAGATGCTTGCCAGTGAGTCCCTAGATGAGTGCTTTATTAGATTTCATAAGGTTCTGTGCAACCTTCAAGCTATTGGTCTTATATACTCAGACTAGGACAATGCTCATTAGATGCTTTCTGCCTTGGACCTCAGGGTTTGGGAGATGAAGGTGACCACCATAAAAAACACAACTGATCTATCTAACTTGACTCTTGACACATAGTACTCACGCCTCAAGACTCATGAGATCGACACCGTCTCTCGCAAGACGAAGTCGCAGTCGATGACCTTGGTCACCAATCACACTTATGCCTCTGGAGCATCGTCTAATAGTGCTTCTCGATTCTCTTTGGCTACATTGTGTGAGATGAGCGATGACCAATTCGAGTAGTTTCTAAAGAGTGACCTAGCCCTCCTAGATAGAAAGTTCCACACGAATACAAGAGGATTGGAGAGAGGAAGAGAGGAGGTATGGTGATTTGGTTCAAGTGTGGTGGCCCCAACCACATTCGAGCAAACTGCCCCAAGCTGAAGAAGGCAGGAATGACTATGACGGCATGAGCAAGAACAATTACATCAGCAAGAACCACAACAAGAAGACCCCAGCTCGTGATCAAGGTAAGGACAAGAAGCACCATAACTTCGGCAAGGCCAAGAAGCTCTTCCACAACATCCTCACTGCCTTTAACAACTTCGACTTCAGTGACATGGATAGCTAGAGTGATGACAACAACGAGGATGATTTGCAAAAGGACACTAAGGATGGAAACGACTTGACCGACATGTGCTTCATGGCTGACGAGAGGGGCATCAGTGATGACGATCTCTACAGTGACTCCGGTGAGGTATGTCCCTCCTATGACAATGATGCTTTTCTCCAATTAGAAAAGTTTTATGGTAGGTTTAGGACTACGTGTGGTGAGTTAGAGAAGGTAGAGAGGTTGTCATGAGAGCTTACTTTACTTAGATCTGTTTCCTCCCGTGACGATTGCGATGTATGCGCTTCCTTGATTGGTGATATGGAGAAACTAAGGACCTTGCATGATAGTGTGATTTCTAAGCTAGATTTTCTTAATGTGGAGAATGTTAGTGTTGGATCGATATCGGCAACAGAGGGGGGGGGTGAATGTTGCTTAATAAAAATATCCCCCAAAAAGTATCCACGACCAAATTCTTTCCAATAGCTATTTAGAAGCTATGAAGAGAAGATCAAATGCAAAGTCGTGTGCTTACTAGAAAGACATGAAGAACAGCGAAACAAGACAATAAGAAGAAAACCTGGAAAGCGCAACCAAGAGAAAAACAAAAACAGCACATCCTGCAGGAGGGGGCCGGTCAGACCGGTGGGATACGGCCGGTCAGACCGCTCGGGAGGAGCCAGTCAGACCGCAAGTCCAAAGGCGGTCTGATCGCCGGCCAAGACCCGGTCTGACCGCCGGTTAAGTACCGATCAGACCAGCCTAGATTTCGGGCAGAGGCAGAAGTTCAGGCACAGGCCGAAATTTGCTAAAACTGAAAATACCCAAGAAGATCTTTGAGGCTAAAACTTAAAATACAAATGCAGGGTTTCTCAAGACAATTCCTCTGAGATAGGAGCTAAGAATCATCAAGACCTCAAGTAAGAGGTATACTGGCAAAGATCAAGTAAAGACAGAAAAATCTGAAATTTGTCAAATGATAATCAGTAGAAATGACAAAGTTCATTTCTCTTGTGATTTTTGGCACTTTTGTTCTTGAGATTTTGGGATGTACCAGAGAATGATCTCAAGACAGAAACACACAAATTTTTAGCCATCACCAACACAAGAAACGAGAGAAACAATCTTGCCCTGTTATCAAAACCCAAAAAACTCCAGAGTATGGTATTTTTCAAATTACTCTCCATCCATTCAATCTTTGCTCATGATCCTTTGCAATTAGATTAGCAAGAACCTCAGGACAAGTCAGCAAGAATCTCAGACCAGCTCCTAAAGGGAATCAAGATATTTCATCATCCCCTGGAAGAAACCCTAATTCTTAAAGAACAAAGAAACACATGACGAAGGATCTAGAGATCACCAAAGCCAATGAATCCTTAATATGTTCTTGAAAATGGGATAATCAAGGAGCCTTGAGCATTTTTCCTTCTCAAATCAATCAAGAACCTGTCCTCTAGACAAGGATTCAACTCAAGACACAAGAAACCAAAAGAAGAACAGAGAGACTACAAAAACTGAAATTCATTGCAATCTGAGCAAAAAGTGAAATCAACCAAACTAAATCATCTCAGATTGATAAAGAGAAAGAGATATGAACGATTACATAGGGATTGCAACTATCTCCTCACCACTAGAACCCCAGAACTCATCTCTCTGTCTACGAAGGGGAGAAGAAAATAGAAGCCTGCCCTCTCCAACAACTCTCAACCACTAAAGAGAAAGCAAAAGCACAACAAACGCTAAACCTCTCCCCCAAGCCATACAACATGCGGGAATCACTCCCCTTTTTATAGTCTCTCTTAATGGGTTCACCAAAAGCTTTGCCCATTAAGCTTTTGCGCTTTACCCACTAACTCTAGTGCTTTAACCACAATCCACTTCCTTTAGTGCAGCTTTGCGTATTCACCAAAACGCCCCTCGTGCACCTTCCGGGAAGCTTCCTCATTCCTTGTCGTCCAAGCCTCGCAACTACCTCGAGCCCTCGTCGTCTTCGGCACACCTCGACCGCTCTGACCTCGGCACCGCCTGCGCCTAGTCCGGTCATCCCGTGCCTCGCCACGACTCCGCCTCGATGTTCTGCAGCCATCACAGACAAGAAATACATTACATAGCACCGCTCGACACATGTAATCGTGATTAGTATCAATGAATCATACTTAAGCATGAAATGACCCATAAGCTCAAACGGGAAGAAGAATACGCTTCAAGTCCGACTAACCAAACCCGACTGAGCCAAATGCTATCATGGCACGAAACGCACAAACCAAACTCAATCTTTCCAAAATACTTGTCAATTACTCATCACAAGCATGTGGTCACCTCCACATGGTCTCTCAATCTCCCCCTTGATGAGTATATTGACAAACCTAGAAAAAACATAAAGTTGAGTTTGGAAATGAAAGAAAGTCAAACATGGTCTAAAGAAGAAACAAAGAAGCTCATGACCATGTCGACAAAGGAGCAACAGCAGAAAGAGCAAGTTTTCCTCAAAAGCTCCAAGATTGCCTTGAAAATGGCTTTTTCTCTGCTATTCTCCCCCTTTTGGTAATAAAATCATCAAGGATGTAAAAGAGAATAAGGCATGATGTTAGATGAAATGGCTGAAGTTTGTTTATTTTAAGCATTTTAGTGCCATGAAGATTATCCAAGATGACCATATGAGAATTACATCAAGCCATAACATATAGAAATGCTATCAAGATCATGACAAGACATATATAATCAAGCTAAGACAAAGAAGTCACAATCTGAAAATTAGTCGAATTTCTTAGCATATCAAGGCGACCAAGATTATAGTCTAGCGAAAGGTATCTAAAGATGATGCAGGCCATGTCAATAGTCTAAGTGGAACCAAGCAGCTAGTATTGAGTCAATTTAGAGTGCTACAAGTTCAAGAATGAGACATTTGTTGAAGTACTTGTAAGTCTTGTAGGTTTAGCAAATTGAGCACAATTGACATGTTGTTCTTTAGAAATCTCATGATTGTTTCCAACCAGATTTTTGTTTAGTCATGTGCTAGATCTCAAGCCTTATGCGACCACTCCAAGCGAGAAGCTTAAGAAGATGATCTTGGTCAACCAAAACTCCCCCTGAGTTCATGCCTAGTGCAATGGCAAGCCGTCTCATGAGAAAGAATTGGTGAGATCGGTTCTTTCGCACAAAAGAGATCTTTTTGCTTTCTTAAGAGGTTGTACTAACTCATGCTTCATCAAGAAATTAATATAACTCAATCTAAAGCTCAACAAAGATTCAAGACTCAACTCAACCTATTTGACATGGCATGAATCATAAAAGGATAACTAAAGACAGACTAGTCTCAAAAGCTAACATGACATGATTTAATTCAAGTTGAGCATTTGAATCAACCTATCATGGCAAAGACTTGACTACACATATAAAGTCATTGTTGGACCGAAATGGCAACAAGGGGGGTGAATGTCGACTTTAAAAATCCCCCAAAAGAACTTACTCAGACTTCTCCGATAGCAACCAACGCTATGAAGAAGAAAGGTCAAGGTCTCTACACTCACAGAGAAAACATAGAGGCAAATAGGAAAGACCAAGATAGACAGAGAAGATCAAAAGACACAACAACTTTAGCTGCCAACAGACCTGGCTTGGGCGGGACCTGGCCGGTCAGACCGCCCAAGCCAGGCCGGTCAGACCGCTCGGCACAGGCCGGTCTGACCGCTTGGGGCCGGTTTGACCGCCATTGGCCACCCGGTCAGACCGCCTTTGAGTGGCCGGTCAGACCGGTCCTGCCCAGCCAGCACCCCGTAGCACAAAGAAAAATTCAGACAACCTCACACAAACTCACAGCAGGAAAAATAGCAGCTCCCCTTTGAATTTTTCAGCCCAGAAAGGTAAGGCAACCTCTTAAATAACATGTAGAGCCTAGGAAAGCCAGAGAAGACAAACCAAGAGCAAAAATTCCAGATTATGACAAAAGTCTGAAACTTTTGCAAATGCTGGACCAAAAACCAAATTACTCAAGATTCACAAGTCCTTTGCACATGAGATTTTGCAATCAAGTTAGCAATAATCTAAGGACATGCCAGCAAGAATCTCAGGCCATTTCCTCAAGGAAAACAAACTCCACATCAAACCCTAGAAAGGGAAAAGAAGAGCAGAGGAGTCCAAAATACAAAAACTGGAATCAAGAATGAGCTCTTGGATTTTAACTGATCAAATGATCTTGAGGCATCATCCCAACATAGAGCAACCCATTCTGACCCTTCTCAGCAAGAAACAACAAGAAAACGCAAAAACTCAAAAATCAACCGAGGAGCGTCAAAGAACACAGGAGGCATGGAAATAAACTTCAGTGATTTCATTCCTATAAACAACAGGATCACAGAGGAGTCCCCATACGTGATTACAAACAGAGGAATGATTACATGAAGTCTCTTCTCAATCCATCTCCTCACTACATGCTTGAGATGGGAGGAACTCTCTCCAAGAACTCTCAAGAACACACGAACACAGAGAAGGGCAGAACAGCCCTCTGCCTTCTCCACCTACTCTCACCAGCTAAAGACACAAAGCAAAAGCCTTAACCCTTTCCCAAAGCCATGAAGACCATGCAGGAAACACCCTCCTTTTATAGCCTCCCTCTAATGGGTTTGAGATTTGCTTTGCCCATTAAGCCACAACAACTCCAATGCTTTATCCATAACCCGCTTCCTTTAGTGCAGCTTTGCTTATTCCCCAAAACGCCCCTCCTGCACCTTCCGAGAAGCTTCCTCCTTTCTTGCCGCTCAAGCCTCGCAGCTACCTCGAGCCCTCGTCGTCTTCGGCACACCTCGACCGTTCTGACCTTGGCACCACCTACGCCTAGTCCGGTCCTCCGTGCCTCGCCACGACTCCACCTCGATGTCCTGCAGCCATCACAGACAAGAAACATATCACATAACACCGCTCAATAACATGAAAGCACAGATAGCATCAATGAATCATAATTACGCATGAATGAGCCAAAACCTGTCGAAATAGAGAAATAAGCATCCTAAGCCCATATGACCTGAATTGACCAAGTTCGACCTAACCGATTGCACTACGCAATGATAAGGCACGAACCTCACAAACCAAACTCGACTTTCCTAAACCGATGTCAATTACTCATCACACACATGGGGTCACAACCACATGGTCTCTCAATCTCCCCCTTGATGAGTATATTGACAAACCCAGAAAAAGCGCAAAGTTGAGTTTGAAATGCAAGAAAGAAGTCAAACATGGTCCAAAAGAAAGAACAAATGAGCCGCATGACCATGTCGACAAAGGAACACTAGAGCTACAAAAGAAAGAGCAAATTGTTCTCCAAAGCACAAGAAGGTTCCCAAATGGTTTTTTCTCCGCTATTCTCCCCCTTTTGGAAATAAACACATCAAGGATGCAAAAGAGAGAATAAGGTCACAAGAATGGATGAAATGGCTAAAGTTTGTTTATTTTATGCATTTAAAGCCATGAAGATTATCCAAAATGACCATATGAGAATTACATCAAGCCATAACACATAAACATGCTATCTAGATCATGACAAGATATATATAAGCCAGCTAAACCAATGAAGTCACAATCTGAAATTTTAGTGCAAATTCTTAGCATGTCAAGTCATTCATGATCATAGTCTAGCTAGAGGTATCCAAGGATGACGCAAACCATGTCAAATAGCTAAGCGGAACCAAGAAGCTAGAATTGAATCAACTTGAGTGCTACAAGTTCTAGAATGAGACATTTGTTCAAATACTTGTAAATTTTAGCAAATTGAGCACAAGTGACATAATTTTACTTAAGAAATCACATGATCGTTTCTAATCAGATTTTTGTGTAGTCATGTGCTAGATCTCAAGCCTTATGCGACCACTCCAAGCAAGAAGCTTAAGAAGATGGTTTAGGTCATCCAAAACTCCCTCTAAGTTCATGTCAAGTGCAATGGCAAGCAGTCTCATGAGAAAGAATTGGTGAGATCAGTTTTTTCGCACAAAAGAGATCTTTTTGCATTCATAAATGATTGTACTAACTCATGTATCATCAAGAAACTAGAATAGCTCAATCTAAAGCTCAACAAAGATTCATGATTTAACTCAGCCTATTTGACATGGCATGAATCATAAAAGGATAACTAAAGAAAGACTAGTCTCAAAAGGTAACATGACATGAATTAGTTCAAGTTGAGCATTTTAATCATCCTATCATGGCAAAGACTTGACTACACATATAAAGTCATGATATATCTAGCAAGTAAGCTCAAGTCATGGCAAGATGTAATGCATTGTAAGTATGTCAACAGAGGGGGGGGGGTGAATGGTGCCTTCAAAACTCCCCAAGTATCCACACAACCCCACTTCTCCAATAGCCACTGAGCTACGAAGTCTCGGGTTGAATGCTCACTGGAAGGCCGACCCCAACACACAGAAAAGAGATAAAACGACTGCTCTGAGAGAACAGAAAAAACCAGTGAAAAGCCTATCAAGACAACAGCTAGAACAACTCGGACGAAAGAGATGACTCCTCTGGTTGAACACACATGATCGTAAACCAAATGGTGGTCGAACGGCCGTCGTGGTCGAAGGCTTACCCGAACCGACAAAACAAAGCAAACAGTGAATACCGAGGGGTCGAACTGAGAACAGCGGAAGGACTTGCTTAGCCAGATTTCTGAGTAACTGAGACTCTCTGGTCTTTTGGTCCTCAAACTTGAGGCACTGAAAGAATCTAACCTCTGGAAGAGAAAATACCAAGAAAAACGAAAAGCCCACAACAGAGGTCGAAGAAGACTAGCTGGTCGAACTTCAAACAGAGGACTTGAGGCGCACGACCATTCGGCAAAGAGAACTTCTCTGATTCGACTCTTGCTCTCGGGAATGAACTAGCCAAGTAGCCTTGAGACAGATTCCCAGTTCTGAGCAAATCGAAGCACACCAAAGCAAACGCAGACTCACACAGAAGAGATGAGAGAAAAGAATAGCATGAAGAACAACCACTCAAAACAGATTGCAAGCAAAACAATCAAAACATCTCATAACGACAGAAATCAACTTGAGGAAAAGAGATGAATGATTGATCATGGAGGTTTCTACAGCCACTCCATCGGAGGTACAAGAGCAATCGTGCTCTACCCAGAGACAACTCACACAAATAGAAACGAAAAACTCAGAGTGACTCGGGAACAACCTCACCGATCACCTGAGCCCTACCTCTCTATTTATAGCCTCAAGCTACCAGGGGGAGAACCCGTTAACCCCAACTAACACCGGGTTTTACCATTTACTTTACCCACTAACTCAAATGCTTTGCTTGCTCACCCCAATAGACCAGCACTTTGCCCATTAGCGCCAACAGAATCCACTGCTTTGCCCGTTAACGCCAACCACTCCTGTGCTTTGCAGAGAACCGCTTCCCTTTTGCAGACTTTGGCCATTTCTTACTAGAGGCCGCTATTAACAGGATGACCGGAAAGGCGTTTCCGGGTTGCGACCAAGTATACGTGAACCTACAGGGTCACACGCTTAACGGGTTGGAACACTAATTCGAATATGATTCGGATGTGGGCTCAATTCGGATAGAGATCCGAATAGACTCCTATTGGGCCTCGGTCCACAAGGCCCAAGTGAGGAGGTCTATATATATGGAGGCGAGGGACTAAGGGGTACACATTTTTCTGTTAACCTCTAGCATAAGCCTAGCCGCCACCTCCCGAGCCAAACCCTAGCCGCTCACGGGTGCTAGTACACCCGCGATCGGCGTTCCAGCCCCGGACGTGTGGATACCGGTGGAGGTGCTGCTCGTTGCGGTGTTGATCGGCATCAACAACCTACAGATTGGATCTGCTCGTGGTGTGGTTGATCACGTGGAGGAGATGATCTGTTCGGGACGATCGGCTAATTCCACTACTACCTCGATGCGCGTGGTTGGATCGGCTTCTCCAACTCTTCTTCTGCTGCGCTGCGCATCTAGTGGTAACGATCCATGATCCCTCCTTAAGCATGATGTCCTTGTGTGCGCGGTAGAAAAGTTTTGTTTTCTGCTTTCGTAGCCTACGCGCAATCCTTTACCATCAGGGTATCATCAAACTTCTGAAATTGAGTATTGCTAAAGCAACTGTAATGGTCGTACAAGTGATTCAAATTTGCAACATATCCAAATGGTGATTAAAATATAAAATTTAGTTGTCCCCACAACTAACATTGATTTTTTGAAGTCTCCTCGATCAAGCGTCGCTCAGATTAACCCATTTGTATTGAAAACCTGCAACTCCGTCTTAGACTTTATACGTGCAGATCTTATTGTAGTAACCTATAATAAACGATGAATCATCGAAAATATCATTAATGATTAATCTTGCATGGATACCGTCAATAATAGGCACAACAGTCTGAATTATAATGAACTCCACCTCCAACAAAAACATATAGAGCTGGTGACACAGTCTCTTAATGGAAGATGATGATAAATTAAGTTAGAAGATAATTGATAAAGATGGTGCAGTATGAAGCTATGGCATGGCGCCGAATTGCGTGGGCGATGATGTTGGCGGAACCTGTGCTGGAATAGTCACAGGGGTAGAACACGGGTCAATGCTTGGTATAGAGTCGAGTCATATAAAGGAGTCAAAACAAGTTAAATCGTTGAGTTGAGGATACTGAAATTTCTTGATACGATTTCTTCTGTACCTAGCAAGGGTTTGTGAAATCCTTGATACACTTCAATGTGCTCCAACCAAAAAATGTTGACATTTTAGTATGTTTTTATGTGCAAAAGAAAGCTACTCAAAAGAAAGTCAAAAGTAGCTTTCTTTTGCTTTTCCTGGGGCAGACGTGGTCGGCTGCCCTTGGAATCGATGCTCCTCTGGTCAACTTCTTTTTCAAGTGCTGCGACTGCTGTAATCCGACCACAAGTTTGATTCTTGTCAGAGACGAATGCTGATGATTCCGCGGTCCCGCCTCAGATTTGTCGAAGGGACTCGACAACTTTCTGTGAGTAGCAGCTTCGATGATTCAAATTGCAGAACGACGACGATTTAACGTCGTACCATAGCAATGACTAGATGGATCCGATCGGATGATTTTTTTTTTCAATCGAATCTCCTGTGCTGGCCTTGCCATGCAGTGATGCTGCGGTATGGTTGTCCCAGGTGCTCTCCACCCGGGAGCAGCTGCTTGATTTGAAAACCAAAACTCTAATACCATTTATTATAAAATATATGATAAATAGTAGATGATCGAAAGAATGAGAGACGATGATTTAATATAGAAAACTCTTGCAAGAAAAATCACGAACGCACAAAGACGGAATTTACTATGAGAAGAAATTATAAGTATAGAAAACTTCGGCGTGTCTCAACCATATGATTACGGAACACATATATAGGTTAGGAAATAAGAGTTTTAGGAGATTACGAAACCGAGACGATGTCAATACATGTGTCCACTTAAACACGTATACGAATTCATATCATAGTTTAACATCAATGAAACAGCTGCCGCCACTACCCTCCTCAAACAAGGAATTTTTTGTATGAATAATATATTTATTTTATTCGAAATTACAAAAATATACCCGCGGCAACATTTTTTTACACAAATAGGCTCCAGTCGCCCAACGGGGAAGGGGGCAATCACACGGGCAATCCACCGACCGTTGGACGAATAATTGCTGTCGCTTGAGCGTTGGGCGACAGAAGCTCCAGTCGCCCAATGCTCGGGCGACTGGGGGGTTAAAAGACTGAGCGCTCGGCCGCCGCCGCCACTCTTACAAGAGAAGAAGAAATCGTTCGGCCGACTGTGTAGAGGAGAAGAAGAAAAGAGAGAAGGAGAGGAGAGGAGAGGAGAGGAGAGGGAGGAGAGAAAATGAGAGGGAGAGGAGGAGGAGGAGAGGGCAGGAAGGAGGGGGAGAAAGGAGGAGTGGGAGGAGAGAAGAGGAAGAACCAAATCCAGATATTTTTTATTCGTAATATTGTTTTTGCAGTTGTTGTAGGGGTGGCTCCCACCTAAGCCCAGCCGGCCTATTAGAAGGCTATAAGGCCCAGAATGCGACATGTACAATGACATAAGTGCCCCTGAGAGGGATACTCAAATGTAAGGGTACTGTTGTAAAAACACTCCCCATGTGGATATTGTTGTGGTTACAGACCAAACAGAGAGAGATATGGTAGTGGAGAGTTGGGAGAAAGTGATCGCCTCTCTCCTAGCCTTCCCTTGTATATATATATATTCATATGGGCTGTGCTTTTACAATTGTGCTCTTACATCGATACCTCCCTGTCAGGGGTATTTAAGCCATTACACATGTCCCATTTTGGGCCCTATAACCTTGTAACAGGCCTGCTGGGTTTAGGTGGGGGCCACCCCTACAACAGGAGCCTCTCATGGTGAAGGGCTTCACAGGGCCGAAGCCATGTTGCCGAGTCCTTTGGCCCCCTCCGTCCCTACGGCCTGTGAACTTCTCCGAATTTGCGGAGCCTTGGTGTGCAGCGGGTCCCGGGGTCTGAGGCCGTAGCCGAAGCCGATGCCTGGATTGGCAGCTGAGGTAGACGCGCGAGAGCTCTGTCCCGAGCTGGCGCCTAGTCGAAGTAGACGCGCGAGCGCTCTGTCCCCTACCCTTCGAATGGGTGGCAGCGGAGCTGGCGCCTGGTCGAGGTAGGCGCGCGCGCTCCGTCCCCTTCCCTTCGAATGGGTGGCAGCGGAGCTGGCGCCTAGTCAAAGCAGGCGTGCGTGCTGTGTCCCCTACCCTTCGAACGGCGCTGGCGCCTAGTCAAAGCAGGCGTGCGTGCTGTGTCCCCTACCCTTCGAACGGGTGGCAGCGGGGCTGGTGCCTAGTCGAAGCAGGTGCGCGCGCGCTCCGTCTCCTACCCTTCAAATGGGTGGCAGCGGGGCTGGCGCCTAGTCGAAGTAGGCGCGCGCGTGCTCCGTCCCCAACCCTTCGAACGGGTGGCAGCGGGGCTGGCGCCTAGTCGAAGTAGGCACGCGCGCGCTTCGTCCCCTACCCTTCGAACGGGTGGCAGCGGGGCTAGCGCCTAGTCGAAGTAGGCGCGCGCGCGCTCCGTCCCCTACCCTTCGAACGGGTGGCAGGGGGGCTGGCGCCTAGTCCAAGTAGGCGCGCGTGCTCCGTCCCCTACCCTTCGAACGGGTGGCAGCGGGGCTGGCGCCTAGTCGAAGTAGACGCGCGCGCGCTCCGTCCCCTACCCTTCGAACGGGTGGCAGCGGGGCTGGCGCCTAGTCAAAGTAGGCGCGCGCGCTCCGTCCCCTACCCTTCCAACGGGTGGCAGCGGGGCTGGCGCCTAGCGAAGTAGGCGCGCGCGCTCCGTCCCCTACCCTTCGAACGGGTGGCAGCGACGCTGGCGCCTAGTCGAATTAGGCGTGCCCGCGCTCCGTCCCCTACCCTTCGAACGGGTGGCAGCGGAGCTGGCGCCTAGTCGAAGTAGGCGTGCGCGCTCCGTCTCCTACCCTTCGAGCGGGTGGCAGCGGAGCTGGCGCCTAGTCGAAGTAGGCGCGCGATCATCGAGGGACTGGAGCCTGTCGTGGTAGAGGCTCAACGATGTAGTCTGAGTTGAAACTTCGCACAGCGGACACCGCTGCGCCTGCGGTGATTGCAACCTCACGATCCGGTAATGCGCTGTGATGGTTCCTGGAATCGCGCCGGCCCCTGGCTTGCCAGGGCTAGGTTGTCATACCGTGCGACTCGCCCTGGCGCGTGTGGGGCACGCGGCGGCTTGTAGCTGTTGCGCGGTGGGATGTGAGCGGTTGCGTGATCGCGGCTGCTTGCCTCTTCCCTAGGGAAGGGGGACACGAGGCGGGCGAGGAATGGCGCGTCATGCGGCGTGTAGCCATATTCCGCCGCCCCGTCACTGCCGGCTGTCCTGCTATGTTTCGAAGCTGTTATGATCCCAGGGTCTGGTAGTGCGCTTTTAATGGCGGCTGGAATCGTGCCGACGCCTGGCCTGTCGGGGGGCAAGCTGTCGCGTCATGCAGCCTGCCTTCCTGTGGGCGGGGCACGCGGCGGAACGTATTCCTGCCACAGGCTTCGACCCCTCGGCCAAGGCTGTGACCCGCTATCTGGCCTTTGCGTGAAGGGGCCATCTTCCGGGTGCGGTCCTGGCCCGAGCACCGGGAGCTATCCTACTGCGTGCGAAGGTCGGGCCAAAGACCGGGGGTATTCCTGCTGGGGCGGAGGCTCCGTCTCTAAGACACGCGTCGGGTCGTGTGCCCCAGTTATTTTGTGCGGGGGTTGCCACGCGGCGGGAGGCCACTGGAGCATCGTTCACTGACGGTCCTCACTGCTGTGTCCTCGTCTGGCGCGTACTGTCACGACGCTTCGTCCTTGGTTATGGGGAATCGTGCGGGACGGGCCTCTGTACGACTGCGGTCGCGTCCAGCACGCGGACCATCGCGACGCTTCGGCTGCCGCCTTCGGGGTGAGGTGGCTTCAAATAGCCCCCATAACCGCGCCCCCGCAGTTCTATGCCCCTTTCTCGCTTGCGTCGCCTTCTACACTCCCGTGGTATTCTCACCGCTGTATTCTTTCTTCTGTGAGAAGCGATGGCATCCGGTGACAAGTGTGGCCAGGCGGTTGGTGCTTGCGGCATTCGCCGGCGGTATTCATCGCTAGAGGTGAAATACTCGCTCAGCGAACGCGACCCGGCGGCGGCGGACAAGTGGTGGCTGGCGGCGGAGAAGGGAGGCTCATTTTCCGGCGAGTTGGGCCCCTCGCTCGTGACCGAAAAGACAATCCAAGCACTGCTGCGCGCGGGGAAGTTGTCCGAGCGCCAGGCGGTACGATTGCCCGCCGCCGACGAGACAGAACCGCGCCCCGAGGAGTCGGAGGCGCTTGTGTTCGTCGCCTTTTTCGACGCGGGGCTCCGCATTCCGGCGGCGGCGATCGTGGGCGACGTGTTGCGGACCTTCGGGCTGGAGCTGGCACAACTGACTCCGAACGCCGTGGCCCGGCTCGCCGTGTATAGTTGGGCCTTGCGCTCGGGAGCGTGCTGACCCAGTGCTTCGTTGTTTGCCTACCTGCACGAGGCACAGTGCCAGCCCAAGGAGCGGAAGCACGGGACGCTGTCGAACTTTGATAGCATCACCTTTATTCTTCGGTCATCTTGCAGCAAGCTCTTCCCCGCGAATTCCACTCGCGGGAAGTGGGAGTCTCACTGGATGAAACGGTGGTTCTACCACCGCGTGGCGAGCGAGAGCGGCCTCGAATGCACGGGCCGGCCGATCGCGTTCAAGACCTCGCCCGGCCGGACGCTCGACGACGAGGACAGGCGGAGGGCCCGATGGCTCGCAGGCGTGGCTGCCCGCTTTAACATGCGCGACCTCGCCGAAGAGTACGCAATGTACGGCGTGGCCCCGCTCGCCTGTGACTGGCGCCTCGCCGCCGAGAAGCGTCGAGACGATAATGTTCTGCCGTGGGTCTGCTCACTGCCAGCACCCTCCAATCCTCATAAGCCTCAACCGTATCCCCCCTTTGTTCACGCGGAGTGCGTTACATGTTAATCTTGTCTCCTGCTTTGCTGTAGAGATTCGCTTGGAGGATGCGGAGCAGGCCGCGCGCGTATTCCTCGGGCCGTATACCGACAGGGAGCACGAGCAGTGCGCGTCTGCTACTGCTGCGGCGGGGCTGGGGCGGATAAACCGCATGTGCGAGGCCTTGGGCCTTGCCGTGCCGGACCGTGCTGATCCGCCCTCGCAACACCAAGACGACGGCGCAACGAGGGCGAAGGCGCCATCTCGCAAGAGGGCCCGAGGCGGAGCGTCTGCCGTGCTTGGTATAGTAGCTGCCACTGCTGCCGCTAGTGCTCCCGATGGCGCGGCGGACGCGGAGTTAGATTCGACGAGGTACGCCGACTCGGGCTTGGATGGCGCGGACGCCGGGGGCGAAGGGTCTTCGGGGGGTGCCCTGAACGGCGGGCTCGTCGCGAGCAGCCGGAGAGGGGAAGTCTCGTCACCCACGGCGGTCGTCGGGACAGGATCCATGCTGACCGGCGGTGCTGAGGTGGAGCCTTCGGTCGTGGCCGCTATGATGCGGAGACGCCCTCCGCGGGGGCGCATGGAGCTGGGTCTTCGCCGACAGCCGCGGTCGAAACCGAGGTGCCCTCCGCAAAGGCTGCCACGGTGGGGTCTTCGCCCACGGGTGCTGTAGCCGTGGGGGCCTCTCCGGCAGCGGCTACTGGGACGGTGTCGTCGCCACTTGCTCCGGCTAAGCGGCCGTGTCTGCGGCCAGAGCTCCACCGGACGTCGAGGGGATTCACCGTGGCGACGGGCATCGGAAGCTTGTGGGACTCCGATGCATATGCCGATGTCCCTGCGGCGTGCGCCCCCTCTACCCCTCAGGACACGCCGTCCGCCGTGTAGGAAAGGTCAGCACCGATCCCGAACGCAGAGGCTTCTGTTCCTTGCGGGGCCACGCCCTCCGCGGGGACTTGCGCCACCGTTACCCCGCCTGGGGCTAGGGGCAGGCCCCCGAAGCCCTCCTTCCGCTACTGAAGGTAAGGTGGCTTAGTTTGCCCTGGTGTATTCTTCGTTGTGCCTTGCGGTGCTCACCTGCATCCCTGCCTGCAGCGTCGCTTATTCCGGAGGAGCCCTTGGCGGAACATGGGGGTCCTCGTGCCGGCGGGGTGATCACCGCGCGCCCGAGCCCAGCGGACTTCGTGCCTCCGCCGGAGACGCTGAGGGCGTGGCGCAGGATCGCGGATGATGCGGCTGCAGACCTACGGGGTGGGGCGTCTCGGGGACGCCTTAGAGGTGTCGGGGGTGAGGGTAAGCACTTATATTACAATGCCTGGCCATGCTGAGCTTGCTAAGCCTTTCTGTTCTGCAGACACTTGTGCTGGGGCAGGCCTTGCAAGCGGCCTATGTTCGTGCCCAAAGGGCGCTTGAGGATAGGCTGCGGGTCGCCGAGGAGGAGCTACGCGAAGCCTCGGGGGCCCGCTCTACCCAGGATGCCCGCATCCGCCAGCTGGAAGCGGAGTGTGCTGAGGTGAAGGCGCACGCCGAGGGACTTGCCATGTCGGCGTGGGAGTCGGCCGCGGAGGCGGCGCGACAGGGGTTTATGGCGGAGCGGGACGGCCTTCTGCAACAGGTTGCCTCGTTGGAGAAGGAAAAAGGCGAGCTTGCCTTAATTCTAGCGGAGAGTGACCGGACGCTGGGCGAAGCTTCGGTGATTGCATGGGATGCCATGCAAGCGCTGGAGAGCCATCTCCAAGGGCTTGTGGCTAAAATGCCGGACCGCGCCTTTGGCCCGGAGGAGCTGTCTCGGACCCTTCGCTGGATCGAAGATGCCGCCGACATTGCGCGCGGCGCCGCGACGACCTTCGGCAACCACTGTGCTTACGTAGCGTCGTGCATGGTGTGCGCGCTCCTACGGCACCACGGCTGCACGCACGTCGCCTGGCTGGAGGACCCCCAGCTGGAGATGCCCGGCGGGGCCGGAGCAATGTCCGGTGCCGTCCGCGCCGTTCGTCGCGCCGTCAAGTACTTCCACGAGCGGGTCTGGGATTACGTCGGGGAGGCCGCTACGCGGGTCGAGCTTCAGAAGTCACTTTACGGGGAGGGCAGTCTCGGCCAATTTCTGGACGAGGTCCCGCGGCGCGATGAGGGTGGCGCTGAGGCCTCCGAAGGCCCCAGAAACTCGCAGGTGTGACGCCGAGGTGGCCAGGTGTAGGCGTGTGTTGCAATGTCCCCCGCTTTTCTTGTGAATGAAGTACGCGCTTGCTTTACAAATTTTGATTTTCACCTGTGTCCCGGGCAGCTTCCTTGCTGGGACCGACTACTTGCGTCCGACCTTGCAACCCGGCGGCACCTTCGACGCTGGCGAAGGGCCGAGAAGTCGCTGAACTTTTGGGCGGGCCGATCTTCTTCTGGCGAAGCCCCGGCCTTAGCGTGTGCTAAGGACGAGCCTGCCGAATAGCTGCTTAGAGCGGCAGAGATGTTGGCGGGCCTCTGTACTTGTAAGATTTTTTCGATATATAGACCTCCTGGCGATTAGGATATGCGCTGCATGCTGTGCTTCGGGCAGTCATGTTGTGCGGGGACGAGATCCCCACGTTCAAAGTGCGCTGTTAGTGAAGTAGTCGTGCGAGCGCTGTCTCCTGCCCGTCGAACGGGTGGCTGCGGACAGTGCGCTCGCGGGGCTCGCGTGTTGATTACTCCGTATGGTTAGCGCGTGCGGAGGCAGTCGTTGATGCTATGACCTATTTAAAGTCCGTAGACTGGCGCGTGCGGGGGCGGACCACCGCACTACGACTTTAGACTGGCACGTGCAGAGGCGGACCTCCGCAGTACAGCTTGTTTAAAGTCCGTAGACTGGCGCGTGCGGAGGCGGACCTCCGCACTATGACCTGTTTAAAGTCCGTAGACTGGCGCGTGCGGAGGCGGACCTCCGCACTACGACGTGTTTAAAGTCCGTAGACTGACGCGTGCGGAGGCGGACCTCCGCACTACGACGTGTTTAAAGTCTGTAGACTGGTGCGTGCGGAGGCGGACCTCCGCACTACGACCTGTTTAAAGTCCGTAGACTAGCGCGTGCGGAGGCGGACCTCCGCACTACGACCTGTTTAAAGTCCGTAGACTGGCGCGTGCGGAGGCGGACCTCCGCACTATGACGTGTTTAAAATCCGTAGACTGGCGCGTGCGGAGGCACGCTCCGTCCCCCTACCCTCCAAAGTGGGGGTAGCCTCTGGTGTACCTCGTAGTCCGCGTGCGCGCCCTCGCTGGAGCCAGCCTGTGGCGCGCTACACCGCTACTTCTTGAAACTCTCGAAATTGGGTTTCCATAGCGCGCCCTGCGTACATCTCCCGTGGTGCGCGACGACGAGCCTCGACGCTTTGAGGGGGTGCGCGATTGTCAGCCGCGCAAGGTTCGCGCCGCTTTTGCGTTTTACCGAGCGCGCCGGGACAGCATCCGTGTCTTATTTATACTCCGGGGAGTATGCGCAAGGACGACGTCCATGGCATGCGCAGAATTTGCGTCTTGTTTATACTCCGTAGAGTGCGTAGGGAGAACATCCGCGTCTTATTTATACTCCGAAGAGTATGCGCAAGGACGACATCCATGGCATGCGCGGAATTCGCGTCTTGTTTATACTCCGTAGAGTGCGTAGGGAGAACATCCGCGTCTTATTTATACTCCGGAGAGTTTGCGCAAGGACGACGTCCATGGCATGCGCAGAATTCGCGTCTTGTTTATACTCCGTAGAGTGCGCAGGGAGAACATCCGCGTCTCATTTATACTCCGGGGAGTATGCGCAAGGACGACGTCCATGGCATGCGCGGAATTCGCGTCTTGTTTATACTCCGTAGAGTGCGCAGGGAGAACATCCGCATCTTATTTATACTTCGTAGAGTGCGTGCAGAGGCGTCCCCCCACACGTCTTTGTTTATACTCATGCCCATGTCTTCGACGGAGAGTGCACACGCGAACGTGCGTCTTCGTTTATACTCATACCCGTGTCTTTGACGGAGAGTGCACACGCGCACGTGCGTCTTTGGTTTATACTCATACCCGTGTCTTTGACGGAGAGTGCACACGTGAACGTGCGTCTTTGGTTTATAATCATACCTGTGTCTTTGACGGAGAGTGCACACGCGAACGTGCGTCTTTGGTTTATACTCATTCCCGTGTCTTTGATGGAGAGTGCACACGCGAACGTGCGTCTTTGGTTTATACTCATACCCGTGTCTTTGACGGAGAGTGCACACACGAACGTGCGTCGTTGGTTTATACTCATACCCGTACCCCTGGCTACGGAGAGTGCACACGCGAACGTGCGTCTTTGGTTTATACTCATACCCGTACCCCCTGGCTATAGAGAGTGCACACGCGTACGTACCCCTGGCCTCCGCGCGCTCTCGCCGCGTATTTGTGCACAATGACAAGAGGTTGGCGACAAACGGAACTCTATTACATTCCCGTTTGCGCGGGTGAGCGATTACAATGGGCGGGGGTACTAACCACTTGTGTTTGGCGCGGCCAGAGCCTCTAGTAGTTGCACTATCTGTAGGGCTTGCCGAGCCGTCCCCGGATGACGCCGTGGGTCCCCGTGCTGCGATGCCGATTCTAAGCATCCCGTTGAGCGTCACGATGGGGATATCTGGTGCCGTACTCGATGCGCCGGGCCATATCCTGGTCGCCACGAACGGTAATGATGGCCCGCGGCCCCGGGAGCTTCATGCATAAATAGCCGTGATGTGGCACTGCTCCGAAGGAGTTGAGGATTGGGCGCCCCAGTATGGTATTGTAGGGGTATAGGAGATCGACGACATCGAATGTTGCATCTTCGACCCTTTCATTGTCGTCCTGGCCGAAGGAGACCTGAAGGCATATTTGGCCGAGCGCCCGTAGAGGTTGTCCTCCGAAGCCTTGCAGCGGAATTCCCGATGGGCCGAGGCGACTTCGAGGGATCCCCATCTGGTCGAAGGCTGCCGCGAACAGGATGTTCGCGGAGCTGCCGCCGTCAACTAGGGCACGTCCCACGTCGCATCCCGCTATAACGACCCGGATGACCAGGGGCTTTGAAGTATTTCTCCAAGTGGCCAGAGGCTGTGGCCCTAGCTAAAATAACCTCGGCGGGCATGAAGCGCTTCCTCTGGCAGAACATCATATACCGCTTTGGGGTGCCCAGGGAGATCATCGTTGATAACGGCTTACAGTTCGACGCTGTCCCGTTCAAGGAGTTCTGCGACAGCATGGGCATCACGCTTCGATTTGCTTCGGTCGGGCACCCACAGTCTAATGGAGCAGTCGAGCGGGCAAACGGCGCCATCTCCGCTGGAGTCAAGAAGCGCCTTGTAAGGCTGCCAAAAGGCAAGTGGCCGGGCGAGCTCCACAATGTCCTCTAGTCCCTCCACACAACGGTGACGCGACCAACGGGATTCATGCCGTTCAAACTCCTCTTCAGCGACGAAGCAATGACGCCCGAGGAATTCAAGGTCGGGTCGAGAAGGGTCCTCGTCCAGGCGCCGGAAGAAGAGCGCCAATTATCCTTAGACCTCCTCGATGGAGAGCGAGTAAGCACAACACAGCACGTCATCAAGTACGCGCGCCAGATGGTGTGCACTCGTGGTCGCTCCATATACCCGCGAGAATTTTGGCCCGGAGACCTCGTTCCCAAAATGGCGCTCCATGCGGAGACAGTCGGCAAGCTGGAATCCAAATGGGAAGGCCCATACATTGTCGTAGAAGCTCTGCAAAAGGGAGCATAACGCCTTGCCACGTTGGAAGGGCAGACACTTTGCCATACATGGAACGCAGACAGGCTGCGGCGGTACTATATCTAGGACAAAAAGGGAGGCATGTAACAACATCGGCACCTTACCCATTGTAAAATGCTCGCCCGCGCAAACGGAAGATTAATAAAGCCGATCATCTGCCAAGCTTTTGTCTCGGTCTACCGCCTCCGCACGCACTCTACGGAGTATAAATAAGATGCAGCGTCGAGGCATAGCTCCGTGCGCATTCTACGGAGTATAAATAAGACGTAGCGTCGAGGTCCGCCTCCGCACGCACTCTACGGAGTATAAATAAGACGTAGCGTTGAGGTCCGCCTCCGCACGCACTCTACGGAGTATAAATAAGACGCAGCGTCGAGGCATACCTCCGTGCGCACTCTACAGAGTATAAATAAGATGTAGCGTCGAGATCCGCCTCTGCACGCACTCTACGGAGTATAAATAAAACGCAGCGTCGAGGCATATCTTCGTGCGCACTCTACGGAGTATAAATAAGACGTAGCGTCGAGGTCCACCTCCGCACGTACTCTACGCAGTATAAATAAGACATAGCGTCGAGGTCCGCCTCTGCACGCACTCTACGGAGTATAAATAAGACGTAGCGTCGAGCTCCGCCTCCGCACGCACTCTACGGAGTATAAATAAGATGTAGCATCGAGGCATACCTCCGTGCGCACTCTACGAAGTATAAATAAAACGCAGCGGTGGGACGCCTCCGCGCACACTCTACGAAGTATAAATAAGACACAGCGTCGAGGCATACCTCCGTGCGCACTCTACGGAGTATAAATAAGACACAGCGTCGAGGCATACCTCCGTGCACACTCTACGGAGTATAAATAAGACGCAGCGTCGAGGCATACCTCCGTGCGCACTCTGCGGAGTATAAATAAGACGCGGATGTTGTTCCTGCACACTCTACTGAGTATAAACAAGACGCGGAGGTCCCCACGCACGCGCGGGCATTGGCTTCGCGCGTACTCTTCGGAGTATAAATAAGACGTGGTTGATGTTCTCACGCACTCTGCGGAGTATAAATAAGACACAGGTGTTGCCCCTGTGCACTCTACTGAGTATAAACAAGACGCGGATGTTCCCACGCACGTGCGTCTACTTCGACTAGGCGCCAACTCCGCTGCCACCCCTTTGAAAGGTAGGGGACAGAGCGCTCGCGCATCTACTTCGACTAGGCGCCAGCTCCGCAGCCACCCCTTCTAAGGGTAGGGACGGAGCGCTCGCATGTCTACTTCGACTAGGCGCCAGCTCCGCTGCCACCCCTTCGAAAGGTAGGGGACGGAGCGCTCGCGTGTCTACTTCGACAAGGCGCCAGCTCCGCTGCCACCCTTTCGAAAGGTAGGGGACGGAGCGCTTATGCGTCTACTTTGACTAGGCGCCAGCTCCACAGCCACCCCTTCGAAAGGTAGGGGACGGAGCGCTCGTACGTCTACTTCGACTAGGCGCCAGCTCCGCAGCCACCCCTTCAAAAGGTAGGGGACGGAGCTTTCGCGCGGCTACTTCGACTGGGCGCCAGCTCCGCTGCCACCCCTTCGAAAGGTAGGGGATGGAGCGCTCGCGCGTCTACTTGGACTAGGCGCCAGCTCCGCTACCACCCCTTCAAAAGGTAGGGGACGGAGCGCTCGCGCCTCTAGTTCAACTAGGCGCCAGCTCCGTAGCCACCCCTTCGAAAGGTAGCGGACGGAGCGCTCGCGCGGCTACTTTGACTAAGCGCCAGCTCCGCTACCACCCCTTTGAAAGGTACGGGATGGAGTGTTTGCACGTCTACTTCGGCTACTACTATAGATAAGCGGGGTGAAGCCGAGCGTGAAAATCCGAACCCTACATGACACAACCACCCAGAGCGGAGCGGTACGCAACGACAAGATCTTGGGCAAGCGTCGCTTCATTCATATAAAGAGGAGGTTGCAAGGCAACCGTACAGATAGGCGTACATGACACAACGCACACCCAGCCCCGGCATCACACCTACGGGTTCGCGCCGCCATCGTTGCGCCGAGGAATTTCCTCGAGCCACTGGAGGAAGTCTCCCTCCTGATGTAGCGTTCGCCGCCGCGCGACCTTGGCCACGTCCTCCCCGACGTAACCCCAGATTCGACTGTGGAAAGTCCGGAGGCCAGGTTGAATGAAGCGGACGGCGTCGGACATCGCCCCGGGCTCGGCTGGCAGATCCAACTGAGGGTTCACCAGCTCGTTGACATGCCTACACCCATGGGTCTGGAGCATGGACAAGGCGAGGCAAGCACTGATGAAGCCGTAGTGTTCGCCAAAGGCTCTGGCACCGTAGAGGGCGAGCCTTGAGCCCTCTTCGATTAGCTTGGGCTTTTGCGTCAGATCCTTAGGGCCATGCGTAACATCTGGCACATCAACGGAAAGGTCCTGGAGGGCCCGTTCCAAAGACTCCATTGCCCTCCACGCTAACATAGACGTGTCATCCAGGGTCTGGTTCCTCTCCGCAAGGGATGCAGTGAGCTGGGCCTTCTCCTCCTCCAACGCGGAGATTTGCTGAAGAAAGGCGGTGCGCTCCTCCGCTGCGGCGTGATGGACCTCCTCCGTCGTGCGTTGCGCCGCCGCCACGGCATCCTCTGCGTGGGAAACCTCCCTTGCGTTTTCTGCCATCAGCGAGCGAATACGCTCGTCCTTGGCGGCGTGAGCCTCGTCCGCAGCACAAAGTTCGCCCTCCAACACCCTTCACTCGCGAACGTGAGTCTCCTCCAGGGATTGGCTGAGAGCAAGAGTCTGGAAGAAACCGCTTGAGTTAGAAATGCGCTGGACGGTGGCGTAGGCCGTAAACCTAGCCACTTACCCTTATCTCCGAGGCACCCAGCGCGAGCACCAGAAGGTCTCCCCCGCACGTTGACAGCACCTGTCGATCCAAGCTGCCGCAGACGTGCTCCGCGACCTCACTGAGAACGCGAAGCATCTCCGATCGAGGGATGAAATCGAAGATGACGGGCCTCTGCCCCTCTACGCCAGCGGCTTCGACGGCACTGGACGCCCGCGTCGCACCCTGCGCAACAAGGTCAGAGACTTCGCGCACACCCCCGTTGCTCGATCCTTCACCGTGTCCGGGAGACCTCGTCTCGCTTGATGTCGATGACGGAATGAGCGAGCAAATCGGAGAGAGTTTCACGAAGTCGTGGGAGGAAAAGGAATTGCGCCTACCTTCGACACCCCCTACCAAGGCACGGGGAGGTGTCCGCTCAGCCTCCATTCGGGGCACAGGGGCTTCGTCGGCCCGAGGTGCAACGACTTCTTCCTCAGCCCCGACGACTTCCTCGCCGGGCGCCAGGATCCCGGTGATCGTGCCTGCCACACGGAATCGCCCCCTCGTAGGCGGAGGCGACAGTACCTAGGGGCGCTTTATCCACGGGGATGCGACCGACGCTCCCTCAGCCGCTCCGGTAGCTGCAATAGTTGGCACGGGCAGCAAGCCCTTGGTGGCCGTGGCAGGCGATGAGACCTCATCTTCAAGGGCAACGACACCGGGAACAGCCGCCTTGCCACCGGCTAAGTCCTCCTCGTCAGGGGCAGTGTACCCCCCTAAACCGGCGAGTTCGAACCCAGCGCTGACCGTGCCCCCGTCTCGATGGTACCGGCCAGTGACACGGTTGAGGGGTTGGATGCGACGGCGTCAGGTCGGGCCCTGCGCCGAGAGGGCGGCACCCCCACTTGACCATCGCCATCGTGGCGGCATGGGACATCTGTCGGCACCACGCGCTCGGGTACGAGAATCCCTAGGACCTCGCACACCCGATTTATCTGCCCCTGTTTCACCGAGGCGGTCGTGGCCTCATGCAACTTGTGCTCCTTAGCCGTGTATGGCCCGAGGAGCGCAACAACCGCGCGCTCCGCGTCTTCCAGCCGAGGTACTGCACACAAAAGTGGGGCATCGTTCATAAAATGTCATGCGATCACGTGAATGGGCGCGTAGCCCGACACCGAAAGACTTACAAGGAGCGGAGGGTTTTAGAAGGCAGGATACTGTCGGATGGACGCCATCCTTCCGGGTACTACCCCGTCGCTCGTACTGCCACCGACTGGAAAGTGGTGACCCCATACATGGTGAACTCTTCAGCGAGATCACGCATGTTGAACCAGCGGGCAACACCAGCAAGCCTCCGTGCCTTGTGAGCGTCGTCGGTCTTCGGCTTCACATCTGGCGAGCTGTTGAACGAAATCGGCTGTCCCCGACATAGCAAACCGCTCGTGCTCATAACGTGATAGTAAAACCACCGCCGCATCCAACCGGACTCCCACTTCCCTCACATAGCCAACACGGGGAAGAGCCCCGCACACTGCTTCCTCAGCACGAAGTTGACGCTGCCGAAATTCGATACCGCTCCTCCCTCGACTTTCTTTGGCTGGCAGCGCGCATCGTGCAGAATAGCGAACAGGCTCGCGCTGGGACGGCGACCTTCTGTCCGTGCCGCCCAACTAAAGACAGCCAAGCGAACTATCACATTGGGGGTCAACTGCGCCAGCTCCAACCCGTAAGCCCGCAGGACCTCACCGACGAAGAGCGTCGAGGGCATCCGAATCCTGGCATCAAAGAATGCGACAAAGATGATCGCCTCCGTCTTCGCCGAACGCGGCTCCATCTCGTTGGGGCTGGGCAGGCGAGCCCCGGCACACTCCTCAATCTTTTTCTCCTGAACGAGCCTCTAGATCATCTCCGCGGTAATGCGGCTCCGTCCCAGCACATGGGAGCAACGGCCTCCCGAGTGCTCCATGGCGTCCCACTGCTTGTTGACTTGCGTTTGCCCTCGCACCACCAGAGGATACTCCGCCAGGGGAGGCAACAAGTCACGCTGGTTGGACGAAGCGCTACCGCTCAGCCGGCGAGCGGGATCGTCGTGACAAGCCATTCCTCTCCGAGGTGGGGCGCTAGAAAACAGGAGCAGGGGTGGATCGTGCTAGTAGTAGAAGAAAGGAGGCAGGGCTAGGCGTCCAACGGAGAAGAGCGTTCCCATTCCGGTGGTAATGCCTTTTAAAGCATGCCCACCCCCCCACGAGCGGAAACGCAACTGGCGGGAGCCCAGCGGTTCGGTTGTCCATGATCGGGAAGCGCAACCGCTAACAGCTAAGGCGCACAGCGGTAGGTGAGCGAACAGCGTACAACGCGCCAGTAGCACTCTGCCACGCATCCCGCCCCTCTAGGGAAGGGGAGAACGGCCGCGGGCATGCGACTATTGACAGCCCACGACGCGCAAATCGCGGTCCGCCGCCTGTACCCTCCCGGCGGGACAGCGCGTACGGCTGCAGCAACCTGTTCCTGACAACTCAGGGATCGGCGCGATTCCAGGTGCCATTAAGGCGCACTACCGGACTGCGGAGCCATCCGACCATGCTGACGACAGGCCAGGCGGAGCACCTTCGACTCCGCTAGCACCTTCGACTCCGCTAGCATCCTCGACTCCGCCCGCACCAACGACTCCGCTAGCATCTTTGACTCCGCCCGCACCGACGACTCCGCTGGCATATTCGCCTCCGCCAACCAAGGGTCCTATGGTCAAAGATGCCTCCGGCACCCCTTCTTCGTCAGATCCTCGGTGTGGGCCGGAGGGTATGTGAGACAATCAAGCTCCATCCAAAAACAAAGAAGGTCACAGGCCGCAGGGACGGAGGGGGCCAAATGGCTCAGCAACATGGTTTTGGCCCGTGAAGCCTTTCACCATGAGAGGCTCCTGTTGTAGGGGTGACCCCCACCTAAGCCTAGACGGCCTATTAGAAGGTTGTAAGGCCTAGAATGGGGCATGTACAATGACATAAGTGGCCCTGAGAGGGATACTCAAATGTAAGGGTACTGTTGTAAAAACACTCCCCATGTGGATATATATATACAATACAGGCCATGAGGGAAACCCTAAGCATTGCTCACCTAACTCTCCACTACCATACTCTCTCTCTCTCTGATTGGTCTGTAACCACAACAGTAGTATATTTTTTATTTAATGTTAGTATTAGTAAAAATTGTAGATGTAGATATAAATAGTTTAATTTTTAGTATAGAAATTTTAGTTAACGTAGTTATAGGAAATTAGCAGGTGTAGAAGCAGAGAGAAGAGGAAGAAGCAATAGTAGGTTTTTTTTGTATCTGCAATATTGTATATGATTGTTAGTTTGTGTCAGCAGAAAATTGTAGATTTAGATAGAAATAGTTAAAATTTTGGTATACAAAATTTAGTTAAAATGTAGTTTTAGAAAATTAGCAGCCGTAGGAGCGTGTAGTTGCATATAAATTAGGGAACATGGTTTTACAAAATAAGCATCATTAGCAAATTCAGTAAATATTTATGTTAGAATTTAATAATTTGGTATGTAAAAGGGCCTGTTCTTTTTGGCTGTGGCTTGTGACTTTTAGGCTGTTTGAACGAGAGATTATAGAGTAACAGAAACTCGCGTGCGGTTTTTGCCAATATAAATGAAGTCAGTAAAGTATGTACTACAATTAACTAGTAGACCCTATCTTGAAAAAAATACTCCGTTTAAAAGCTAGTTACTGTAGAAAAGCCGAAAAGCAGCTTTTAGAAGCTGAAAAGAACAGGGCCAAAATGTTGGAAAAACTGATAGGAATTTTATGGTACGAGGTCATTGTAGTCGGTTACGACATGCGAACGATCGGCGAAATGTGAATTACAGTTCGTCGGTACTTTGGTATTGTGCGATGCGATTTGACATGTTGCAAAATTAAAACATATATACAAACCGACATCAACAATGGCAATACCCGCTACATTGAGAGTGCATTATGGTGCTGGAACCATTCGTGAAGGTCCGAATGGTGTGGATTTAACCAGTTTTCCGCAAGCCACTCTAGTACATCCAAATGGTGAGAATGCCCAAATCTTAGATGTGATGCATTAGCTCACCCGGAGTCTTTTGTTGGATCCCGAGGTGTGCAGCATCGTCGTACAAGGGCTTTGGAGCCGATCTCCCACAGACATCAGATGGGAGTTGAGAACATTGCTACGCATAATTGCGTGGAAGGGGTTTGTGCAAGGGTGCCGGCGCCGTGGATACGAGTGTGTTCTAGTTATGCAACCGTGCGCATTAAAAGCAGTGCAAGGTCGTGCGTACAACCTTGCTCCGGGAGGTGCTAGCAACTCGAGCAGCCTGCATGTTGGCAAAGAGGATCAAGTATGAGACTCACTAGATTATGTCAAAGGTGGAGTCGCACTCTTGCATTTTCAGAAGTGTTTTAGTGAGGCAACATAACCTAACGTCTGCCTTTATAGCCAATTTGATGTACGGAGAGATAGTGGAGAAGAAAGACGTGGAGGCCACGTATATCGTGGTAGTTATCGAGAAGAAATTCAAGTACAAGATTAGCTACGCGAAGGTCTGGCGTGCCAAGCAGAAGGCATTGGAAAAACATTTTGGGTCTTTCGAGACGGCGTACGATAATCTTTCTCGTATGCTTAAGGTGTTGCAGGATAGGAACCCGGGCACGTATATCACTATGCAAGACAAGTTGTCCACAAGTCCACCAGGATATGTGGTATTGCAGAGGGTCTTGTTAGCATTTGGTGCTTGCATCGAGGCATTCAAGCACATGCTGCCAGTGATCTCAGATGACGAGACCTTTCTGAATGGCAAATACAAGGGGTAGATCCTGATGGCCATAGGCGTTGACGGCAACAACCAAATATTGTCGCTGGCCATCGCATTCGTGGAAAGTGAGAATTATGAAACCTGGTTGTGGTTTCTCAGACATGCTAGGGTTGGAGTTGTCGGCGCTCGTCCTGGTGTGTGCGTAATCTATGATCGTCACGCCAGGATTATAAAGGCTACAAGAAAACTTCAGGAAGACCCCGAGGAGCCCTTTTCTTGGCTGGATATGAGGAACAGGTGCTGCATTCGTCACTTAGGGGTGAACTTTTTCAAGCGGTTCCCAAAATAACCGTTGATGAAGCTATTCAAGAGGCAGGCTATGCAGAACCAGCGGAGAAAATTTGATGCTTTGTGGGCATTGTTGATGAGCACAGAAGAAAGCACGACGATAAGAGGAGCAAGGGGCCGGTCATGCCTGGGGCGACACAACCGGAATACTTGCCAGCACTCGATGAGCCTAACCCAGCTAGTCCAAGAAGAAGGAGCTCATGAAACTTCAAGTTCTTCTCGCAGTGGATAGAGGGAGAACCATTAGAGAAGTGGTCCCTGTTGCACAACACGGACGGTGCAAGGTACGACATAATGACAACTAACCTTACAGACGTGTACAATTGGGTTCTTAGGGGCCTTCGTTCTCAGCCACTTGTCGCCATTGTGGAAGGTGTTCTTCGTAGTACAATTGGCTACTTCAGCGAGAGGCACGCGAGTGCCGCACTTCATGCAGCCAACCCCGAGCATTGTATTCATCGAAATTACGGCGTACATGGAGGCGAAGGTATAGAAGGGCCAATTGCATACATTCCACGTCAAGGGCAACAAGGAGCATCGTTTTGACGTGGTACTCTGTGCTAGAGCTGGATTTGGGACGGCTCGTTCCCTTGTTACCCACGAGATATGCTTTGGAGATCATGCAAACGAACCTAGCTGCACGTGCAACAAGCTAAAGCTGTTACACAAGTCATACTCTCATGTCCTTGCTGCATGTGGGACCGTGGGCATGGATCCTTGAACTTCATGTCGGAGTACTTTTTCAAGGAGAGGGTACTGCATGCGTGGTGTGGGGAGCTTAGGGGGTTCAGGGTTGTGCGAAACTTCGCCACCTTGGACATTGCAGGGAGGACCTAGATTCCAGATGTTAACACGCTGAAGGGTGGGAAGGGTCAGTGATAAAGCCGGCGTATTAGAAATGATATGGATGAATCGCAAGCCAGAGCATCTGGTGCATGTTGCGGCGATGCGGTCAAGAGGGGCACACAGCTAGATGATACAATGCATGTGTTGATCAGTAGGCAGAGCGGCACGGTGTGTACAACTAGTTGTTGGAGATTACAAATAAATTTCCATTGTAAACTGTGTTTTGTTAGTATGCACTTTTGACGTGCAGAATGTGGTACTAAATGTATCGTATATTTCATGTACCGTTTGTATAACTGCTATGTTACATTCCCCTTTTCAGTAATGTAGTTGGTGTTATGCTGGTAGCCTAGTATTGCTCTGTTTATTTACTTACAAGTTCTATTTAGTATTACTTTACATGCGATTTTTTTTGTTCCATATAAGTGCTAACTTGAATTCGTTTTGCAGGTATGGCTCGTGATCTTCGTGAGTCAGACTGGCCTTACGGCCTGTTGGACGAGCACGTGGACCGGCTGCATCATGCTTCACATCGTGTCCCGCCTACGGGGAGCTAGCTGAGTTGGGAGTGGTCCGGACACGCACACCTTGAGTGGCTTGGAGACTGGACCCCCCGCTGGACAGTCAGGTGTGCACTCCACCAGTGTTGTTGTCGGTCGTCGGGTTAGCAAACCCAGATCCTCTGTCATTCCACCATACTATTCCCTGAATCACTAGATAGTGCTCACAGTTACATTACTGTATATCAAAAACATATCATGTAGAAGCATAAATAATATAATAATAACTTACTCATGGGCCGATTAGGCTGACAACAAAGAAATGCAGCAGCGGAAACTCCATATAGGCGGGACCCTTAGAACTTGCCAATAGGCAGCCAGCTGGGGTTTGCAACCTAGTCCATGGCCTCATCGTCTTCCAGCTTGACATCCTTTTCTTATTGACTACGTAGTCGTAATTAAGCAAGAGTGAGTACAATGGTACTCAGCGAGCCATCACATAGGATGCAATAATAATAAATGCAAAGCTATCAAGGGAGGCTTGGGGTTCTTTTAGTTGCTAAAAGCATCATTTTTGAAAGTACAATAAAGTAATAAAATTCCTGAGACTTAGCAATTTTAACTAAAATAGATTTTCATGAAATCAATTGTGAGAATGCAATAGTAATAGTAGTCCAATGCTAGTTTTTATCACTGGAGTACATCCCTACAGGAAAAATCAAAGTCAGAGTACTTCCCTCTGATAGGTTTTTATCCCACCCACAAAGGTTTTGAAATAGAACTAACTCGAGCAAGTTTCCATGTCCGTCTATGACCATGGGCATGGCTATTCGAATAGTTTATTCTCTGCAGAGATTGTACACTTTACCCACAAGAGACACTTAGCTCGATGGGCCCACATGATTCCTTTGTTATGTAGATCAAGAGATCGTCACGAGGCCTTTACAATACCTCGCTCTATCATCCTCTCACCCTTATGGGCTTATCCCTTACCAAAGGGTCCCATAAGTTGTGCAGGAAGTTCCACCACAACGTCTAGTGCAGCTGGACTTCTGTCTCCACAACGTCTAGCGCAGCTGGTGAACATCACCTGAACGTAGTGTCCTGATTAGGCTGGATTTTTGTTCCTCTTGCACAATCCCTCCTTTCCCTTACCTGTGAGATGACTTCAAGGGTCTGGTAAATTATTCAGCCAAGCTTACAGTTTGCCAGTTTATGGTTGTACTATTTTACACAAGGAGATCATCACAAGATTAAGTCCTTCATTTGTCTAGGCGGTTCATACCACAAACCAAAATCTCTCATGCGACATCGACACCATCCACTCTTACCTTCACCCAGGTAGGTATAGCAGTTTTTAGGGTTTGGAGAAGCAGAAATTAAGTTATCATAAATATTTAGCCATCTACATCCCGTGACTATCCCAAAACAGGTTCTCATGTTTTAAAGATTTATGATCAGGGCAGCTAGTGCCCTGGACTTGACCGGACTAGCATGGCATTTAATATGACCTATAATTAATAAAGTTATCATTAAAATCTAGGGTGACAATAGCCAGGTGATTCAAGTGTCATGGAATGGCATATTAAAATTAATACAGAGGCGAGTGGGCATGTAGCTACCTTAAATTTGGACATACATTTGCATAGTGAATTTAAGCATGCAAGTTGATAATTTAAAGGAACATAATTTTTCATAAAATGTAGGATCAATATGATCAAAGTGATGACTTGCCTTGGTTTACCATGGCCTTGATCTAACTCAAAGTCTGCTCAGTCAGTAATCTTAATTTACTGGTCCTCGTTTTTACCCAAGTCTTGATCCTGTTCGAGCCTGTCACCTCGTCGAGTCTTCGGGTTCTAATGCATGGCGAACAAATGAAAGACCAAATAAATACAAAAACTATAAAGGCCCTATTTAATTTAAATTATATATTCATTATGATTTGAAAATAGAAAGATAATTCGGATTACTGTGCCTTAGACACAGCGGTAGCTGAATTGAGCAAGAGAATGAGTTGCCAGAGTAGCTTTACCGTGAGGAAAATTTAGGATACGGAGGAATCAAAAATGAAGAAGTATCTTGAGGAATTTATTCACTTTGGAAAAGATAGTGGCCATACATAGTCGATCGGGGATAGATAAGACTTGATCTTTTATTAGATGGCTTTCTCTTGATTGATTTATATTTATCAAGGAAGTTCCATGAGTCAGGCAGGACCGATGGACACATGGAAGAGGTTATCGGAGATAGTAAAGAGGGACAGAACTTTGTGATTTTAGGATGCAGGAGTTTTACATGAGATGAGTATAATTTTTAATTACTCAATGTAACTTTGATATTTCATGAGGCAATGCTTATATAAGATTGCAACTGCCAACTTAATGAATCATTCTTTTTAATAATTTAATTAAAGTTCGAAGTTGGTCATTTTAGTCCAATTTTTAAAGTCGATTATTCTGCCTAATTAACAACGTTATTAGAAATAGCCAACGGTTGTGATTTATTGGAAAGGCGAGTTTGACCTTATTATTAATTATTTTGACCATTAAATTTTAAATCCTAAGATAATGATTGAAGAATTGGGCATGAGACAAAGGTTAATGATTACCCTTTTCTTGTTCAAGAATTCTTAATCGTAAACATCTGTTATTTTAAATCTAAGCATTTTAGGATAATTGACGAAGTCTTCACCACAATTATTCTGAGCACTTTTGGAAAGATAGGTTTCATGATTTTAGAGATGGGTAATTTACGGTAATATTTTATGTGACAAAATCTTGCTATACCAATTATCTTTAATCTCCTTGACAGATTTAGTCCTAGAGATAACAACATGTTGTAATATTTAGACTACTCGAACATTCGATAGAATGTGATATTAATATCTGATTTGTTTGAAAGTAGAATTTGATAGTATTGAAATTGTCTTTATAATGAGAGAATCCTTTTGCTAGACTCACATATTAGATTTTCTAATAGCAACACCCATTTAATCTGTGGCAATTTCTTATCATCTGAAAATAGATTATGCGTATTTTTGTTTTAGTTTTACATGAGGATTAATGTATTGATCTCATTTGGCATGTAATTAACCAATGTTAAGTTTTAAATTTAATTACATAAATATTTTATTATGAATTCATATCCAATTTCTTATTCTTATTATTATTCAAAATTTATTTTTGTGGGCACGAATATTTCTCACACAAGAATTAATCATTCAGCCAAAAGGGTGAAAAGTTAAGCAAAATTTTCATTTGCTGGCCCTACTTGATACAAGAGAGAGGCACAGGGGAGGGGTGGCCTTCGGTTGAGCTAACAACAAAGCTAGGACAGAGGCGGCGAGAACAGGGGATGGCACACGGCACACGGACTGAGCAGCGTCGCCGGCGGGGATCGCCTAGGGAGGCGGCGGTAACTGGCAAAACAGGTTGCCCAGGCGACGAGGGCTCTCTAGGAGGAAGAGGCTTCGGCTGGGAAGGCGCCAAGGAGAGCTGGCGGCAGCTCTATGCGGCCGACGGTGAGGAAGAAATGGGGTGCCGGCGGTCGGACGAGAGAGGGAAGGAGGTGGGGAGCACAGGAGCACAAGTGGGGTACCAGAATCTCACCTGAGTGATCGGAGTGACCAGAGGGAGGCCGAATTAGGCTAGCGATGGAGACAAGGGGCGGCACAGGGAGGCCACCATGGAGGGATCGCGTTGGCGGTGAAGAGCATGGGCCGGTGGGTGGGGAAGCTTTGGGATGCTGAAGTGCTGCTCTCACCACGCAGAATTGGCCTGGGATCGACCGAGGGGGAGACAGCGGCGGAAACTACGGTGGTCGACTGGAAGCGAAAATGAAAAGGGCGTGGCATGCTCAGGCAAAGATTCTCCAATCCACCGCGAGGGGAGGCAGTAGACGTGCGGGGGCATGCTGTGATGCGGTCATTTTGTGGAGGGAATCATAGGAGAGAGGGGATGGCGCGAGATGGCGGTGGCCGGTGCGAGCACAGATTGCTCGAGCGAACTCGGTTTGAGGGAGAAGAAGAAGAAGTGGGGAGGAGGCAAACCCAGGGCATCCTATAGAAGGAGAAGAGGGGCAGTGATTGAGCTTCATTGAAGGCGGAGTAACGCGGAGTAATGCTGGCATGGGCGCGAGTAATTCCGGGGCATGGGCAGTGGCATTGAAGATGAAGTCGAGAGTAGGGGAATGGCGCCGAGGTAGGCCGGTGTAGTCGTGACAACTGGGCGTACGAGGCGAGGTCGGAGCGACTGCAACTGGTGGGCGCGCGTCGCTGGGCTGGGCCGGTGAGCGCCAGGAACCGAGGGAGGAGGAGGAAGAAAGCAGAGGAGGAAGGAAGATGAAGATGGTTGGGCCAGCGGCCAGGAAAAGGGGGAGCAGGCCGGACAGGCTAGAAAAAGAGAAAAGAATCGGACCAGGGAGAAAAAGAATTGGGCTGGGCCCAAGAGGGATTTTTGGGAATTTTAGAATTTGGATTTGTGATTACATTTTGAGTTTGAATACTTGGTTCAAATCTTTGGACACAACTTTTGAATTTTAAGTTTGTCGAGCTTTGAGAAATAATTCTTAATTTTCTGAATTTAAATTTTCAGATATGCAAATTGGATGGAAAGGGTTTTATATTGGTTTCCAATTTCTATTCCTAGTTTTGAATCTCCAGATTTCAAATTATTAGATTTTGAATTTAAGGCTTCTAAGGGAATTTGGATTTCCTTAATTTTAAATTTTCAATTTTGGTTCTTGATTCCAAGGTTTTGATTTTTATTAATCGGGTTTTTGTCAAGAGACCAAATTAAGGAATTCGAATAACGCTAAAATCTTTGAGATACACAGGTAAAACAATTAAAATATTTTATAATTTTTGTAATTACTATAGTTCCCTTTTTGGGATGTTACAGTTATACTATTACCGTAAGTAGGTTCCGTGTTGTCCTTTATTTGCTTTGCAGGTTGCGGGATGCTGGGCTACTCCCTCTCACCTAGATGGTCCAGGCCACTGATGAGGACGGGCCCGCCGTGACCGCGGGTGGGGATGATGTCGTGAAGCAATCACGACGCATCTTGTTCGACCGTTCCTCGTTGACGGCTTTGGCGGACCGTTGGCTGCCAAAGACGCATACTTTCCACCTCCCATTCGGGGAGATGACGCCTACCCTGCAGGATGTGTCCCTGCTGCTTGGTCTTCCAATCATGGGAGCTGCTGCCTTCCTACCAAAGGCCCTGGCCGAGTGGCGCGCAGACCTGCTCGGCAGATTTGAGGAGGTCCTTCCGCCGGGTGCCGCGGATGAGACATCTTCCTGGCGAGTCAGACACATAGGCCATCATTGAGGTGGCTCGCACAATTCCAGGTACATGCTCTTTATAATCGGTCCAGTAAGCTCTTATTTCCGCTATTACGTACTAATAACTTCTTGTTTGCATTCAAGCAGAGTGGATGGATCCAGATGCGGACAATCATCAGGTCTCACGCCACTTGGAGGTGTACTTGCTGTGGCTGTTTGGTTGGGTGCTCTTCACCACCAGCCACGGCAACATCGTCGATGCGCGCATCATCGCTCATGCTAGAGCGATCGCCGACAGTGAGGCCCCTCAGGTCAACTGGGGATCGAACGCACTTGCCGTGACCTACCTTGGCCTGTGCGACATGTGCACGACAACCAAGGTGAACTCGGTCCTTGCGTGCTGTCCGCTGCAACTGTAGCTGTGGTCGTTCGAGTGCTTCAGCCTCAAACGACCTTTGCTAGAGGACATGAGTCCGTACGGGGCAGAGATGTACTCCGGGGCAGACGTCGACCGGCCGACGATGGGTTCTCTCTAGTGTCATCAACGGGTAAGTAATATAACAATCAGCTATTTCCTTTGTATTAATGATGGTCATACGTAATAGCTATTCTTCCTTACAGGTACAGTTTGTGCACGTCCAGGTCATGTGGGCATATCTGCCCTTTGTGGAGTAGTTCGACCGCATCACAGCTGACGACAAATGTTGGGAGCCGTACTCACCTACAACATTGCAGGACCGTGCTCCTGACGGGCTATCCACGCTCTGCTAGCACGACATGGCTTTCTGGCTGTCGAGCTGGAAGCTCGTGTATGACATCTTCATAGAGGACTACGCACCGCAGCGTGTGATGCAGCAGTTTGGCCTACATCAGGCGCTTTCGATACCAATCAGACCACTGCTGCCGCAAAATGTACACGCGTGAGTGACCGCCTCTCATAAATCTCTATGTACTTACTATTCCATTTGCAAGTACTAATGAAATGGTCCTATGAGTAGGCACTCTAAAAAGGGAGTGAAACGCGGCATGGACTAGACGGCGAAGATGTAGGGGTGGACTACACAGTGGGAGGGTGCGTTTGACAACTGCGTGGAGAAGGACCGCCCCTACGACAGCAGGGACTACGTGGAGTACCTGTGCTGGTACTAGGGCTGACACATACGAGGCTTGTACATGTCGTTGACCAGCCCACCGCACACATCGCCGCTCCGACAGACATGTACCCCGCGTACCTCGCGCGGGACGCTCACATCGCGGTATGTTACATGTAATTTTTAAATATTCCCTAATGGCAATGTCGCTGAGATGATTGACCCAACTGAGGGTATGCTTTGCCTCTTCTTAGTTTTATCCCAATGCTTTATGTCACGAACTAACAATATTTGTATTGTAGGTCTTTTCTACCCCGAGCAAGTATGGGGTGTCTCCCCGGGCTCGGATGATCCAGACTAGTACTTTGTGGACTAGCTCAGGCAGACGTCCGGGTCTGCACCTCGAGGCACTCCACCAGAGGTTCTCTCCAGGAGTACCCTCATCGGTGCACTGGAGGGCACACAACCAGTAGTGCAGCCCACTCCACCAGCTTAGGGGCAGGTGTGACGGTCTCCTAATCGTCTTACATTGTCGGGGTGTCATCACCCCTTGCAGCGGAGGACGACCAAGTGGGACCGTATGGGAGGACGCGGACACGGAGACGGAGGGGGCCAGGGTAGTGACGGAGGTGGTGCTAGGGATGTGTTAGGGGACGGTAGTACTGACTGTACATTATTTGTTCATGTACTGTTTATGTTTATTATTTACATAGTGAACTTTACAATACTGTGGCGAGCTTACTTCCACTTCTCCTTACCTTCTCGACACGCGCACCAAACGAATAGTGAACTACATTGATAGCAACTGCAACAACGCACGAACCATTCAATTACATGCTTAACAACATTGAAAATTATTTCGAAGAACAGTCCTGAGTACACCGGTACAACCATACACATCATTGTCTATAGTTGGAACGAGCCTCATGGCACCTACATAGAGTATTGCTAAGGGGGCTGCCTTGGATGTGGCTGGCCGTCGTTGTAGTGGCAAGCACATATACAACTAGGGTTCACGCAGCAGCATGTTGGGTCGTACGAAATCCCTATGTTAATGACCTCCTCGTTGCCCCTCTACGCTCCACCTGCTGACGGAGGTCATCGTTCTACTCTTCAAGACTGTCAATCTGTGCGTCCAAATCAAAGATTCGCTCCCACAATGTATACACGTACATCGAAATATACCGTTTATGGGAAGGATCAATCTATCGCACAAAATCACATTTCTCCATCTGCTACAAACAAATGTTAACATTGAAACTCTATTAGTAGTCCAACAAAATAGATGAGTACAACCTGGCCTTAACTAAAACTCATGCACAACCTGGCCTAAGGCCAAAACAAATTTCAATACGAACTAAAAAGGAAATATATAAACTGCTACCATCGGATTCCTTCTTAATTTGCAACGTGACTATGAGGATTCCATGGCTAGAACCTCATCCATTGTGTGGGGATTTAAATTAGCTTTCAAACGAGTCCAAGAATGCCCAAATCGGACTCCGTTTGTGAAAGTTATGGACGTTTTAGTATCGGTCATGCTAGCTTTTCTGAACTGAGTCCGAACCGACTTCAAATCTTCATAGCTTTGCTTTTCATGTCTAAGTGGCTTCTAATTCCATTTGAAACCTGAAAAGGAATCCTTCTCAACCTTTGGAAAGCCATGGTGTGGCAGGATTTTACCCTTTATGTTTGCTAAGTCTCGCGCGTTTTTCCGGACAGCTCGTGTAGCATCCAATGAAGTTACCGTACCTTTGTGTAGCAAGCTCCAAATCAAGTGTCATTTGATTCGTTGGAAAGTATACTTCATTACCTTTTCAAATATATATTTTATGCACGTTATAGACCTCAGAATTGGCATTCAAAGCTTCTTGAACATTATGCACAGAACTTCAAGCACTAAAACTTGAATGATGTTGTGTCTTCTTCTTGAGCCAAACGAGCTTTCTCTTTCTCTCTTTACCATGATTAGGCCCACATAATATATGCATAACTCCATCCAACCCAAAGTTCCACTAGGGTTTTCTCCCTGCAGTAGGCATGGTATTTCTCCTTATCTTCTTCATTCGCCATAGTGATTACATTCTTTCTGTTTTCGTCATCCTCACTTCCCTACCCCTTGAATTCATCTTGTCGATCAAAATATCACTAACCAAAGTTGTAATGTTACTTGGTGCCACATCAGTCTCTCTGACAGTAATTTCCGTCAGGCAGTTATCATCCGAAGCGTTGAAGCGTCTTCTGGCGCGGGACAACTGTCGTTACTCTCAATTATAATTCTTTTCTGGTGATTAAATGTTAACGTCAAAGAGAGACGAAAAAGGCATTCAGATCAAAGAAGGAGATAGTGCTAGGCATTTGCATTACTTTCAATTATAATTCTTTTCTGGTGATTAATGATCACACTAGACATAGGGTTATTATTCTCTTAGAAGAAGACCCGAACGTATATAAAAATTCTCATGTCCTTACTCTGTATGTACATACACTAGATTTTCTAAGAGTTTTAAATTATACATAGTTTGTTATTAAAACGTCGCCACTGATGATCTTTTTTATTTGTTCTGGTTGGACCACGCTTACTGTACGAATACCACTAGGAAAAAAAAGCGCTGGGCAAGTTGGTCGCTACCATGATGCGGCGTGACACAAGCCACACTTGCGTCATTCGTAAGTCGTCAGCAGGGGTGCGATTCATTTTCCCTTTTGCGTGTGCGGGACAACGCCGTGGTGACGCACCGGCTGACGACACCGCGAAGCATCATCACTAGCCTTTTCCAATTTGCCTTTTGCAGCCTTCTGACTTCTGAGAAAGGCTTCAGAACGAACAGCTTGTAGGTCAGGGGCAATTCCGTCCAATAGGCTTACAGCACAGACAGGACTGCTAAGAAAAGAAGATGACCTCCGAACCACCGCGGAGGCCCAATCTCAAAGGCAGTTTGTGCAGTTGCAAAAATTAGCGCAAAACAATGATTATATGTGCACTATGCATAAATGAAAAGCAAAACAGACTTGTTACAAAAGCTATGCGCACAAGACATGTCTCTTTTTTAATAGGACACATATGATTATATTTTTCAGAAATATTGACAACTACACACATTTTTAACATGTTTTAGGTCTACGAATCTCTTCACTTAGTACTTCCTCACCGACTTTTTAGATATTTAGTGGTTCATGGGAACGAACGAGGCGAGCAGGAAACTAATCAGGTCCACCGCTTATTAATGACATCAATAATGGCACAAAACTATGGAACATTAGCCGTGCAATTTACGGAAAAGAATGGATCAATGGAGCACGGCTGCAAAACTGTGAAGCCAAAAGTGGTGTGGCCTTTGATTAAAATGACTATTAATTTTTTAATATATTAATTTAAAGAAAAATAAATACAATTTAAAATATAAAATACTGTTGTATCTAGATAGATAATACATAGAAAAACGAAGAAAAAAAAGAAAGATAAAAATAAAACAAAGTCTCGTTAAAAAATTAATATGTACTAAATATTTTTTAGCTTTTAAAACCAAAACTATTTGAAACGGTGCCATAATTTCGGAGAGAACTCCTCTGGGGTCTGACCCCATGACCTCTCAATGGGGACTGCCTTGGATAAGCTACACGTGGCGCGCACGAATCTCGAACCCGCTCCACCCAAAGCAGCACGCGCAGCGACATCCCCCCACCTCTCTCTCTCCTCTCCTTGCCATGGGCAACTCCCTCGCCTGCTTCTGCTACGGCCGCCGCCGCCACCATGTCGCCCCCGCCGCGCTCCCCTTCAACCCCGCCTACGACGAGGGCCTCGGCCACTCCTTCTGTTACGTCCGCCCAGAAAAGTTCGTCGTCCCCTTCTCCGCGGACGACCTGGTGGCCGACGCCAAGGCGGCGGCCGCGGCCGAGGAGGCAAGCACGTTCCTGCTGCCGGACGAGTCGGCGGCCGCCACCGCGTCATCGGGCTTTGAGAGCTCAGAGTCGTTCGCCGCCGTGCCTCTCCGAGCCCATCTCCGATGGGTTCCTCTCTGGCCCCATAGAGAGGGGGTTCCTCTCCGGGCCCCTCGACGCCGCGCTCCTCTCTAGGCCTCTCCCCGGGGCCGCCACCTCCGGCCGTATGGGAGGCGCCGTCCCTACGCTCCGCCGGAGTCGGCGATTCCGACAGTCTTCAGTGGGCGCAGGGGAAAGCCGGCGAGGACCGCGTCCACATCGTGGTGTCGGAGGAGCGGGGCTGGGTGTTTGTCGGCATCTACGAGGGGTTCAACGGCCGCAGCCGCCGCCTTGGCGTCGGCCACCAGGTCGTCCGCGGAGAAGGGGACGACGAACTTTTCTGGGCGGACGTAGCAGAAGGAGTGGCCGAGGCCCTCGTCGTAGGCGGGGTCGGAGGGGAGCGCGGCGGGGGCGACATGGTGGCGGCGGCGGCCGTAGCAGAAGCAGGCGAGGGAGTTGCCCATGGCAAGGAGAGGAGAGAGAGAGAGGTGGGGGGATGCCGCTGCGCGTGCTGCTTTGGTTGGAGCGGGTTCGAGATTCGTGCGCGCCACGTGTAGCTTATCCAAGGCAGTCCCTATTGAGAGATCATGGGGTCAGACCCATAGCAGTTCTCTCTCATAATTTCCATGACCCACACGCGTGGTGGAGGATCCCTCTCGACGCGTCTAGACGCCGCTCTTTATTTAACTCCACTACTTGCTGTTTTTCGCTCTCGACCAGCAAACGCAATGTACGTCGTATTTCAAAGTTGCTAGCAATAGGCAGGAACGGATCACAGCTAGTAGTGGAGTACGTCCTAGTCAAGCGCAATGGAGGCCACGGCGCCGGGCAAGGGGAAGAGGGCTCCTCCCCCGCCGCCGTCGTCGCCGGAGAAGACGAGCGAGGACGAGCAGGTGGAGAGGTTCTACGCGCTGGTGGCCAACATCCGAGCCATGAGGGCCATGTTCAAGGCGGGTTCCAGCTGCGTCGACGTGAACGGAGGGGAACAGCGCAAGAAGCGGCAGAGGCCGCCGTGGAGGCCGGCGTTCGCGATGGAGGACTTCGAGGACCCGTCCGGGCCCTCCGCGGTGGACGGCCGCGAGTGCAAGAAGGGGAAGAGGAGCGGCGTGAAGGCGGACGCGGCGGAGGAGGAAGGCGAGGTCGTCGAGGGGAAAGCGGTCGCCGTCGCCGCACGGTTGATCCCCGACAAGAATTGACCGCCTGACTAGCACATGTATGTTCTTGTTTGATGTGTGAATTATATATATCCGGCTGTATGTTCGGTTTAGAGCCTGGACATCCAAACGTACGGCGCAACTGACGCCACTGAATTAACTTAATTTTTACGGGAAAGTTGTTAATTACTCCATTCAAGCATCTGATCCAACCTCGAGTCTCTTCGCTGTTTCCAATAGAAACAGCTAGTTTCCCATCGATGTAAACAAGTTACTGCGCCACGACACAAGATCATTCATCTCACGCTGCTGGGCCTATCGGTAGGAGGTGCTTCCGAGGGCACTCCCGATACTCATATATCAGCAGTGTCTATAGCATATCATCTAGCATAGAAGATAATGTGGAAGCAAAATTAAAAAAAGAAAGAGAGCGAATGTGTCTTATGGAAGACATAGCTTAGGCACATAGACCAACAAATAAAAAATAGCAGAAAATTGCATTGAGGAGGATTTATAGAACCCATCACAATAAATTGTGCAACCATGCCCGTCATTGTCGCATCTGCCCACCACTATCCACTGGTCACCACCGTGCCGACCGAGCCACGTTCATGTTGGCCCATCATCACTACCGCCCACTGTCGCTACCATGGTGAACATCTCAAAATTTGTCTATCTTAAAATTTAATTTCAAAATTAATTATTTCAAAGTGTTTGGTTTTTATTTGATTTTCCAGTGAATCTTGAAATTCAAATTCCAGTTCAACCGCTCCAAATCAAATCCCAAATTCCAATCTTAAGTTCAAATTTGAAGTTCATCTCTTAATTACAATTTCAATTTTCCAATTCATTGTTCCTAGACCAAAGCCTAGTCCCTTTTTCTTTGGGTCGAGTCCATCTCCTCGGCTCAGCCCAGTCGGCCCGCCTTTCCTTCCTCTCTCTCCCTGTACCTGCTCCCGTGCTCTGCTCGCGCATCACACGGTCCGCGCCGCCCGAGCACAGCGCTGCCAGCCGCGCCAAGCCGCCTCAATGTCGCCTCTGCCTTTACTACATTGCGCGTCCGCTTGGAAATGTCCGCAATTAAGTCACCATCACCGTACGCATTCAATTGTCTGCTTCCGTTCGCATTCGCCTCATTGAAGTGGCCTTCCAAAAACCGTCGCCACGACTCTAGCTGTCGAGTCCATGTTTTGTGTGTATAGACACCAATGCTGTTGAGGTGATCCAAGATCAGCAGGAAGAAGTACCAGATGTTGCCGAAGGTAAGTGTTCCTTGACTATGTAGATCCTGTTGTTTACAAAATTTATTTTTATATCTTTCAAAAACTATTATGATTGCTATTTTTATTCAATGTTAATTAAATAACTAGGAATTAGTTAAATCCTACTTGAAATGACTTCCACTGATATTTGAAATCCATGTACCTTTGTTACCCTAGTATAGATTAAAATTAATAATGAGTACAATATTGTGGTTAGTTTAGAATGGTAGATTTGCTTAGACAAGCTAGCTCGTCAGTATCATCCCTTGGGTGGAAAATTAAATACAAATATTTTTAAAGGTCATTTTATCAAATGCATGGCAATAGGTATTGCCATTGGTTTACAAAATAAACTAAAATGGTAAAAAACTATTTTAGACTTAGGTGGATAGTAAGATTGGATTGGTGTAGATGGAGTACGAGATCTTATATTGTGAAAGTACCATTCTAGTCAATTAAGGACCACATTTATGACTGACTATCCAAACTAAATACAACAGTACAACCACAAGTTTGGTATCAGACCGACCTAACTAATTAATTTGCAATGGCCTACCTTAGATTTCACCAAAGTGCTGAGTGGGTGTCGGATGCAGACAATTGTCCCGCAAGGCACAAGAGAGGGCTTCTGACTGGGTGGATGGAACCCCTTCAATAGTGTAACCTTAGCGAGCGGAGTTGAGTTGGGTTGGTGCATTTTAATGGCCTTGTGATAATCACTCAGCCACACGCCTAAGGAAACGTATATTGGCCGACAGTATAAGTCGATTACCTCTTGTTGGTAAAGCTGTATAACCTCTATAGAGTGTAAAACTAATCGAATAGTTGTACCCACAGTCAAGGACGGGTAAGGTGTGTTTTCACATAGTAGAACTTTGGTTTTGGTTTCAAAATAAATCTTTTAGGAACTTGGGAGTGGATGAAACTCTCGGGTGTGTGCTCTGACGGATGGAGCTAGTGTGGGTAGATGGAATCGGTATTGTTGAACATTGGCGATTAGAGCCTTTTTACTAGCGATGGGTGGTTGGAACCTTCACTAGAATATTATGTAGTTTAATTAAACTGAATACTTTGGTCAATTGAGTGCTTTGTAAAATATAATAGTCTGTAAAATGTTGCTTTGTGCTAAAAAACCATAATAAGCCTATTTTATTAAGCCTTGCACCTAAATAAATGCATTTTCCCAAGACTTGCAGTGTAGTCTATGTACTCACATGCTACACTCAAAACCATCTCAAAGAATTATGAAGACGTAGAAGGAGACTGACTACTTCGTTTGGGCTTCAATGAAGGATATCCGGAGTACTAGGTTGCAATTCCCTAGTCAATTGCCTGTGGTATATTGATGGGCTATCTTCAGAATTTTATTTTAGCTGTGTTTTATATGTCTTGTAACCTCAGTTATAATAAGTGGCCATAAGGCCAGTACTATCTATTATTGTAATAAAGCGTTGCTTGGTTATATATTCACCACTGTTCAAACTGTGTGCACTATTCTTGATCTAGGACTAATGCGGTAATACATAGAGGGTTCAGATCCAAGAAATCCAGTCATTCCACATGGCTTTTGTGTGTTGGTAGCCTCCGCGTCACCTGCTACTGCTGTGCGCCGCCCACTACACATCACTCACTAGCACATGCCAGATCCAGGCCAGATTTGACTGGATCTAGGTAGCATCAACTTGAAGGCTTTGGTGGATGACAACAACACGCAAGATGACAGAGGAAGAGGGAGGATGGGGGAGGCATTGCTTGGGGACATGTGGCAAAGGATGAGCAAGGTGGCGCTCAGAGAATGATATGGGGTGGCTCGATCTTGCGATGACGACGATCACACAAACAACATAGATAACCCAAAGATAGCACTATGATCTGAAATTGAAGCAATCTTATGTCAAGCAAATGACCACAACAGCAACAATCACAACACAAACCCCACAATGGTCGAATCCACACAACTAGCGTGGAGGCAAGTGCACGGAGAGGTTGACTATGACCGATCAATCCAACCAATTCTTGAAATCGCAAGAACAACGATAAGAGAACTCTCAATTTTCCAAAAAACACCAAGCAAACATGCTATAGATTAATCTCAAAATAAACGTAATCACCTTATCATTGCTAGAAACAATTATAGGAATTGCCAAACATGTGTATGTGTGCATAGCCGTAGAGATGTCCTCATCAGAGATGGCAGGGATGAGGATGAGGGAGGCAGTGTAGGACAGGGGTGGTAGAGCTTGAGGACAATGGGGATGAGGATGAGGGAGGCGATGAAGCGGCGTTGGCCGGTTAGAAAGAGGGAACTTGGGGGAGGAGAGGAGAGGGAAGGAAAGAAATAAATAGAATATTATAGTATTAATTAGATGGGCCAGATGATAGATATAGTGTATCGGAGGGGAGGGGTTATATATAGACTTGTATCTATACGACGTGACAATCTTTATATATGGGTTTGTAGTGCCTGCATTGGTAGTGCCCAATTGTTAAGAATTCTCTTTCTTTTTTTCTAAAACCAGCAGCTGTAATTACTATATCTGTTTCTTTTTTACTTTTTGCTTTACCGATATGGTAGCACACACATTTGACCATTAATTTTCCTAATTATATGTTAGTAAATATTATTAAAATATAGTGATAAAAGTATTTTTGATGACAGGTATAGTTTTATCATTTTGACATGATAAATCCAAATACTTTTGTGTATATTAAATGCCAAGTTTCAGCAGATTGGTTGCACACATTCTAAACCGACGTCTTAAAAAAGAAAGTGTGTGTAATACGCACAGAAGTCATGGTTTTTTGTCATGCTGAAATATTTATGGAGGTAGGCCCCGTTAGATTGTCTATACTTTTACACTGTCTTGGCCCATTTCGAAGGGCAAAAACTCAGAGATATTTTGTTCTGAAGTTTCATGCTGCTTTATGTTCTCTATGATCGATCCACCCCCGTATGTAGTCCTTAGAATCAGTTTAACCAACAAATGAAATTAAATTACTCCATCTAGTGCTAGTCTAGAAGGGCAGGATGTGTTTCAAAATCACTTTAACCACATCACTAACAACTTGAACTTGAAAATAAAATCCAAAGTACCAATAATTATACATTATATTATTACAATTATTGTATAAAGTTGAACATATAATAAAAAAAGTATTATTAATTTTAGTGGCACTTTTCATCCAAATGCCTTAGAGCATCTCCAATAGTGACTTATGAGCTAGCTCTAAGCATATTATTTCATATTTTAATAGAAGAGAGAGAAAAGATATCTCTTGATCAAGAGCTAGTCTCATACACACATTCCAAGATTATGTGAGAGTGTCATGTGAGGCTATTTATGTTATGAGTTATGTGCTAAAAGTTAGTACTATTGGAGAAGTTATCTTAGAGCTAGTAACTAACTCATACTGTTGGAGATGCTCTTAGCACCTCATTGTGAGCTATTATCCGATGATGGCAGTTGACAGAAGGGCTTAGGGTTTGCATTCAATCGAGGTGGGGCATTGATGGAAAAGGGCACTGCCTGTTGTCAGATCAACAATGATCAGTACATGGGATTGGGGGTGGCTTATAAAGAGGTCAAGTGGTGTTAGACCCAAATTTTACAATCTAAAATCCTCTATAATTCTATCACACTATTCACTGAATCAGTGGATAGTGCTCACAGATACATTGCTAAACATTAAATACATATCTTGCGGAAGCGTAACTAATACATCAATAAACTTGCATATGAGCCGATCAGACTGAAATCTTTAAGAGCAGCAGCAGAAATGGAAACTTCACACAGTTGGCACTCTCAGAACATGCCCATAGATAGCCAACTGGGGTTCACAACCTAGTTCTTGGCCTCATCGTCTTCCAATCGTGTTAACTTCCGTAGATGATCGCAAGGCTTGTATTTCTTCTTCTGACTTACTGAATAACAGTAATTGAGCAACAGTGGGTACAAAGGTACTCAACAAGCCACCACATAGAATGCAATAATAATAGATGAAAGGCTGAACAAAAGGAGGCTCAATGTTCTTTTATTTGCAAAATGCCACTATTTTAAGATACAGATATATGAAATTCCTGAGACTTAGCAATTTTAACTAAACAAATTTTTCTAAAATGTGTGAAAGATTACAATAATAGTATTACAGATCTCATCCATTGTTACATGGTTACTTGCACCATATGCTAGTTTTCTACCATCATATCCACTTATCTTTCTCATTGGGACCGACCACCCAGGGCAACACAAACTAGTTTTCATCCCAACCACAAAGATTGTTTTATAAATAGAACTAACTCCAGGAGCTTCCCATACCCGCCCATGACCATGGGCATTGGTTGTTCGAATAGTTTTTAGTCTGCAGAGGTAACTTTACCCACAAGAGACAACTAACTTATTATGTTCCACCTATTCCCTTAGAAAAGCAGATCAAGAAGATCACTACAAGGCCTTTACATGGCATCTTCCTAGTGAGGTGACACCCGCTAAGGTTTTCACCGCTGTGAGATGTGACCATCCCTCCAGAAGCCCTCTCTTACACCGTCACATCAAAGGGATGCGACCATCCCTTTGCTCGTGTGAACCTATGGTGCAATACACATTGGGTCGATACAAATTAGTTAGCCATTTTGCACCATTATAGACTTGTGGTTGCACTGTTTTACATGGGTAGACACTACAAGATCCAGTCTTTAAAATTATCTGGACAGTTCTACCACAATTCAACACCCTCGTGCAACCACTGCACCAGCCCCCCATACCATCCGCTCAGATATTAAGCAAGTTGGGGTTTTGGGGAACATAAAATAATCATGTTACAATACACCAGCCATTTTCCACCCATGACTGCCCAAACTAATTTTTTATGTTTGAAATGATATCAGGGCAAATTAATGCCCCGAGTGTCTACATAAGACTAAGCATGGTGCTTAAATATAGATTTATCATTAGTATGTTAACCATTATTCACAGGGTGAGAAGGTTTTATGTCCAAAGGTCAAGAAGTGGGATATAATTAAGTAATTATTCATAAGGAGTTAATTATGAACTAATGCGGATATAAATTTGTATAATAAAGTAATTAAAGCATCCAATTTGATACTTTCAATTAAAATAACTTGCATTCAAAAGTTAGATACAATATGATCAAAGTGACATCTTGCCTCAATAATTTACTGCAGCCTTGATATTAATTAAGCCTTCTCAATTGATGATCTTGCATTCTTGGTCTTTGCATCTATTGGACTCTTGATCTCGCTCTATCTTTTACTTGTTTGAGACTCTGAGTTCTAATTCCACGATAAACAACTGAATCCAAATAAATGCAAACGACTCAAAAGTCTAAATAAATCTGATTGAACTTAATTAGGTTTTATTAAGATTATGTTGGTGATCTGAGGCAAAGTTTGTTAGGCGCGGAATGTTGACGGAGTCAATGGGGTTTGAGCGAAGTAGGGGACAACATAGGGGAAATCTACCAAGAAGGATGTCAAGGATGGTTCAATGACAAAGGAATATTCATGGGAATATTCCACTTCGGGTTCGAAGATGGCTAGGCATAGCCGACTGCCGAACATCATGGCATGATTTTTAATTTATTAACTTCTTTATTATTTTATATTTATTAAGGAAGTTCCATGAGTTAGATCGGACCCATGCAAGTAATTATTTAAACATAGCAATAAGCTTAAATACTAAAAAAAAATTCCACCACGCACTTGCCTTTTCTAGTCGCGATGAACAAGTTGATTAGAAGATGGCACCAACTCCAATGCTACTCCTCGTACAGTAAATACCTAATCTCAATACAAGCCATAGTAGTACAAGAACCACAATTAAATGATATCGCTCCTACACGCTTCCCAAATCCGCACTACACCCTTTTTATCGGACATTCTCTCTTGTTGTTCTGGTACTAAAAATAGCATATCTTTTGACTCTCAAGCCCTATCGTAGAAAACCACACCATTTATAGAATCTACACAAAATTCCCTGTAATTTCATACTTGGCCACAATTCTGAATTAAATTAGTCAACACCCTATTTTAACCCAAAACATAAATATGTCATCTTTTGGATAGCAGGCTTAATAATGTCATATCTATTAATCTACTTATGTAAATATTGTAAACTATAGCATTTTTAGAATATATAAAAAGTTAGCTACCTCTTTCTAGTTATGCCAAAAATTTTATTCTTCCATCTACCAAGTCAATTTAGTAGTTTCCCATGACTATGTCCAGTAGTAACTGATTTCTAGATAGCAGTCTTCCTAAAATTATAACTTCTATTTTACTAAACCAAAATTCATGCTCTTGGACTCTCTAGAATCCTTAGACTGTTATCTACACTTTTAATGCAAACAAAAAATTCTAATTAATCCATTTAATAATTTTAATCTGTAGTTTACCATGTGCTGCCAAAAGACGACAACTTTCTAGACAACTGGCTTACAAAAATTATAACTCGTAATCTGTTGGATTCTAGAGCAACAACTCTGAAACCTTTGTGTAGATCACACTAGTCCAGGATCATCTAGTGTTCACAGTGATAACAGGGATACATATCAAGCACAATGATAAACTTTATTAATTAAAAGAGTACAACCTTTTGACCAAGGTTTACATCCACGACATATAGGTCAAATTAAATATAAGCAACCAAAGATAAACACCGAAGCAGAAGAAGCCCAACAAGTTTCCCACATGCAAATGATAGTAAGATGCGGCCTATACGTCTCGATCCTCACTGAAGTCGAAGCAGTCCTCCACTGAGCAACAGAATTAAGCAAGGGTGAGCACATAAAATGTACTCCGCAAGTTATACGGGAAAATGCATAATAATGCAGAGCTGACAAATGAAGGCGCATAGGGTTATTTGAGTGTAAAACAACATTTAAAGGAATACAGTAAATAGATTAGCATTGTAATCAAAATAGATATCGTTAGTGCAGGTCCATCCCTTACTTAGCTTGCCCACGACCATGGACACAGCTATCCAGGATAGCTTATATACTCTATAGAGATTGTATAGCTTTACCCACAAGACATGATCATCTCATATTGCTAGACGATTAACACACTTCCTTAGATGTGTGGCGAAGAGATCATAACAAGGCCTTTGTAATGCAAAGCCATTAACCTGGCCACATCTTCACTAAGATTTCACCACAACATGAATGCACAAGTTGGGGCCCTCTCTTGTACCGTGTGAAACTTCTCATGGCTTACGTCATTATCACAATGAGCCTATAGCGAGATTCAGATTGAGACCCACAAATTAGTCAGCCAGGACTGTCCCGTACCAGACTTGTGGTAGTATGATAGAGCTTTGTAGCAGTAGCTGATAGACCAGTTCTTAATTGACTTAGACTCTTTCCACGTACCCCTTGTGTCTGACATAACCATTGTGTCACTAAACGACAACATGTTCCAACAAGTATCCACCACTATACTATTTGCCTAAGTTTAAATCAGATTTTATATTTTGTTTTGAAATAATTCATAGTCTTTCTTGACTCACCAAAGTCAAGAGTACATTTGAAAAGCTTATCAATTTATGTGAAAAAGTTATCCCAAACCAAAAATTATATCTAAGCAGGTCTAAGCACTTGATACAAAATTCTCTAGTCCATACTAGTGTACTAATCAGAGTTTATTCTAGGGTAACAAGGTATCTGGGAATTAATATCAATGGAGGAATTAACAAGTAGGCAATAACTAAGTTTAAAACTAAATTGAATACATTGAATAAAAATATGCATGCAGAATAATTTAAAACAATATAATTTTATTTGCAAATTGGAATCAACATGATCAAGGTGTGTAACTTGTCTGGCTCCGCCAATTGGTGAGAATTGTCTCGCAGAATTCCTCGGAATCATTGCATTCTACACGCGAAAATAACCCAGCAAACTAAAATAAATTTTAAATAAATTCAAATAAACTCCATAAAAATTTTAAACAAGGAGGATTTAGATAGATCTTGATTTTAGATGAATTTAGAAATTTAAACAGGTTCAAAATTGGGAGCTAGGATGAAGAAATTCGGGCTTCCAGAAGTTTAAAAAGAGAGAAAAAGAATAAATCGGATTATTTGAAATTATTTTTGTTAAGGAAAAATGGTCATAAGCTATAGTAATTGGTTCATGGTTGTAAGCTATAGTGACTAGTCAGTGGTCATAGCTATAGTAACTGGTCGGTGGTCGTAAGCTACAGTGTTTGTGTGAGTGGTCGGTGGTCGAAGGTTGGGAGTAAGTGGTCAATGGTCGAAGTCAGGGAGAGTAGCAGTAGTCGTAATAATGTGACCGATGGTAGAAGTGGCAGCGGTTGGCATAACGTGGTTAGTGGTCAAAGTGGTAGCGATCGGCATAACGTGGTCGATGGTCGAAGTGACAGCGGTCAGGAGAGACTGGGAGCGGCAATGTGGTCAGAAGCGGCCAACGAGGAGGCAGCAACAACGGCGATCCGGCTAACAGCAGTGGCCTATAAGGGTGAAAAAGAGGGAGAAGAGGATGGGGAAACCAATTCTACCTTTAGCGGTGCTCGGTGGTAATCGATGGTAGCCGTCGGTGAGGATGGGCGACAAAGGTGGCTCGGCTCCAGTGAAGTCACGATACCGATGGCGATGAGACTCAGCCGAGGAGTGGAGGAGCTCGACGGAGATGTGGTGAATCTAAAGGAGAGGTCCATGGAGCATGAGGATAACCGGGGCTGCCGAAATTTTTGGCCGGTTGAGATCACCGACGTGGAGGAGAAAGAGCTAAGTGCGGGGAGAACTCGGGCATGGAGAGGAGTGGAGCATGGGGAGAGACGGTGTGAGGTGTGGGGGTGTTGGGGTGAGGCTTTGTAGGGGCAAGAGGCAGTGGCTAGCATTTAATTGGTCACCAAAATTTACAGTGAGTGGGCGGCAGTTACAGAAGTAAAAAAGGAAGGGAGGCACTTGATGGCTGGCGAAAATCGTTGGAAGGGGTGGAGGAGTGATGGAGGCTTTTAATGGCATCATTTGCTTTGGTTAACGGAAAGTAACGGCTACCATCTATGAGCTCGGGTACGGACGGCAATGGAGGTCGGTCAGAGGAAGAAGGGGTGGAGGTAGGAGATGATGAGTGGGTCCCACATGTCGGTGAGAGAGAGGAGGGAACTACAGAGGGTGCGTGGATAGCTGCCACACGACAACGAGATTAAATCCCAATCGTTGGTTGAAAGGAGAGGGGTTAAGTGGCAAGGAACGCATGGGATCCGGCCATGCAGGGATGAGGTAATCCAGGTCGGACACTTATCAACCCAAGAGGAGAGAGGAGACTTTAAATCCTTTTGATTTTCAGAAAATCCCAAAAAATAGAATAAAAGCTTAGAAAATAGCGAATAAAGTCTGACAAATTCTGGAATTCACATAAATTTTTGAATATATTTTGGACTTAGGAAAATATTTCTAACTTAAAGTTGGTATTTAAATTTTTACAAACATGCCTTTTAGCTTTGAAATTAACTCTGCCTATGTAGTTTTCTGTGTAACCTATGTAGTTTTCTATATAGCCTGTCCCAGGCCAGGAAAAAGGAGGAGGGTTGAGTTAGGCTTGGCAAGCCAACGTAAAAATGATGCCATCTTTTCATGGAATAAAACCCAAATTAAAAGTTTTGTTGGGGCATAACCCTCTTAGCGACGCGCCATATCGGAACCCGGGTATGATGGTAAATGAGCAAGGGCCTGGACATCACTCCCTTAGTAACGCGCTACGTCGACGCTCGGATGTAGTGGAAAATGGGCAAGGGTCTTCGCACTTTACTCGACAAGTGCGAGGGGCAAGGAAGCTAATCGAGGAGAGTAGGATTCGTATGGGTAGTTAGAATGTAGGGTCTTTAATAGGTAAGTTAAGAGAGATAGTTGATACAACGATTAGAAGACGTATAGATATCTTGTGCATTCAAGAGACTAAATGAGTGGGTTAGAAGGCAAAGGAGATGGAGCATATTGAATTCAAACTATGGTATCTGGAACAGAATGAAACAAGAATGGAGTGGGCATCTTAATCAATAAGCACCTCAAGAGTGGAGTTGTCGATGTGAGGAGGCAGGGGATAGGATTATCTTAGTCAAGCTAATCTTTGGTGACTTGGTTTTGAATATTGTTAGTGCATATGCTCCACAAGTAGGGTTGGATGAGACCGCTAAGAGGTAATTTTGGGAAGACCTAGATGACATGGTTAGAAGTGTGCCTATCAATAAAAAGATTTTCTTAGGAGGCGATTTCAATGGTCATGTCAGTACAAATAGTGGGGGGTTTCAAAGGGTGCATGGGGGTTTTGGTTATGGTGATAGAAATCAAGAGAGAGAAGATATCTTAAATTTTGTTGTAGCCTATGATCTCATGATAGCTAACACCTTCTTTAGAAAGAGACATTCTTATTTAGTTACCTTTAGCAGTGGTCAACACTCTAGCAAAATGGTTCTGTTCTTGTTAGGAGGGAGGACAAACGAGCATGCATAGATTGTAAGGTTATACTTGGAGAGTGTGTTGTCCAGCAACATAAGTTGGCAGCCTCTGACTTTCATTTTAGGTTACGGGTCCGACAAGGTAAGATCACCAGAGTCACGAGGATGAAGTGGTGGAAACTCAAAGGAGATACCGCATATGCGTTTAAGGAGAGGGTGGTCACGGAAGAGATGTGGGACGTGGAAGAAGCGAATAGTATGTGGACAGAGATGGCAACTCGCATTAGGATGGTGGCTATGGAGGTGCTTGGAGTGACCAAAGGGACCAGAGGAGAACTAAAATACACATGGTGGTGGAACGAGGAAGTGCAAAAGGTTATTAAGGAGAAGAAGATATGCTACAAGCACATATATCATGATAGGAGCGATGATAACGTACAGAAATACAAAGCAGCAAAAAAGAATATGAAGAAAGCGGTGAGTGAGGCACGAGGCAAGGCATATGAGGAAATTTATCAGAAACTAAGTACAAAGGAGGGAGAGAAGGATGTTTACAAGATGGCTAAAATTCGAGAAAGGAAGACGAAAGATTTCAACCAAATTAAATGCATCAAAGACGACACTAATAGACTTTTGGTGAAAGACGAGGAGATCAAGGATAGGTGGAGAGATTACTTCGACAAGTTGTTCAATTACGATAATGATTATAGTATGATTGAATTGGATAATGTTTTTGACGACACCGATAAGTGGTTTGTTCGAAGAATCCAAGCTTAAAAAGGATGAAAGTGGGTAAGGCGTTCGGGCCTGATAACATCCTTATTGAGGTGTGGAAATGCCTAGGAGAAGTGGCGATTGTTTGGCTAACTAAGTTGTTCAATAGCATTTTTAGGTTGAACAAAATGCCAAACGAGTGGCGGAGGAGCACATTAGTACCAATTTTCAAAAATAAAGGAGACATTCAAAGTTATACTAATTATAGAGGAATTAAACTCATGAACCACACAATAAAGCTATGGGAACGAGTGATTGAGCGTTATTTAAGAAAAATGACTAGAGTGACGACAAACCAATTTGGTTTTATGCTTGGGAGGTCGACACGGAGGCGATTTGCTTGCTATGAAAGTTGATGGAGAGGTATAGCCGTATAGGGAGCAAAGGAAGGACCTTCACATGATATTTATTGATTGGAGAAAGCCTATGACAAAGTGCCAAGAAATGTCATGTGGTGAGCGCTTCAAAAGAAAAGAGTCCCAACAAAATATATTACCCTAATTAAGGACATGTACGAAAATGTTGTGACTAATGTCAGAATGTGTGGTAGTGTAACTAATGACTTTCCTATTAAGATAGGACTACACCAAGGGTCAGCATTGAGTCCATACATTTTTGCCCTAGTGATGGACAAGGTTACACAAGACATACAAGGAGATATCCCTTGGTGTATGCTTTTCGCTAATGATGTTGTGCTGGTTGATGAGAGTAGGATGGGTGTTGATAGAAAGCTCGAGTTATGGAGGAAGACCTTAGAATTGAAGGGCTTTAGGCTTAGTACGACTAAAACTAAGTATATGAGGTGTGATTTTAGTGGTGCTAGGGTAGATGATGGAGATGTTAGATTGAATGGACAAGTAGTGCCTAAGAAGGACATGTTTCGTTATTTGGGATCGATACTACAGTGGATGGTGAGATTGATGAAGATGTGAGCCACAGGATAAGAGCAGGGTGGGTGAAATGGCGCCAAGCATCTAGTGTCCTGTGTGACAAAAAAAGTCCTTCAAAAGTTAAAAGGAAAGTTCTATAGGATGGCGATCAGACCCACGATGCTATATAGAGCAGAATGTTGGGCGACTAAAAGACAACATATACAGAAAATGAGTGTAGCGGAGATGAGGATGTTGCAGTGGATCTGTGGTCATACAAGGCGGGATCGCATCCGCAATGATGATATACGTGATAGGGTGGGGGTAGCACCAATTGAAGAGAAGCTTGTCCAACATCGGTTGAGATGGTTCGGACATCTCCAACGATGGTCTCCTGAGGCACCGGTATGTAGTGGAATTTTAAGACGTACTGAAAATGTAAGAAGAGGTAGAGGTCGACCAAAATTGACGTGGGGGGAAGTAGTTAAAAGAGACTTGAGGGATTAGAATGTATCTAAAGAATTAGCTTTGGATAGGAGCGCATGGAAGTTAGCGATTCACGTACCAGAACCATAAGAAAGTTAGGGACAGTGTTTTAGGCTCTTGGCCCAGATAGCAGATTATACGGCTTAGAGTTTTAGCATTGTAGGTATTATTTCAAGCCTAATATCTCTTTGATCTTGAGAAGGTTTCATTCGTAGTCTACCCCAACTTGTTTGGGACAAAAGGCTTTTAGCTTTGAAATTGATTTTTAAATTCTAGAAAAACATAGAAAATCTAGATAAAAGCCAAATGCTTTAAAGTAATTAATTTGAAATAATATTTTTATAGAAATTCAAATTACCCTTTCAATAATATTTTCATGTTTTTAATTAAATTTTTTTCAAAGTAAAACATTTGTAAAGCTGAAAAAATAGGCAACCAAAATAACACATTTTTATTTTAAATTAAATTAAATGTTTTCACTTAAAATTTTGAAATAAATAGTTAGGCTGTGGCAATCTATCCCATCAATTGACATGATTAAATACTCTCTAGAAAGCTAACAAAAATATCTACAACTATCTAGCAGATGATATTTTCATAATTAGCACATATAGTGCCTGCATTCACGACTGAAAATAAAGGCAAACAAACAAAACTACTAATCAAACCCCGACGAAAACTTGCTAATACTCCCTAATCCTAACTCTAATTCTACTAAATTTGGCAAACTAGAGAGAGAAGAACCAGATCATTACCCAAGTGGAGAACGCCAAAATCATAACCCCTTCCTCACCTTTTCTTCCCTCCTCCCTCCTCATCCTTGCCCAGCTGCTCTCCTTTTTCCGAGAAAATTGATACTTTGCTATCCTATTCGGTGGGCTTCGACAAAATGCCACTCCCTACAATGACCACTATAAAATATCACTCTTAACATTGACACTTTGATTATTTGCCATTTTGAGGGTTTTTTAGGACTCTTAATTATTTTTTAATCATTTTCAGATTATTTGCCATGGGAAAAGACATATTTGCCCTTGGGTCATTTGCTTGTTCTCTCGCTGGAAATTGAGATCCCCAAATCCGTGTGGCGCTTCGGCTCCTGCTCGCCGTCGCCGTACTTGCACCGGCTTTGGCGGCAGCGGGTGGTCCATCGCTGGGGATGAACTATGGCCAGGTCGCGGATAACTTGCCGCCGCCGCAGGCGGCGGCCATGCTCCTCTGCGCGCTGAACGCCACCAAGGTTAAGCTCTACGACGCGGACTCGCGCGTGCTCAGCGCGTTCGCGGGCTCCGGCGCCGACTTCACCGTCGGGCTCCCTGACCGTCTCGTCCCACGGTTCGCCGCCGACCCCTCGGCTGCCGCCGCGTGGGTCCGCGCCAACATCCTGCCCCACCTCCCGGCGACGTCCATCTCTGTTGTTACCGTCGGCAACGAGGTGCTCACTGGCAACGACAGCACCATGCTCCGCTCCCTCCTCCCCGCCATGGAATCGCTTCGCGCGGCCCTCGCCGCCTGCAACCTCACCTCCCGCGTGGCCGTAACCACCGCGCACTCCCTCGTGGTGCTGTCCTCCTCCTTCCCGCCCTCCTCCGCGGCCTTCCGGCGCGACCTCCTCCCGTACATGACCCCTCTCCTCGGCTTCCTCGCCAAGACCAACTCGCCGTTCCTCATCAACGCCTACCCCTATTTCGCCTACAAGGCCGACCCGGACAGTGTCAACCTCAACTACGTGCTCTTCGAGTCCAATGCCGGCATCGTCGACCCGGCGACGGGGCTGCACTACAACAACATTCTGCACGCGCAAGTGGACGCCGTGCGCGCGGCGATATGCAAGGCCAATTACGGCAAGTCGGTGGAGATACGGGTGTCGGAGACTGGGTGGCCGTCGCAGGGGGACGAGGACGAGGCGGGCGCCACGCCGGAGAACGCGGTGAGGTACAACGGCAACCTGATGCGGTTGGTAGCGCAGGGGAAGGGGACGCCTGCCTCGCCCGGCGAGGCGCTGCAGGTGTACGTGTTCGCTCTGTTCAACGAGAACCTGAAGCCCGGGCCAGCATCCGAGCGGCATTACGGGCTGTTCAAGCCGGACGGCACGCCGGCGTACAACGTCGGCGTCAAGGCGCCGACGATCAGGGGTCGGAAGGGGAGCGGCAATCACACTAGTGGTGGCGCCAGGCTGGTGGTGGTGGAAGGGCCCGGAGGGAAACGCAACCACCGTGTCTGCGGCCGCACACAAGGTACGTAATTACACGTTGTAATGCATAGTTTGTTGCTCGTAAACTTTGTTACTGGTTCTTGATTAACTTCATTGTGGTTGCGTTTGGTAGAAGCAAAGTACAATTATGCAGTTCTGTCTCGGTTCATGCATTATACTACTATAGTTAGTTACATGCTGTTGGTCTCTTAGCGTAGTCTAATGGGAGAAGGCGTTCGGCGGGGTGAAGACCGCCGGGAACGGAGGAGACGCGTGCGCCGGCTGCGGCTGCGGCTGCGTCGGGAGGGGGGAGGCGCACACGGATTTGGGGATCTCAATTTCCAGCGAGAGAACAAGCAAATGGCCCAAGGGCAAATGTGTCTTTTCCCATGACAAATAATCTGAAAATGGTTAAAATATAATTAAGAATCTAAAAAACCCTCAAAATGGCAAATAATCAAAGTGTCAATGTTAAGAGTGGCATTTTATAATGGTCATTGTAGGGAGTGGCATTTTGTCGAAGCCCACCGAATAGGATAGCAAAGTATCAATTTTCTCCCTTTTTCCCATGTTTTTCCTCATGTTCCTTGACTTGCAGCCACATTAGAGAGTTAGGCACATAGATGCACAACTAGCAGAGCATCTCTATGCATGCAGGTGACACGACACTCGCGCAAAACGGCTAGGCGCTGGTGTACACTGGTTATGTGCGGCAATAGGCGCAAGCGATGGCGAGTGATAATTGGCGCGCTGGAGGTCTCACACAGCGAGCACCAACTCATGGGCATGCGGCTGGCATGGGAAGGATCCTGGCTCACAGCGTGGCAATGGAAGCAATTTTCTGCTGGCGCATGGTGATCGAAGAAAGGCTGGTGATGGTGTGTCGACAGAGCTAGCTTACAACACTAAGGGAAATAAAAGAAAAGGCCAAGGTGGCTAGGGTTTGGTGTTGAGTCCTTTTATCACAGCATGAGTTCGACTCAATCTCTAACCCCCCCCCCCCGCGTATGACTCATTCCATGCAAATGACTCCTCCTCTCTAAAATTCCATAGTATCCTCCCGTATCCCTTTTCCTCTAATTACATATAGGTCCTCGAGAGGGATATTTTTTAGAATATTATATTCTACCCCCTTAATAGAATACAACCTCGAATTCTACACCCCACGATTCTAACTGATATGGAAAACTGAACTAGAAATTAAACCATCAACATACTTGGAATGAACAACTCTGGATATTTCTCATGCATGTGAGACTCTAGTTCCCATGAGCTTACCGATCAGTGTAATGTGACTAAAATACCTTGACATACTTCAAATGTCTTGTGCCTCAAAACTCGCTCCAATCTCCCCAGAATTTGCACCAGCCAAGACTCGAAGATAAGTGCTTGCTCAATTGTCAACAGTTCTAGTGGTATCCATGCTCTTGATCTCTCAGATATTTTCAAAATATGGAGGCATGGAATACTATGCACACTATGCATGGACTCAAGAAAGCCCAAGTGATAAGCCAACTTTTCAATTTGTGCCATCATCGGGAATAGTCCAACGTACCTTGATCTAAGCTTCCCTTTAGTACCAAACAGCACTATGCCTTTAGTGGGAGACACTCTCAAGAGCACCTGATCCTCCACCACAATCTCCAACTCCACCAAACAGCACTATGCCTTTAGTGGGAGACACTGAGAGACCATGTGGAGGTCATCCCATGTGTGTGATGAGTAATTGACATCGGTTTAGGAGAGTCGAGTTTGATTTGGTTGGTTCAGACCTTGACGTTGCGTAGTTCAATCGGGCTCGGTCGGACTTGGTCAAACCTGGTCAAAGTGGTTAGGATGCATATTATGTTGACTTGTCAGGTTTGGGCTATTTCATTAATACATTTATGCTTTCATGTATCGAGCGGTGCTATTTGATGTGTTTCTTGTCTGTGTTGGCTGCAGGACGTCGAGGCAGAGTCGTGGCGAGACACGAGGTGACCGGACTAGACACAGGCGGTGTCGAGGTCAGAACGGTCGAGATGTGTCGAAGACGGCGGAGACTCGAGGTGGTTGCGAGGCTTGGACGACAAGGAGCGCGGAAGCTTCCCGGAAGGTGCAGGAGGGGTGAAATGGTAATTTTGCGAGGCTGCATAAGCGGGAGCGGGCTCCGTTCGGGTTTAGCGGGCGTAATGGGGTGGAGACCCGTTAGCCAAAGGCTATATAAAGGAGGGAGTGGCTGCATGCCCCTCATGGCTTTGGGAGAGAGTTAGGGTTTTGTGAGTCCAAAGAGGCTTTGGGAGGTGGTTTACCTTTGAGCTTTAGTTGTTGAGAGTGGGTGAAATGGGCAGAGTGTTGTCTGTGTGTTGTCTCCCGTAGTTCTCTCCTCCATGTGTATGTTCATGTGTTCTTGAGCTTGTGTTCTTGAGATGGAGAGGGAGAGGTAGAGGAGATCCTTTGTAATCATTCCTCTTGTTCTAATGTCCATGCGTATCGGGACTCCTCTGTAATCCACTTTTGTTGGAATGAAATCTCTGAAGATTTTCTCCCGTGCTCCTGTGTTCTTCGTTCATACTCTCTGATGATTTCTTGACTTTCTTGATTTCTTGTTGTTTGTTGCTGGGGAGTGCCAAAATGGGTTGCTATGACATGGGAGATGCTCAAAAGCTATTTGGCTAGTTGATCCTAGGAGCAAACCAAGTTTAATTTCAGTTCCTCCCTTTGGAGCCTTCTCTGTTCTTCATCTGCATTTCTAGGGTTTTGGTGTTGTTCTTGATTCTCTTCGTGTGATGGCTTGAAACTTGGTTTCTAGAGTCCTGAGGCTATCAATTAGCTTCCCTCAAAGTTTCATGGCCAGAGGATCAGAGATTTGTGAGGAACTTGGATTTTGGTGAAGCCTCTGTAGTTGTTCAGGTTTTTACATTTCTAGGGTTTTGATGTGTATCTTTATTCCCTTCATGAGATGGCCTGATTTTTGGTCTGGAGTGTCCTGTGGCTATTGCTAATATATCTGCAAAGTATCTTGGCCATAGGATCAAAGACTTGGTGAGAATTTGAGTTTTTGTCAATGCTCTCTGTAATTTTCAGATTTAGGCTCAAATCTGAAATTACTTGTTTTGAGTTGTTTTCTCTTGGTGCCTTTTGTCCCTCTTGCTATTTTGGTGGTTTCCCTTCAGTTCTGGGCAAAGAAATCTAGAGGAACTTACTCAATTTTTGCTGTTGTGTGGAGTTCCAAAATTCTGCTGTCTAAAAATCTACATTTCAGATTGTTGCTCCCGAGGGGCGGTCAGACCGGCCGTTTAAGGGCGGTCAGACCGGCGGCACCAGACCGGTTTGACCGGCCAGCAGTTGGCTGTCTGACTGGCCGTCCTTCACCGGTCTGACCGGTCATGGCAGACTGGATGCAGTCCTGTGGTTTCGTTTAGGTTTATCCAGCTGCCTTTCCTCGTTTGTTCCTTATGTCTTGCCTCTTCTGTGTTTTGCTGTGGTTTCCAGTGAGGTTGAATGCTTCTTCATAGCTTTCCATAGCTATTGGAGGAGAGTTTTCAAAGTGAGTACTTGAGGGGGTTAGTTTTAAAAAGTCGACATTCACCCCCCTTTGTCGCCAACTTCGGTCCAACAATTGGTATCTGAGCTGGTTAGCTCTTCTCAATAGATCTTAACCAGTCTCTAGAGCCATGGCGACGGACAAGTACTCGACCAAGCCCCCGGTCTTCGATGGGATCGACTATCCCTTCTGGAAGAGCCGGATGGAGACCTACATTCAGGCTCAGGGCTACGCCATCTGGCGTAAGGTCAAGGTCCGATTTGTTGTTCCTGCCGATGAGAACATCAACGCTGGAAATATGCATGATGTTGAGGCAAACGCTAAGGCAAGGAACATCATAATTCAGGGCCTGAGTCGTAGCGAGTTTGACCGCATATCTCATCTTTCGTCTGCCTTCGATATTTGGGAGACCCTCGATGCTTACCATGAGGGTACCACCCAAATAAAGACGGTGCGACAGGACCAGTTCAAGCGAGATAACAACAAGTTTGAAATGCTCACTGGCGAGTCCCTCGATGAGTGTTTTGCGCGTTTTCACAAGATTCTGAGCAACCTCCGAGCGGTCGATCTCACATACCCCGACTCGGATAACGCTCGACAGATGCTCGCTGCACTCAACCTTCGTGTTTGGGAGATGAAGGTGACTACCATCAAGGACACCACGGACCTCTCGACTTTGACTCTTGATGCGCTGTACTCGCGCCTCAAAACTCACGAGATTGACATTGTCTCTCGCAAGTCGAAGTCACAGCCGATGGGCCTAGTCACCGATCCCAGCTCAGCTTCTGGTCTTTCTTCTGATTCGCTGTGTGGATTCTCCCTTGCTGCTCTCTGTGACATAACTGATGATCAGTTAGAGCAGCTTGCGGATGAGCAGTTAGCCCTCCTAGCTCGGAGATTCTCCCATGCTTACAAGAGGAGGAGGGATGGAAAGAGAGGAGGACCCGTGATTTGCTTCGAGTGTGGTGGCCCCAACCACATTCGGGCAAACTGCCCCAAGCTGGGGAAGGGAAAAGGTGACTACGGCGCTTCGGGCAAGAACGACTACATCGACAAGAACCGCAACAAGAAGCCCTCAGCTCCCGCACAAGGCAAGAAGAAGTTCCGTGACCTTGGCAAAGCCAAGAAGCTCTTCCACCGTGTCCTCACTGCCTTCAATAACCTCGATCTCAGCGAGGTGGAGGGGTGGAGCGACGACGATGGAACGGACGAGCAAGAACCCAAGGGCGGTGACGACTTCTCCGGCATGTGCTTCATGGCCCATGAGGGCGAACTGAGCGATAGCGAGCTGTCACTACACCATGGTAACTTTTTAGCGTCAGTCGTCTGTGGGGAAAAGTTGACATTTAACATCACATAGTCTGTCGGTAAAGCATAGTGACAAACTGTTTGTCGGGAATAGTCGAAAGCAACGACAAAGTATCTGTAGGTAATACTCTTGACCTATTAGGACCGATCGTCTGTTGGTAATTGTATGAACAACATCAGCATATGTGTGGCTAAATCTTTGTGTGTCGGCAATTGTTGTGTGCGCAAAAAAATTAGTAACCCCGCGCGTGGAGGGAAATATGGCTCGCTGGCCAAATATATGGTGTCTCCCGCAGAAACCCCTCAAACATTGAGTCTCCCTGCAGAAACCGAGCGCTACCCTGGCCTCCTCCAGTGCGCCGCCGCCCGTTGATCCCCCCGTGCGCCGCCTCCCCTCCCCCCGAGCGCCGCCGCCCCTCCCCCCATGCGACGCCTCCCCTTCCCCCGTGCGCTGCCTCCCCTACCCCCGTGAGCCGCCGCCCCTCCCAGCATGCTCCGCCGCCCCTCCACCCGTGCGCCGCCTCCCCTACCCCCGTGAGCCGCCGCCCCTCCCCCCGTGCGCCGCCGCCCCTTCTCCCTACAGTCGCCCCCTCCTCCCCCGGGCATCGCCACCCCTCCCCCCGGCCGTGGCCGCCGCCCCCCTTCCGCCTTGGGGTCCGCCGCCGCCCCCTTCTTGCCTCTCCGCCCCCGTGCGCCTGGAACGAGCCTCCTCAGCGGCCGCCTCTTGTAATAGTCTGTTTGATGGCTTGATTTTTTAACACTTAGGAGGAGGGGGAAGAAAGAAAAACAAAGAGAATATTGTGCAGTATTCATTCTAGTATTTTGTATATTTGCAACACTAACAGATTTATCTCTTTGCCTTATATATTGTATAGTATATTGTACTGTTGATTTTATTTTGGTCAAGATGATGATAAAATGTATAATTGTACTGTACATGCAGGTAACCCTAATAGTTGTTCAAAGAAATTTGTTGGCATCGTCTCGGGGAGGACGACGGGATCACGTACCCTGGTGGAAGTTTCAGCTTGCTGCTGACATCTCTAGACACCAGGTTGGCAACATGATACTTTCCTGTTTACTTAGTTTTGTTATAAACATTCTGAAGGAGGTATTAGTTTTTACAAAATGGTGCCTGTTGTAGGGGTGGCCCCCACCTAAGCCAGCAGGCCTGTTAGGAGGTTATAAGAACCAGAGTAACATGTGTAATGACATAAGTGCCCCTGATGGGGATGTACGGATGTAAGGGCATAACTGTAAAAGCACTCCTCATGGGTACATATATATGATTACAGTCCATGGGGAGGAGGCAGAACACTCCCACCTCTCCACTACCATCTCTCTCTCTGTTTGGTCCATAACCACAACAGTTGGCGCCGTCCGTGGGGAGGACAAGGACAAGCCCGAAGACCGAAGAAGAAGGATGGCACCGAAAAAAGCTTCATCGGCGGCGGCGAAAGGAAAGAAGACGGCTGGGTCGGAGCGGCGCGTGAACACCAGGGCTTCGGCATCGACCACCGAAGAAGCTGGCGGCAGCGTAGGCGCCGTGGTCGTGAGCGTCGACGCTCGCGCTGCAACGACCGACCCCGCCGGTGCTGCTACAACGACATCCAACCCCGTCGCTGGCGCTACAACGACCGACCCCGCCGGTGCTGCTACAACGACATCCAACCCCGTCGCTGGCGCTACAACGACCGACCCCGCCACCGCCGCTACAACGACGTCCAACCCCGTCGCTGGCCCTGCAACGACAGCCCCCTCCACCCTTGCCGGCAGCGCGGATCAGGCGGCCGGGGGTAGCCGCAATGAAGCATCCGGCGGATCTGGAGATCGTGAGGCGGTGATCCCTGCACCGACCCGTCCGCTGGGTGTTCCGGCGGCCCCGACAGCACCTGCGGTGGAAGGCGCCATACTAGCAGCCCTCAACGCGTTCCAGCGGGAGATAGGGGACCTTCGCGGAGCCGTCCGAGATATGCAAGAGGCTCGGAGCCAGCAGGCTGCGCCAGTAATCGCATCCGAGCCTACGCTGGAGAGGGCGGACAGTCGCGAAGCCCCCACGTGGATCCAGAGTCCCTGCTTTCGGCGGGGCTGGAGCAGGCGGCATGGCCCGAAGACTTCAAGTTTCCTAGCGCCATCGACCCGTACAAAGGCGACACGGACCCCCGCGAGTTCGTGCGCATGTATGACACCGCGATCGAAGCCGCGGGCGGAGACGACACCACGAAGGCGAAGGGACTCCCCCTCGCGCTGCAAGGAGTGGCGCTCTCTTGGTTCTTTACCATAGAGCCGGGCTCTATCTACGCATGGGAGCAGCTCCGCGACCGCCTTCACAATAACTTCCAAGGAAATTATGTCGAGCGAGTCGACGCGGACCAACTCTTCGCTGTGAAGCAAACACCCTCGGAGAAGCTCCAGGACTACTTCAAACGCTTCGCCAAGATTCGATGCCAAGTGAAGGACGTTAACGAAACCACCATCGTTAATGCAGCCATACAGGGCCTTCGTCCGGGCCCGATGGCCGAGTACAATGCGCGAAAGCCAATCAAGACGGTGGCAAAGCTCTTCGACAAAATGGAGGAATACGCCAGGGCGGAAGAGGACGCGAGGCAAAGGCAAGGTGATGACTCCGACACCAAACAGGCCGGAGCCTCGGCAAAAGCCGAAGATCCGCCGAAGGACGGTTCTTCGAAGGGAAAACGTAAGCAGGAGTCGTCCAGGGATATGCCCGACCGCAGGGACGCCTCGCACAAGGAGTCGTCCGACCGGCCCAAGCGCGGCCAGCAGAGGTCGAGGCGAAACCGGTATGTCCTCGACATTGAAGGCGGTTCCGACGAGGGCACTCCGACGGGCCGAGGCGGTCGGGGGCGCCGTGGCCGGGGCCGCGACGATAAAAGTCGCGGAGATTACGACGACCAGCACCAGGGACTCTGGCGCGTAGTCCACGGCCGCGGCAACCACGATGCCCGCACCTGCACCTCCATCGCGGCGCTCGCGATAGCGTCGCCAGGGACAGGAACCCGGAGACACGTCCGCCTGCGGTGGCCCACGTCCAATTCCCGTACGAGGCCCCCATGCAGGTACAGGCGCAAGGGATGCAACCCCAGGAAGGCCCCTTACGGATCCAAGCTCACGTACAGCAGCCTCGGGAGGGCCTCCTGTCGCTGCAGGCCCCGAAGGCAAACCACCGCAGGGTCATTAACGTCATATCCGGAGGCTCCGCGCTGGAATTCGCCTCAGCACGGCAGCAGAAGGCCTATGCGCGAAGACTACATCACGTGGCGGCGTACCCAGCGCAAGCACCGTCGGACTGGGCGCAACACGAAGTCACATTCACACTCGACGACGCCCGAGGCGTGGACTTCCCTCATCAGGACCCCCTCGTCATCCGGGTCACTATCGTGGGATGTGATGTGGGGCGTGCCTTGGTGGACGGCGGTAGCTCCGCGAACATATTATTTGCGGCGGCCTTCGACCAGATGGGGATCCCTCGAAGCCGCCTAGGGCCCTCAGGAATCCCACTGCAGGGCTTCGGGGGACAGCCCCTGCGGGCGTTGGGTCAAATAGGTCTTCAAGTCTCCTTCGGCCAAGATAACAATGTGCGGGCCGAAGATGCCATCTTCGACGTGGTCGACCTCCCGTACCCCTACAATGCCATATTAGGGCGCACAATCCTCAACTCCTTCGGCGCGGTACCACATCACGGCTATCTATGCATGAAGATCCCGGGTCCCCGGACCATCATTACCGTCCGAGGCGACCAGGATATGGCCCGGCGCATCGAGCCAGGTACCAGATACCCGCGTCGCGAAGCCCAACGGCGCTCTTAGAGCTGGCGTCACAGCGCGGGGGCCGCGGGGCCACTCAGAGGCGCCTTCGCGGGCCCTGCGGACGTCTAGCGACTAGAGGCTTCGGCCGCGCCAAGGACAAACGGTTAGTATATCCACCCCCTGTAACTGCTTACCCACGCAAACGGGGATGTAATGAAGCTCGCCGTTTGCCACCAATCTTTCTTCCTCACACGCAAGTACGCGGCGGAGGCGCGTGCAGGCTTGGCCAGCGCGCGCGTCCCCGCAGTACAAACAAAGTTGCACGTTCGCGTGTGCACTCGCCGTAGCCAGGGGTACAGGACTGAGTATAAATCGAAGTCGCACGTCCGCGTGTGCACTCGCCATAGCCAAAGGTGACGGGCCTGAGTATAAACAAAGTCGCACGTTTGCGTGTGCACTCGCCGTAGCCAGGGGTACGGGACTGAGTATAAATCGAAGTCGCACGTCCGCGTGTGCACTCGCCGTAGCCAAAGGTGACGGGCCTGAGTATAAACAAAGACGCACGTTCGCGTGTGCACTCGCCGTAGCCAGGGGTACGGGACTGAGTATAAATCGAAGTCGCACGTCCGCGTGTGCACTCGCCGTAGCCAAAGGTGACGGGCCTGAGCATAAACAAAGACGCACGTTCGCGTGTGCACTCGCCGTAGCCAGGGGTACGGGACTGAGTATAAATCGAAGTCGCACGTCCGCGTGTGCACTCGCCGTAGCCAAAGGTGACGGGCCTGAGTATAAACAAAAGACACAACGGGGGGACACCCTCGCGCGCACCAGTCTACGGACTTTAAATAAGACGTAGCGTCGAGGTCCGCCTCCGCACGCACCAGTCTATGGACTTTAAATAAGACGTAGCGTCGAGGTCCACCTCTGCACGCACCAGTCTACGGACTTTAAATAAGACGTAGCGTCGAGGTCTGCCTCCGCACGCGCGAGTCTGCGGACTATAAAGGAAGTCGTAGCGTCGAGGTCCGCCTCCGCACGCACCAGTCTACGGACTTTAAATAAGACGTAGCGTCGAGGTCTGCCTCCGCACGCGCGAGTCTCCGGACTATAAAGGAAGTCGTAGCGTCGAGGTCCGCCTCCGCACGCACCAGTCTACGGACTTTAAATAAGACGTAGCGTCGAGGTCTGCCTCCGCACGCGCGAGTCTGCGGACTATAAAGGAAGTCCTAGCGTCGAGGTCCGCCTCCGCACGCACCAGTCCACGGACTCCAAATAAGACGTAGCGTCGAGCTCTGCCTCCGCACGCGCTAGTCTCCGGACTATAAAGGAGGTCGTAGCGTCGAGGTCCGCCTCCGCACACGCCAGTCTACGGACTATAAAAAGGCAAAGTGTCGAGGTTCAAGGCGTCAAGGACTGCCCCCGCAAGCGCCGTTCTATGGAACCCTTGCGCGACTACTTCGCCAACGGCGCGCGTCGAGCGTGGAGATCCCGTCCCCGCGCAGCACGTGGCGTACCGGTGAATCCGAAGCGGCATCAACACACAACACATATCTTAAGATGACAGAAAATCTGCATATCGGAAAAATCACACAAGTACAAAGGTCCGGCAGCATCTTTGCCGTTCTAAGCCGCTACCCCGCGGGCTCGTCCTTAACACGCGCTAAAGCTGGGGCCTCGCTCGAAGAAGGCCGGCTTGCCCAAAAGTTCAACGACTCCTCGGCCCTTTGCCAGCGTCGAAGGCGCCGTCGGGTCGCGAGGCCAGACGCGAGCAGTTGCCCCCGGCAAGGAAGCTGCCCGGGATGAAGGCAAGTCATCAGTTCGTGAAGCAAACACGCACTCTATTCATTCAATTAAGGGGCAGACGCTACAATGCACGCCCACACCTAGCCACGTTGGTGCCGCACCTGTGAGCCTTCGGCATCTTCGGAGGCCTCCACGACACCCTCGTCGCGCCGCGGGACCTCAACGCCGCCCTCGTCGCGCCGTGGGACTTCATCCAGAAATTGGTCGAGGCTCCCCCCACCACGAAGGGACTTCCGAAGCTCGACCTCCGTGGCGGCTATCCCGGTGTAGTCCCAGATGCGTTCGTAGAAGAATTTGACGGGGCCGCGAACGGCACGGACTTCACCGGACATCACTCCGGCCCCGCCGGGCATCTCCAGCTGAGGGTTCTCCAACTCGGCGATGTGCGTGCAACCACGGTGCCGAAGGAGGGCGCACACAAGGCACGACGCCACATAGGCACAGTGGTCGCCAAAGTTCGTCGCAGCCGAGCGCGCAACGCCGGCGGCGTCATGGATCCACCGAAGGGCCCGTAGCAACTCCTCCGGGCCGAAGGTGTGGTCTGGCACTCCAACCGCAAGCCTTTCGAGGTGGACTTCCAGCATCTGCAGGGCGTCCCACGCAACCACCGAGGCGTTGCCAAGCGTCTGGTCACGCTCCGCTAGAGTCAAGGCAAGCTCGCCTTTTTCCTTCTCTAGCGAGGCGACCTGTTCCAGGAGCCCGTCCCGCTCCGCCGCAAACTTCTGTTGCGCAGCCTCCGCGGCCGACTCCCGCGCCGACGCCACAAGTCCCTCGGCGTGTGCCCTCGCTTCGGCGCATTCCGCTTCCAGCTGGCGGATGCGGGCATCCTGGGCAGAGCGGGCTCCAGAGGCTTCGCGTAGCTCCTCCTCGGTGGCCCGCAGCCTATCCTCGAGCGCCTTTCGGCCATGAGTATAGGCCGTTTGCAAAGCCTGCCCCAGCACAAGTGTCTGCAGAAGGGAAAGACTTAGCAAGCTCAGACAGCACAGGCGTCGTCGCATGAGTACTTACCCTCACCCCAGACACCTCGAAGGCGTCTTCGAGGCGCCCCGCCCCGTAGGCCTGCAGCACTTGCGGGTCGACGCTGGTGGCTGCGTCATTCACAATCCCGCGCCACGCCCTCAGCGTCTCCGGGGGCGGCATGAAGTCTGCGGGGCTTACGCGCGCGGAGGCCCCGTGCTCCGCCGAGTGCTCCCCCTCCGGAATGAGCAGCGCTGCAAACAAGGCTGCAGGTGAGCACCGCAGGACATGACAGAATACACCAGAATAAGCTAAGCCGCCCTACCTTCAGTAGCAGAAGGAGGGCCTCGGGGACTCGCCCCCTCACCCCCGGGCGGGGCGGCGGTGACGTAAACCCCCGTAGAAGCAATGGTCCCGCCGCAGGCAGAAGCCTCCGCGTTCGCGGCGGGCGACGGCTATTCCTGCGCGGCGGGCGACGTGGCCAGGAGGGTGGAAGGCGCATATGCCGCAGGGTCTCCGGCACCTGCACTGGAGTCCCACAAACTTCTGACGCCCGTGGCCACGACGAATCCCCGCGGCGTCCGGTGGAGCTCCGGCCGCACACATGGCCGTTTAGCCGGGGCAGCCAGCAGCGAAACCGCCCCCACGGTCGCGGCGGGGGAAGCCCCCGCGGTCGCACCGCCCGGGGGTGAAGGTTCCGCGGTGGCAATTGTCGCAGGGGGCACCTCGTTTCCTCCCGTTGTCGGTAAAGGCAGCGTGGCTCCGTGCGCCCCCATGGAGGGCGCCTCCGGCAAAACAGCGGCCACGGCCAAAGGATCCACCTCAGCATCGCCGGTCCGCACGGGTTCCACCTCAGCAACTTTGAAGGGCGGCGAAACTTCCCCCCTCCGGCTGCTCGTGGCAAACCCACCGTCCGGGGCGCTCGCCGAAGATACCTCGCCTTCGGCGTCTGCGCCACCCATGCCTGAATCGGCATACCTTGCCGAGTCCGACTCCGCGTCCGCCGCGCCCTTGGAAGCACTAGCAGCTGCCACGCCAAGCCCGGCAGGCGCCCCGCTGCGGCCCCGCTTCCGAGACGGTGCCTTCTGTTTCTTCTTCTTCTTCCTCGTTGCACCGTCGTCTGGAGCGACACGGTCCGGCACGGCCAGGCCCAGGCCTCGCACACGCGATTTATTCGCCCCAGCCCCGCCTCGGCGATAGCAGACGCGCGCTGCTCGTGCTCCCTGCCGGTGTACGGCCCTAGGAATGCGCGTGTGGCTTGCTCCGCCTCCTCCAAGCGAATCCCTGAAGCAAAGGAGATAGCATCAGCACATAGCGCATTTCGCGTGAACAAAGGATAGACGCGGTCGAGGCTTACGAGGACAGGAGGGCGCCGACAGCGAGCAAATCGATGGCTCAACATTGTCATCTCGACGCCTCTCGGCGGCAAGACACCAGCCGCGGGCAAGCGGTGCCACGCTATACATCACGTACTCTTCGGCGAGGTCGCGCATGTTGAAACGGGCGGCCACGCCTACGAGCCGCCGGGCCCTCCGCCTATCTTCATCATTGAGCGTCCGGCCGGGCGAGGGCTTGAACGCGATCGGTCGGCCTGTGCACTCAATGCCGCTCCCGCTCTCCACACGGTGGTAGAACCACCGCTTCATCCAGTAAGACTCCCACTTCCCGCGAGTTGAGTTCGCAGGGAAGAGCTTCTTGCACGACGGACGAAGAATAAAGGTGACGCTACCGAAGCTCGACAGCGTCCCGTCCTTCCGGCCCTTGGGCTGGCACCGTGCCTCGTGAAGGTAGGCGAACAACGAGGCGCTGGGCCAACACGCCCCCGAGCGCAAGGTCCAGCTGTACACCGCGAGCCGGGCCACGGCGTTCGGAGTCAGTTGCGCCAGCTCCAGCTCGAAGGTCCGCAGCACATCGCCCACGATATCCGCCGCCGGGATGCGAAGCCCCGCGTCGAAAAAGGCAACGAACACGACCGCCTCCGACCTCTCAGGATGCGGTTCCGTCTCATCGACGGCGGGCAATCGCACCTCCTGGCGCTTGGACAACTTCCCCGTGCGAAGAAGCCCTTGGATCGTCTTCTCGGTCACGAGCGAGGGGCCTAGCTCGCCGGAGAACGTGCATTCCTCCTTCGCCACCAGCCACTCCTTGTCCGCCGCCGCCGGGTCGCGCTCTTGGAGCGCGTATTTCACCTTCAACAGCGAGGACCGCCGGTGAATGTCAGAGCCACCAACCGCCTGGTCGCGCTTACCACCAGAGTCCATCGCCTCCCACGGAGAGATTGAAGCAGTGAAGATATCGCGAAAGTATAGAGAGCGGAGCAGACAGAAAAGAGGGCGTAAAGGTGCGGGGACGCTGTTACGGGGGGGCTATTTCAAGCCACCTTGCCCATACCGCCGCTTCCAAAGCGTCGCAACGATCCGCGTGCCGGATGCAGCCGCAGCGGTGTAAAGGTCCGCCCCGCACGATTCCCCGTAGCTAAAAACGAAGTGTTGCGACGGTCCGCATACGGGACGGGACCGCAATCATACGAGCGCCCGTCCAGTGCAATGCCCCACACCCGAAGCTGGAAGGCCACAACCACAAGCGCCAAGGGCCGTCACAGCACGACGCTACCTAGCCGCTATTAAAGGCGCACTAATGGGCCAGGGGATCACAACAGCTTCAGCGCTGCGTCATTTATTGCCCGCCCCGTGTCCGCTTTGCCTAGGGAAGAGGCGAGCGGCCGCAAGCACGCAACCGTCCACATCCCGCCACGCACCAATCATAGGCCGCCACGTGCCCTGTGCGCGTCCAGGCGGGTCGAACGGTATGGGAACCTAACCCTGGCAGACCGGGGACCGGCGTGATTCCAGGAACCTTTACAGCGCAAGACCGCATCGCGAGATCCCAAGTCACCGCACGCGTGGCGGTATTCGCGAGACGAGGGAGCCAGCTCCGCTGCCACCCGTTTGAAGGGTAGGGAACGGAGCGCGCGCGCGTCTACTTCAGCTGGGCGCCAGCTCCGTTGCCACCCGTTCGGAGGGTAGGGGACGGAGCGCGCGCGCGTCTACTTCGGCTGGGCGTCAGCTCCGCTGCCACCCGTTCGCAGGGTAGAGGACGGAGCGCGCGCGTCTACTCCGGTTGGGCGCCAGCTCCACTGCCACCCGTTCGAAGGGTAGGGGACGGAGCGCGCGCGTCTATTCCGGCTCGGCGCCAGCTCCGCCGCCACCCGTTCGGAGGGTAGGGGACGGAGCGCGCGCGCGTCTACTGCGGCTGGGCGCCAGCTCCGCTGCCACCCGTTCGGAGGGTAGGGGACGGAGCGCGCGCGTCTACTTCGGCTGGGCGCCAGCTCCGTTGCCACCCGTTCGGAGGGTAGGGGACGGAGCGCGCGCGTGTCTACTCCGGCTGGGCGCCAGCTCCACTACCACCCGTTCGGAGGGTAGGGGACGGAGCGCGCGCGTCTACTCCGGCTGGGCGCCAGCTCCGCTGCCACCCGTTCGGAGGGTAGGGGACGGAGCGCGCGCGTCTACTCCGGCTCGGCGCCAGCTCCGCTGCCACCCATTCGAAGGGTAGGGGACGGAGCGCGTGCGCGTCTACTCCGGCTCGGCGCCAGCTCCGCTGCCACCCGTTCCAAGGGTAGGGGACGGACCGCGCGCGTCTACTTCAGCTGGGCGCCAGCTCGGTTGCCACCCGTTCGGAGGGTAGGGGACGGACCGCGCGCGCATCTACTTCGGCTGGGCGCCAGCTCCGCTGCCACCCGTTCGGAGGGTAGGGGACGGAGCGCGCGCGCGTCTCCTGCGGCTGGGCGCCAGCTCCGCTGCCACCCGTTCGGAGGGTAGGGGACGGAGCGCGCGCGCGTCTACTCCGGCTGGGCGCCAGCTCCGCTGCCACGGCTGGGCGCCAGCTCCGCTGCCACCCGTTCGGAGGGTAGGGGACGGAGCGCGCGCGTCTACTCCGGCTGGGCGCCAGCTCCGCTGCCACCCGTTCGCAGGGTAGGGGACGGAGCGCGCGCGTCTACTCCGGCTAGGCGCCAGCTCCGCTGCCACCCGTTCGGAGGGTAGGGGATGGAGCGCGCGCGTCTACTCCGGCTGGGCGCCAGCTCCGTTGCCACCTGTTCGCAGGGTAGGGGACGGAGCGCGTGCGCGTCTTCTCCTGCTAGGCGCCAGCTCCGCTGCCACCCGTTCGAAGGGTAGGGGACGGAGCGCGCGCGTCTACTCCGGCTAGGCGCCAGCTCCGCTGCCACCCGTTCGAAGGGTAGGGGACGGAGCGTGCGCGTCTACTCCAGCTGGGCGCCAGCTCCGCTGCCACCCGTTCGAAGGGTAGGGGACGGAGCGCGCGCGTCTACTTTGGCTGGGCGCCAGCTCCGTTGCCACGCGTTCGAAGGGTAGGGGACGGAGCGCGCGCGTCTACTCCGGCTGGGCACCAGCTCCGCTGCCACCCGTTCGGAGGGTAGGGGACGGAGCGCGCGCGTCTACTCCGGCTGAGTGCCAGCTCCGCTGCCACCCGTTCGGAGGGTAGGGGACGGAGCGCGCGCGTCTACTCTGGCTGGGCGCCAGCTCCGCTGCCACCCGTTCGAAGGGTAGGGGACGGAGCGCGCGCGTCGACTCCGGCTGGGCGCCACAAAGGCGGGGGTCTTATCCCGCAAAGTCTGCCTCGTTTTCCTTAACAGACCACCTACAGTGCATCAACGCAAAAGGTGATGCCGGCGGGCTCCATCAGGAACGCCGACTATAGGTACGCCTGTTAAGAAAAACCGGGCAGACCTTGCTGTCGCCTGCGGAAGCGCGGTGCGGGGGCAGGAAGCGCGGCTGACTGTCGACAACCGGCGCTGATCGAGCTCCCAAGAAAAATGGACCTCCTTCTGTGCATCAACATTCCCCAAGCCGTTCAGCGTCACCCAGGAATGTTGATGCACGGCAGGGGCCCATTTTAGGGGAGCAGCTTCTATCACAATATACGCAGGAGCAGCGCCGCACCAACGCCATATATATACCCCATCTGTAGGGGAGCCAACCGGCGGAAGGCCAATCGGCAGAAGTCCAACTGCCGGGAGTCCGCCGCCATATTAATGGTCGCGACGCCTCAAACGCCCGCACCGCGCCAACCACGCTTCACCGCGTGGACGGCCGGCAGACCGAGCGTCACAGCACGTCCCTTATCACTTAAGGCTCATACGACGGATCAGGGGCCCGCTACGCTGTCCTGTGCCAGGGCAACGCCCCCGGCGCGCGTCTACTTCGGCTGCAGCCCAGCCCCGGGTCAAGTTTGGAAAAGTTCACAGGCCGCGGGGACGGAGCGCCAGCCTCCGCCGCCACCCGTTCGAAAGGTAGGGGACGGAGCGCGCGCGCATCTGCTTCCGATAAGGCGCCAGCTCCGCTGTACTTCGACATCACCTTCCATCCCACACCTCGAGCTCCCCAACCGCAAGCTTGGAGAAATTCACAGGCCGCAGGGGACGGAGGGGGCCAAAGGACTCGGCAACATGGCTTCGGCCCTGTGAAGCCCTTCACCATGAGAGGCTCCTGTTGTAGGGGTGGCCCCCACCTAAGCCCAGCAGGCTTGTTAGGAGGTTATAAGAACCAGAGTAACATGTGTAATGACATAAGTGCCCCTGATGGGGATGTACGGCTGTAAGGGCATAACTGTAAAAGAACTCCTCATGGGTACATATATATGATTACAGTCCATGGGGAGGAGGCAGAATACTCCCACCTCTCCACTACCATCTCTCTCTCTGTTTGGTCCATAACCACAACAGTGCCCATCTTGATTGCTGAAATTGATACTGTTATCTGCTTGCTTGGGACTGAATCTTGGAAAAAAATACTATATATGTTTGAATAGGATTTCTAATGTGTGATTGAAATAATTGATCTTTAGTAGCTTTTAGTTTTATGGCCTAAATGTGAAATGCGTATATTTGCAATTGTTAGGGAACTTACAACATGTATTTTCGGTTTGACTAGTTTGCTTGTGAAAATAACAAAGGTGCACCATGGATAGAGGGTGGATGGATAAGCGTAGGTATATGAAACAGTTCCAACTATTTTAGGTCTATATTCTCCACTCCATTATATAGTAACTGATATATATGGATGTATTTCACGTAGGCATACAACAATATATTTGGAAGGACTGAACAAATTCCTACAACATGTGTTTAGTAATTCATCCGTAGGCAACAGGATACAATGCCCTTGTAAAAAATGTGTCTGTTCAGTTTGGAGAGATGAAATCGAGGTTCGTGAGCATTTGATATGTGAGGGCTTTGAAGAAGGTTACATGATAAGGATGTTCCATGGGGAAGATAAATCTTTTTTGAACTGTCCTGAGTATGATGAGGTTGGGGATGTGGAGGGGTCTAGCGAAACTGATGATATCTCTGATTTGCTTAGAGACTTAGCATGTGGGTTAGACAAAGGTGGGGATTTTGAGGATGATGGTGATCCAGTGCAAACAAATGAAGATTTGGATGCTCTTAGGAACCTATCAAATGATTATGGGCAAGACCTATACCCAGGGTGTAAGAAATACTCAAAGCTGCGTTTCAGAGTAAAACTACTTCACACCAAGTTGCTTGGGGGATGGTCTGATAAGAGTTTTGACTTATTACTTGATCTACTTAACGAAGCTTTCCCTGAAGGGTCAGCACTACCGAAAAACTACAATGAAGCCAAGAAAACTGTCAAATGCCTAGGACTTGGATATGTCAGCATTCATGCATGTATAAATGATTGCATTCTTTATTGGAAGGATAATGCTAATGCTGAATGTTATCCAAAGTGTAAAACTTCACGGTGGAAATCGGAAAAGAAGAGTCCAAATGGGAAACGCGTACACAAGGTTCCTAATAAGGTTCTTCGCTATTTCCCTGTAAAGAGAAGGTTCCAGAGGTTGTTTCTTTGCTCTAGAACAGCAGGCTTAGCAAGATGGCATGATGAAAAGCGCACAAAAGATGGTTTGCTTAGGCATCCAGCAGATTCTCCTCTTTGGAAGGATTTTGACCATAAACATTCAGATTTTGCTGCAGATAGTCGTAACCTTAGATTTGCATTAGCTATAGATGGGTTCAACCCATTCAGATCCATGAATATTTCTTATAGTATTTGGCCGGTAATTCTAAGTCCATACAACTTTCCACCATGGATTTGTATGAAGCAACCTAATTTCATTATTTCTTTGATAATTCCTGGTCGATATGCTCCTGGCAGTGATATGGATGTTTTTATGGAGCCACTAGTTGATTATATGGTAGATATGTTTGTCAATGGAGTTAGAACTTTTGATGCTTCCAAGGATGAGTACTTCCAGTTGTGTGCTGCCATATTATGCACCATTTCAGATTATCTAGGTCTTCGATATGTGGCTGGATGTTCTACCTCAGGTGAAGTAGCATGTCTCGAGTGCCACTCATTTACCTGTTCTCTTCGATTAAAAAATGGGGGCAAGACTTGTTACATGGGGCATCGTAGGTTCTTACATGCAAACCACCCATTTAGATTTGATAGTCATTCATTTGATGGTGTTACCGAGCTTCAGTCAGCACCTAAACCATTGTCTGGAGAGGACATTTTGGTGCAAACCGAAGGCATGGAACCAAATTTTGGCAAGGATCCATCTAGGAAGAACCTATCAAAAAAACGAAAGCGCAAGGAGGGGAAACCAATTAATATATGGAAAAGGAGGTCCATTTGGTTCAAGCTTCCATATTGGAAGGACTTGCTCCTGCGTCATAATCTTGATGTCATGCACATTGAAAAGAACATATGTGATAATATAATTAATACATTGTTGGGTACTGACAAGAAATCTAAGGATAACTTGAATTCTCTATTGGACCTTCAAGCTCTAGGCATAAGAAGTGATCTTCATCCTATTGAAGTAGAAGATAAATTTTATTGATAAGAAGCTCTAGGTAAATTCTTGCTAGTACTACTTTAAATGAACTGTAAGTATCTATTTTTGTTCATTGGTGCAGATAGTTGGCAACCAAATATTGTATTGTAGTGTACAACCTATAGGCATAATATAGAAACTAGTCTCAACATCCTGATCTATTAGGTACTTCTAATATTATTATTTTGTCATTTTCCTTGCACCTCTAGATCAAACTGTTGCACTCCAACGTGATGAACAAAAAGGAAAGGATGTAAGGGGCATCACTAAAAAGGTGAACATAATTTCAAGAGCAGGTCAACCTAAAATCAAGATTACCCTCAATGAATTTGACCAGCCTATAGGGCCTGATTCTAAAGAGTTTGCTAACGTCATTGGAACATTGGTGAGGAAAAAAATATCGGTTGCATACGATGATTGGAGGGAAGTTGATATCAAAAATAAGCTTGCAGTGTGGAATGAAATACAGGTATGTGGATTATTATTTGTCTCTTGTTTTGTTTTGTGTGTAGTGCTGAAAATGACTATTTTTCATTTTATTATAGTTATATTATGAGATCGATCAGGGTGGTCTACCGTTTGTTTTGTCAACAGCGCATAGTCAATGGAGGGACTTTAAGGCTGATCTGAAGAAGGCCTTTTTTGATGCAAATTTGTCTGTTGAACAACTTCTGGAAAAACGTGTCCAAAGAGTTAGTCCGAAAGAATGGGAGTGGCTTGTTAATCATTGGAAATCTCTAGAAGCAGAGGTTACGCATATCTCTATGTTATTTTGTTTACTACATATAGTATAGCTTACATGGAAAAAGTAGTTTTGTTCATGTTTGTGCTATAGGCCCGCTCGTTAAGAGGCAAAGCAAATCGCCAAAAGCTGCATGTGTTACACACATCTGGTAGCAAAAGCTATGCTCGTGTTGGCCATGAATTGGTAGCATAAATGCATCTTTTTAAGTTGGTTTCATATCTGATTTATAGGATTTTTTTACTATAATACCTCTTATTGTAGGGGGTAAAACTTGGGCATCTTGCTAGAAGAGATGAAATCTGGATTGAGACACATTCAACTAAAAATGGACAACCGATTCCACAGGCTGAGGCAACAATTGTATGTGTTTTTCTAATAGATCTATTGTGTTTTTTCAATAGTACTAGCTAATATGGTATGCATTGTTGTAGCAAAAGGTAAAAGAGGCTACTGAAAATCACCCAGAACTAAAGGAAAAATCCATCCAGGAGGGTGATTTGTTTGCACATGTCTGTGGTCTAAAGGAGCCAAGAGGTTCTGTTCGTGTTCTAGGAAAGGGACCAACTCCTCAAGACGTGGGCACACCAGGAGCGCGTAACAAATTGCCAACAAGACTTCAACTAGAAATAGAAGCTCATCGGCAAACTCAAGAAGTAGTTAACGCTCTAACACAACGCATGGATCACATGCAGCAGCGTTTTGACCAAATGGAGCAGATGTTGCTATCTCAACGTGTCCAGAATATTGAAACAAGTTCCCACCATGCTTCTAATTCATGTCATGTTGAGGTGAAGTTGCATAATGTCACTTATGAGTTGCAGAAAAAGAAACCTACTTTTAGGTGTAAAGTATTTACAAACTGTGATCATACTCTCCACTTATGAGTTGCATAATGTCACTTATGAGTCATTCTTAGCATGCAACCATTTAGATCATTTTTTTACACAATTGATTGCCTTACTACATATAGCTAATTGAATACATCCAACCCTGAATCTGAAACTACTCAGTACTTAGTCATCCTTTTCCTAATTTTTACACTGCAGCATCCTTTTTCTTAGTTTTCCATCATCCTTTTTCATAAGGAAAATATCACTAATTTTAGACACCCCTTGTGAAAACTTATTCCGCTGCTTTTGTAGAGCCCAAGGATCGAACCAGAACTTGAAGAGTTTAATAATTCAAATCAGCAAGGGTGTATGGATAATATGCTATTCGATGAGGATGACGCTGTTATCCATAGAAAAGTTATTATTCCAAGGGTGCCATCAAGAAGCAATGCAGCCACGAGGCCTCCTGCAGTGGAGAAGAAAGCCTTGTAATGTTCTCAACTATCTAATCCCTGCTTTCAATTATGCACTTAAATATTGTTTTATATTACATCTCGCTAAAATGTATGCCCTTTAGGTTGGAAGGGATGTTATATTATATGCTGTCTTGAGGAATGATATCCCTGTGGCTAAAGCAATAATTCTATCAACTGACCCTAGCACCTAGTGGGAGGTGAACCTCTTGATGTTCAGTTCTATGAAGTTGTTGTAAATGTTGTGCTGAAAAGAGATGCCCTGCTTCCCCGTCCATATGATGATATGGAAACTCTAATCGATGCTCAGTACATGTCCATTGCATGGCCAAACAATAGGGTATGATTTTGCAACTTATAGTATTTTAAGTTTTTTAGTTGTCTACGTCACATTGTAACTATAAATTATTGATATTGGAAATTTGGCAGTTGAAGGTTAGCAACAAATCTACAAGCTCCAAAATGGAGGTATTTTCTTCCAATCCATTCTTTTCTAGTAGGTGAACAGGATTACAGGCTCTGCTAATAAGTCATAATTGATCAAATGAATGTCTTTTTGTGTTCAAATGAATGTCTTTTTGTGTTCATCTTAATGAAGGTGTTTATCTTTTGCCAACAAATGGAAACTACTGTCATTCTAAGATTTGTTTTTTAGTTCAAGTGCTAGATAAGAGATCAAGTTGTTGTTCATTTTGTTTCTTTTACAGGGACTGTGCTAAAATAGTACTCTGGACCAACATGTGCTAGGTGTGAAACTTTTGCTCACTGCTGGTGGTGGCCTCTAGATGCTTTGTACCCAGGGCTGAAGTTGATGCTTTGTACTCATAGATAACTTAGTTAGAATCTATGGTTAATGCAATCTTTTGGACATTGTGATCTTTTGAACATGATGACATGCTAGCTGATCTTTTGTGATCTTTTGGACATGGTGACATGCTACCTGATCTTATGGAGAACTATTGTTTGAGCTATGTGAGCTTTTGGACTATTTGTGGTGTACTGATCAAATTCTAGAGCAATTTAGAACTATAATCTGGATGTATATTTGTGTGTGACATTTTGGATGTATGCGTGAAACATGTTGCAACTCTGGACTATATGTGTTGAATGGATGTATGTATGAAGTAATTTGGTGTTGACTGCAATATTATGCGATTTTCATGTGTATGTATATATATATACTGAAAAAATATGTTATTTTGTGAAGCGTCAGATGGTCTGTCGGTGTATGCGCTATTTTTCTACAGAACATCTGTCGATAACTATTTATCTGTCGGCAATTGTTTGTCTGTAGGGAAAAGTAGTATGTCGGTAAAACTTGAACTTTACCGACAGACAGTCTGTCGGTAAAGGTTTGGTCTGTCGGCAAAGACCTTTACCGACAGGCTTTCTCCCGACACACATTTTCTGTCGGTAAAGGTCTTTGCCTACAGACACGCTGATGTTAAAGATGGCTTTCGCCTACAGACGGCATGACGGTGGATTTATGCCATGGTGTAGTGTGTACTCCGACTCCGACGAGGTATCCCCCACCTACGACCAGCTTAATGATGCTTTTCTTAAGCTAGGTAGATTTCATGCTAGATCTAGAGCTAGGTGTAGTGAGTTGGAGAAGGAAGTAGATAGACTATTACGGGAGCTTACTTCACTTACATCTGCTTCCTCCCGTGATGATTGTGATACATGCCGTGCTCTGTGGGTGACATGGAGAAACTAAGGACCTCGCATGATAGTCTGTCCTCTGAACTTGATATTGTTAAGATGGAGAATATTAGTCTCTTGGCTGAGCTTGAGATGAGTAGGGTAGTTCCTGTTTCATCTACTACTGTTAAGACTAGTGCATGCACCTCATGTGAGGATAAAGACAACGCTTTTAGAGGTCTTTATACCATGTTGCTCGATCTACCCGAGACTTGTGAAAACTGCAATAATTTGAAGATGAACCTAAAATGGGCAGATCATAAAATTGCTGAGTTACAAGCTTTTCTTCTTGAGCCTATTGCTTCTTGTGTGAATTGTCCCAAGCTTACTACTGAGCTTGAAGTTGTCTCCAAACAGTTTCAACAATTAGTTGATGACAACAATAGATTGGCTCAAAATGCTTCTAAGGATCTTGTTAGCTCACCATGCATTAATTGTAACAAACTAAAATCTGACTTGATTGCATTGGATGAAAAATGTGTGAAGCTAACTAAGGACCTACTAGAGAAGCCACCTTCTGCTTGCAATGTGTGTGCTGTTGAGGGAGAGAAGCCCAAGGGTAAGGTTGAGACGCTTAGCAACGTGAACCAAACTGCTAGCAGTAGGACTGTCCTTTCTAAGTCGGTTGTGCACGCACAAGATATTCACTCTTCTGCTATTGATTCTTCATCTGCTCCCTTACCTTCTGCTACTCCTTCTTCCCCCTACTCTTCTTGCACCTCTCTCTTTCGGGAGTGTCAGTATCTTATGAACACTCTCGAGAGATTTGTAGGCGGCAAAAAGAAGCTTAATCTTATTTTAGACCAATCCAAGATTTGCAGATTTAATCAGGGTCTAGGATATGATTTCTGTGAGGACATGAGGAAGCATCCACCTACCGTGCTCAGACCCATAGCACCAGGTGTGATCGAGACTGAGCCCAGGACCGAGAAAGTCCAATTTAAGTCAGCGGGCTTTGTCCAAGGGATTTCTGACACTAAGGTGAGTCCATCTGCTACTTCGGCCTCTCAGAAGGCGAAGCCTTACCGTGTTACTTCTACCTCTCAGAAGGTTAAATACCACTGCACCTTCTGTCAGAAGGATGGACATCTGATCGATCGATGCTTCAGGCGCGCCAAGATCGCGCGAAGAGACCGTGCTGAGGCTCTTAGGCATATTCAGGGTCAACCCCAGACCTTGAGTGCCCCTAGGACCCACACGAGGTCTAGGTTTGTTTCAGCTGATGGGTTTGGGCAGCATCGAGGACTTGGTTTTTTCGAGTTTTTTGGTTTTCGTCCTCATGCTTCCCTTGGTCATGATTTCCGCCGTTCTGAGGGTAGATCTCATTTTCCCCGTCGAGATGACTACCCGCGGCGTGTTCAGCATGTTGCCGGTACTCCGACTCGCTCGCCCGTAGCAGTCGAACCCAGCAACAGCTTCAGGTCTACACGTAGACTTTCTGCTCCTTTCAGCAACAGAGAGCGTAGGGTAGATAGAGGTCAGTCATGTTTGACTACTTCATCTGCTCGACGTGGTACTCGGTATTGGGTGCCAAAAGCACTCTTGATTTACCCCAGTACTGAGACTTTACTCTCTTGTTGACTCAGGTTCGCCGGACAGGGAAGGAAAAGGTTTGGCTAGTAGACTCCGGGTGTTCACGACACATGACCGGAGACTCCTGTTGGTTTTCTTCCCTTGCCCGTGCTCCAGGTGATGAGACGATCACCTTCGGAGACGCTTCATCTAGGCGCGTCATCGCCAAAGGTACAGTGTACGTTAATGATTCTTTCATTTTGAAAGATGTTGCCTTGGTTAGTAAGCTGCAGTATAATTTGCTTTCCGTTTCTCAGCTTACCGATGACGGTTTCGAGGTGAGCTTCAAGAAAAGCGCTTGCAAAATTCTTGATTCTTCGGGTAGTCTGGTTTGCGGGATTTCTCGTTTTGGGAGGATCTTTCGTGCTGATTTTTCTGAGTCTTCGGGTGATCCTCTCAGGTGTTTAGTTGCTTCTGAGTCCCGCAACCTTTCTTTCTGGCATAGGAGACTTGGTCATATTGGATTTGACCATTTGACTCGAGTTAGCTGCCACGACCTCATTTGTGGTTTGCCGAAACTCAAGATGGTCAAAGATCTAGTTTTTGCTCCTTGCCGGCACAGCAAGATGGTTGCCGCTTCTCATCCTCCGGTCACAGTTACCATGACCGATGCACCAGGACAGCTGCTCCATATGGACACAGTTGGACCAGCTCGAGTGCAGTTAGCAGGAGGGAAGTGGTATGTCCTTGTCATGGTCGATGATTTCTCGATGTACTCTTGGGTGTTTTTCTTAGCCTCGAAGGATGAGACGTTTACACATTTCCGAGGTCTTTTTAGTAGGCTTTCTGTTGAGCTTCTGGGTGCCTTACGAGCGATCCGCAGTGACAATGGCACGGAGTTCAAGAATTCCTACTTTGAAAGGTTTTGCGATGAAACGGGTGTAGAGCACCAGTTCTCTTCTCCGCACATCCCACAGCAAAATGGCGTCGTGGAGAGGAAGAACCGTACCTTGGTCGAGATGACCAGGACGATGCTCGATGAGTACTCTACACCGCGGAAGTTTTGGGCTGAGGCTATAGCTACCGCGTGCCATGTTTCAAATCGAGTTTTTCTTAGGGCACACTTGCACCGCACTTCTTATGAGTTGAGATATGGGCGAAAGCCCAGTGTATCTCATTTTCATGTGTTTGGTTGCAAGTGCTTTATTCTGAAGTCCGGGAACCTAGACAAGTTCGAGTCACGTTCTTGTGATGGGATCTTTCTAGGTTACTCGACTTCTTCGCAGGCTTATCAGGTTTGGAACTACGAGTCTAGTAAGTTGGTAGAGTCCTGTGAGGTGACCTTCGACGAGACCAGTCCGGGGACTAGGCCCGATATCTCAGGTTCCTTAGAGCAGTCCGAGCCCATCTTTGTGGATGATGAGGACGATGGAGATGAGAGTTATCTACCCGATCCAGTCCCTCATCCACCCCTTGAGGTGCCTTCTTCCACCGCACCTCGTGGCGATCAGCCCATGCCTTCTGCTTCTTCTAGAGCTAGTGTTTCTGTTCCTACCTCGTCAGCTCACGAGGTAGAGGCCACTTGTTCTTCTCATCCTAGACCTCCTCGACATATCCAGAAAGCTCATCCTTCTAAGCAGATTATTGGAGACCTCTTTGAGTGAGTCACTCGCTCAAAGTCTGCCATGTCACTGTTCTGTCTCCATTCTGCCTTTGTTGCCTCCTTCGAGCCAAGGATGTGTGTCATGCACTTTCTGATTAATCTTGGGTCAATGCCATGCATGAGGAGCTAGAGAATTTCGAGAGAAACAAGGTCTGGTCGCTTGTTGAGCCCCCACGAGGTCACAATGTCATTGGGACTAAGTGGGTGTTCAAGAACAAGCAGAGTGAGGATGGTGTGGTTATTCGAAACCAGGATAGACTGGTAGCTCAGGGGTTCTCCCAGGTTGAGGATCTAGATTTCGAGGAGACCTTTGCCCCTATAGCTAGACTTGAGGCCATTAGAATTATGGTTGCCTTCGCAGCTTCTAAGGGTTTCAAGCTTTACCAGATGAATGTCAAGAGTGCCTTCCTCAATGGCTTTATTGAGAAAGAAGTCTATGTGAGACAGCCTCCAGGTTTCGAAAACTCTAAATACCCAAACCATGTCTTTAAGCTTTCCAAAGCATTGTATGGACTTAAGCAGGCCCCCAGAGCTTGGTATGAGAGGCTTAAGTCCTACTTATTGAGTCATGGTTTTGAGATAGGTAAAGTAGACAAGACCTTGTTCATTCGCCGGCACGGCACTGATCTTCTGCTCGTCCAGATTTATGTGGATGACATCATCTTTGGCGGCTCCTCGCATGCTCTCGTTTCCCAGTTTTCCGATGTCATGAGCTCAGAGTTTGAGATGAGCATGATGGGCGGGTTGAGCTTCTTCCTTGGCTTCCAAATTAAGCAGACTCGGGAGGGTACCTTCTTACATCAGGGCAAGTACACTCGAGACCTCCTGAAGCGCTTCGATATGAGTGATGGTAAGCCAGTGTCCACTCCGATGGCTACATCAGCTTCACTCGACCCAGATGAGGACGGTGAGCCAGTTGATCAGAAGGAGTATCGTAGAATGATAGGCTCCCTCTTGTACCTCACCGCCTCGAGACCGGACATACACTTTGCTGTGTGTCTATGTGCTTGCTTTCAGGCTTCTCCTCGTGTATCTCACCGCCAGGCGGTGAAGCGCATTCTTCGGTACCTTCGAGCTACCATTGACTATGGTATCTGGTACTCTTCCTCGTCCTGTCTTTCCTTGAGAGCCTATTCGGATGCAGACTTTGCTGGCTGTAGGATAGATAAAAAGAGCACTTCTGGCACCTACCGATTCATTGGCACTTCTCTTGTTTCTTGGTCCTCGAGGAAGCAGTCCGGTGTTGCAAGAGTCCACCGCAGAGGTCGAGTACGTTGCTGCAGCCAGTTGCTGTAGCCAGGTGCTTTGGATGGCGTCGACCCTGCGGGACTTTGGGTTAGTCATAGATAGTGTTCCACTCTTTTGTGATAACACTTCAGCGATTAACATTGCTAAGAACCCAGTGCAGCACTCTCGGACCAAGCATATCGATATTCGCTATCACTTCCTTAGAGACCATGTAGAGAAGGGTGACATCGTGCTCCAGTTTGTGGAGAGTGACCAGCAGTTGGCTGATATCTTCACCAAGCCATTGGACAGCTCTAGGTTTTCAGCTCTGCGGGGAGAGCTTGGGGTGGTTTGTCCGTATGGACTATTGTGAGGGGGAGCTTTGTGCCTTACTGCTTTGCTATATTGATTATGCTCTTACTTCCTTCTGATTGCGTTGCATACGGGTGCATTGGGTTCTTCTAGCATAGATTAGAGTGTCTCTCTCTTGTCTAGTTGCTTAGACTTCTGTAACGTCCTGAAAATTTAAATTTTAAAATATGTGAAGTTTTTGATTATTTTGCAATGTATTCCATTTGAATTTGGAGTTTATATTGTTTTCCTGAACATTTGGGAAAGAATTTTAAAAATTAAAAGAATCAAAAAGAGACAAACATGTTTAAAACATTAGGGAGTTAAAATCTAGAATAAGAATCTGAAAAGATGATCCATAAAATATAAGGAGAGAATTGTAATTAAGCATAAAATCTTATCCATGAAAATAATTGTATGAATAGCAAAGGGGCAAGCAAATTAAAAAGGTCAACAATTTTATATATATATACACACACACACATATATATAAATCCATACAAAATAAGAATAAGGCATTTAGAGGAATAACCAGTGAATGGGGAATAGAAATATATATGTACAAATAGAGATAATAGCAAAAGAAATTGATAATAAAAAGCAAAACAAAAAAAGAAAAGAAAAGCGGTGGGGGTCAGACCAGGCCAAGTTGGTCCACCCCAACCCCCACTCCTCCCTCATTCCAGCGCGCGGCCCAGCCCCCCTATTCCCATCCTCTGCCCGAGCGGCCCCACCCCCATGGCCACTGTTCTTCTCCACCCCACCCCGCTCTCCCTCCGGGCCGCAGCTCCCTCGCCCCGCCACCGCAGCCCAGCCCGCTCCCCGCGCTTGGACCACAGGTGCCCGCGTTCGGACCAGTGGTCGGCCGTTTCCGGACCGCTGGGCACCGCCGCCTCCAACCGCGCCACTCTGCTGTCTACCGCTGCCCTCTTTTTCTCCCCCGCGCTGCCGTCCCGTCCCCTCATGCGCGTGGCTCGAGCCTCCTGCCACTCGGCATGCGCAGCGCAATGGCATGATGCCAAATCTCTGGGGGGGATCCCCTGCTCTGCCACCGCCTGCAACTGCCGCTCGCCGATAAGACCAAGCGGGCAAGGTCCCAAGGATGGCCTCGCCCATTTGCCTATAAGAGCCACCGGGAGCCTCCACGGACTCCCCACCTCACCCTCATCCTCCCGCAGAGAACAATCGAGCCTAGAGCTTCCCAATTGCCGCCGTGCCCGTCTTCTTCCCCAACTGTAGCCGTCGCGCTCCCCGTTGAACCGAGCCACCAAAACTCAATTCCTTTCTCCCACGTCTTTCTCAGGAAGTCGCGAAGACATCCCCGGCCTCGCCGGAGCTCCTCTTTGGCCGTACCCCGCCGGCGCCAAGAACCCCTCCCGAACTGCTGCCACCGCACGCCGCCGGCCGCCACCGTGCCCCCTCGGCCCCCGCCGACCCCACCACCGGCACCCCCGAAGCTCGAGGAACCCGTTTTGCCCTTCTCCCGTACCCCTCCGACCGCCGCTCGCTGCCGACGCCACAGCCCCACCGCCACCCTCGGCCTCCTCTACCCGGCTCCCTCCGTGAGGTAGTTCAAAGGGAGACATTCGCCTTATTGGGTAAGCAACACCGAATGGCTCACTTGGCTAGCAGCGCTCACTCCTTCCCCCACCCCTAAACTCCCCGGCCGCGCGTGTTCGAGCCCCGGCTCCGCAGTACGCCAGGTCGAGTTTCTTCTTTTATTTCGGTCTGACAAGAGGGCCCCACCTGTCAGTGGCAGCAGCCCCCGAGCAGTCCACTGATAGTAGGTCCCACCTGTCAGTGGCGCAATTAGTAACTGTAATGGCAGGTAGTTAAGGATTAAATGACAGTTATGAATACTAATAATTACTTGTTAGCAAAAATGCCTCCACTGACATGTGGGCCATAACCCATATATGTTAGAATAACCTCCGGGCCCACCTGTCATACATATAGTACATGAATAATGAAATAGAAAGAACGAATTAAAAACACCAGTAGGACCCACCTGTCAGGATTTTCTTATTTTCTGGAATTTCATTGGACTGAGAACTTCAAATGAACATAACTTATTCAATTTAACTCCAAATTGAGTGAGACAAATTTCTAAATTCATATAAATTCAAGATCTATCTAATGGAACTGAAATCATGATTTTTAGAGTTCATTTGAATTTCTGGTGATATTTTGAGTGATTTGTTGCTTTTCTTTTTATTTTTATTTGAATGTCGCGCACGATAAAATAGCGTACGAGGCTCAAGAGGAAGAGGCCGAGGCAGTCACCCTAGAAGCTCAAGAGAATCAAGACCTCGATCCCTGTGACCCAGGCGAGTCAATACTTTGATCATGTTGAACCTACATTTTATGCAAATTACTTTTGTTTAAAATATCAAATTGCATGCTGTTATTTTATGTGCAAGTATATGTTTGATTTGAAAACTTTAGTTATATGCCCATTGTTCAACTTGATTAGTATTACAACCCTCTTTGGAATATTGTACATGTGAGCCTTGTCACCCTAGTTGAAAAATTATAATGGTTAGCTTTCAAAAATAAGTCCATATTTATATGCCATGCTTAGTACTGCTTAGATAAACGGGGGCACCAAAACTACCCCAAAGCATCACTTTGAATTATGAGAACTTGGTTGGGCAGTCATGGTGGAAATGACTGGTATATTTGGTTATGGATATTTTATGCTCCCAAAACCTCAAGTTGCTTAATTATCTAGGCGGATGGTTCGAGGGTGTGAGTGTGGTGCAGTTGAAGCACAAAGTGGGAAGTGGTAGACCCGCCTAGATACCACTAAGGACTGAATCTTGTCATGACCTCTCAAGGTACAACAGTACAACCACAAGCTGGCAAAGTGTAGGCAGGGTTTACTAATTTGTGTGGCTCTAAGGTGGTTACGTGAAGGTATGACCACGAGCCAAGGGATGGATGGTCTCATCCCCGCCTTTGCCCGTGATGGCTCACGAGGGACCCTTCCCGAGGGATGTGCGCATCCTACGGAAGATAGACATTAGCGGGCGTAACCACAGTAGGACTATGCATTGTAACAATCCTGTGATAGTCTACTTAACCGCATGGCTAAGGAATCATGTGGGGCAACGAGTAGATTTATCTCTTGTGGGTAAAGTGTGCAAACTCTGCAGAGTCAAAACCCACGGTTAAGGGCGGACATGGGAACTTAACTAGATATAGTTCTGTTTCAAAAACTTTGTGGGTGGAAATGGTAAAGTGGAGGGCAGAGAAAGGCCCTTATTTGTGTTGCCCTGGGTGTCGCCCCAGTGATAAGTTAAGCGGTTATGACGCTGAAGAATTAAGCATATGGTGCAGAGACCATGTAACGGTGGATGGAATCTGAATCACTATTAATATTGCAATCTTTCACAACTTATGTTTTGGTGCAAACTGCTAGGTCTTAGGAAATTTCTATGTATTGTATTTTGAAAGCAATTTATGGCAAATAAAATAACCCGAGCCTTCCCTTGATAAGCCCTGCATATTATTTAATTGCATCCTATGTATTTGCTCGTGAAGCACGGTGGTTTGTGCTCACACTCGCATTACCCAAAACAGAGACGAAGGATCACTATGCCCATGAAGACACCCCTACCATTGAAGGAAGGACAAATGAAGGGAACTAGGGCGTAGGCTACGTTGTTTAGCCATAGACAAGTTGACCCTTGGCTTTGTGTGCACGTATATTATCGGATTCCCGGTGATATATATTGCACACATTACCCTTCCAGTCGCTTGCCTGTAATTATGGACTTACTTTTGCTTCTGTTTCCGCTGCTTGTTTGTAATGAAGACATTTGGCCTAATCGGCCCTTTTGTAAACTCTCACCTGATGAGGTGTATTTTAATTCTGTAATATTATTATTAATGATCATGCGATGTATGATGTGATTCAGCAATGTACCTGTGCACACTATCTACTGATCCAGGGAATAGTGCAGTAAACACAGAAGATTCTGGATTGAAAAATCCGGGTCTGACAACTTCTTCCTCTCATTTTGTGATTCTAGGATGCTGCTTATTAGCTGGTTCTCTTCTTACTAGGTTGAGCTTACTCACTGCTTGTAGGTTCTAGCGAGGGTTGGGCCACTCTCGGGTAGACAGGGTACGTGTTTGCTCCTTAGTCTGTTGATGACTGGTTGATAGTCCTAGAGTCATATGGGGTAGATGAGAGTCAGTATGAGCCATAGTATCCTCTATATCTTATCTATGCTTTAAGGACTACCTATTTAGTTTTCTTTGCTAGCTTCTCGATTTTATTGCTTTGGTTCAAGGGGAGTTCATTTGGGAGCTTCTGGAGCTTAATATTGACGTAACTCAACTTGAACTAAAAGTTGCATCTCATGTTGAGGGGGAGCTGGATTTTCTTGCATTTTAGCATTTCGCATTGTAATATAACTACATTGAGCCTTGATTATTATCCTTTCATAAAATGTTTACAATGCTTTACACCTTGCCATGACTTGTGCTTATTTGCTAGATTGATCATAACTTCATATGTGTAGACTAGCTTTTGCCATGATAAGTTAATTAAACTTGCTCAAATAGAACTAAAACTTGTCATGTTAGCACTTGAGACGAGTCTTTCTTGAGTTATCCTTTTATGATTCATGCCATGTCAAATAGGCTGAGTTGAGCGTTGAATCTCTATTGAGCCTTAGATTGAGCTATTTTAGTCTCTTGATGCAGCATGAGTTAGTCAACATGTTAAAAAGCAAAAAGATCTCTTTTGTGCGAAAAAACTGATCTCACCAATTCTTTCTCATGAGACGGCTTGCCATTGCACAAGGCATGAACTTAGGGGGGGTTTGGATGACCAAGATCATCTTCTTAAGCTTCTTGCTTGGAGTGGTCGCATAAGGCTTAAGATCTAGCACACGATAACACAAAAAATCTGGTTGGCAACAATCGTGAGATTTCCAAAGAAAAACTTATCATTTGTGCTCAATTTGCTAAAATTACAAAGAACCAAGTACTTGAACCAATGTTTCATTCTTGAGCATATAGCACTCTATTTGGACTCGATACTAGCTTCTTGGTTCCGCTTAGTTTATTGACATGGTTTGCATCATTCTTGGATACCTCTAGCTAGACTATGATCATGGATGACTTGACATGCTCACAAATTGCACTAAATTTCAGATTGTCATCTATTTGGTTTAGCTGGCTTATATATATCCTGTCATGATCTAGATAGCATTCTATTGAGTTATGGCTTGATGTAATACTTGTTGGTTATCTTGGATAATTCCCATGGCTCTACATGCTTAAAATAAACAAACTTCGGCCATTTCATCCAATACCATGTCATATTCTCTCTTTTGCATCATTGATGTGTTTATTGCCAAAAGGGGGAGAATAGTGGTAGAAAAAGCTAGTTTGGTAGCTTTGAGGAAAACTTACTCTTTCTTGTGCTCCTTATGTCGACATGGTCATTAGCTTCATTTCCTTCCTTGGACCATGTTTGACTTCTTTCTTACATTTCAAACTCAACTTTGTGCTTTTTCGGGGTTTGTCAATATACTCATCAAGGAAGAGACCATGTGGAGGTCATCCCATGTGTGTGATGAGTAATTGACATCGGTTTAGGAGAGTCGAGTTTGATTTGGTTGGTTCAGACCTTAACGTTGCGTAGTGCAATCGGGCTCGGTCGGACTTGGTCAAATCTGGTCAAAGTGGTTAGGATGCATATTATGTCGACTTCTCAGGTTTGGGCTATTTCATTAATACATTTATGCTTTCATGTATCGAGCAGTGCTATTTGATGTGTTTCTTGTCTGTGTTGGTTGCAGGACGTCGAGGCAGAGTCGTGGCGAGACACGAGGTGACCGGACTAGACACGGGCGGTGTCAAGGTCAGAACGGTCGAGATGTGTCGAAGACGGCGGAGACTCGAGGTGGTTGCGAGGCTTGGACGACAATGAGCGCGGAGGCTTCCCGGAAGGTGCAGGAGGGGCAAAATGGTAATTTCGCGAGGCTGCACAAGCGGGAGCGGGCTCCGTTCGGGTTTAGCGGGTGTAACGGGGTGGAGACCCGTTAGCCAAGGGCTATATAAAGGAGGGAGTGGCTGCATGCCCCTCATGGCTTTGGGAGAGAGTTAGGGTTTTGTGAATCAAAAGAGGCTTTGGTAGGTGGTTTACCTTTGAGCTTTAGTTGTTGAGAGTGGGTGAAATGGGCAGAGTGTTGTCTGTGTGTTGTCTCCCGTAGTTCTCTCCTCCCTGTGTATGTTCATGTGTTCTTGAGCTTGTGTTCTTGAGATGGAGAGGGAGAGGTAGAGGAGATCATTTGTAATCATTCCTCTTGTTCTAATGTCCATGCGTATCGGGACTCCTGTGTAATCCACTTTTGTTGTAATGAAATCTCTGAAGATTTTCTCCCGTGCTCCTGTGTTCTTCGTTCATACTCTCTGATGATTTCTTGACTTTCTTGATTTCTTGTTGTTTGTTGCTGGGGAGTGCCAAAATGGGTTGCTATGACATGGGAGATGCTCAAAAGCTATTTGACTAGTTGATCCTAGGAGCAAACCAAGTTTAATTTCAGTTCCTCCCTTTGGAGCCTTCTCTGTTCTTCATCTGCATTTCTAGGGTTTTGGTGCTGTTCTTGATTCTCTTCATGTGATGGCTTGAAACTTGGTTTCTAGAGTCCTGAGGCTATCAATTAGCTTCCCTCAAAGTTTCATGGCCAGAGGATCAGAGATTTGTGAGGAACTTGGATTTTGGTGAAGCCTCTGTAGTTGTTCAGGTTTTTACATTTCTAGGGTTTTTATGTGTATCTTTATTCCCTTCATGAGATGGCCTGATTTTTGGTCTGGAGTGTCATGTGACTATTGCTAATATATCTGCAAAGTATGTTGGCCATAGGATCAAAGACTTGGTGGGAATTTGAGTTTTTGTCAATGCTCTCTGTAATTTTCAGATTTAGGCTCAAATCTGAAATTACTTGTTTTGAGTTGTTTTCTCTTGGTGCTTTTTGTCCCTCTTGCTATTTTGGTGGTTTCCCTTCAGTTCTGGGCAAAGAAATCTAGAGGAACTTACTCAATTTTTGCTGTTGTGTGGAGTTCCAAAATTCTGCTGTCTGAAAATCTACATTTCAGATTGTTGCTCCCGAGGGGCGATCAGACCGGCCGTTTAAGGGCGGTCAGACCGGCGGCACCAGACCGGTCTGACCGGCCGGCAGTTGGCGGTTTGACCGGCCAAGCGGTCTGACCGGCCGTCCTTCACCGGTCTGACCGGTCATGGCAGACTGGATGCAGTCCTGTGGTTTCGTTTAAGTTTTTCTAGCTGCCTTTTCTTGTTTGTTTCTTATGTCTTGCCTCTTCTGTGTTTTGCTGTGGTTTCCAGTGAGGTTGAATGCTTCTTCATAGCTTTCCATAGCTATTGGAGAAGAGTTTTCAAAGTGAGTACTTGAGGGGGTTAGTTTTTAAAAGTCAACATTCACCCCCCCCCCCCCCTTTCTGTCGCCAACTTCGGTCCAACAGACACTCTCAAGAGCACCTGATCCCCCACCACAAACTCCTACTCCTACTTTCTCACATCAGCATAACTTTTTTGTCGGCTCTAAGCGGCAAGTGGATTCTGCCTAATCTCTATCACTCAATCAATAGTCTATTGAACACAACCGGGACCCAAAATTGCCTTCTCACCAATAGCATTCGAAACACAGTGGTGACCTACACCTTCATCCATGCAGGACCTCATACGGTGCAGCTCGACTACTGGCTAAAGCATTTGGATGTTACCTCAAATTGATGCCATGGAAATAAAGTTAAAGCTAATTTTATATGTTTAAGAAACATAAAGAATACCTTGCATTCCTATTTGAGGGGTTTAATGTATGCTCAGATTTATACCCATCAGGATGTGCATACATTGCATGAATGCTATGGAGGTATTGGGTAATCCTTCATTGGATTGTATTGGGTAATCCTTCATTGGGTTTAACGTAATGAATTGTTTTATGCTTGCATAAGGAATATCAAAATTGGTTGAAAACCTTTGGATATTTTGATTATGATTTTGGATACCTAGATGGCTACAAATCCACATCAGGTATGTAAAATTTTGGTTGGTATGTACAATGTAAAACCTTTGGATATTCTGATTATAGCATGTCCTGGTGCATCAATTTTTTTATTTGTCTTGTGGAATATTGTCCCTAAAGTATATACTTGCCTTATTGATGAGGTTATTCCGTGCATATGGTGACAATTAATCTACAATTGCATATGTCAACTACAGCAGAGCTTGATAAACTATATTTATAAAGGGTCAAGGATGTTGTTGTAAAAAGGTTCAAAGTTAAAGTCTATGTGGATCCATTTATTAAGGTTATGTCACCCATAAGGTTATGTCAGCATACTGTTCATATGGGTGTCATTTCAGTTAAGGAAATTTAGTTTTCGTGGGAGCTTTTATACTTGAGGCCTATATGACATACAATTAGAGTACTTTAGTTTAAAATTATTCGGTATTTAGGATATTGTCTATAGAAATAAAGTTCTACATGTTTTCACTCTGAATATTTAGATTTATCCCATATGGTTCTAAAGGAGATGGTTTATCTCATAAAGAATTTAAAGTTGGACTAGTTGGAAATAGGCATGTTATGATCACATATCATGTAATTTTCATGCTATGCATCCACACTTGATCCATATCATTCATTATATCAATGTACGTGAACATTGGTGGGTCAAGTTACGCTAGTGTAACAAAGACCGCTTTGATCCTATATTGATATAACTGATGGACAAGATTGTTCGAAGATGCTTTCGGTAATGATAGCATATCTAAGGTCATAAAGATTTGTGATATGCAGTTATTCATGTGGTCCAAGTGGGAGATTGTTGGAAAATTTCCCTATTAGGTGGACCTACATGGCATACACATATCATAACTATCATAAAAGTTGGCCCACAAATAAAGTGATTAGATAAAATTAATGCTTAGGGCCCAAGCATCTGATAATTTTAGGTGTGGAATCATTTTTTATATGTGTAGAGACTATGCTAATTCCTATTCTGTGATGGGTTAGAATAGGAAATTGGCACATATAGTTTGCCTACAAATACAAGGTCAAGGCCCCAAAGCAAAGCACCACCAATCCATCAATATCCTATCAGTAGTTGGAGAAATATGGCCAACCTATTGCTTTGGAAAACCAACCCTACCTCCTGTATATCAATCTATAGTTATGCCTTTGCTTCATGTATACTTCCACATATATGGCTAATACGATGTTCTAATTCTTGTATATGAGATCTATTTAGATCTAATGTGTTCCAACATGTTTCTCTTGCAGTGCACCATTAGCTTCTAGTCGATCAATGGAGAAGATGTCTAGGGAGAAGCTACCAACATTACCACCACGCCGAACCGTCCAACTGTCGGTGATCGTGTGGCGTGGTGATGATGGTGAAGATGAGTAGATGGAGAAGTTCTCTGCATTGCTTGACAATTCTGGGCTAAGAGGCATTTGTTCAAGAGCCAAAGCAACAACAAGAAAAAAAAGGTCAAGGGCGGAGGTGTCGGCATGGAAACCGACATTCATGTTGAAGATTTCGAGGAAGCAAGGGATGATTATGTCTCCAGTCTACTGAAACCGGGCAACATGGCCAACGAAAACGCCGGAGAGACGAGCAGAAGAGGGGAGATGGATGAAGAGGTTGTGGAAGAGGAGGTAGACCTCTATCTCACTCTCCTTTCAGTTGACTGGTTGGCTGGTTGGATTCTTTTGTTATGTCGTGTATATGTGTTGGGCTCTTCTTCAGTTATCAAATTTATTTTTTCTATAAATTTTACGATGAACACTTAATGTTTCAAATAGCATACTGTAGTGGACAACAGTCCATTAGACACTACATTGTGCCAAGTACGGTGTTTTAGTGCAATCATGACCGTGTAAAGGCAATGATGTGTACTACTTTATATAAATTGCAGCACGATTTTCACACAAGAGTCATTCTATGTGAAAATGTTATACTCTTATCCCCTTCTTATATGCAGTAGCCCCTAGATCGGATCAAAGTTATGAGATACGATATGAGTGTGCACTGTAGCAAGAACAAAGTAAATGAATCTCGTAAAGAGATACCAAGGGTTATAAAAGGTTTGACATTGTTGTGAGAGAGTAACAATCCTTTGTACTCTTTTGAGGTCGTGCTTAAGGAATTTGCAACTAGCTTCGCCAAATCTCACTCTTGTCATGATTGTTTTAGCGTCATTATTTTGGTTCTCTCTACAAGATCATCTACTTCATATCTTGCACAATCTCAAAAGAGTACAACGGATTGTCACTTTCTCACAACCTTCTCTTACCTTTTAAGACCCTCGGATCCTTGCTTTATACAAAATCTAATGCTTAAAAAATAACCTAGCCTCTAATCCATTCTCACACCTTTGCTTTCATGAGTTGGTTTGTGTCTTGGGTTCTCTATTGCCACTCATCATAGCTTTATATAGTCATCCAAGGTAAAGTAGCAATTCTACTCCAACGAGAACTAGAAATCCGAATCTAATTAAGATTCATCTAGTGATCCTTATAGCACACCTATTCAAGTCCTTTGACTCAACAATCTTCACTTTAACTCTTATCCATTGAAGGTATTGTGTTCCTCCACGAACATGGTTGAAGCCACCTCCACCTTTTTTTTGTTTTTGTCCTTCTTTCATGTTTTTCCTCCCACCTTTGGGACTACCACCACGAGAGCTCATGCACATCACTGTAATGTGTGTTCAGGGTCCGGGCTTAGTCTATTCGAACCCCTCCACCTGTGTAGTTTGTACCACCTGTTCCTACAGCTCTCCATGTCATAGATTTGTAATGCCTATGAGCTCCACCTACTTGTCGGTACTTCATAGTTGTTACCACCACATCTTTCTTCTTCCAATAACTTGCACATTCGCCTATGCACTACTAGATTTTGTAACTACCTTTGCAGTTTCGCAGATAACTGCAGATGAGATCTAAGTAGCTACCACTGATGACACATTTTTCCTTCTCCTAGCTAGTATTTTTGTCAAACCTCCCATTATTTGTTCCACCTTCAAGATTACCCATTAGTCAGTATCCTCCATTACTCCAGATATTTTTCATGATTACCTACCCTTTGCATGTAACTCGCATGAGTTCATCTCAAAGTGTTATGTGTATGCTCTCAGCTTAGAGCTCTATCCTCCATGAGGGAGTTGTTATAAAATAGTTCTCTTCAAATGAAATGAACATCCAAACTTCATCCAAGTGAGTTGTACCATGAATTCTTCATTGTTCTTTTGATTTACTTGGCTTTTTTGTTTGGATTTCTATCTTCTTGATCTTTTCTGGTGCCAAATATGTATAAGAGGTGAAGATATCTCTAGCAGATTAAATCTTATCCATACATTCTAGAGAAGGTTTTTGTGTTTGCCCGATTTTCTTCAAGAGAGAGATAATTTTATGGTTTTGGTCTTGTGAGCGAATTGGTTTGAGCTCGTACAATGATCTATTTTGTTATGACATATGAGAACCTATTCGAGATCAGCTAGATCATCAAAGACTCACGAACAAGACTTTATCAAGATTTTCTCCTTTTGTCCGATTTTGGTGTAATCTTCCTTGTTTTCAATAAAGGTAAGAACTTTGATATTGATCTTTACGATTCATAATTGGAATAGATTTTTGATATTATAGATAAAACTTGGGTAAGTTTTACTGTGTTTGAATCAATGGTTTAGAAGTTGCCTCTGTTCTTGTATGTGAAGTTAGTGGGGTGTTGCACTGTTAAGGCGCATGACAACATGGGCAGTTTTTATTGTGAAGTTAAGCATCATATTTACGTCTCGCATGGCTCGTTCGGTCACTCCTGTGGGATACAGGATGCAACACCCCGCTAAGTATTTGTATATTATTTTTCTGAACCGTGTATTGGCACGGCCGGCTACAGTTATTTGTTTTCCTATGAAAAAAAATAGCACCACCGTACCGATCGATAGACTTGAAATGCCTGTGTAGGATTAAATTGTGCCACCAGTCAATATGTGATCATGAGACGAGAATTGACCAAAGGTAAGTTGGCTAGGTGTGCTCGTTGCCTCCTCGTCTGCCAGACCCGCCACTGTTCGAGGCTTAGCTCGAAGTTGGTGGGCCCATTTTCTTCTAGCTCTGAATGCCAGAGCTTTTAGTCTAAAATTTTTTAAAAAATATAACTATGAGTATATTGGCTTCTAGTCTAAAATTAAAGAATAACCATGAGTAAAAGCGTATATTGCAGTGGCTAATGATCACCATGCAACTTACTGATGATAGTAGTGACTGATAAAAGCGGCTGATAAATAGTAGCACATTATGAAAGAAAGCCGATACAACGAAAGACACTACAATATGCGGACCGCCATGCGATTTATGGAATTATAATACAATAAAATACAAAGTACATTACAATATATGAAAATATATATGCGTGGCTAATGAATAGTAAGGGCTGATAGAAACGATTTATATAAACTGAGACGTTCGTATTGGTTTCAACTTTTGAATGTAAATATTAAAAACAGAAACTAATATAAACAGGTCCAACAGGGTAGCCTTCTAGAGGGGAGAGGCTAAAGATCTGTTAGCGAAAGGTTGCAGCCCTCCCTGGGAAGCCATCCATGGTGTATTCTTGCCGACATTACGAAATCTACTAATATTAAGACTTTTTAGAAGTTAGAAATTTAGCATGGAATCCTACGACGCATGGGATTTCACCTATAGGTTGTAGTAAAAATGAATATTTCTTATTAAAAATATTTTTAAATAATCTTTACTACTTAAAAATATGAGTTGGTAGTTGTCGGTGCATTCTCCCTCCTCTCTTCTCAACCGTCCGATCAAAGATCAACCGTCCAGATCCGCACGTAGATAGTTCTTCCGCTCCTCATAGAAAAGGTAGGACTGACACGTGGGCCGCGCTCCTCCCCTTCTCTTCCCTCACATCCTCCGCCACTCCACCGCCTGCAACCGCCATCTCCTCTCCCCTGAACCCTCGTGCTGCGCCTCCTCCTCCTCCTTGTTGCCACCAATTCCTTCCCCGTGCGGCAACGTCTAGTCCCCAACTTCCCCCAGTAGCACTGCATCCCCCGTCGCCGCCTCCCCAATGCACTCGCCCACCGCCTCCTCTCCCCATCTGCCCGTCGCTGCCTCCCCACCTCACCTCCCGCAACCGCCGCCACCTTCTCTCCCCCGAACCATCGTTCCATGCCTCCTCCTCCTCCTCGGCACCTTCACCAATTTCTTCCCCACGTGGCAACGTCTAGTCGCAGTCCCCCAACTTCCCTAGCAGCACCTTATCTCTCCGTCACCGCCTCCCCAACGCATTTGCCCATCGCTTTCTCTCCCCATCTGCCCGCTGCCGCCTCCTTCTCTCCCCCGAACCCTCGTGTTGCGCCTTCTCCTCCTCTTTGATGCCGCCACCAATTCCATCTCACATTGCCTCTCCAACCAGTGGCACGACTCTCGATGACAGCGGCCGCTGGATCGAAGAAAAGGGCGCTCAGCGACAGCGGCCAGTGGATCAGAGAGAAGGACGCTCGATGATGGTGGCGGCAGCTTCCTCTTCCTATGCCCGCCCACGTGGCTCTCCCCCGCCGCCACCACCCAACGGTTGTTTACCCGGTGAGCCTTTCTACTTCCTCTTGCTCTTCGCTCGGAGCCCGTTGTGTTGTCTGGCGATTTTGATCTCCCAAGCTAGTCGTCGAAGTCAGTGTCGTGGTCGAAGGGAGCTGTGGTCAAGGGGCTGTGGCCAAAGTCGAGCGGCCGTGCTCGAATGGGGCCATGGCCGAAGTCAAAGATCAGTGGTCGAAGTCAAAGTCGTGGTTGAAGGGGTCGTGGTCGAAGTCGAAGGGCCGTGGTCAAAGTCAGGCCGTGGTCGAAGTCGAAGGGTCGTGGTCGAAGTCCAAACCATGATTGAAGGGGACAGTGGTTGAAGGGGGTAGTGGTCAAAGTTGAAGGGCCGTGGACGAAGTCAGTCTGTAGTCGAAGTCAAAGGGTCATGGTAGAAGTCAGGCCGTGGTCGAAGTCAAAGGGTCGTGGTCGAAGTCCAAACCGTGATAAAAGGGAATAGTGGTTGAAGGGGGCAATGGTCAAAGTCGAAGGGTCATGGTCGAAGTCCAAGCCGTGGTCGAAGAGGATAGTGGTCAAAGGGGGCAGTAGTCGAAGTCGAAGGACCATGGACAAAGTCGATTCGCAGTCGAAGTCAAAGGGTCGTGGTCGATATCGGGGCCATGGTCGAAGGGGGTCGTGGTCGACGTCGGGGCCATGGTTGAGGGGCTGTGACCGAAGTCAAAGATCCATGGTCGAAGTTGAAGCCGTGGTCGAAGGAGGCGGTGGTCGAAAGGGGAAGTGGTTGATGTCGAAGGGCCATGGCTATCGACGGGTCGTGGTCGAAGGGGATAGTGGTCAAAGTCGAAGCCATGGTCGACGTCAAAGGGCCGTGGTCGAAGGGACAGTAGTCGATGTCGAAGGGCCGTGGTCAAAGGGGACAGTGGTCGACGTCGAAGGGCCGTGGTCGAATGGGACAATGGTCGACATTGAAGGGCCGTGGTCGAAGGGGATAATGATTGAAGGGGACAGTGGTCGAAGTCGAAGATCTGTGGTCGAAGGGAGCAGTGCTCGAAGTCAAAGAGGGTAGTGGTCGAAGTCGCGGTCATGGTCGTACTTGTAGCGCCCATGGACGTGGTCGTAGCGGTTATGGTTGTAGTCGTAGCGCCAACCCAGAGGGCACCTGCTGGTTCGTCCATAATCTCCGCCGCTACGAGTTCCCCTCCAGTTGACATCCCCATTGCCTACCCCCAGGTCACCCCCGAGATCGAGCTCCCCACTCTCAACGACAAGACCCGCAATGTCTCGTACTCTCCATGGATTGCAACATGCTTTTGGCCACGAGGTGTGATCGACAGCTTTCGATTTATGACCATGAGCGCTGATCGATGTGTTCTGACTTACGACCACGAGGTGTGGTCGATGTCTTCCGACTTACGACCACGAGCGCTGGTTGAAGTCAAAGATCCGTGGTCAAAGTCAAAGCCGTAGTCGAAGGGGGTTGTGGTCGAAGGGGGAAGTGGTCGTCGTTGAAGGGTCGTGGTCGAAGGGGGTAGTGGTTGAAGGGTGCAGTGGTCGAAGTCAAAACTGTGGTCGAAGGGGGAAGTAGTTGATGTCAAAGGGTCGTGGTCATCGAAGGGCCATGGTCGAAGGGGGACAGTGGTCAAAGTCGAAGCCGTGGTCGACGTCAAAGGGTCGTGGTCGAAGGGGACAGTAGTCGACGTTGAAGGGTCATGGTCGAAGGGGAGGGTGGTCGAAGGGAGAAGTGGTCGATGTTGAAGGGCCATGGTCATCGAAGGGCCGTGGTCGAAGGGGACAGTGATCGAAGGGGGCAGTGGTCGAAGTCGAAGAGCCGTGGTCAAAGTCGAAACCGTAGTCGAAGGGGGTAGTGGTCGAAGGGGGAAGTGGTCGTCGTCGAAGGGTCGTGGTCAAAGGGGACAGTGGTTGAAGGGGGGCAGTGGTCGAAGTCGAAGAGGCAGTAGTCGAAGTCGGGGGTCGTGGTCGAAGTCGAGGCCGTGGTCGAAGTCGGGGCCGTGGTCGAAGGGAGCCATGGTAGAAGGGGTCCGTGGTCGACGTCGAAGAGCCGTGGTTGAAGTCGAGACCAAGCAGGTCGGGCAGGTCGAGCAGGCTAGCTCCGGTAGTTAGGCGACAAGACACAAGCGCACCGAAGGCCTGCCAACATACGACCACCAGTGATGGTCGACCGCTCCCAACCTACGATCACGTGCGATGGTCGACGGCTTATAATTTACGATCACGAGGTGTAATCGACGGCTTCTGATTTACGATCACAAGCACTGGTCAATGTGTTTCGACTTACGAGCACGAGGTATGGTCGCGACAGGGCACAAGTGCACCGGAGGCCTGCCAATGTATGACCACCAGCGATGGTCGACCGCTCCCAACCTACCATCACGCGTGATAGTCGACGGCTTCTAACTTACAACCACGAGGTGCGATTGACGGCTTCCGATTTACGACCACAAACACTAGTCAATGTGTTCCAACTTACGACCACGAGGTGTGGTCGATATCTTTCAACTTATGACCACGGGTGCTGGTCGATATGTTCCGACTTACGATCACGAGGTGTCCTCGATGGCTTCCGACTTACGACCACAAACGATGGTCGTCGGCTTCTGACGTACGACCACTAGCCATTGTTGAAGGCCCCCGATTTAGGACCACGATCGACCATCGATCGTTGCCAACTTACAACCATCAGTGATGGTCGACCACTCCCGTCCTACGATCACGCCTGTGGTCAATGGCTTCCAATTTACGACGACGAGGTGTGCTCGAGGGCTCCCGACCTACAACCACAAGGTGTGGTCGATGTCTTCCAATTTATGACCATGAGATGTGATCGACAGCTTCCGACTTACTTGACGGATTTAAAATCTTTTAGAACGCGTTTGTATGCATATTCTAAAAATTTTTACCACCCATAAGTTTTAAAACATGTAATATGATAAATTTAAAAATCTGTAGTAACGCACTGACATTCAACTAGTACATTACAAATAAGCACCTTGCTCGTAAACCATCATTAAAATGCGTCACCTTTGGTTTTGCAAATCAACCTTGCGACGCCACAGCTATGGCGTTGCAAGGCATGGTATCTAGCGCTATAAGTAGATATTATGTCCGAAAATGAGTTTGGAACTATCGATGTGGCGTTGCAAGGATTTAATTTGCAGTGTCGCTGTTTCACGGCGTTGCGGGTATGGTTTATTTTCAAAAGTAAGTTTAAGATAAGTTTATTTAAAAAATAATATTGAAAAGGTTTATTTAATAAAATAATTCTAGTAAAACTATATTTTAAATTTTCTAATTTGAATAATAAATCCATTGTCTGTACGAGTGGTCTTCAATTGTGAGGATGCGAAGTTCCATTCTTTGCGTTGGCCACGTACTTGTGAGCAGTGATCATGTTGTCTATCGCTCAATTATTGCAAGAAGTTGACATTATATCTCATGAGTCCTAAAGTAGGAAAATAACATAATTAGCGAGATGTGAAATGTCTTTGAGCTGAATTTTCCCCGTTGAGAAAACCATGACATTGAAGAAACTCAAGTTAAGAAAAAAGTACACAAGAGGGAAAACGGTCCTAGACTGGTACTCATACACAACTTGTTCATATAAAAGTAGGTGGCGACCAAGTTATACATTTGTACATTTACAAACGACTTTAGGCACTTCTACTTCGGGCTCTCTCTCTCAGCACACATTGGGCTCTTACAAATAAAAGGAACATTGAATTCCTTGCAATACCGTCTTTTATTATTGATCAGGGCCGCAGAACATGACCTAATAATGTAGCTCTATAAGTTTGATCATGCTTTCGTTTTCTTGTCAACCGACTGATAAATAAAATAATTCAAATGCGTAACATATACTCGTTCCTTGCGATATTATATAATTCTGTGTTATTAGGGTGAGGTCACGATGACAGTTTTAAGGTGACGCCATATTACATATTGGTTTTGGTCTTGAAAGACCAGGTCAAATAACTCTATTTTTTTTATTTTTATGGATTTTGTGGACTATAGGTAAAGAAAAAATTATCACCGATCAACGGTAGCTCTGGTACCACCTGATGCAACATTGGGTGTTCTGATCTTTTGGTGAGAACAAGAATTCAATATGAGGAGACCACTCTCATGATTCGGCTATCAATCATACAAGACCAATATGCCCGGCAATCGCTAAACCAACTCCAAGATTATTATCAACCATGCTAGAAGCATGATCAACCTGATCACGAAGATCAATTCCTGTAAGCCATCGAAGAACAAGCAAGAACATGATAAATAAGCAATCTAAAATTGTAAATAGGAATTAAGAATTGTATTGAAAGGTAGGGTTTCGAAGAACAATATCAAGGTTGTAATCATCAAACAAGAGGATAATGTATAAAGTAGCAAAGCTAAACTTCAATCTAACAAAACCCAAACCCTAAAATGTAGTACACATCAGACTATATGAGGATGACGGCCAGAGGATGGCGGATAGGGGGGTGGGCGCACACCCCTAGGGTTACAAAGCCCATGGGCCCAAGTGAAGGTGGCACAGCACCAGTCTGTTTTAAAATCAGAGATAGCAAACTATTTTGTATATTGCGGCGTACTCAGAAGGAGTTTTGAGATAGGGTCAGATCTGTTGAAAAGGGGACAAGATAAATTTTCAATCAAGTACTCGTGGAGCTCAAACAGGGTCGTATGTGAAAGTTATGCTCGTTTGAAGTCGGTGCTATCTACGGAGGCCGAATTGAATTACACATGCTTCTTTCATGATTAGCTCCTAAGTTCCTGATTAAAAGAAAATCACATACATTAGTGTCAGACCCAGATTTTATAATCCGGAATCTACTGTGTTTAGCTGCACTATTCCCTGGACCAGTAGATAGTGCACACAGTTACAGTAATGGACATCAAATTACATATCATGCGGAAGCATAATTAAAATAATAGACTTACTCATGGGCCGATTAGGCCGAAATCATTAAATTGCAGCAATGGAAGAACGAAGCACACAGGTGGGACCTTCAGGACATGCCCACAGGCAGCCAACTTGAGGTTCGCGACCTAGCCCTTGACGACTTCATCATCTCCTCCATCATAACCAAAAGTATTGCCGAAGCGTAGTGATCTGATTCCTGCTTCTGGATTTGTTATGAGAGCGAGTGTGAGCACACTAACCACCGTGCTCCGCGAGCCAATACACAGAATGCAAATAAATAGTATGCATGGCTTATCAAAGGAGAGGCTCGGGTTATTTTATTTGCCAATAGTTGCTTTTAGTAGCATTATTATTGTTAAATCATAGTGTTATTAATTCTACCTATACTCCGCACGGCGATTGCCATAATTGACTTAATCCACCAAGACACACTTTCCTTACTGATTGTTGTCTAGGACTCCAAACAGCGAGTGTCATCACTACTTAATCCACCGAATATACTCTTTCCGATTTGATTGTTGTCTAAGACTCCAAACAGCGAGTGACATCATTTACTTAATCCACCGAATATACTCTTCCCAAATTGATTGTTGTCTAAGACTCCAAACAATGAGTGACATCATTTAATCAATCCACCAATCATATTCTTTCTATATTGATTGCTGTCTAACTCCAAACAGCGACTGACACCATTTAGTTAATCCACCGATCATATACTTGCTATATTGTTTGCTGTCTAAAACTCCAAACAGCTAATGTAATCATTTATTGAATCCACCGAACACACACTTTCTATATTGGGTGCTGTCTAAAACTCCAAACAGCGAATATCATCAATTATACAATCCACCAATATCTTTTGTATTCCAAATTCCTAACAACCTATTCCTTTTGCTATTGATCCACAACCACAATTTGCTCTTAGAAAAATCAATCTTATTTTCCATTATCTACCTCTAACTAATCCACTGGTATACCTCCACCATGAATATCATTGATCAAGTGTTGGACCGAAATGGCGACAGAGGGGGGGTGAATGTCGACTTATAAAAATTTCCCCCAAAGTACTCATGGAGAGACTCCTCACCACTATCTACAAAAGCTATGAAGAGAAGGCTTCCTTGAACACTTAGCACCTCAAAACACCAGAAGAGGAACCGAGAGCCTAACAACCAGAGAAGCAATCAAAGAACATAACTCAAAGACAAAAGACAGGAGGTAAAAGCAAATATCACCAGAGACTACAGAGACCAGGCCTCCTCTCCTATGGCTATATGAAAGTTATGAAAAGGTGAACTTGAACTCTCTGGAACAACGAGGAAATCCAAAAGGAAATCATCATGCAAGAGAAAGGGGGGTGGTCTGACCTTAAGCTACTGGGCGGTCAGACCACACTTCCCAGGCCGGTCTGACCGGCCACATGCCGCTGGTCAGACCGCCGGCTCCCACCCGGTCCAACCGCCATTTAAAATCCGGTTAGACCGGCTACCCTGACAATTGAGTACTGCTGCAAGCCCGAAAATGCTGAAAATCCTGAGACTTGGTGAGATCTTCGAAAAACAGAGAAATCAGAGATTTGCTTCCAATTCTTTTTGCCCAGAGCAACACAGCAACACACCAAATAGCTAGAGATACTTGAAAAACAAGGGAATTCAAAATAGAAGCAATAATTTCAGATTGTGACAAAAACCTGAATTTTTGCAAGAGCTGAACCAAAACCCAAATTACTCCTCAATCTTTAATCCTTTAGCCATGAAAATTTGAGGATAGCTGATAGATACCCTCTAGACTCTAGGTACCAAGTTTCATGCCATCTCATGAGGCAAAACAGGAAAAGCACCAAAACCCTAGAAATGCATGAGAAAGTCCAGAGAGGGGCACAAAAACTCAAACTACTCTTGATTCACAAGACCTTTGCACATGAGATTTTGCAAGAAGATTAGCAACAACCTCAGGCCTTTACAGATCAAAACTCAAGCCTTCTTTCAAAGAAAATCAGAGGGGGCCAAGAAACTCTAGAAGGCAAGAACATGAACAGAGGAGCTCAAATACCCAAATCTGAGATTAAAAGACATTTGCTCCTGGGAAAATTGATCAAATGACCTTGAGGCACTATCCCATCATGGAGCAACCCATTTTGCCACTCATCGGCAAGAAACAAGCCAAAAACAAGAAATCAAGAAATCAAGCCAAAAGAGCATCGTAGGGCAAAAACCAACAGAGAACTAGAGACTCAATCAAAATCAACCAAAGCCATCTCATATTGATAAAGAGGAAAGGAGATACATGGTTGATACAAGAGAAATGATTCCAAGACTCTCAACTCATCCTTACCCTCTCCAAGATCAAGAAAACCCAATCTCTACATGGTTCTTGGAAGAACACACACACAGAGACAACGAAGGGACACAGAACCTCCCACTGCCTCTCCTGCTCTCAACTACTAAAGCCTCACCAACTAAAGCCTAAAGCCAAAACAAACTTCTAAAGCTCATTTTGACTAAAGCAAACCCTAGAAGCCCTTGGAGTGCATGAGTGGGCATGCAGCCACCAACATCTATTTATAGCCCTTGGCTAACGGGTCTCCAACCCGTTACGCCCACTAAACCCGAACGGAGCCTGCTCCCGCTTTTGCAGCCTAGCGAAATTACCATTTCGCCCCTCCTGCACCTTCCGGGAAGCTTCCGCGCTCCTTGTCGTCCAAGCCTCGCAACCACCTCGAGTCTCCACCGTCTTCGACACATCTTGACCGTTCTGACCTCGACACCGCCCGTGTCTAGTCCGGTCACCCCGTGTCTCGCCACGACTCCGCCTCGACGTTCTGCAGCCAACACGGACAAGAAACACATCAAATAGCACCGCTCAATACATTTAAGCATAAATGCATTAATGAAATAGCCCAAACCTGACAAGTTGACATAATATGCATCTTAACCATTTTGACCAGGTTTGACCAAGTCCGACCGAGTCCATTGCACCACGCAACGACATGGTCCGAGCCAACCAAATCAAACTCGACTTCCCTAAACCAATGTCAATTACTCATCACACACATGGGATGACCTCCACATGGTCTCTCATCAAGTTTACGATTCACTAGTACACATCCACCAAGAATATCATTGATCCAATCTATACTCCAATTATCATATCTCCAAATTCCCAAAAATTCAATTGACTCATCTAGTAATCGATCAAATCCTATTAATCCCATTATCGCCACTATCTCCCAAAAATTAGTCCATCAATTACCTTTGCACTCCCTAATTCTCCAAAAATCATTTAAATCATCTATCTAGCCTATCTACTCATTTAGATTCTGCTAACTTATTTCTCCCAAAATCCACACTATCGTTTCCTTTTTATGATCAACATGAATCCACCGACAACTTTATGTATTTACCACAAACATCCATCTTCATTTACTCACGGCTCTATTTATTCTTCCTGGCATTTTATTTTGTACGAAGGGAAAACATTTTGTACGGAGCAGGCAGGGCGACTGCTGGGCATAGCTCTGGCGCAGGGGAGAGAAGAGGGAGACGCGGCGCAAGCTTGCCCATGAAATGGGGAAAAGAAAAGAGGGGCTAGGCACAGAGCAGAGGAGTAAAGAAAGAAAGAGAAAGCTGGGCAGGTCAGCGGCAGAGAGAGATGAGGGGGGCCCGGGTGGAAGAGAGAGAGGGGAGAGGGGGAAAAGTGAGCAAAGGGAAGGAAAGACTAGGCACATTTTAAAATATGGTTTGTTAATTTGACTTTTAAATTTTATATTAGAGTTTATCAAGTTTTACATCATACTTAAATTGCAAATCCTAGTTCAATTTCTTAAGTATGAGCTTCTGATATCCCTCGCTATACTTTTGGATATATATATATATATATATATATATATATATATATATATATATATATATATATATATATATATTTCTCAATCTGTATTTTTGTCCATTTAATAACTTAAATGTGAATTACGTTCTCAGAGTTTGAACTCATCAATTCTTTATTTAAATTCTTAGGTCATACTCTCCTTTTGTATGATGGTTGAGCTAAACTTGAATAAATGTTTGATTTTAATTATTTTCTTTTCCCTAATCTTTAAATAAAGCTTTACTCTAAATAATTAAATCAATTTTAAGTTTTTAGAGATTAAACTCACATTTAAATTGTTTGGTATCTTTTATTGTCATAATTTCTTATTGTGTGCTCGAGAATTAACTCCGGTTATTATTTACTCAACACATAACTTGGAAAAAACCAAATAAGGTTTTGGTAAAAATGTCAAATGCTACTAAGATGCAAATAAAATTTTAAATTCTTCACGATTTTTGAACATTCCAAAATTTGGGATGTTACAATTAGGTAGCAGCATATTCTTATTAGGAACAAAATGCTCTCCTAGAAACGAAGTTACCTGATAGTTCAATTGACATGTACGAGCTCTTGTAATTGGACCTTGCAAGTGCATATGTTCAGATCTATTATGATGATTGTTGGTTGTATGTATGGAAGTGATGTCCTCATCAGGCACCGTTCACTAACGTCCCTAGTGGGCATGGATACGCCATCCCCCGCCTAGCCTCAACGGGAATGGAGCCAACAAGCCTGACTCTGAGGTTGTATGGCATGGGCTCCTACATAAAGTACATGATTAGATAAAATGTTCAATAGGTTTATCTATGTAGCATTCCAGATATGTACATCACTTGGATGTTGTCGATAAGTAATCGGACAGCTCTATGTTTAGAAAGTGGCGTGGACGTTTAGCTACTCTGATGTTGAGGGGGACTGACTCCCAAAATAATGGCGGCAGCTTGCGATAGGTTGAGGACTTGATTTAGTTTTTCCGTCAATGGTGTAATGTCTACTCAAAATTCTGCACGAATCTCCTCTTTCAACCGTTCCTCACGCTCATCCTTGGACTCTTCCTACTCCTATATGCCTCAAAGTTGTATGGGAATCCCTGCCTCCAAGGTACGTAAACACCAACGCTTCGCGTGTGACTCAGGTTCTCCTTGTTTCCCAGGGCTGTGGATAGTATATCCATCTCCCTGACTGCTTCAAAGGAGCCACGGGAAGATTTGGTAGTCAATGTTTGCTGCAAAAGGCCATCATGTTATTTTAGACCATATGAAGTTATGAACTTATTAACAACTAGGTAGTTTGACATATCTTATCAGACATTGAGACAATTCCTTGTCTACCAGGTTTATGAAAGAGATGGTGCTTGAAGACATGGTTGATGACCTCACTCTTAACCAGTTTTTGGTGCGCTCATGTGTGATCCTAGAAAATAACAAGGAGGCCTCCGACCTAATTGCCTCGTCTTCCTCCCTCCTCCATTGCGGGATTTTATCTATGTACCTAGCGGTGCCGAGTCTGTGGGGTTAGTGTTTTGTGCCTAGATAGCATGCATTTGCTCCTGAAATTCAGCCATCATCTTCATCCGCACGAAGGGGCCCCATGTATCTGATGACACAAAAGGATACTTCGTGAAGGGCATCCGATCCTTGTTCACGTACTATGTGACAAGCGTGCTCTTGAAGGTCTTCCATAATTTTCCCATCATGAGTAATGTCTGCCGTCACATGAGTCCCTGGACTTCTGCTGGGATCTCAAACGACCTTGAAATTTTATTCCATAGCTATGCTTTCTCTTCTCTTGTCAGAGACTTCTAGTTTGGTGTGGTGATGGAGACCCGTTCCCTTGCAACTATACCGCAGGTGGTCCAGAATGCTGCCACTACTTTCTTGGGATGCAGAGGGACCCCAACAGCATTGGCCTCCATGATGGTCATTTAGCCCTTAGGCCTATTCGATATTTCTTTGTCATCTCACTTAAGTACCCCTTTCATCGCAGCGCCAGATGTATTTGGCGACATCAATGATGATGGTGAAGACTGTGTGGATGTCATCTCGCTTACTTACTATCTGCAGAAATTTTTCAGCAAGAGACAAAAGAAATTTTTCTTCATTGAAATTTTTTGTATAAAACTAGGAATGTAATGCAACTCAACAAAGGAAGAAATCAACAGATGCCCACCCCACAATAAACTTTGTAACATAAAAGAGACAAGAATGAAGGAGAGAATATTTCAAGTACCTTAATTAACAAGAATGAATAAGTTCAATTCTAAACACAATGAAAGAAACATGTATGCTTTTTTAAAATAAGAAAATATTTCAAGAACCTTAATTAACGAGAATAAATAGGTTCAATTCTAAACACAATGTCAAATATCAATGAACATAATCAACGTACGCATATCACAACAACGTTCTCTATATCAATTTCTATTCCTTAAAAAAGCATCTCTCCAGTGGACAACACCATTTCACAAATGCGTGTATACATCATACACATATTTCTATACATATGTTTGGGAAACTAGTATGAAAATAAAGATTGTATCATCTGCTAAGTTTGAAGTTGGATTGACTTTCTAAAAAAGAGATCGAGGTAAGCAAATGATGAACATAAAGGAAATCTCTGAATGAGTATATCTTTATATATGTTTACTACATACAATTTGCGTGGATCGGTCCAGGAATGCTAGCTAGCTATTATTTGCTTTCACAATATAAAAAATTATCTTGTTAGATTTGCATATGAATCAAATAGAACATCTTTCTTATGCTATATCATAGATAGAGTTCTCTCTAGGGTTTTGTAGGACACATCTAACTAGTTTTATATATGTTTCAATTCAAACCGGAGATATAACAAGTAAGACAAGATCAAAAAAAAATAGATCAATGGATCGAGAGATTTTGTAGAGAGAGCTGTATATACCTTTTTTGATCAGCAGTTCGGATTCAAATCAGTGAGATGTGAAGAAACCTTGTAGAAATTCAGAGATCTAGCTAGCAACGTGGAGGATAGGGGTCGGCGGCATTAAGGTTGGGGGCAACATCGTCGAGGTCAGGGGTAGCAACGTTGAGGTCAGGGGCACTTGGGTGGGGACAAGGGTCGGCGACACCTGAGGTGGAGAAGGGGGAGCTGAGAAGGCATGTGGGTGTGTTGAAAAACCTAACTATTCGGCGAAGTAGTGAGTTAGGTTTTCACACCGGTATATATAGAAGAATATTATCACAGACAGTTCTTAACAATTACTGTCTAAGATAAATCACAACACAAATGGCTTTGAAAAATAACCATCTGTGATGTGCACGTATCATAGACGGCTAGTACAAAAACCATCTATAATGTATATGGATCACATACGGCTAGTACAACACAACGTCTATGATGTATACGTATCACAGACGACTAACACAAAAAAAACCATCTATGATATGTACATATCACAGATAGCTAATACAAAAAACCATATGTAATAGTTTTTTGTATAGCTAGTCATTTACAACTACAACTAAATTACAACTCAAATTGAATTACAACTCAAAGTGATTTAATTACAACTCAAAATTATATTTGGCTATTTCCTTCAAAGAAATAGCCCTTGATGCGGACCAACTAAGGATTAGTTGATGCGTAGGGATGGCCTGATCTTTCCCGGTACAATCAGCGAGGTTCCTTCTCCTTGGATAGAGTCTTCTCCTTGTCTTGATGCAGCAAACAATATTGATAAGGGCAATTTGCACTAGTATGCAAGGCGCACACTAGAAGCAATCCGCCGAACTCCCTAAACCATGAATTCAGCAAGAAAACAGGAATTAGAAGAGATGAAAATTGTAGATTCAATGGGCAATCTCAAGAATCTCATATTCTTTCTTTGCACCAACTCAGTAAACTCCAAATAAGAAAACCTTGCAATCACACAATCTGGCCGCCACCAACCATCATGGCGATTTTCTCCTTTATTTCACAAGTATAAAAACTTATCATATCATAACCTAAATTACAATGGGGCTAAGGCCCTGGCCTGATATTGGTGCACAATGTACAGTCTTGACTAAAACTCATGCACAACCTGGCGTGGCCTAAGGCCGAAACAAACTCCAATACGAACTAAAAAGGAAATATATAAACTACTACCATCGGATTCTCTCTCAATTTGCGATGTGACCATGAAGATTCCATGGTTGGCACCTTATCCATTGTATGGGGCTTCCAAATAGCTTTCCAACGAGTCCAAGAATGCCCAAATTGAACCCCGTTTGTGAAAGTTATGGGCGTTTTAGTGTTGGACTTTCTGTCTGATCCGAACCGAATCCGAACTGAATTCAAATCTATATATGTTTTCTTTCCTTGTTCAAGGGGCTTCCAAATCCGTTTGGAACCTGAAAAATCCTTCTCATCCTTTGAAAAACCATGGTATGGTCGGATTTTACCCTTACTTGCACTGTAATACTCGGACTCTTTATGTTTGGCAGGTCTCGCGCGTCTCTCTGGACAGCTCGTGCAGCATCCAATGAAGTTGCCATAACTTTGTGAAGGAAGCTCCAATCAAGCATCGTTTGATTAGTTGAAAAGTAGACTTCATTATCTTTCCAAAAAATGTGTTTTGTGTGCATTAGAAACCTCAGAATTGGTATTGAGAACTTTATGAACTTTGTGGATAGAACTGCAATCACGAGAACTTGATTGATCTTGTGTCTTCCTCTTTAGCCAAACTAACTTTCTTTCTTCTCCATCCACACACCTAATTCCATGCATTGTTGTCTTGTTTGGACTGTGCAAACGAGGAATCACATAAGCATCCGCACGAACTAGAATATTCTTCTCTCTCCCATAACCGATGGTTTCTTTCTCCTTGCGCAATTCAGCACTACTAAGCCTTGTAACTTCAGATTGCATAGATGAAGCACAAATCAATGTAGCATTCACACTCTTGGCCACATCATCCCTTCGTGATGATCGACGCACATATAGCTAGCTTCCTCACTGGGTTCTTTCGTGGGCCTAATGCCATCTCCGAATGGAAGTAACTCATCAAATTGATTGTACTATTTCTCATCCACAACATTCTCAACTTCAACAATCCATCTTTTCCCTTGATGAACTATGTGACGGTTCTTATTTGCTGGGTCCATTACATAAAACACTTGAACAACTTGTTTAGTGAGTGCGAATAGATTGTCTTTGTATCAAACACATTCAAAGTCCACAGTAGTGATGTCATACTTATCGACCTTTACACTCTATAGAAGTTGGACCCAATTACACCAAAACAAGGGGATCTTGAAAAGTACGTAGTAAAACTCCTAAATCTCCTCTACGAACCCATAGTAGGAGCTCAACCCATATTTTATTATGCTTGGCCCAACAATATTGAACTACTCCGAAAATGCATCTATGCAGAGACCGCTATTCTGGACTGTGCTCTTCCTATCCTAAGCTATCATATATAATGTGTACCTATTTATGTCGTGTGCTTGCCATGTCGCAATTGTAAATTTTAGTCTTTTTGCCAACCATCGTAGCATACCGTCACTTGATGACCTCCCAGTGAATCGCACCTTTAACCATTCATTGAACCGATAGGTATGCTCTCCCATGATCCAAACCTCCGACCAGCCTGGGTTCTATTGCCGTACCATATCTTTGTGTTCATCAATGTACGGGGACACTTCGGTCATGTGTTGTAAGACCATGAAATGAGTTTGAGTATACGTATCTTGATCAGGAGTGGTTGCTTTCCTTCCGATAATCCTAATACCCTCCAGTCTTCCCTCATGATGAGTTAGAGGTACACCTATTGGTTCTACCTGAGCCATGTAGTCAACACAGATTCGGTTGCATAACCTTTGATGATATTGCCCTCCGGTCGAGTTCGACTTCATACATAGGACTTGAGAATTCCCATTTACCTCTCGAATGGGTATATATGATATAGGAACATAGGGCTACATATCTTTATCTCTTTCACAAGGTGAACAATGAGATGGACCATGATATCAAAAAATGATGAAGCCAAATATATCTTAAGATGACATAGAGTTGTCACCACCTTGGCTTGGGAGCATCTAGTCCATAAGGATTTATGACCTTCAGAGAAATTAAGTTAAAGAAATAATATAGCCTCATGATTGCCACTCGGACCTTGTTCGGCAAAATACTTCTAATTCAACAGGAACTATTTGTGTTATCAACACATGACAATCATGAGACTTCATAACAATTAATTTCAAATCTTAGTTTCTTCATACTGCTGAAGTAACCACACAAAACTTTCACGCCATGCAAACTCTAACATGTTCATTTCTCTCAACCTTGGACAAAGTGTAGCAAGCTGGGAGAAGGTACGTTCGGCCTTTATCGGTCTTTTCTGTGCTAATTCGGTCCTTATGTTCATATCAACCAAGTCACGCCATGCATTCACACCATCCTTTGTTTTGTCATGAATGTTTAGTAAGAGACCAATCAAACTATTACATACATTCTTCTCCACATGCATGACATCGATGCAGTGGCGAACTTCTAAGTGCTCTCAATAAGGTAAGTCTCAAAAAGTTGATTTCTTCTTCCAGATGTTCTTCAGACGGATCCTCAATTTACATCCCTTTCGAGGCACAATGATACGGGGGTCGCCCAATCTTCTCGACATAGGATAGATACTCATGGGAGTCTTGATGAATCGTAATGATCCTCCAATGCCAGTGCAAGGGACGAACACTCTTTAATCCGCCAAAACACGCTCGTGTTGATTTCTATTGTGCACCCAATTCCCAGCGGAAAGGCTGAATGATCTTAATTGAAGAGAACACTCCTAATTCCCTATGGAATTTTGGCAGTAATGCTAAACTCGAACAAAACTTTAGTAGATTGATTTTTCTCAAATGTGATCTGTCCGAAACAAAGGAGATACAAGGGGGGTTTATAGTGCTTCCCCGAACTCACACAAGGAAAGCCTTGGCCGAATCAATCTCTTATTCGGTCAAGGTTTCCTAATCCAATTCCTAAAATTGAGCAAGTATGTTTCCTTTAATTTCAAGTTAAGCCCCTATCTTATTACAAGATTGAGATTGAGATAGATTCAGTCAACCTTTGGCATGCAGGACACATCTTGTGCACACCATGAGATTTGTGATCACGTGGCCTTCCATTGATTTGATGGCTGCTTGGTTGAGAATTTCCTAGACGCATATATCATAGCTCCTTGCCCGCATGGACTCTCCTTCTCATGACTCGTGGCTGGTTGGTCCTTCTTCACTTGATCTTCTGTTATTTTAAATCTGAGAATGCACAACATATTTGCATTAAGTAGTATGCTATTCTCATCTAACGTAATAGAAGACTCTCTAAGAAACAAAAACACCTGTTGTTCAAATAGCTTAGCTCTTGCTCTTGTTATAGGACCTTTCGGAGCCTTATCAATAGCTTTTCCATGCACACTTGGAGTGGATGATGAATGTGTAATAGATATGTCCTCATCACACAACATCGACATCCTTAACCATATCATAGACCTCTTTCCCACTAAAAGGTTTGGGCTAAGTCATCCTACTTTTTTCTATCAAATTGTTTCTTCATCTTGCGGTATAGGTGATACTTGGAAAGGTACCTACGATGACGTATGTATACAGCTTTGTGCGAGTTGTTCAACCACACACTCTCGGTATCATCTAAATAGTGCGGATAGACTTTGGCTCCTTTTGTACTCAACCCCGATAGGTCACCAAGGGTAGAAAATTTATTCATGATGCAGAACAACATGGCGCGTAGAGTGAAGTTCTCTCATTTATCCACATCACATACCTTTACCTTTCTGTTCAACCATGTCGCAAGATCTTCCAAGAATGGTGCTAGGTACACATCAATATCATTCTCAAGTTGTTTTGGCCCTTAGATAAGTAGTGATATCAAAATATACTTTCGCCTCGTACACATCTAAAGAGGAAGGTTGTATATATATTGATTCACCGACCAGGTGCTATGTCGGCTGCTCATGTTACCGAAAGGATTCATTCCATCTATACTCAATCCAAACCTTGTATTACTCAGTTATGCACCAAAGTCTTCAAAGCTCCTATCGAAGGTTCTTCAATAGGCAGAATCAGTAGGGTGTCTTAGCTATTCATCTTTCTTACGCTCCTCCGAGTGCCAACGCAACAATCTTGCCTCCTTTCAGTTTGCAAATAAACACTTCAAATAGAAAATTATAAACAGATACCATAACACCTTAGCAGGAGGTTCTTGCTTATCTCGATGACCTCGCTGTCATCGAAGTGATTCTTACGCATGTATTGAGATGCTTTGCACATCGGATATACATGCATATTTGCATACTCTTTATGGTAGAGGATATAATAATTTGGACATGCATGTATTCTTTCTACTTCCATTCTCAATTGACAAAGAATCTTCTTAACTTGGTAGATGGTTCTAGGCAACACATTTCCCTCTAGAAGGGTGTTCACTAGGAGACATAACAATGCTATTGTTGTGGCTACAGACCAAACAGAGAGAGAGATGGTCGTGGAGAGTGATGAAGATGAGTGTAATGGCCTGGGTCCTCCCCATGGCTTACTCATATATATATACACATGAGGAGTGCTTTTACAGATATACCCTTACATCTGGTTATCCCCTTTGGGGGCAGTTATGTCATTACACATGGCCTATTCTGGGCCTTATAATCTCCTACCAGGCCTGCTGGGTTTAGGTGGGGCCACCCCTACGACAGGAGCCTCTCATGGTGAAGGGCTTCACAGGGCCGAAGCCATGTCGCTGAGTCCTTTGGCCCCCTCCGTCCCCTGCGGCCTGTGAATTCCTCCAAGCTTGTGGTTGGGGAGCCCGAGGTCTGGGATGGTGTTAGCGGAGGCGGACGCCTGATTCGAAGCAGGCGCGCGCGCGCTCCCTCCCCTGTCCTTCGAACTGGTGGCAGCGAAGCTGGCGCCCAAGTCGAAGTAGACGCGCGCGCTCCGTCGCCTACCCTTCGAACGGGTGGTCAGCGAAGCTGGCGCCCAAGTCGATGTAGACGCGCGCGCTCCGTCCCCTACCCTTCGAACGGGTGGCAACGAAGTTGTCGCCTAAGTCGAAGTAGGCGCGCGCGCTCCGTCCCCTACCCTTCGAACGGGTGGGCAGCGAAGCTGGCGCCTAAGTCGAAGTAGGTGCGCGCGCTCCGTCCCCTACCCTTTGAACGGGTGGGCAGCGAAGCTGGCGCCTAAGTCGAAGTAGGCGCGCGCGCTCCGTCCCCTACCCTTCGAACGGGTGGGCACCAGAGCTGGCGCCCAAGTCGAAGTAGACGCGCGCGCTCCGTCCTCTAGCCTTCGAACGGGTGGGCAGCAGAGCTGGCGCCTAAGTCGAAGTAGGCGCGCGCGCTCCATCCCCTATCCTTCGAACGGGTGGCAACGAAGCTGGCGCCCAAGTCGAAGTAGGCGCGCGCGCTCCGTCCCCTACCCTTCGAACGGGTGGGCAGCGAAGCTGGCGCCCAAGTCGAAGTAGGCGCACGCGCTCCGTCCTCTACCCTTCGAACGGGTGGGTAGCGAAGCTGGCGCCCAAGTCGAAGTAGGCGCGCGCGCTCCGTCCCCTACCCTTCGAATGGGTGGGCAGCGAAGCTGGCGCCTAAGTCGAAGTAGACGCGCGCGCTCCGTCCTCTACCCTTCGAACGGGTGGGTAGCGAAGCTGGCGCCTAAGTCGAAGTAGGCGCGCGCGCTCCGTCTCCTAGCCTTCGAACGGGTGGGCAACGAAGCTGGCGCCTAAGTCGAAGTACGCGCGCGCTCCGTCCCCTACCCTTCGAACGGGTGGGCAGCGAAGCTGGCGCCCAAGTCGAAGTAGACGCGCGCGCTCCGTCCCCTACCCTTCGAATGGGTGGGTAGCGAAGCTGGCACCCAAGTCGAAGTAGGCGCGCGCGCTCCGTCCCCTACCCTTCGAACGGGTGGGCAGCGAAGCTGGCGCCTAAGTCGAAGTAGGCGCGCGCGCTCCGTCCCCTAGCCTTCGAACGGGTGGCAGCGAAGCTGGCGTCCAAGTCGAAGTAGGCGCGCGCACTCCGTCCCCTACCCTTCGAACGGGTGGGCAGCGAAGCTGGCGCCCAAGTCGAAGTAGACGCGCGCGCTCCGTCCTCTACCCTTCGAACGGGTGGGCAGCGAAGCTGGCGCCTAAGTCGAAGTAGACGCGCGCGCTCCGGGGCTGTTGTGACCTTGCAGTCTGGTAGTGTGCTTTTAATGGCTGCTTGAATCACGCCGACGCCTGATCTGGCAGAAGTCAGGCTGTCGCGTCGTGCAGTCTGCCCTGCTGCAGGTGGGGCACGTGGTGACTCACGACTGGTGCGTCGTGGGATGTGAGCGGTTGCGTGACCGCGGCCGTTCGCCTCGTCCCCCGAGAAGTTGGACGCGTGTTGAAGATGTAGGGGCGTTGTGCGCTGCTTGGCCACCTTAGTTCCGGCGGTTCTTCGTTCCAAATCTTGGATAGCCGAATCGCTGGGAATTTGATTCGTCTGCGCGCTGAGCCACAAGGCAGGCGAGCGGCCTTTATAAGGTGCTAGTGTTGGGGTGGAGGCACCCTTTCTTGCTTTGCTTTTTGATCTGCCGCTTCGCTTCCGCCCGTGCTACTTTTCACGCCAGTTGCTCCTTTGCCTACATCTTCCTCCCTTGTCGCGAAGAGCGATGGCCAGCCAGGACGACGCCGCCTACCACCCCCGCAGTGGTTCCTTGCCTAGCCAGGGCGAGGCGACCCATCCTTCTCAGGAGTACAAATTGGTGCCGCGGGGGAGCTCGCGCGCCAACAAGTGGTGGAACGCCATGGAGCACTCGGGAGGCTCCTGCTCCCGTGTGCTGGGGAAGAGCCGCATGACTGAAGGGACGCTGCAGCGACTCGTGGATGAGGGGAAGATCGTGGATCGCAATGGGGCTCGCCTACCCCGTCGGGACGAGATGGAGCCGAAGCCCGGGGCCATGGAGGCTATTGTTTTCGTGGCGTTCTTCGATGCCGGCCTTCGAATGCCCTGCACGCTGTTCGTGGGCGAAGTCCTGCGGGCCTACCAGTTGGAGCTAGCCCAGTTGACGCCCCACGCGATACTCCGCCTAGCCGTCTTCACGTGGGCGATGCGGACAGAGGGGTGGCGTCCCAGCGCGAGCTTATTCGCCACCCTGCACGACGCACACTGTCGACCCAGATAGGTTGACGGGGCGGTGTCCAACTTCGGCGGTGTGGACTTCGTGCTCCGGGCGTCATGCGCGACATTGTTCCCTGTGCCAGCCTTGTCAGGGCAATGGGCGGCCGGCTGGACGCGGTGGTGGTTCTATTACACCGTGACCGACAAGAGCAGAATGCATTGCCGAGGTGGGCCGATCTCGTTTAACAGCACGCCGAGTCTGAAGGCGGAGGTCGACGACACGCAAAAGCTACAGAGCCTTGTCGGTGTCGCCCGTCGAATGAGCGTGCGCGACCTAGCCGAGGAGTTCACGATGTATGGGGCGGCGCCACTCTCCTCCCGGGGAAAGTATGTTGGACAGAATGGCCCCCGCGAGGATGGGTTCGACCCATCCGTGTCTCGCCTGCTGCCGTCGTCCGCCCCTTGTAAGTCGCCCAGCACGCTTTACGCGCGCCATTGTATCTGTTTGGCTTCCGCCTGACTGACGCGATCTCCTACGCAGTGGCCCGGCTAGAAGATGCGGAGCGCGCGGTTGCGGCGCTCCTCGGCCCGTACACGCTTAAGGAGCACCGGGCTCGCGAGGCCGCAGTCAAGGCAGCTAAGCAGGGGCGGGTAAACCGCACCTGCGAGGCTGTGGGCATTGCTGTGCCCGAGCGTGCGGTGCCGGAAGAGCTTCCCGCCGGGACTCCGGGCGCTCAGGGCGGTGGTAGCCCTTCGGGGGTGCTATCTTCGCGACGCCGGGCCCGTTCCCCGGCCGCCATACGCGACCCTGCAGCCCCTCCGGCGGCTAGCCCAGCTGAGACGAGGCGTGCGACCGGCGGTGGGCCTGGCCATACTGCTCCGGAGGGGCGCACCGCCGCGGATCCCCCGGCACCTTCTGCCAACGCCCACGAGCCCGTGCTTGGGCTCGCGGCCGTCGTTGAGTTGGAACTCATCAACCCGGGGGGTGGCGCTGTTCCTGGCGAGCCAACCACGGTGGAAGGTGCGTTATCAACCGCAGCGGCCGACGAGGGTGTGCCCCCAACAGAGGAAGCCGTGGGGACAATAGTGACTGGAGCTGGTCCTGCCGTGGAAGAATCGCCTGTGCCACCGCAGGCGAAACGCCCTCGGGTGCAGTCCCCGCCGCCAACTAGGGGTCGATACGCTGTTGCGGGGCCTTGCCGCGGGATTACGGCGTCTGGCACAGTCGAGAAGACGTTCTCCCCGAGCGTCGAGGCGCCTGCCTCCTTCAGGGCGGTCGAACCGGCGCCACCTCCGACCGCGACGAGGGGCGCAGGAGGTAGGTGTGAGTCCCTTTCTTCACCTGACTTCGCAAGACTCTCTCCGATCTGCTCGCTCATTCTGCCGACATCAGGTGAGACGACGTCTCCCGTACGTGGCGAAGGATCGAGCAGCGAAGGTATGCGCGAAGTTGGGAGCCTTGTGCAGGATGCCCCGCAGGTGTCCGCTGCTGCTGACGTGGCCGTGGCCGCGATAAATCTGGGCGCTTTGGGGCCGGGGCTCGCTCGCTCGGACTTCCTCCCTCGCCCGGAGGTATTTTGCGACCTCACCACGGCCGCAGAGCGTGCCGATAATGGCCTCAACCGAGAGGCGCTGTCGTCATGTGCGGGGGACCTCCTAGCGCTCGCGCTGCAGGCCTCCGAGATGAGGGTAAATACGTGCGCTTCCGTTTGTAAGGTATTTCTGGACGCCTGCTGATTTGTTGTTTCTGCCAGACGCTTGCCCTCGGCCGGTCCTTTGACGAGGCCCGCGTCCGGGAGCGGAGGGCTCTGGAAGCCAGCCTCCGCGAAGCAAACACTGCTCTCGCCGCGAAGGATGAAGAACTTCGCGCGCTGGGGGACGCCCTGGTGGCCGCACAACTCGAGGCCACGGAAGCTCAGATCGCCACGGCTGGGGAGCGCGCCGCCTTCGTGCAGCAGATCGCCGTCCTAGAAGGGGAGAAGGGCCAGCTGGCGGAGTCTGCTACCGAGAACCGCCGTGTCCTGGAAAATGCGTCCCTGTCGGCATGGAGGGCCATGGAGGCTCTGAACCAGGCCCTCCGGGATCTGTGCGTCCGAGTGCCGGACACTATGCACAGGCCGGAGGCCCTGTCGGAGTCGCTCGGGCTGATCGAGGAGGGGACCGGCGTTGCTCTTCGTGGCGCCAGGACCTTTGGCGAGCACTTCAGCTATGTTGGTGCATGCTTCGCCCTCGCCCTGCTTCACACTCGTGGGTGTAGGCATACCCATGAGCTAGCGAACCCTCAACTGGATCCTCCCGACCGCCCAGAGGTTATGTCGGACGCCATCCGTTCCATCGGGCCTAGCCTGCAGAACTTCCATCAACGGATCTGGGGCCGCTTCGGGGAAGGTGCAGCGAGGGTCGCCGTGCAGCAGACGTTGCATGGGGAGGGGGACCTCCTCCAGTGGCTTGAAGGGGTCCTTCAGCGCCGTGGTGACGACGGCGCGGGCTCGTCCGCGCCGCGCCAAGGCTGAGCGGTTGGTCGGGAGGGCAGGGGGATGACGCACTAGGTCCTACGCTTGTAACCATGTAACCCCTTTGCGTTTATAATGGAACCAAATAGTACCTTATTCTTGGTGTTACCTGCCGCCGAACGCGGAGGGCAGGTCTGCGCGTCTCGTTTATACTCCGTGGAGTGGCGCGTGCGGAGGCGAACCTCGACGCTACGACTTTCTTTATAGTCCGGAGACTCGCGCGTGCGGAGGCGAACCTCGACGCTACGTCTTATTTAAAGTCCGTGGACTGGTGCGTGCGGAGCTAGGCTCGACGCTACGTCTTCTTTATAGTCCGGAGACTCGCGCGTGTGGAGGCGAACCTCGACGCTACGTCTTATTTAAAGTCCGTGGACTGGTGCGTGCGGAGCTAGGCTCGACGCTACGTCTTCTTTATAGTCCGGAGACTCGCGCGTGCGGAGGCGAACCTCGACGCTACGTCTTATTTAAAGTCCGTGGACTGGTGCGTGCGGAGCTAGGCTCGACGCTACGTCTTCTTTATAGTCCAGAGACTCACGCGTGCGGAGGCGAACCTCGACGCTACGTCTTATTTAAAGTCCGTGGACTGGTGCGTGCGGAGCTAGGCTCGACGCTACGTCTTCTTTATACTCCTTAGAGTGCGCGCGGAGGCGTCCCCCCACTGCGTCTTATTTATACTCCGTAGAGTGCGTGCGGAGGCGGACCTCGACGCTACGTCTTATTTAAAGTCCGTGGCCTGGTGCGTGCGGAGCTAGGCTCGACGCTACGTCTTATTTATAGTCCGCAGACTCTCGCGTGCGGAGCTAGGCTCGACGCTACGTCTTCTTTATAGTCCGGAGACTCGCGCGTGCGGAGGCGAACCTCGACGCTACGTCTTATTTAAAGTCCGTGGACTGGTGCGTGCGGAGCTAGGCTCGACGCTACGTCTTCTTTATACTCCTTAGAGTGCGCGCGGAGGCGTCCCCCGCTGCGTCTTATTTATACTCCGTAGAGTGCGTGCGGAGGCGGACCTCGACGCTACGTCTTATTTAAAGTCCGTGGACTGGTGCGTGCGGAGCTAGGCTCGACGCTACGTCTTATTTATAGTCCGTAGACTCTCGCGTGCGGAGCTAGGCTCGACGCTACGTCTTATTTAAAGTCCGTGGACTGGTGCGTGCGGAGCTAGGCTCAACGCTACGTCTTATTTATAGTCCGCAGACTCTCGCGTGCGGAGCTAGGCTCGACGCTACGTCTTATTTATAGTCCGCAGACTCTCACGTGCGGAGCTAGGCTCGACGCTACGTCTTATTTAAAGTCCGTGGACTGGTGTGTGCAGAGCTAGGCTCGACGCTACGTCTTATTTATAGTCCGCAGACTCTCACGTGCAGAGCTAGGCTCGACGCTACGTCTTATTTAAAGTCCGTGGACTGGTGCTTGCGGAGCTAGGCTCGACGCTACGTCTTATTTAAAGTCCGTGGACTTTGTTCTGCTCAGCGCGGACAGGGGATGCTCTGGGAACAGCAACCTTTATTGAACTCCCGTTTGCGCGGGCGAGCATCGCCTAACAACGGGCTGGTGGCTCTACGCCTGCTGTCCTGCTTCTAGGCGTAGTACCGCCGCAACCTGTCCGTGTTCCATGTGTGCCGGAAGGCTTGTCCTTCGAGCGTGGCGAGGCAGTACGCCCCCTTCGGCAATGCCTCCGTTACGATGTATGGGCCTTCCCACTTGGACTCCAGCTTGCCAACGGTTTCGGCCTAGAGCGCCACTCTAAGGACGAGATCCCCAGGCTTGAACCCCCGCGGGCATATAGAGCGGTCCCGAGTACGCATTGTCTGCCGCGCGTACTTCTCGACATGGTGGGCTGCGTCTGCCCGTATCCCGTCGAGGAGGTCCAAGGACACACGGCGCTCGTCTTCGGGTGCTTGGACGAGGACCCTTCGCGAGCCGGCCTTGATTTCCTCGGGCGTCACCGCTTCGTCACCGAAAAGGAGTTTAAACGGCGTGAATCCCGTCGGGCGTGTTACCGTTGTGCGAAGTGACCATAGAACGCTGTGAAGCTCGCTTGGCCACTTGCCCTTCGGCAATCCAACCAGGCGCTTCTTGATGGCGGCGGAAATGGCGCCATTCACCCGTTCGACCGCCCCGTTGGACTGGGGATGCCCCACCGAGGCGAATCGGAGGGTGATGCCCATGCTGCCACAATAATCTTTGAAGAGTGTGGCGTCGAACTGCAGGCCATTGTCGACCGTGAGCTCCCGAGGCACACCGAAGCGACATATGATGTTTTGCCATAGGAAGCGCTGTATGGCCGCAGAAGTTACTTTGGCCAGAGCGATCGCTTCCGGCCATCTGGAGAAATACTCCAGCGCGACTACCACGAACCGGAGGTCCCCTGGAGCTCGGGCAAGTGGTCCTACTATATCGAGACCCCAGCGCGCCAGTGGCCACATCGGGGGAATTGGGTTGAGGCTTGTCGGGGGCCTGCGGATGATGCGCGCCATCCACTGGCACCCTTGGCATCGACGGACGAGGTCCTGGGCGTCGGTGATGGCAGTCGGCCAGTAGAAGCCTTGTCTGAACGCCTTGCCGACTAATGACCTCGGCGCCAGGTGGGATCCGCACACGCCCGCGTGGATTTCCGCCAAGAGTTCCTTTCCCTCCGCAGTCGAGAGGCAGCGCAGGAGCGGCGCGCAAACCCCTTTCTTGTAGAGTGTCCCTTCGAACACCTGGAAGGACCGTGCACGGTGCTGCAAGCGTCGCAGTTCGGCAGGGTCCTCCGGCTCGGCGAGACCTTGTAAGAAATTGAAAATGGGCTCTCGCCAATCTCCTGGCCGATCAATGCGGTGGACAAGTGCCGCGTCCCGGTTGTCCTGCGCGATGGCCGCCTTTGCTAACACCTCGTAGAATGCCCCCTCGGGGGGGCAGTTGCTGGCTGGCCGCCTTGGCGAGGGCGTCGGCTTGCTCATTCTCCGCCCGGGGGATGGCCTTGACGGTGACACCCAAAAAGTGCCTTTCCCTCGCCCTCACCGCCGCGAGGTATTTGGCCAACTCAGGGTCCTTGGCTTGATATGACTTGTCCACATGGCCGGCCACCAAGCGCGAGTCGGTGCGGACCAACACCCGTCTCGCGCCGACCGCCTTGAGCTTTGCCAGGCCAAAGAGCAGTGCCTCGTATTCAGCCGTGTTGTTGGTGGCGGGGAAGGCAAGGCGCGCCGAGTACAGCAAACGCTGTCCCTCGGGCGTGATGATCACCGCCCCTACGCCCGCGCCGGCGACGCTGTAAGCTCCGTCGATTGTAAGCGTCCAGACAGGATCATCGTGCGTCTGGCCGGGTTGGGCCGGCGGGGTCCATTCAGCGAGAAAATCCGCCAGGACTTGGGATTTAATTGCCGTCCGCGAAGCATACGTCAAGGAGAAGGGAGCGAGCTCGGCGGCCCATTTACCGATACGCCCTGTGGACTCCTTGTTATGTAGCATCTCTGCCAGGGGGAATGAGGAAAGCACTGTGATCGGGTGAGCCAGAAAATAATACCGAAGCTTCCTGGAGGCCATGACCAGCACGTAGGCGAGCTTCTCAAGCTCCGTGTATCTTGTCTTGGCGCCTTGAAGGGCTTCGGAGACAAAATAGACGGGCCGCTGCATGGCGCCCTCCTCTAAGACGAGGACGACGCTGACCGCGGTGGCTGACGTGGCCAGATAGAGCAGGAGGGGAGCCTCTGGTGCTGGGGCGACCAGAGTGGGGAGGCTTGCCAGGTGCTGCTTGAGCTCGTCGAAGGCCTTCGCGCAGTCTCCGTCCCAACGAAATCCATCACACCCGCGGAGTGTCTTGAAGAACAGCAGGCCCCGCTCCGCCGCCTTGGAGAGGAAGCGGCTTAATGCTGCCATGCGGCCCGCGAGCCTCTGAATCTCCCTCGTTGTCTTGGGTGGCTCCATACCCAGGATGGCGTCTACTTTGTCGGGGTTCGCCTGGATGCCCCGCCCGGACACGAGGAAACCTAGGAGTTTGCCCGCCTGTACCCCGAAGACACACTTGTCGGGGTTGAGCTTGATGCCCGCCTTCCGGAGGTTGTCGAAGGTCTCTTGGAGGTCCCGGCCGTGTAGAGCAAGTTGCCGAGTTTTGACCACCACGTCATCGACATAGGCTTCGACGTTCCTCCCAAGCTGGGCGGCCAGGGCAATGGCGACGAGTCGGGTGAAGGTAGCGCCTGCATTCTTCAAGCCAAAGGGCATTCTGACGAAGCAGAATGTCCCAAGTGGTGTGATGAAACTGGTCTTCTCCTCGTCGTCTTCGGCCATGTATACCTGGTGGTAGTCGGAATAGGCGTCCAGGAAACTCATGAGTTCGCACCCAGCAGTGGCGTCAACCAGCTGATCGATGCGCGGCAAGGGGTAGTTGTCCTTCGGGCACGCCTTCTTGAGTGCCGTGAAGTCGATGCACATGCGCCAGGCCCCGCTGGCCTTTTTGACTAGCACCGGGTTAGCGAGCCATTCTGGATGGTGGACCTCGCGGATGACCCCGGCGCGAAGAAGCTTCGCCACCTCTGCTTTGGCCGCCTGCTGCCGATCTATCGACATACGCCGGAGCCTTTGCTTGACCGGCTTGGCGTCGGGGCGGACCGCCAAACGATGCTCGATTACTGCTCGGTCTACGCCCTTGATGTCCTCCGGGAACCATGCGAAGATGTCAACGTTGTTCTGAAGCACTCGGAGCAGCTCCCGCTCGACCCCCGGCGGGAGCCCCTTGCCAATGGACACAAACTGCCCCTCCGCTTGGAGCGGCACCTTCTTGACGCCGCCTTCGGGCTGAGGCTTGGGCGTCCACCCGGGAGCGGAGGGCCCATCACCGGGCGCGCCGGAGAGGGCATGCACCGGGCGATGCGGGACGCGGCTGCCGCCTTCGGCACGTCTGGCCAAGTCCTGGTCGCCGAAGATGGTGATGACACCCTCCGGGCCCGGGAGCTTTACACACAAAAAGGCGTGGTGCGGGATTGCCTCGAAAGAGTTGATGGCGAGTCGCCCTAGTATGGCGTTGTAGGGGTGCGGGATATCCACGACATCGAAGGTGACATGCTCGGTCCGGATGTTACCTTTGTTGCCCTCCTGACGGAAAGTGACAGGAAGGGACACGTGCCCCAGGACCTGCAGCGGTTGACCCTCGAAGCCTTGAAGTGGAGCTCCTGGCTGCTCTAGCCGGTTTCGGGGGATTGCCATGCGGTCGAGGGCTTCTGCGAATAAGATGTTCGCGGAGCTTCCCCCGTCGACAAGGACGCGCCTGACTTCACAGCGTGCTATGTGGGCCTGGATGACTAGAGGGTCTTGGTGAGGGTACTCCACGCCCCTAGCGTCGTTCAAGTCGAAGGTGATGTTGCGGGGCGGCATCCACAGTTGCGGCTGCTCCCCGGGGCTTTCGAAGAGGAGCCTCCGGTGATGACGTTGACGGTGCGATGCTGCGCGCCCTCCGTTGCGGTGGCCCGTATGGGGCTATCCCTTGGGTGCCCTACGTGGGCTTCGGCGGGGGGACGAGTAGGCGGAGCCCGAGACCCAGCCGTCGCCTTCCGCAGCTCCATCACCGCGATGCATGCCCTTGTGTAATGATCGCCGTAGCCGTGTACCTCGCACCACTTGCCATAGTGCAAGAGCTCTTGCTCTGCGTGGGGTTGGCTGCCGTAGTTAAATCCGCCCTCCGATCCCCGGTCTCCCCTCCGTGAGGCGGGGTCGGGTCCTTGGCGGGCGCTCTCGGTGGCGAGGACATGGTGGGCCGCCTGCGACCGGCGCTGGCGGCGCCGAGGTTTAGGCCTGCATCGTGAGGAGCCTTCCTGTACCTCGGCCTCCCTGCCTCGGGGAGGGCCTCCTTGGGGCTTTCGGCTACGGCCCAGGTTCGAGGGGGGACCACCCACCCTGACCTCGCGCGTGGGGTGCTCCTCACGGGCGAGGCCGGGGGCGGTAATGCTGCGTCTTTGCGCATCCTCCTCCGCCCGCGCATACTCGTCCATTTTGTCGAAGAGCTTGGCAACTGTCGTGATTGGCCTCCGCGCGTTGTATTCGGCCATCGGGCCCGGGCGAAGGCCCTGTATGGCTGCATTAATGACTGTGGTTTCATTAACATCGTTTACCTGGCCTCGAATCTTGTCGAAGCGCTTGAAGTAGCCCCGGAGCGTCTCCGAGGGTCCTTGCTTCACAGCGAAGAGCTGGTCCGCATTGATCCGCTCGACATAATGTCCTTGAAAGTTGCTACGAAGCCGGTCGCGAAGCTGCTCCCACGCGCAGATGGAGCCCGGCTCTATGGTAAAAAACCAAGAGAGCGCCACTCCGTGCAGTGCGAGGGGGAGTCCCTTCGCCTTCGCGGTGTCGTCTCCGCCCGCGGCCTCGATCGCGGTTTCGTACACGCACACGAACTCGCGAGGATCCGTGTCGCCTTTGTACGGGTCGGTGATGCGAGGGAACTTGAAGTCTTCGGGCCACGCCGCCTGCTGCAGCCCCGCCGAAAGCGGAGATTCCGGATCTACGCGTCTCAGCGGGACACGGCTAGACGTGGGGGCTTCGCGGCTGTCCACCTTCTCTGGCGTGGGCTCGGGCGCGACTACCGGCGCGACCTGCTGGCTCCGAGCCTCTTGTATATCTCGAACGGCCCCGCGAAGGTCCCCGAGTTCCCGCTGGAACGCGTTGAGGGCTACTAGTAGGGCGCTTTCCACCGCAGGTGTCGTTGGGGCCGCCGGAACGCCCGGTGGACGGGCTGGTGCAGGGACCATCGCCTCACGATCTCCAGATCCGCCGGATGGTTCGTTGCGGCTACCCCCGGCCGTCGGATCTGCGCTACCGGCAAGGGTGGCGGGGGCTGTCGTTGCAGTGCCAGCGGCGGGGTTAGGTGTCGTCGTAGCGGTGCTGGCGGGGTCGGTTGTTGCCGCGCGGGCGTCGACGCCCGCGACCACGGCGCGTACGCCACCGCCAACTCCTTCGGCGGCCGATGCCGAAGCCCTGGTGCTCACGCGCTACTCCGACCCCTCCGCCTTCTTTCCCTTCGCCGCCGCTGGTGAAGCTCTCTTCGGTGCCATCTTTTTTCCTTCGGTCTTCAGGCTTGTCTCCGTCCTCCCCACGGACGGCGCCAACTGTTGTGGCTACAGACCAAACAGAGAGAGAGATGGTCGTGGAGAGTGATGAAGATGAGTGTAATGGCCTGGGTCCTCCCCATGGCTTACTCATATATATATACACATGAGGAGTGCTTTTACAGATATACCCTTACATCTGGTTATCCCCTCTGGGGGCAGTTATGTCATTACACATGGCCTATTCTGGGCCTTATAATCTCCTACCAGGCCTGCTGGGTTTAGGTGGGGGTCACCCCTACGACAGCTATGAAACTCTTATCGGACCAACCATCGCTTTCCTTCAATTTTAGCAATTCAAGCATGGATAACAATATTGTGTATTCTAGCTTACAGCACGAATACAAAGGTTTCTCCGAGTCTTCCATCAAGCCCTCAATTTATCAAACTCTCTCACTATAGTTCCCTTCTACACCGCGTAGCATCTGATCCAGATGTCATCATGCGACCTATCCATCATCGAAAGCACAGTCAACATCTGACATATTGTTGTCTTTCTCGACGATGTTACTATCTTCCTGTATAATCTGCTCTTCACCGTGACTGGTCCAACATGTATACCCATTTTTGAAATATCTTCGAATCAAGTGCACTTCGATCTATGCTGAGTTGATAAATATTTTTAGATTATTACAGTCAATGCATGGACAGTACACAAATTTCATCCCTTCTTCAACATATCCTGCTCGACAGCTCTTCTAAAAGCAAACACGACATCAATGTACTCTTCACTGATATGGTTCTCAACGTACATCCGTCTTCGGTCAATCTACGCTACGCATGTAACAAATAATTAGTGTTAAATTAGATTAATGCTCTTATAGCTAGCTAGCCATTACACTTACACATAATTGTCACTCATGTTAAATTGACTATCAAAAGTCGCTAGCTACGTACTATTCATCAAGCAATATATATATCAAGTAAGAATATATTGAAGTAGACAAGGAGTAGTAAGATCCATTCTTAAATTGGAACAAACTATCAAGCTAGATCTAAACCTAACTGTCATTGCTCTTGATATACAAGCACACTTACAAATCTGCAATATGCTTTCACCAAACGTGCCCCCAAAGCTAGCCGCAATCAAACCCTTGCTCACTGCGTATCTGTCGAGATGGGTCGGGTATTTAATAATGCAGTATATATCACAGACACTTCTAACAACAAACCGTCTATGATACATAATTATCACAGACAATTCTTGTTACAAACCATCTGTGAATTATTACAGATGGTTCAAATTGAAAACTGTCTGTGGCGTATCTCATTGTCACAGATAGTTTATGGTTGGAAGTGCCTGTGAATTATCGTAGACGGTTCATATTAAAAATAGTCTGTGAAATCAGCATTTATCACAGACGATTTTTAATCCAAACCATCTATGATAATTCACAGACACTTTCAATCACAAACTGTTTGTGATAATTATGTATCACAGACAATTCTATCTATTGCTAGTAACATAGACGGTCACGCTTATAAAATCGTCTGTGATAATTACAACACAGACGGATTCTAGAGAACCGTCTATGATAAGGCATCTAGTATAGCCTTCTCTGTAATAGTGTTTGAGACGCACATTTCTAGATTTATCTAATGGTTAAAAAGTAACTCACTCAAATCAAGATTATAGAAATAACTCAACTCAAGATTAGATTTTTATAGTATTTACATGCATGGAAAACATTTTCAACCAAAATTTCACAAAATTCACCAAATTTCAGTTATCTCAAGCCCTCAAGAAAAGTCCAATAGGCCAAAAACTCAGCCCATTCAACATCACATCCCATTGGCTCATTCCATGTCCCATTGGCTCATTCCCTATCCACAGGCCTACAGCCGTTTCAAATCGAAGCAGCGCCGGCTACGGGTTGCTAGGGGAAGGCAGTGGGCGGCTGCTGCACATGGAAGGGGAGGGCGGTGCCGGTAGGGGATGGGAAGACGGTGCCGACAAGGGATGGGGAGGTGGCATGGATGCGAGCGGTGCCGACAGGGGATGGGAAGACGGCGCCGGCAAGGGATGGGAAGGCGGCGCAGATGCAGGCGTCCGTATTTGTATTGCTTGAATTCGAGTTATGTGTTTGAATATTTCGACTGAAATTTTCCGAAAAATTTTGAAATTTTTAAAATTTCCGAATTTCGCATTTCTCGAAGGGTTCCAATAATTTTCCTACACCAAAATTGTTTTCCCTGTTTACATGTACAAACGAAATATATTAAATCAGGAAAACTAACTTATATTTCTACGTTGGGGTCAGCATTGGGTTATGTCGAAGGCCTTGGACACATATTACAGGTTAAAGCTACCCCTGAGGAAACATGGCATTCTTCTGAGCTATAGCTCCTTTGATGCAGTATCGACTTGTTCCTTCTCGATTGCACCCGACAAGTTCTTTGACATGGTTGAGAGAAAGAGCATAATCATTAAGGAAATCAAGTCATTCCGCTTCTACCACTCTGGCATAGTAATCAACAATGAAGAGGACTATGTGGAGGCTGATCTTGTGATCTTCGCAACTGGATTTGAGGGAGATTTGAAGCTCAGAAATATCTTCACTTCGCAGTTGTTCCAAGAGAGTGTTTTCAGTACAGCAAACATTGCTTTTCCACTTTACAGGTATATAATGCAATTTGACATTAGATTAGTGCACGTACTGTTCTACGCGAACTCATATTTATTTCATCTCCATTGATTTTTATAGGCAATGTATTAACCCTCGAATACCTCAGCTGGCAATTCTTGGCTACGGAGAGAGTTTATCAACCCTGTTCACGTCAGAAATGATGCCTAAATGGTTGGTTTGCCTACTACAAGGTGGCTTCCAACTGCCTACCATAGAACAAATGGAGAAGGATATCCAGAAATGGATAGAATGTACTAAGCTCTACAAGAGAAAACCTTTACGCTGGACATGCATCCAAGCAACCAACATCTGGTACAATGACCAGTTATGTAAAGACATGGCATGGAACACTAAGCGAAAGAGTGGCTTTCTTGCTGAGTGGTTTTGAGCCTTACGGTCCTGCAGACTATGATGAAGTGTGGAACAAATAGCCGTCAGTAGATGAGCACTTGTCGAAATTAGAGTTACACCTATTTGTATATTATAGTACTAGTTAGGTGCCGTGCGTTACAACGGAAAATCAAATTTAGACTAAATATTATGTTGTAATTATACATTTTTGCTCAAAGTAATAAAAATTTGTTGTTGCTTGACTATATCTACCATAATCAATTGAGAGCATGATTGATTGATATGACGACCATCAAACTAATTGCAAGAAAGGGTGAATATTTTACGTATGCTAACTTTTGTGATTCAAAAGCTCCAAACACATATATCAACTAAACTTTTCTTTGTGAAACGTATGACATGCATAGACGTTGGCTTGACGCATTTCATCATTCATATAAGATGTGAATTCAGAAGGTTACTATAGGCTACAATTGAACAAAGAGTTAAAAGTGAACATATTATTTTTGACACCGATGAACAATTGACTGAAAATGAACACCTTATATCATCTCAGCGCCTGCATCTCTACACGTGTCCCATCATTTTTTACTACCTTGGCACAACCACAACCCATCAAAGTGCAATTTGCAACCGAGGTATAACCTTTCCGACATCTAATAGATGCAAATCATCTTGGGCGTCGAAAAGAACATGAACTACACAAAGAAAGAAAGATACTTACACCACTTTAACTGCATCCACCAAAGCATGTATGCAACCATGGATACAAAACCAAATGAATACCTGCAAGCACCCTGTGTTAAAATTGTGGGCAATATTTTAATTCTAAGTTTTATTAGTAGACAAAAATAATAAACTAATGATGCAAAACTCACAACTAACAGCAAGCTACTCATCATACTTCAGAATATACACAAGAAAAACAATATAATAACAAAGTCGAACGTGCGCACGAACGATTTACTTGTTAGACTGATGAAGAACAGGAAGCCGCGCAGGCTTGACGCAGTGCAGAACGTAAATGTCGCAGTGTAGTGAGCGGTTGCGCAGATGCGCTGCCTAGAAACCTTATTGCCGCCCCGTGCAGGTACTCTCTGCGGCAACGGTTCGGAGATAGCCGCTCTCCCTCCTTCCAGGTGCACGCCGGGAAGAAAGGTCGACGAGGTTCGGACGGCGAAGTGCAACAGCATAAGATGACAGAAGTTAGAGATGCAGGCAGTGCGGGATTCTCTCTCTTTTATACCTTGGACATCTCCAGGTATATATAGATATGCAAATTACTCTCTAGTAACTGCCCCATTGAACTGAAATAATTCACTAGTAACTGCTCAATTATTCACAGGTAACTGAAAACATTTAACCAGTGATTTACCCACTGAAAACTGTCTGTCATCAAAACTCGATTAAGCCTCAAATTCAAACGTTTGAATCTCATTCAAACAGAGAGAGTGAGGTGCATGGTTCAGCAAAATAAAAATGGACTTGGTCTGCCAAGTGGTACGCCAAGTCACAAGTCACGCGATTTTCACGCGAATACACGCGCGCGCGTGCGTGTGCGCGTGTGTGTGACTAGACAGAACCATCCTCATACCATCTATTTCTATATTCAAGGAGTAGGAGGACTTCACCTTATAAATTGGTCTTTCTCACCCTACCTTAGCAATATGGTACTAAATCATGTATGCTTTGGAATTAAGGAAATATGTCATAATTAAATGGGCCAATTTCTAACACCCTGGGCACAAAAAAAAAGGGCAAGGAAAAGAGCACCAATACTGGAAATCGATGGAAGCATAGGGATGTACCATAGATGAATGCCAATGGGCAATGGCAGCGGCCAGGAGTGTCATTTGATTTTTGCTTCTTGAAGTAAAAGAAAGTTACCCACACACATTCTATTCCAAAAAACAAAAAGTTACCCAAAGTCCCAAACTCCAAGATCGATAAGCACAAGCAAAAGTTATTCCAAAGTAGCCTCTAACCTGTCACCTTCCAAAATCATCACTCCAGCATTTTATTAGGCGTAATTAGCAATCTTTAACCAAAATTATCTTAATGGCGAAATCTTTAACCAAGAATTTTGATATTATTTTTATTTCTATGAGCATGTCAATAAAAATTAATTCTGAACTCATCTGTCCAGAAATAAAGTATAAGCGTTTTGACATGCTCGTAGAACTCCTGGAGAGCTTACTTGATTGGATCATAATGGAGTCAAAGTGCAGGAATGTAGGAACGAGCCAGCGTTGGTGGCCGCAGGTGAATATCGACTTCCTCCTCCACCTGCATGGCTGCATGAGTAGACTACAGCTCATGAGGTAACTGTTGAGGGCGTCGTCCTATCATTAGGGAGCCACCGAGAAAGGCGATGACACTCGGTGAATCACCTTCTCTGATGCAGCTACACACACCTCTAGACATGCCATGTTGGGCCATACACTCTCTTGCTCGCCGCAAAACCATTGCCATGCCATCGAACTGACGCTTCAAATTGTCCCCACACTATGCGATTGGTCACTGTTGCACCTAAGACTCAGGCTGCGCCACCTGAGCCTCATCGTGTCGCAACCTCGCCATTGTTTCTCCTCGGGCCGCCGTGCTACACCTCACCTCTGGACACCATTGTGCCGTGCTACCACCCTAGCCAACAACCAAGCATACGGCACAGGTGCTTACATGCGAGTCGATTTTGGGGGTGAGTGGTGAGAAGTATGAGATTGGCTGAGGGAGCTGTAAAGTGGAACGAGATTGAGTAATTGGCACACGGAAGGAAGTTAACTTAGGGAGAAAATTGTGGGGTCTGCGGAGCAGTTGCCAAATCACCCAGGGAAAGTGATTTTTCGGTTTTGATAGGGAATGCTCATGGAGAGGCCCACCAATCGGCGCCGGATTTTTATGGAATTTTAAGTGGAAGCCTAGTAAAGGGATAGTTGTAAATGGACAAACTTTTTTTTATATTAGTAGAGATATTGTACATAATACTGGTCATATTTGCGCTGCTTTGGGGGATATGCTAGACTTAATTTTTATTTAATTCAGTCTCCATAACAATGTTTACCATCAATATCTTTGCATTGTTGCTCAAGAACAAATCTATATGACACATTGTTTGTAAATTATATACTACGGATCTTAAAAGAATTGAACATCTGGAGCTTCCACCATATCAATTATAATCACTTGGTAGTTAAGAGTCGGCATCGTTTCAAACTGAGCTCCTGTATATTGAAACTTTATTTGGCTCCTAATTGAATTGGCTGAGGTTCCGCAATCTTTTTCAGAAAAAAATATATGAAAACTTTGTTGTCATTCTAGCTGTCGAATGAGATTATACGAATATAATATCCTGATCTGTTAGTGTGGTGGCCCATGGGGCCATGTAAAGTTATATGGTGGGATTAGCTCTGTATTGTCTATCTAAAGTAAGTTACAGTAACATATAAAACTTGTTGGGTCCAAAGATAATACATCAGGTTAACCCTTTTACACGAAGAGAGAATGAAAGGGTAAGTATGTACTATATATGCATGGGCTCACCCTACCTTAGGCTGGGCTTTGAGCAAATTTTAAGTCAAGAGTGTTATAGATGATATCAAAGCATTCAACCTTCGCTCCACGGGCACATGCGGGATAGAAGTGCGGGCATATAGTGCATGGTACGTGTAGGCCTTGAGTGGACACACGGCATATCATGTGTTGACACTGGGCACATGAACATCTATCGTGTATGTGGTGTGCTACCAAGAGCATCAACCCTTATGGGGAGTGAACGTAATACCCTGGCCTATTAGTGTAGTGGCCCATGGGGCCTACGCATAATGCTTGTTGAGTCCAAATGTAGCATCTCTAGATTAACATTTTTACATAAAATGAGAAAGAAAGCTTTTAGCTAATTTTGGGCTATGGTGTTACAATCTTGATTCTACGGCCCTAGATTGACCAGACCAATTCGATCCTTAGTAGAGTCTTAATTCAATAGAAAATTAATATTATTATGATTCTACCAAAAACATTTATTGGATCATGGTCATGCTTCCATACATCCTATCCAACTACGGCTCTAGAGATTTATTGTTTACAAATAACTTGTATATATCTTTTTAGAGATGTGCTTCCATTCTTTCCTTAATATTCATTTGCACGATTTTTAAAGCATGGTGATAGATAGATAGATAGATAGATAGATAGATAGATAGATAGATAGATAGATAGATAGATATTATTTACCTCTTCATTTGTTTTGAGATTGGTGCTACTCTTGTTAGAGAGGAAAGTATAGAAGCACTGCTCATCTTTTTAATTGTAAAATTTTACTCTTTATCTGGTAATGTCCATTATGATTTGTATAAATAATAAATAATCTTTCCTTTGCACTATATTTTGTAAACAAAATTTCTAAAAGTATAATTTTAAAACGGTGGTAGTGATGAAATACATGGTAAGTTTTAAAAATGTGTCTTCGATAGAATCAAATAGACTTTTAAATTCTATATCGATCCTATGATTCGCGGGCTTGCCGAGACACTCATATCCAATTCATGACGGCGATTCTGACAACCTAGATTGAGGGCCTGTTTGTTTCAGCTTCTGGCAGCTGCAGCTACTCCCAGAATCTGCAGCTCCCCCAAATAGTCCAGATTTTCATCCAGATTCTAAGTAGCCAGAAGCTACAGAATCCAGAAAATGAACTAGTAGCCAGAAGCTGGGGTTATCCAGCTTCTCCAGATTCTGACTAGCTGGATACTCACCAGCTACTTCTCAGAATCTACAGCTGAAACAAACAGGCCCTGAATCTAATCTAAGTATTAATCACATTCATCCATATATCTTCCCTCTTCTTTTCAGTTTCAGTGTTAATCTAAGATGCATGACAGCGTGAACTCCTCGGCGATGACAGTGGTCGGCATTGCCCCATGGCCGCCGCTCCACACGGCGCCCCTCCCCGCATTGGCGCATCGCTCTCCGCTGGATCCTCTCCTCCAACGTACACTACAACAACCCTCACGTGCCACCGACGCGTTGACCCACCCGCACCTAGCTAGCACCCTCGACGTCCGTACTGTGCGTGCCTCACCCTCCCGTATAATATGTTGAGAAACCGTCGCTGGCGACCAGTCCGAACGATTTCTCTGCTTAGAACAAGAACGAATCAATCACAGAATCACAGAGAGAATAGATTGAACACACAGAGAGGTAGAGAGAACTCCCGGTCTTTCTTTATTGCTTTTCTTTCATCCGTACATAATGAGGGGGTATGGCTCTCTATTTATAGTCTACGGTGGGGTGCCCAAATATGCCAGGACTCTTGGCCATGGGCCCAGTTTCCTAACACTCCCCCTTGGGCACTCACCCAACATGCTCATGCCTCGTCAAAACTCCATAAAAACCCTGTGGGAAAAATTTGGAGAAAGAGTACATGATACATGTGATGCTGCGATGCACGAATTGCCTCATTAAAAACCTTGGTCGAGAAACTTCATGGAAAACTCGTCAAGGGAAAAAGAGTACAATTCACCCAAATTCATTTGGTCTGCAAGACTTTATTTTTGGGTACTTAATCTTCATGATCAAGATTTATTAGCGGGCTTGTGAGAATTCTCCCCCTGAATTCTGCACTTCTCTAAGTCTCATCATTCCAATCCCTCACACGCACCTTTCAAAGCTAGATGCGAGGAGTGACTTAGTGAACAAGTCTTAGTGTGCAGTACTCCAATCTTGTCCATCTTTGCAATCCATGAGCATAGAGGAACTTGGGGTTGATATGCTTACATAGCCCGTCTGCACTTGTGCAACGCAAGCTGCATTATCTTCATGGATAATTGTGGGGGTTTGCACAATGTTCATCCCACATGACTGCTGGATGTGGTGAACCATTCGGCGGAGCCAAGCGCATTCATACAGTGCTATAATTTCTGAGTGGTTCGTCGAAGTAGCTACCAGGCTTTGCTTAGACGATTTCCATGAAATTGCAGTTCCACCACACAGGGATACACAGCCTGTTTGTGACTTAGCGGTATGCGGGTCTGACAGATACCCAGCATCTGCATAGCCAATCAAGTTCAGATCTTGATTCTTTCTGTAAAACAATCCGAGGTCCTTGCTACCTTGGAGGTATCGGAAAATGTCCTTTATGCCCTGGCAATGCCTTTTGGTGGGCTCTGCACTGTACCTTGCTAACAGGTTCACGGCAAATGCAATGTCCGGTCTAGTGCAGTTTGCTAAATACATGAGTGCTCTCACTGCACTCAAGTATGGGAATTACGGTCCCAGGACTTCCTCCCCCTCTTCCCTTGGTCGGAAAAGATCTTATTCTTGCTGTAAAGACCTACCGATCATCGGTACTTTCGAGGGAAATGCCTTCTCGAAGCCAAACCTCTCAAGCACCTTCTGGGTGTAGGTCGACTGATGTACCAAGACTCCTTCGGGGACATGCTCAAGCTGCAAGCTTAAGCAAAACTTGATCTTGCCCAAATCTTTCATTTCAAATTCTGACTCCAAGTAGGAGCTTGCTTCTTTTATGTCTTCGGCTGTCCCGATGATATTCAGATCATCTACATACACAGAGATTATACAGAATCCATTCTGGGATCACCGTATAAATACACAAGGACAGTCTTCATTGTTCGTGTAGCCTTTCTTGCAGAGAAAGTCGCTCAAGCGATTATACCACATTTTTCTAGATTGTTTCAGTCCATACAGTGACTTTCTGAGTTTCACACTGTATATATTTCTATTTGCTCTGTCTTGATTCGGGAGAGGTATTCCTTCAGGGACTCTCATATAAATTTCCGAATCCAAGTTACCGTAAAGGTATGCAGTCACAACATCCATCAGTTCTAAGTTCAAGTTCACTGCCATTGAGATCAAATATCTAAAGGTAATTCCACTCATGACTGGGGAGCAGGTTTCTTCATAATCAACTCCAGGACATTGAGTGAAACCTTGGGCTACCAACCTTGCTTTGTATCTCACTACTTCATTTCTTTCATTTCTCTTTCGAACAAATACCCACTTGTGCCCAACGGGGTGTATGTGGGGAGGTGTGCGGCATACGGGCCCAAACACCTCTCTTTTATTCAGAGATAGCAATTCAGTTGCTATTGCCTTCTTCCAATCTTCCCAATCTGATCTTTTCTTACATTCAGCGAGCGATGCAGGCTCGGGATCAAGATCGATGATGGTGGCAATTTTCTTTGCGAAGTAGATATCGATATTAGCTGTTGTCCTATTCAGGGACTCTCCCGTGTGCACATAATTTATAGCTATTTCTTCATGAGTTGCTTCTTTTGGAGCTTCACCTTGCGCATCGCTTCTTTCAATTGCGGTGGCAAGTCCCTTTAGTTTTTCGGCTCCGATGTGTGCGCACATATCCATGCCGATGGGGATATTCAGATCCGGTATGTCCTTTTCGGAAGGTGTCATACTTGTGCCAGGTCTCAACTGGCTCCCCTTCTCATTCTAGGGGACTTCAATGATCGGCTGTGATAAATCCCTCTTATCCTTTTTCGCCAGGCGTCCCCGGTTACTAAGGATTCAAGGAACCAGAGTTCTCGTCCTCTTTTTTATTTTTCTAAGGCCTCTGGACGAGATTAGGGATACCTTCTGTTTCTTTGGTATTTCAACCCTCTCCGGTGCAGTGCGTGCAGGCACATGCGACTTAGTCACGCTCTTCAAATCACTAAAGTGATCAGGCAGCTGATTTGCCAATGCTCGCAAATCAATTGTCTTCTGGACTTCTCTTGTCTTCTAGACTTCTCTATTTGCTTTACTAATGTCTTCTGGACTTCTCTAGTGCGCGGGTCTTCTGCATGGATTCCCCAGGCTTGCCACGTAATTTCCCGACATTCTTCATCAAGGGGTTGATTTCCTCCCCCTAATGTTGGGAAATTTTTTGGTGGTGGCCCTTGCGCTAGTTGCATAGGTGAATGGATGTTTTAGGCCGAAAGTCTAAAGTTGATGAGATTCGCTGCATGAAGGACTGCGTGTCCCCAACATGTAACTAGCAAATTACTTTTATGCAAGAGGAGTTGGGCAATAAATTTGATTCTTTTAATTAAAGACTCTGCCAAACCGTTCTGGGTATGGACATGCGGTACCAAATGCTCAACTGCAATTCCCATCGCCATGCAATAATTATCAAATGCCTTCGAAGTAAATTCTCCGGCGTTGTCCATTCTGATAGACTTGATGTGATGATCAGGTATCACATTTCTGATGCGAATGATCTGCGAGATCAATTTTTCAAAGGCGAGGTTCCTTGTGGACAACAAAACCCACATATGACAACTTCGAGGAAGCGTCAATGAGCACCATAAAATTCTTAAATAACCCTAAGATGGGCTGAATGGGACCGCAAATGTCTCCCTGGATGCGTTCTAGGAATGCAGGGACTTCATCCTTCACTTTAATTAGTTTCCCGATGGCACATGCAGGGCACACAAAATCTTCATGATTCGGAAAATTATTCACATTAATATTATGCCCATGCGAGTTATTATGTTTCTCATCATCCTAAGACTTGGGTGGCCTAATCTGTCATACCGGAGACAGAAGAGTTCAGAGCTTCTAAACACTGTCTTTAGAACAGTGTACGCTGCAGGCGCTTTAATGTAGGTATAATATAGCCCAGTTCAAGTGAAGGAAGTTTTTCTAATATTCTTTTGCCATTCTCTTTGCGCTTCGTAATGAGTAGATATTCCTTACTGTACTCTTCTTTAGTCTCAACGTGGAAACCATTTGCGCGGATATTCTTAAAACTTAGGAGAGTTCTAGTCGATTTTGGGTACAATAAGGCTTCTTCAATGACCAAAGTTGTGCCCATTGCGGCTCTTCGTGAACCAATTATTCATGCATCGCTTCTGGCGATTGTCGTAAGGCTGCCAGTGCTCTTACGAATCGACTGAAAATACTCAATCTCTCTTAAGATGATATGTGTTGTGCCGCTGCTAGCTAAGCACACTTCCTTCATAGGGCGCTACACTTGTTCTAATATAACGTATTTAATTAACATGTATTAGAAGGCATTCAACATATAAATAAATACGCTAACATCAGAACATATCATGCCATCATAAACTGAATAAATGAATGAATTCTTCAAATATCATCCAACCATCACGAGAAGATGACAATTCTTAAGTACCATCCATGCAAATTCTAACATATTCTTCCACACAAAATAAATGACTATTGAAGTCGAAATGCATTCAGTGCACTAGACTTCTTCTGCTATTTCTCGGGGGTGACATTCTCTTCAAGGGAAATCATGGCGGTGGCTATTTCTAGGTCGAGAGGAGGTGCTGCTATCAGGATGGGTTCAACCTCCATCAACTCAGGCAGCTGCTCAACATGCTCCCCCTCAACTGCTGCAAAGTGGGCTTCATGTGCCCTTTGCCATCCCGTTTTTGGCTTGCTAGCCTTATTCTCACGTGGAGCATCTGATTTGCCTTTCTGGGCTGCGGCCTTACCCTTCCTTCTCCTTTTCTCTATCAAGGGCTTTCGCACCTTGTTGCTCCCAATGTTGGCTTCACGGCCAGTGGAGCTCCCAGATGGCTGAGTGACTTAGTTCTTTTGGAGAACTTCGTCCTGAGCCTCCGCAACTTGCATCATATCAATCAATTCGGCATATTCCTCATAGCCGTCTTGACGATAATTGCGTGCGGATTATACTGCATTGGGGTGGAAGGATTTTCTCAAATTTCTGTATTGGGGTACAAATCCTGTGCAAGGCAGAGTTGTATTCCCCGACCGTCTTAAAGTCGGCAAACCTCAGTCTGATCCACTCTTACTCTACTTGAGGAAGAATGATATACTTTAGCCTCTCAAACCGCTTCTTGAGTGCGGTCCAGAGTGCTAGCGCGCTTTTCTCCGCCATATACTCATTCTTGAGAGTGAGGCAGAGGTGGTGCCTGAGAAAATGAAATGCCTGATCATTCTCCTCAAGTTTGGGTTGAGCGTCATTCAGTCCGCCAATCCCAATAGCAGCGCGGAGCTTCCTGGCTCCAAGCACAATCTCGACATCGGATGCCAACATCAGATAGTTTTGGCCATGCTGGGCCAGCTCCTCGAACTTCTGGTTCATGATGCTAGTCATCTAAATGTGTATAAGTCTACTGCTGGTAGACATGCACGGAATAATTTACTGCGGGTAAATAAAAGGTTCTCGCAATGTTTCATAATTTTCTATGCATTTTCTATAAATTTTACTGCTAATTCAGTGATTAAAAGCAATTTAAACAATTACAATTAACCAAAACAGTAAATAAATACAGAAAATACAGATAATAATAATGGCATAAATAAATAAGCTTCAAATGATAAAATTAATGCAAAATTCGGATTCCCGAGGCCCTTTTATGCTAAAATATGAAATTTCAGCAAATTCTGCAATTCCAGGGGGTTTTTACGTAAAAATTTCAGTTCAGAGAAAAATTCACGCAAATTTCTGATTTACCAAGGGGTTTTCTACAAAATTCTGGACCCGCTGGTAAATTTGAGGGCTTATTCGTAATTTTCAGAACTACGAGGCCTTTTCTGCAAAATTTCAGGACTTGTATGCAAATTGTAGGGTCTTTCGGTAATTTCTACGATTTTCGGGGCCCTTTTCGCAAAATGGCAAGCGCCCCCCCCCCCCACCGGCCGGGCCCCTTTTTTTCACTTGGCCCACCTTATCCAGCCCTTTTTTTTCTTCAGCCGGCCCACTAGCTTTGGCCTGCTGCGGCCCATCCGATTTCCCCCCCGACCGGCCCATACTTTCCTCCCCTTTTCCGGTCCATATGGCCTGCGGCCCATGCAGCAGAGATAAGGCTTGGGGGGTAGGGTTTCCCTACCCCCATTCGGCAGAGGCGGCAGCGGCTTAGGCCATCCGGCCCGGGCGGCGGGGCTGGCATGGGGGCGCTCAGCGGGGCGCAGCGGTGCCGGCGGCCGGAGCCAGGCGGGTCCGGTGCACGGCACGGTGGGGCCGGGGGCCGGCGTTGCGGGGCCAGGGCCGGCACGGCGGGTGAGGCGCGCCAGTGGCCGGCGCTGGGCCGGGCGCGTTCGGGCGCAGGCGGAGCCCCAGGCGCGTTCGGGCACGAGGCGGCCGGCCGGTGGCGGCGGCTGTTAGCCGGTTCGGGAGGCGGCGCGGTGAGGCGGGGGGCCCGCGCGGGAGTAGCGCCTTACGGGGCGCAACGGAGGGGCCGGGAGGGCCGGCGGCGCTGTGCGGCGGAGGAGCCCGGGCGCCGTGCAGCGGCGGCTGCGCCATGCATAGCACGGGCGGAGGAGCAAAACCGGCGGTGCGACGCCATTGCAGGGCGGCAAGCGCACGGCTTGGGCCGGCTCCGCCTCGGGCCGGCTGCTGGCGGCTCGCGCGTGAGGGTGGAGGCCGGGCGAGGTGGACGGCCGGTGCGGCGGCCGGGCCAGGCGGATAGACCGATGCGGCGGTCGGGCGAGGTGGAGGGCCGATGCGATGTGGGGTGGCGGCGCATGCTCATGGCAGCGCGCGGGTGGCCGGCGAGACGGCGCTTCGGGCGGTGGCGGTCCATGCGGGGGCCGCCGGTGGTTCGGGTTTCCACAGCCGGCTTCTGGCCGGCGGCCGTATGCGGCGGCAGTGCCTCCCCTTTATTTTTCATGCAATGTCATGTAGAAACTAAATAGGATGGAGCAAAAATTCTCATGCAATCTTTTCCTCGTACAATGATCGTGCAGGATCAAACAAAGAAAACCATGCAAAATTCCAATCTGTAATGCTGTGCAGAAATATGAAATCATTGCATATATTTCTTGTGCTTGTGATCATGCAGGATCAGACAACACTATGCAAAATTTCTAATCTACGATGCAATCAACATCTACCCGTTTTCGCAATCTACCGATCGACATTGTGCCGGCGACTGCAAGTCTGCTCGCGGTAGATTAGGGCGGATTTGCATCGTTCTACAGTGCAATCAACATCTACCCCGTTTCACAATCTACCGATCGGCATTGTGCCGACGACTTCAAGTCTGCTCGCGGTAGATTAGGGCGGATTTGCACCGTAGAATTTCAATCTAGAACGCGAAAAGAAAATACAGATTCAAAAGCGATCTAGAAAATTCAATCTGTGCTTCGATGATTACCTCGTTCACCGGAGCGAAGTCGTGCTGATAACGTGTTGAGAAACCGTCCCTGGCGACCAGTCCGAACGATTTCTCTGCTTAGAACAAGAACGAATCAATCACAGAATCACAGAGAGAATAGATTGAACACACAGAGAGGTAGAGAGAACTCCCGGTCTTTCTTTATTGCTTTTCTTTCATCCGTACATAATGAGGGGGTATGACTCTCTATTTATAATCTACGGTGGGGTGCCCAAATATGCCAGGACTCTTGGCCATGGGCCCAGTTTCCTAACATAATAAACCAATGGGCCCACGATGCACCACCCCAGAGCGTAGCAGAGTATGCCGACGTGATCCCCTCTGTTCTTACATGGTGAGAGACGTGGCACATTTTGCAGAGGAATCGCGCGGATTTGATTCACTCGGTTCACCTTTCCAAAACACCCTTGTACTTACCATGTTTAATCGCATTGCCAGCTCTCGCCAGCAGCCGGCCCGGCCGGATCTTTCCCGTTATACCATTCCTTGCTCCGTCCCTTATAATGAATTCACCGACCATTTCTCCCTTGCTCGTACGTTCACCGTACGTCGGCCCCAAAAACCCATCCAGCGACAGTGCATTGCAAGAAAGAAGGCGATCATGGAGGCGCATTGCAGCGTGTATGGCGCGGCGGCGCGGGGAGGAGCCGAGAAGGCCGCGGCGGGGTCATGGGTACTGTTCCGGCCTGCGCCCGCGTCGGGCCTGCCGCATGCGCCGTGTCACTACGGCATTGAGGGCCTGTTTGGAACAGAGGAATTTCACAGGAATTTTGCAGGAAACAGTTTAATTCCCGCAGGAATCGGGAAAAATTCCCGCATTCCAAACAGGGCCTGAAGGTTTCTACCGGTACGTTACGCGAATCTCATGTGCCCTCGGTCCTGATACAAGCGGTTTCTGTTTTTTTTTTGTTTTTGGTTTTGGTTTTTTAAGTTAGAAATTATTTGAAATATATCAGCTTTTAATTTTGATTTTTGATTTTTTTTTGGTATTTTGATTTTGTTGATTTTTGTTAATTTGGATTTCATTCTATAAAAATATAGCATGATTTTTATGTTGGTTTACTAAGTCTAACATAACTCTGCTCTTTTTTCCTTGACTTAGAGCAGACTATATAGAAAACTATATAGACGGAGTTCCTGTCACACAAGACGGGATCACATCTGCAATGATGATATACGTGATAGGGTGGAGGTAGCACTAATTAAAGAGAAGCTTGTCCAACATCACTTGAGATGGTTTAGATATCTTCAACGAAGGCCTCCTGAGACACCGGTATATAGTGAAATATTAAGACGTACTAAAAACATAAAAAGAAGCAGAGGTCAACCAAAACTGACGTGGGAAGAAGCATTTAAAAGAGACTTAAGGAATTAGAATGTATCTAAAGAATTAGTTTTGAATAAGAGCGTATGAAAATTAGCAATCCACGTACCAGAATCATAAGAAAGTTTAATAGCAGTATTTTAGGCTCTCGGCTCAGATATCAGAATGTGTAGCTTAGTGTTTTAGCATTATAGATTTTATTTCAACATTCTTAGTTTTTTTAATCTTGAGAAGGTTTATTTCTAGTCTATCCTAATTTGTTTGGATAAAAGATTTCGTTATTATTGTTGTTTTTTTATTTTTTTTATTTTATTCTTTATATTATCTGTAAAAATATGACAATGATTTTTTAAAAAAAATTGATTGAATAATTTAGAGAAACCAACATCTGCTGAAGGACAATTTCAGATGGTCACAAGCGGCAGCTTGGAGCGGTCCCGTTATCACGTGCCACCTTTCCAGGCGTTTACATGATTACTGATGGTGGTGAGTTGTCGCATCGTATTAACTGCTGCCGTCCTTGGTTTCGTCTGTCGCAGCAGGTGGCTCTGTGGGATATGATGTTGTACAAAGCATTTTGGTACATGAGGTACCGTTGCTGTTCTAATTCTTTGGATGTATTATACTGTTCTGCTTCGGATCTTTCATTCATTCTGTAGTTTTCAAAGATAGGGAAATCTTTCATTCTATTCCTCTGTTTGCTTCTTCGTACAAGAATGGCAGTTCAACATGCCTTCTTTTCTTTTTGTCAAGAAGACTGAGGTAAAAACCTAGTCCGTCTTTACTAAATATATATTGTTTCAAATATCCATAAAGTCTTACATATACACATTTAACCGTTAATTTTATTTTTTAAAAGTTAGTAAAAAAATTATGAAAAGTACTATTTTTTACAAATCTATCAATATTATTTTCATGTATGTTGGATCTAAATGTTTTCATGTATATTGGATCTAAACATTAATGTATATTGGACCAGTAAAAATTTATGAAAAGCACTACCTTTTACTATTTGTTTTACAAATCTATCAATCTAAATATTTGTGTATGTATATTGGACATAGTTTGAAAAGTTCATTCGCAAATATTCTGAAACGACAGCTATTTAAGTATTTCACTGGCCCATCTTATTTTTAGATCTATTTCACTGGTCCATCTGAGCTGTCCCAAGACCTCAAGAGCCAACAAGTCAGGCAGTAGCAAGAATCTTCACTTACTCTGTACAGTACAATGTACTCCATCAAGATTCTCTACTGATGCTTCCTTTGTATTGCAGATGGTTGATCCAAGATCGATGAGCCATGATCCCCTGTTCTCTGGGCCACCTCCTGAACGTCCAGAGAACCCCATGATCCGCTGTTCGGGATGGCTATCCCGATTGACGGTCTCGTGCTCGCTGCCCTCTGTCCAGCATCAACTTGGGCGAAAGGAAGCGATCGCGATTCTGGCGGGTTCTGCGCGGCGCCGCCTGTTTACCCGGCTGGAAGTGTAAAATTTTTGCTTTTTAGCCTAAAATTTGAAAGTTTTTTACATATAGATTTTTGGAGAAAAGATTTACAAAACTAGACCTTTACCACAGCGCCAAAGTATATGGCGCCTACGGTACACATCACAGCGCCATATGCTTTGGCGCCGTGCTGTGTACGTTGGGCGCTAACGGCCGTGGCGCCGTGCTCTGGGACTTAAGCCTGAGCACGGCCCCCCACCCCTTCACTCTGTTCAGCCCTTTGCCGAGAGCAACCGCCGCCGCCACTTCCTTCCCCCTCAAAATCTACTCAAATCCAACCATTTTTCTCGCGATTTTGTTTGCAAATCGAGTAAGCAAGGTGAACCCCCTCCTTTCCCTTGATTTTATGCAATAAATATGGATTATTTGAGGTACATTTCGTGTGGGAAGATTTGAAACCCTAGATGAAATTAGTTCAATTTGACTCGATTTTAGGTTGGATTTTCAATATATATGCGTAATGTAAGAGTAGTAATGTGTATAGATTCGTTTTTAGGGTTTGATTTTTAGAAATACATATGTTTTTAGGGTTTGATTTGTAGAAATACATATGTTTTTAGGGTTTGATTTATACATACATATGTTTTTAGGGTTTGATTTGAGCGAGATTGATGAATGTTTAGATTTAGGGTTTGATTTAGAAATACTCATGTTTTTAGGGTTTGGTTTGAGCGAGATTGATGAATATTTTGAAATACATATGCTTTTAGGGTCTATTTTAGAAATATATATGTTTTTAGGGTCCATTTTAGAAATACATATGTTTTTAGGGTTTGATTTAGAAATACATATGTTTTTAGGGTTGGATTTAGAAATAGATATGTTTTTAGGGTTTGATTTGAGCAAGATTGATGAAAGTTTAGATTTAGGGTTTGATTTACAAATACATGTTTTAGGGTTTGATTTGAGCGAGATTGATGAAAGTTTAGATTTGGCGTTTGATTTACAAATACATATGTTTTTAGGGTTTGATTTGAGGGAGATTGATGAATGTTGAGAAATACATATGTTTTTAGGGTTTGATTTAGAAATACATATGTTTTTAGGGTTTGATTTGAGGGAGATTGATGAATGTTGAGAAATATATATGTTTTTTGGGTTTGATTTAGAAATACATATGTTTTTAGGGTTTGGTTTAAGGGAGATTGATGAATGTTTAGAAATACATATGTTTTTAGGGTCCATTTTAGAAATATATATGTTTTTAAGGTCCATTTTAGAAATACATATGTTTTTAGGGTTTGATTTAGAAATACATATGTTTTTAGGGTTTGATTTGAGCGAGATTGATGAAAGTTTAATTTAGCGTTTGATTTACAAATACATATGTTTTTAGGGTTTGATTTGAGGGAGATTGATGAATGTTGAGAAATACATATGTTTTTATGGTTTGATTTGAGCGAGATTGATGAATATTTAGAAATACATATGTTTTTACGGTTTTTTGTTATTCTTATCATTAACGTATTTTTTAATGCACAGGATGGCGAGGTATCGGCTGCTAGAAGAGTTCTACGAGAGGGAGCACCGCGACAGGCTCACGGAGGACGGCCAAGTACGTGTGTTGTCGAAATATACATGTGTTTTTATCACGTAGCTAACTTTTATAGCAATTTTCAGGAACTTCACATACTTCGTTGTCGAACCCATGATGGGTTCCACTTGATGCAATACGACGACCGCTATACTCCACTGCTTCGCCGTGCTGGGCTTCACACGGTCGCCAACCTAGTACGACGGGGCATGCCGGTCTTTAACCCCGCAGCTTTGACCGCACTCGTCGACAGGTGCATTTTTCTATTGGGTCCGTTTGTTTTCGTTTTTATATTCTTACGTACGTAACTAATTCTTTTCTCCGTGTACTATTAACAGGTGGAGGCCAGAGACTCACACGTTCCACCTTCCGTGTGGGGAGATGACCGTCACGCTGCAGGACGTGGCGGTGATTCTTGGACTTCCCATTAGGGGACAGCCGGTGGTCAGCCCGGCGGTGTCTGAGGGCTGGAGGGCACGTGTGGAGGCATTTCTGGGCACGGCATTGCCTCCTGTCCCAGATAATGCCAGGCGAGGCCACGTCTCGAGGGTTCACATTAGATGGTTGCGGGATACATTTGGTGAATGCCCTGCGGCCGCGGACGACGCCATGGTGACCTTCTACTACCGCGCTTGGGTCCTCCACATGTTCGGAGCCGTGCTTTTCCCGGACGCCACGGGGGACGCCGCTTCGTGGATGTACATCCACTGCCTCCAGGACTGGGGCGACGCTGGACAGCTCAGCTGGGGTTCGGCGGTCCTCGCGTTCCTCTACCGCCAGCTTTGCGAGGCCTGCAGACGCACGGCGCCCACATCGACGCTCGGTGGCTGCGTCTTCCTCCTGCAGGTGTGGATGTGGACACGCATTCCTGTGGGACGCCCTCGAGTGTTCCAGGCGCAGCCTTGGCGTCAACTGGGTGTGGATGACCTCGGCCCCACAGTGGCGTGCCTGTGGGATAGCGTCTCAATCCCGTTCGCGACCACAGAGCGGGCGTACGTGGATTTCAGCAACGAGCTGGACACCTTGTCTCCCACGATGGTAAGAAATCGGTAATGCATTTATTTTTCTTACAGTTCTTGGTTTTTGTACATGGCTAATCGTGTGTTTGCCCGTATGTTTGCTTGCTAGGTCTCGTGGGAGCCTTACTCCGAGCCACAGGTTGCAGCTCTACCGCTCAGCACCATGTGTCGCAGGGACGGCCATCTTTGGAGGATGAGGTGTCCGCTGATTTGCTTCTACGCCGTAGAGATTCACCTCCCCTACAGAGTTGCGCGGCAGTTTGGCCTCGTGCAGTTCTATCCCCCTTATGCGGTGTCGACCTCTGTTGATTTGCACAAGTAAGTTCCAATTTTTGCTTTATTTTAAATTTTTTTGGTTCATACTCTAATACCTATTGATAACATCTATTATATGTACAGGTTCGACAGGGTCCGCCAACGAAAGGTGACGGACTTCGCTCATCACCACCGATAGTACGTCGAGTGGTGGAGGAGGATGGAGGAGAACTGCGAGCGGGACAATACCCCCCACAACAACGCCAGCTTCCGGGAGTACTTGTCCTGGTACCACTCTGCCACCCGCTACAGGCTGAGGCAGCAGTGGACTGATGTCGACTACGCGGACCTCGCTTCGTCCGAGGACGAGGACACTGCGTATGACAGGCGTGCGAGGGAGGGCACAGTTGTCGAGGCCGCCCCGATTCTCGATCGAGTGGTACGAAAGCATGATATTTGTTCAATACTTTGGTTCAATACGTTTATCTCGCACTTACCTATGTGGATCTTATTTCTTTAGGGGATTTCTCTGCGGACCTCGGTGCATGAGATCGATGAGGCTCTCTCCTACCCAGCTGGCGCCCCGGACAGCGAGAGCCGCCTGAGGGACTTCTTGCAGGTTCGAAGATAATTCGTTAAGTTAGAGCCATTCAGCATGTATACTATAATGACATATCATTACTTGCAGAGACTTAGACGTCGCATCGGTCGGGCGGCAGCTCGTTGTGGTTGCCGCGCACGCACGGACGTCACATCACCACCGGCGGCCTCCCAGCGCTCGGGTGCCGCTGCAGCCTCGTCGTCACACGTCGGCACACGCCAGTCCACGAGGAGCTCGTCACGCACTCTGACTTTCAGTCAGGGCGATGACGACGACGACGAGGCGGAGCAGGATGACGAGGAGGAGGAGCACGAGGACGAGGAGGCATCTACCCACGACGAGATTGGGATGTCGCAGATGCCCAACGCACCATCTACTCAGGCTTCCCAGCGGCCTCGTCGTTCGGCCCGTCCCCCGAGCACGTACACTCCAGGGTCTGATGCCCTGGCCAAGGGCAAGGGAAAGGCCAAGAGGCAGTGAGAGTGACTATTTTGTGCGCTGAGACGTGTTATGTAATGTTTTGAGACTTTTGATAGTTATATGATGTTATGTGATATTTTAAGACTTTTGATAATTATGCGATGTTGTCATTTAAATTGTTCAGATGTTTTATGTGTGAATGTATATGTATGTGTGTATGTGCATATGTTTTGCGGAAAAAACAGCAAGGTTTGCTGTTTTTCTACAGGTGAAGCTATATACGGCGCCAGGATCTTTGGCGCCGTAAGAGGCGCCAAAGAATATAGCGACGTATATAAACATCTCGGCGCCAAAGGGTCTGGCGCCGTGCTAGCTAAATATGGCGCTAGAAGGTTTGGCGCCGTGATAGCTGGACTTTCACCTAAACTGCAAAGTTCGGGCTAAGTCCCAGAGCACGACGCCACGGCCGTAAGCGCCGTATATGCATGTCACGGCGCCATGTGATTTGACGCCGTGCTATGCCACCATGGATCCTACGTGGCCACGCACGGCGCCAAAGCATATGGCGCCGTGACATGCACCCTAGGCGCCATATATTTTGGCGCCGTGGTAAGGGTCTATTTTTGCAAATCTTTTCTCCAGAGGTTTATATGTAAAAAACTTTCAAATTTTGGACTAAAAATTTTACGCTGGAAGTTCTTTGTTGCCTGGATGGAGATACCCAGAGGCGCCGTATCCCTGTGAGCGCTTGAGCCTTGATGAAGCATGGTATAGCGCCTGTACTATTCAACCTTCCTAGGCTAATTGGATGAAATAGGTGAATATGATATAAGGCCTTATTTGAAATACATAAATTTTATATGAATTTTGTAAGAAATAGCTCTAATGCTTATAGAAATGGAGAAAAATTCCTACGTTAGAAATGAGGCCTAGATCATTCCTGTAGAAATGATTTGATTGCTAGGATTAGTTTAGGCATTGGGTTCGTCTATTTTCAGATTGGATTGATAATTTCTGGTGTCAAGTATTTGTACATATCCACATATGGATTCCATTGTAAATAAATGGAACCTTTTATAAAGTGCTTTCGAACTCATTTGGGCTTGTTTGTGGTTTATGGTTTATTTTTCACTGTTTGGCATTGCAGTTGCTGGTGACTTTTTTGGTGTAATTAAATTTAAAAAATAAAAAAAATAAATTAACCCATCACGGACAATGCAAAGGAATAAGGAAAAAAAGAAAAGCCAAAAAAAGATGAAAATAAGAAACCAGAAACTAAAAGCTAAAACCCAAACGAGCGGGGAGTATTGTGGCTTTTGGCTTTTAACTGAAATGTCACTGTGGTAGCTGTTGTCTTTTTCTGAAGTATTCAATTAAACGAAAATGAATAAAAACTAGGAAAAATAAAACACTATTATATCTTATAGATAATACAAATGAACAAAAGAAACAAAAATGACACGTGTTAAAAGGTCAACGTGTTTCAAACAGCTGCTTAGCTATAGATCATCACACACTCAGACGGCGGTCTTGACTAGAACTTGCCTCTAGTATTTGCTAACGAATGGGCCACAAGGCTACAATGCATTGAGTATAAAAGTATAAACCATTGTTAGGAATGACAAGATTATCGACTTGACCGTATGCCATTCAAAAAGAAATTAAAGAAGAAAAGGATAAGACGAGAGATAAACTTTACGCCCATAGCTTGCCAGTCCCTGGCTGGCAACGGAACGGGTCCTGTTTCATTCTAAGCTGCTTAGTACTGAACAGAAAAGTGAATGGCAGTCATGGGGCCTGGAAGCGGAGCTCTGGTAATTTGCAGATTTCGGTGATAAATACTCATCTATCAATTGCTTCGATCCGCTCCGTAATTTGCCGCGAGTGTTAACTCACAGGATTGTCGAAGTGTTTAGACAGACTACTGGGCTATTCGCGAGGACCCTAGAGTAGAGTAGGGATGGATATCGAGCTAACGAGCTAACTTCTTGTATATTGAGTTTTTTTAAAAAATTGATATAATTTGATTTAATATTATTTTACGTATAATTTGAAAGTATTTTTAGAAACGAGCTAACAAGCCGAGCCGAGCCAGAGCAAAATTCAAATTCATTTAAAATCAACTCATTTTAATGTTTAACCAATTAACAAGTAAAATTGAAGCAATTTTAAACCAAGCCAATGAGCCTTACTAACGAGCTTTTTTTTCACCCTTACACCGGAGTTGCTGATGAATCGTTCACCCAACCGTAATCCGTAATCAGTTAATCACCTGCGATTAAACTAATCCATGCAATAGCTTACAAGATCTAAAGCAGGGTTTAACAAGACAGGGTTGCGCTGCAAACAGAAGAAACCTCTCCCAGTATTTCCCCATCAACCCATACAACATATTGTTTCTGATTGTTTTTAGTATGCACCCACACTTTAAATATGCAAAAGCCTTTAATTTCAAAAAAAAAATCAAAAGGCAAAAACGGACCGACTTTTGCGAAGCACACTGGAGCGACCATTCTGTCTTTTGTGCCAAAACAATTTATAAATCATATGCCGAAACCGATGAAATCAAGGGACATTATTTTGAATGCAACTACAGGCATGCGAAGAATGATAATTAGGAGGGATATACTGACCGACCTACCGGGAGAAAAAGGCTTTCTACCCCCTTCCTGTTTTGGGGCCGGTTCCGATTTTCTAAAAAGCCTTGATATAAAGTATGAGTTGGGGTTGCATACTTATAATACAATATGCTGGACAGTAACTTTCAATGATAAATATGTAGGATCGTATGGTACAATCAGAGAGGGGTTGAATTCTGAAATCAAAACCCAACACAGAGAAACAAAAGAGAAGCAAGCCTCTGTCGCCCGAGTGCTTGTTACGACCACTCATTACGACTGCTCTGTCGCCCGGCTGCTCATTACGACCACTCGTTACGACCGCTCATCCCGAACGCTCGCTCCGACCGCTTGCTTACGACCGCTCACTTACGAGTGCTCGGATCGATCGCCCACTCATTCCGATTGCTTGGCACGATCTCAGATCAACCGCCTGCTCGTTCTAATCGCTCGATACAATCTCAGATCTATCGCCTACTTGTTTCGATCGCTCGGCATGACAACAACGCATGTAGTCATGACCTCCTTTCGCCTGATGTCCCTAGCCGTTCGACCACCGCCCGAACGAGTACAAACCGAAGACAAAACAGAACACATAAAGCGGAGAAGAAAACAAGTCGTCGAAGAACTTCTTCTGGAAAGGATCTACCATTTTTCATCAAGTTCTTGGCTACAAAGCACCTCACGGCACCCCTAAAAATCTCTCTTTGAAATCCCTAAAACGCCGTACGCCAGCCTACAGCCTCCCCTACTTTTATAGGCTAGCACACAAAGCGTGTTCCACTCGAACACCTCAAAACCGTGTCCTTAACCATGGACACAAGATCCTATCTCTTCCTCAAATCAAGGGACACGTAATCCTTCCTAACACGGGTTTTAACCACCTTGTACAAGTCATGGACTCTATCCACAACTCCATACGTCACACACGACGAAGCCTCCAGGATATCCCCTCCTGTATCTCCATCATGCACCACCACCACATGCTCTCGCGTGAGCCTGATCACCTTGCGTGACATCCTGACCGCCTGGACCTCAGATTACCCCCTCCTAGTCCTGGTTCTCCTTCTCACCGACCGTAACCGTCTCTACGCCTCCATGCAGCATCCATCTTTGACCTCCACGTGCTCCAGCATGAGCTCGATTAGCTCGCGTGACATCCCGACCGCCTGAATCTCATATTACCCCCTCCTAGTCCCGGTTCTCCTCGTCACCGATCCTGGCCGCCTCCATGCCCACCTGCGCATGCAAAGACCAAAGAAGCTCTCTCCTGGTACAAGATCTCCCCACTTGACCATAATCAATACACATTAGCAAAACACACCCTTGTCTATCCCCAGACAAGAACCAAACCTTTTACGACCATCCCTCATAACGTTTACGACCTCATAGACTATCGCTAACTGGAATAGACCCTCAGACCACTAAATATGACCTCTACCTCAGAGTACTCGTAATTACTCGAAACCTACGAGTATAGACGACACTCCAACACATGACCGCTTACCATGATCATGAAACCACTTCTGTCGAGTACTAAGTCCTCCGACTACGAGTACCTCAATCCTCAAGTACCCACCTAGTATACAGCAATGACCATTCATCATCGACCATCACACACAAACTAGTCAACCATTGGCCCAACACGAGTACTCGATGTACTCGAAGATCTCAAAGTGAAGCACTCGTATCGACCATGAAAGTCTACAAGTACTGACCGTGAAGCCTACGGCAACCAATCGCTAAGCCTCCGACTACCAAAGACAGAACAACAGACTGCGAAGTCTACGAGTATCGACAAGACTGCCAAAACTATGACCATGAATGCAATCCGCAAAACCTACGACCAACAACCTTAAGACCCTTGACTATCAACCAATAAAACCTTTGACTATCGAGTACAACCACATACAAAAGGAAGAGAGGAGAGGATGTTTTTTTACCATTCTGAACACAAGATGCCATGGCCTGGGCTTGTATAGATTGTTTCCTCGGGCCTTTGTCTAGCTTTTCCTTCCTTCTTCTTTGGATCTTCACCGCGGATCTCTTCTTCGCGTACGCGTGTTAACGGTGTTAGCGTATCTTCTCTTCGTTCTTCTCCTCCTCCCCTTCCGTCTTCGCTTCCTCTTTTATCCTCTCTCTCTCTCTCCCTTTTATAGGTGCGGGCAAAGGCCATGGGCCTCGTACGCAGCTCCCACGCAGTGTCAATCATACCGTTTAAATTGAGATAAGATTCCTGATCGACTACAAATTAGTTACCTTCCAGAACTTTGCTTTCTACATCAAAAGATTTATTAAGGATTACTTCCATCAGATGGGGATACGGTGCGATTATCTTTCCAATGTGAAGACGACGCATCCCGAATCAATTTTTTCTTTCCATCCCTGGGCATATGTTTCCATAAATTAGTCACACGCCTTGCAATCAGTTGGAAACGTGGTCGTATGAGGCACGGCACCACGGTACTCGTGGTCGTGATGAGGTGCTGTGGTCAAAGCATCATAGTTGACACAACGTGGTCGTAACGGCTAGTCGACCCAAACGTACTCGACACCGTATGTGGTCGAAGACGTGGTTGTAGCCGGTGCTCGAGCAGTCGTGGTTGTAGTACATGCTCGTCTTCAATGTGGTCGTATCAGACCTTGGAAGTTCATACTCAAGTGCTTTCGACCTTGTAGCCATATGAGATATAATGCTTTATCTTAAAAATGTTTGTACAAACACTTTTCAAAAACCACGGTAATGCCAAACAAAGCCTAAGAGCCTAAGGTCTTTGGATGGTTGTAATTTGTGTTAATTAGAGGTAGTTATATGCATAAGCATATGTTAAGCCCGGTGCCTACCATCTATGGCACAAAATTAGCACACCTGTCCACTACATGTCATGAAAAGGTGGTTTACTTTTGCTAAGTACCTCTCTAAATACCTGCATTGTATATAAATAGTGCTTCAGCTGACTTTGAGATGTGGGTTTATGGTTTAAAATGTATTATAGTAGCTAAAAATATCTCTACTCTTAAAAGAAGGAGTTCAAGGTGATGGTGCATCGTACACTTCTTCTCTTTTCACTGACACGTGGGGCCTCTCCTATCTTTCTCACATGCGTCGCGCGGGCCGCTCCGCCTCGATTCCTCCGCAGACCTCACGCCGCCCTCGATTCCTCCCTCCGCAGACCTCGCTCTGCCCCCGCGCTGCCGCCGCCTCCCGCTCCGCCGACGCCTCCTCCTCCCTACCCCGCGCTGCCGCCGCCGCCTCCCGCTCCTCCGCTCCGCCGACGCCTCCTCCTCCCCACCCCGCGCTGCCGCCGCCTCCCGCTCCTCCGCTCCGCCGACACCTCGCCCTCCCCACCCCGCGCTGCCGTCGCCTCCCGCTCCTCCGCTCCGCCGACGCCTCCTCCCCACCCCGCGTTGCCGCCGCCGCCTCCCGCTCGGCCGACGCCTCCTCCTCCCTACCCCGCGCTGCCGCCGCCTCCTGCTCCTCCGCTCCGCCGATGCCTCCCCCTCCCCACCCCACGCTGCCGCCGCCTCCCGCTCCTCCGCTCCGCTGACGCCTCCCCCTCCCCACCCCGTGCTGCCGCCGCCTCCCGCTCCTCCGCTCCGCTGACGCCTCCCCCTTCCCACCCCGCGCTGCTGTCACCTCCCCTTGGTCCCTATCGCCTTCTCTCACACGGAGCAGCTTCACCATTGCCCCGCTCACGCACGTCCTATATTGTCGTGGATTTGGCGGTTGATTGCGGCAGTGGTCGTGGATCTGGACCTGACGGTTGGCGCTGGGAGGAGGAAGGGGGCAGAGGATCAAGACTCGTCCACAGCGGTGAAGCCTTGCATGAACAGCGGCAAATGTCTTCGGCTCCTCCCCCATCGCCGGCGCCTCGGGCGCCGAACCAGGGAGCACCTCCGCGCGTCGTCCGCCCGCCGCCGTGGGCCGAGCGGCAGCCCACCGTGTCCGTCGACTACGACCGCGGCCGCCGCACCGCCCGTGCCGAGGTGGATGGCGTCGGCACCGACGCCCTCCCCGCGCGCCACCGCCTCCGCGTGGAGGGTACCCGGTGGCAACGGGACTGGAAGGTGTCCGAGGCCACCGCGCGCGTGCTCGGGCTCCCGCGCGCCGACGCCCATGCCGTCGACGCCGTGCTCAACTGCTGGGCCGGCCGCTTCGCCCGCCGTAACTTCCCGCTCCTCATCCGCGTAAGCCTCTCTCTCTGTGCGCGCCTGCTTGCTACGTGTTCGATGAAATGAGTTACCGGGGCATCTATTTAGAATTAGCCTCTGCCGTGGCGCGGGAAAGATTTTTCCGCGACCATTGCGCTGTTTACCATTAGTGTGCCTCACAAATGGCTATATGGGAGAGCACGAAGCTAGTTGAACTTGCTATCTGTTTCGGTTAGTCGATATAGTAATCTGGGTATTGTGTATCAACTATCATTCCGTGCTTAATTCAAGTATTCAGACCTTGTAAGTATTTGTGGGTGCCATTGGGCTATTCGGCAGTTTTTTAAATTATAGATGATGTAGTCCATCCTTGCTCATATTAGGGAGTATTTATTGCTTGTGAAGGATTCTTGGTTGGTCCTTCGTAATCTTAGAGTTCATGGTTATCAGTATGTTTCTGATGTCATCGTTATTGTTTTTTTATGTACTTTTGTCAATAATTCCAAAAATCTAATTGTTCGTTTCATGAGAAACAGTTATCACTTATCACCGTCTTTCTTGTGGTCCAATATATTGCTTTCTTAGACAGTGTGTTGTGGTACGCCTTTACGAGGTAGTAGTAACTGTAGTTACAAGTCAGGGTTCTCATTCTGTGTACAAAACTCAAGCATCTGTAAATTCACTAACAGCAAGCTAGCCTGTCCTGCTTATAAGTGATAACACACTTACACAAAATTTGTATCACCTTTAGGAAATCACAATTGCCGGGTCCTTGCAACAAGGTGTACATGTATTCCGCTGGATGAAAAATCAGGAGAATTACTGTGCTCATAATGACATATATGGCATGATGATATGATTACATGCCAGACATAACCAGGTTGATCAAGCACGTGGCCTGTTCTTTGAGATGCAAGAATGGCGGTATGAATGTTACTAACTTATCATGACATTTTTTATGACGTAAGATTTCATTTAACTACCTTTTTTTCATGAAGAAGTCACAATAGTCCTCAAACTATTTATGTCTATCAATCTATGTACAGATCAACCAACATATTTAGTCTTGACTGCCTCATTGGCTGCTTTTCTAAATTACGAATAACTTGTTTTTGTCATATGAGTTGTATCAATTTTATTTGTTGACTTTAAAATTTGTAAAATTTTCCTATTCTTCTAGAACAAAAAGCATAATTAATGTTGTTATATTTTCACCTTTCTTACTGTACATTGTTAATCTCTTTATTGGAGATAGCCAACCTAGCATCTTGAACAGTTGTACTGTTACCATAATGCACCAGCAGGATATCTCTACTAAAATGTAGTTTACAGGTAGCTGCCATTTCTATATTTGTTTGTTTTCCATAAATGAGATAAAAAGAGGAGGCCTTTTCTACATTATCTGTTCATTCTCTGATTTCTTTTGACTTAAGTGATATTTATAGGTGCAAGCCTGATGTTGATATATACAACTCTCTGATCCATGCTCATGCTCGAGCTGGTCAATGGCGTTGGGCCATCAACATTATGGAAGATATGCTTCGTGCTGTTGTCAGTATTGTTCTCTGAGCCATTGATGTAATAATAGTTGTGTTTGAAATGCTTTGTTTTCTTGAATATGACTGAGTAGATGTGCTTTATGTGTTTAAGTTGTACTTTCCAAACTATGTTATTTAGTGTTATTCTCCTTATGATAAGTGGTAGAGTCTTTATATTTGGCCAGTGACCTTTTTTTGGCTACAGAGCAGCAGAAAAAGAGAGTCTTGATCCTTGCCTATGATTGCTTTTCAGAGCCTTAATTTCAGATTCCCGACGGTTGCCCGTGCTCCCTGGCACTGGCGCATGGGAAGACCTCGAGCCCTGTCACGATGAGCTGACTGCCATCACCACCAACACCCTCAACATTAGTAAAAACCAACTCAAATCAAAGAGTGAATCAAGTAAAATCCAAAAATTAAAAGTAAACCAATAAGGGAAGGAGTAGAGGGGATGCACGGATCCCTGCGGCCGGTGTTGAATCCGTGGTGCTAAGGGCCAAATCCGGCTGAGGTAGGCTCGAAGTGGCCAACGATGGCCAATCAGGTGAGGGCAGCGGCCAGATTAGAGGTGGCCAGGCATGAGAGGGAGGCGATCGAGCGCAATAGAGAGGGAGCTGGCTAGGAGAGCGAGTCCACAGAGTGGCACAGAGGGGAATAGCGGTGTCGGCAGAGGGGTAGCATGGAGGAGAATCGTTCAGAGAGAGAGACCAAGTAGGGAGTGGAGAGAGAGAGAGAGAGAGAGAGAGAGAAGGGAGCCAAAAAAATGGGTTGAAGCCCATTTGGTCGGCCGGCCAAACGAAAAGGGGGTAGAAGGGGGAGTATATACCACTTGTAACTACAGGATGGAATAGTTAGAACAATAACTAAATTTTAGAACCTAGGTAATAATTGTTCTTAGGTGTTCAACTGAATTAATGGTTGTCCACAAACCAAAATCTGCACATGGCAAATTAAGATCATATGCATCGAATTAAAATAGTAGTTAAGTTGCTAAAATCTGAAATTGACTAAATTAACTTCGAGAATCGCATAGGGGCGCCTTAGTATAATTTAATCTATTTTCTTCTGTATCCGAAATTTAAACCATAGAATACGTGCTAAATTGCTGGAAGGGAACTGGGTCCAGAGGAAGTATTTAATTCAAGTGAACCTGAGACCAAAATTTTCAACCAATACTCAGGCAAGCATCCTTTGAACATATGATCAGACTATCTTCTATACAACAATTATTTGTCTACTAATTTATTATCACCTTGCATAAAAAAGTGAAATCATATTTAAATCGGTTGAATGCCATGAGAAAGAGATGAAAGGATACAACGGTTTCAACTAGCATGGATATCAGATAGCCAAAAGGGTCATCGTAGATGTCACATAAAGCCCCTTAGCTATAAGATAGAAGGCAGTAATATACCTCCTGAAAGGATTTGCTGTTAGGGTAGGATTTGCTCAAAGGAATCCTCAAAGAAGTAGGTGCAATAGCTTCTCCTTGCCCCTTGGATGCTTTGATCAAGTCAATGAAGATATCATATAATGCACAGACAGCACAAGGATCTTCAACATGCTTATGCAGTGACGAAGTTTTATAAAGAGAAGATTATGTAAAACTCAATTTTATTCCTAGCTTCGCCACTGATCTATAGTATTCTTGTTTGATAGACTAATTTTAGAGTATTTCCTTTGCTCCCTATCATTTTGCAATTAGAATATGTAGTATGATAAAATTTTAAAATCCGTAGCAACGCACGGACATTCAGCTAGTACTGTAAAAAATATTAGCTTTTTTCTAATTAACCAAATTTAAAAAATAAAAAATTATATCATCACGGATAACGCAAAAGGAATAGATAAAAAAGCTAAAAATCCAAAAAATTAAATTAAGAAATCAACATGTTTTAGAAGACAGAAATAGAAGCCGTTTGGAGCTAAGTCATACACTTATACTGTGAGCTTCCCATTTTCGAGAACTGCCAGCGAGCCATCGTCACGTCTATAGATCAGAAGGCATCAGTGTGATAATCACCGGCTACTACAAGGTATTGAAACAATCTGTGTGTACTGTAACATTGATTTTGCAGCGATTGATCCAGCAAAGCCGTATGTTCACCAAAGTTTACAAGACAGTCCAAATGCACAGGACAGTACCTCGTCGCATTTTGTTCCCAGATCCTAAGGATCATCTCGATAGAAGGCATACTGTAACTGTAGCTTGGGCCTTAGGATCTATTTTTTTTTCTGTTTATAATTTTTCCCAAATAAATAAACAGAATAGTTTCTTTATTACTTTTTTGAAGCAGTTAGTTTCTTTGTTACTTTTTTGAAGCGGTTTTTTGGGACAATCAACTTATCGTCATTCGTTTCGTTCGCATAAATACCCACTCTTAGAGCAAAAATCAACAACCGTAACTATAAATCGTCAACTGTAACCGAAAAGAACATTGCCCTTTCTTTTAACATGTCGGGGATATATATATATATATATATATATATATATATATATATATATATATATATATATATATATATATATATATATATATATATATATATATATATATATATATATATATATATATATATATGCGTGTACATAAGCTAAATAGTTTTATTATATTTGATGACGGTGCTGCATAGTAGTGTCTGTTCTTTTCAGCTGCAACTGATAGATTATTGTTGTGGCTGCTGGCTTTTGCCCTAGAGCGTAAGTATGTGTGAATGAACCGAATGTTGACAAGCCATTAAGCTGTTTTGAAAATATTATCCTAATAAGCTATTTTATAAAGACAACGAAGAAATCGTTCCGTTTGTTAATTCGAGGAAAATTATAAGCTACACGTTGAAAAGAATAGGTCCGTAGTATTAACACAAACAAAATTTTATGAAATATTCCCTCCGTATAAGTTTATAGGGCGAATTTTTTGAATGGTCTTGTCCACAAATATAAGGCATATTTCATGTTTCAATAAAAATTAATGTGATGTTCATTATATAGCCTTAATAAATATCTAGCTTTATTTGATATTGTCTACATACATTGTTGTGGCTACAGACCAAACAGAGAGAGAGATGGTAGTGAAGAGTGATGAAGATAAGTGTGATGGCCTGGGTTCTCCCCATGGCTTACTCGTATATATACCTACACATTGAGGAGTGCTTTTACAGTTATACCCTTACTTCTGGTTATCCCCTCTAGGGGCAGTTATGTCATTACACATGGCCTATTCTGGGCCTTATAATCTCCTACCAGGCCTGCTGGCTTAGGTGGGGGCCATCCCTACGACAGGAGCCTCTCATGGTAAAGGGCTTCACAAGGCCGAAGCCATGTTGCCGAGTCTTTTGGCCCCCTCCGTCCCCGCGGCCTGTGAACGTTTCCAAGCTTCCGGAGCTGCGCTGTAGCCGAAGCAGACGTGCACGCTGCTGCGACGCTCGGACTTCCGGGCGTCCATGTGGTGCAGCGTGCTTGGCGTGGTGCGGGCGTTGAGGCGTCGTGACCGTTAATATGGCGGCGGACTTCCGGCGGTTGGACTTCCGCCGGTTGGTTCCCCTGCTGATGGGGGTATATATATGGCGCTGGTGGGGCGTTGCTCCTGCGTATATTGTGATAGAAGCTGTTCCCCTAAAATGGGCCCCTGCCGTGCATCAACATTCCTGGGTGACGTTGAGCGGCTTGGGGAATGTTGATGCACAGAAGGAGGTCTATTTTTCCTGGGAGCTTGATCAGCGCCGGTTATCGACAGCCAGCCGCGCTTCCTGACCCCGCACCGCGCTTCCGTAGGCGACAGCGAGGTCTGCCCTATTTTTCTTAACAGGCCTACCTACAGTCGGTGTTCCTGAGGGAGCCCGCCGGCACCACCTTATATGTTGATGCACTGTAGGTGGTCTGCTAAGGAAAACGAGGTAGATTTCGCAGGACAAGACTCCCGTCTTTGCTGCGCCCCGGTGAAGTGGACTCGCGCGCTCCGTCCCCTACCGTTCGGACGGGTGGCAGCGAAGCTGGCGCCTAGTCGAAGTGGACGCGCGCCCCTCGAACGGGTGGCAGCGAAACTGGCGCCTAGTCGAAGCAGGCGCGCGCGCTCCGCCCCCTGCCCTTCGAACGGGTGGCAGCGAAGCTGGCGCCTAAGTCGAAGTAGGCGCGCGCGCTCCGCCCCCTGCCCTTCGAACGGGTGGCAGCGAAGCTGGCGCCTAAGTCGAAGCAGGCACGCGTGCTCTGCCCCCTGCCCTTCGAACGGGTGGCAGCGAAGCTGGCGCCTAGTCGAAGTAGGCGCGCGCGCTCCGTCCCCTACCCTGCGAACGGGTGGCAGCGAAGCTGGCGCCTAAGTCGAAGTAGGCGCGCGCGCTCCGTCCTTTACCCTTCGAACGGGTGGCAGCGAAGCTGGCGCCTAAGTCGAAGTAGGCGCGCGCGCTTCGCCCCCTGCCCTTCGAACGGGTGGCAGCGAAGCTTGCGCCTAGTCGAAGTAGGCGTGCGCGCTCCGTCCCCTACCCTTCGAACGGGTGGCAGCGAAGCTGGCGCCTAGTCGAAGTAGGTGCGCGCGCTCCGTCCCCTACCCTTCGAACGGGTGGCAGCGAAGCTGGCGCCTAAGTCGAAGTAGGCGCGCGAGCTCTGCCCCCTGCCCTTCGAACGGGTGGCAGCGAAACTGGCGCCGAGTCGAAGTAGACGCGCGCGCTCCGTCCCCTACCCTTCGAACGGGTGGCAGCGAAGCTGGCGCCTAGTCGAAGTAGGCGCGCGCGCTCCGTCCCCTACCCTTCGAACGGGTGGCAGCGAAGCTGGCACCTAAGTCGAAGCAGGCGCGCGCGCTCCGCCCCCTGCCCTTCGAACGGGTGGCAGCGAAGCTGGCGCCTAGTCGAAGTAGGCGCGCGCGCTCCGTCCCCTCCCTTCGAACGGGTGGCAGCGAAGCTGGCGCCTAAGTCGAAGTAGGCGCGCGCGGTCCGCCCCCTGCCCTTCGAACGGGTGGCAGCGAACCTGGCGCCTAGTCGAAGTAGGCGCGCGCGCTCCGTCCCCTACCCTTCGAACGGGTGGCAGCGAAACTGGCGCCTAGTCGAAGTAGACGCGCGCGCTCCGTCCCCTACCCTTCGAACGGGTGGCAGCGAAACTGGTGCCTAGTCGAAGTAGACGCGCGCGCTCCGCCCCCTGCCCTTCGAACGGGTGGCAGCGAAGCTGGCGCCTAAGTCGTAGTAGGCGCGCGTGCTCCGCCCCCTGCCTTTCGAACGGGTGGCAGCGAAGCTGGCGCCTAATCGAAGTAGACGCGCGCGCTCCGTCCCCTACCCTTCGAACGGGTGGCAGCGAAGCTGGCGCCTAGTCGAAGAAGGCGCGCGCGCTCCGTCCCCTACCCTTCGAACGGGTGGCAGCGAAGCTGGCGCCTAAGTCGAAGCAGGCGCGCGCGGTCCGCCCCCTGCCCTTCGAACGGGTGGCAGCGAAGCTGGCGCCTAGTCGAAGTAGGCGCGCGCGCTCCGTCCCCTACCCTGCGAACGGGTGGCAGCGAAGCTGGCGCCTAGTCGAAGTAGGTGCGCGCGCTCCGTCCCCTGCCCTTCGAACGGGTGGCAGCGAAGCTGGCGCCTAAGTCGAAGTAGGCGCGCGCGCTCCGCCCCCTGCCCTTCGAACGGGTGGCAGCGAAACTGGCGCCTAGTCGAAGTAGACGCGCGCGCTCCGTCCCCTACCCTTCGAACGGGTGGCAGCGAAACTGGCGCCTAGTCGAAGTAGACGCGCGCGCTCCGTCCCCTACCCTTCGAACGGGTGGCAGCGAAACTGGCGCCTAGTCGAAGTAGACGCGCGCGCTCCGCCCCCTGCCCTTCGAACGGGTGGCAGCGAAGCTGGCGCCTAAGTCGTAGTAGGCGCGCGTGCTCCGCCCCCTGCCTTTCGAACGGGTGGCAGCGAAGCTGGCGCCTAGTCGAAGTAGACGCGCGCGCTCCGTCCCCTACCCTCCGAACGGGTGGCAGCGAAGCTGGCGCCTTTGCCCTACGAACACCGCCGTGTGGGTGGTGACTTGGGGTCTTTGATGCGGCCTTGCGCTGTACGGGTTCCTGGAATCACGCCGGCCCCTGGTCTGCCAGGGTTAGGTTCCCGTACCGTGCGACCCAACGCGCCCGGGGCACGCGGCGGCCTGTGACTGGTGGTTGGCGGGATGTGGACGGTTGCGTGTTTGCAGCCGCTCGCCTCTTCCCTAGGGAAGGGGGACACGGGGCTGGCAGTAAATGGCGCCTGTGTTCGTGACCTTCCAGCGCTGAGTGGGGCGTTGCGCTGGATGAGCGCTTGTACGACCGTGGTTGCACCTCGTGCCCGGACCGCCGCGACCCTTCGCTTTCAATTATGGGGAATCATGTGGGGCGGGCCTTTACACCGCTGCGGTTGCATCCGACACGCGTATCGTCGCGGCGCGAACGTCGACGTCTCCGGCTACCGCGCCTGCATCGGCGCCCGCGTCCGCCGCTGCTGATGCCGAAGCCCTGGTACTCATACGACGCTCCGGCCTGGCCGCCTTCTTTCCCTTCGCCGCCGCTGAAGAAGCTTTTTTCGGTACCATCCTTCTTCTTCGGTCTTCAGGCTTGTCCTCGTCCTCCCCACGGACGGCGCCAACTGTTGTGGCTACAGACCAAACAGAGAGAGATGGTAGTGGAGAGTGATGAAGATAAGTGTGATGGCCTGGGTTCTCCCCATGGCTTACTCGTATATATACCTACACATTGAGGAGTGTTTTTACAGTTATACCCTTACTTCTGGTTATCCCCTCTAGGGGCAGTTATGTCATTACACATGGCCTATTCTGGGCCTTATAATCTCCTACCAGGCCTGCTGGCTTAGGTGGGGGCCATCCCTACGACATACATGCATTAAATATAGTACTTAGATATAATAATTAGGGATAATCTAGTTATTTTTAATATCTACTTGGTCTATGTGTTCAGAAAAAATATGCCTTATAGACTTAGACGGAGAGACTATAAAATGGTACAATAGAACATTTTGAACAAAATTATCTCCGCCATTACAGGCTTGTAGGTTGATAGGATAGGTGCTGGCACTGCAAAGGTATGGCCTGTTCTTTTTCACTTCGGCTTATGGCCTTTGACTATGGTTTTTGACCTTTTTGCCTATTGATGAGAGATAGTAAAAAGTAAAAGAAACCCACGTGCGGTTTTGACCGATATAAATAAAGTCACTACAGTGTGTACTGTAATTAATCTACAGATCCTGTCTTGAAAATACATTTTATTTAAAAATTAGTTACGATAGGAAAAATAAAAAAGTTTTTTAAAAAACTGAAAAAAAAAAGACGGCCCACTTGTCTGGGAAAAGGGCGGAGGGGGATTTCGTGGCAGTCCATGCCTTGTTTTGTGCGTCGAACTTGATTTCGTGGCAGTCCATGCCTTTTTCTGTGTGTGTGTGATCGTTTTGGCTTCAGCTTTTAGCTTTCGGTTTATTTTTCACTATTTATAAATTTTGTCTTTTTCTGAACTTTTGGCTTTTTGTTGAGCTTTTTTGCCGTTCTTTTTTCCCGTATTTGTTTGTATTATATGTAATGGGCTAACATATTTTTTATATTTTTTAATTTTTTTTAAATTTAATTATACTAAGGGCCTGTTTGTTTCAGCTGTAGATTCTGAGAAGTAGCTGGTGAGTATCCAGCTAGTCAGAATCTAGAGAAGCTGGATAACCCCAGCTTCTGGCTACTAGTTCATTTTCTGGATTCTGTAGCTTCTGGCTACTTAGAATCTGGATGAAAATCTGGACTGTTTGGGGGAGCTGCAGATTCTGGGAGTAGCTGCAGCTTCCAAAAGCTGAAACAAACAGGCCCTAAATAAGTCTCTGTTAGCTACAGTGTTTTTTCAGCCAACTACAGTACTTTTCAACCATAAGCCACAAAAAAAAGCCCAAATGAGCTCCACTAAAAGTGGTTGTAACTGGAACAGGACGTTACAAATGCCCATATGTCTTCCCTTGCCATCTGGTACTACCAGCTCCTAAATCCCAAAATCACGTGGCCATGTGAAATCATTGTGCACATCACGTTGCTGAGGCAGAAGCACCGGTCCAGCTCGCGTGCGTGCATGCGATGCGATGCCCCTCGATAGCATCAGAGGAGTCACTGAACCGCAAATATACCCGTGGATGGGATGCCCACCCGCATCGCAGCTGGGTTCGCGACTTTTCGGACAAATGGATTACGTGCGCATTTAACGCCGTGTCGAGAGAACGGCCAAGAACAGCTCCAGCCTGATCGCCTGACCGCAGCAACAAGCATTATAGAAGAATCATAAAAGGGGGGGAAATATCTCAAGAACAGGGGGATCGTGTAAAGCTGTCTCATCTGTTAAATGTAAGTGGTTTAGAGTAGGTCGATGAACGTCAGGAGACAGTTAATACGACAAGTGATTCTTCTAGTACGTAAGCATGTAGCTTTTCCACACCTAGTAGATCTCTTGATTTCTCATCAAAAAGTGGTGATGCAGGCATGCTTGTAGATAGGGCTTTGTATGCCAAGAATCTCGATCCCCGCCTCTGGTAGCTAGGAGGATTGGATTGGGAGATTCTTCCAATACAAAGTCCTACCCAGCATCTACTAGTTACAGGTCAAAAAGAAGTAGAAAAACACGAGAAGGAAGCAAGAAGACGAAAGGTTGGTCCATCCATGCATGAGCATTGAACAGCGTTGAAGCACAGTCAAGCACACACGTGGTCACCGGTTGTGGAGCGGATCCGGGCAGCTCGGGATCCGCCGCTTGCTCTCGTCCTCCGCGGACCCCGCCGGCGGCAGCCGCACGGACGCGGGCACGGGCCGCGTCCCCACGAGCGGCACTGCGTTCCTCGGCATGGCCCCGCGGCCGCCATCGTGGCTGCGGCGGTGGCCGTGGTTCTGGCTCCTCGCCTCGCCTCGCGCCGCCCCGTGCGGCACCGCGCGGATGGCCTCCGCGCCTCGGCAGCCGATCGCCACCGCCAGCAGCAGCAGTACCAGGAGCGCCCGCGCCAAGGCACCCACACCCCCGCCGCGGCGCGCGGGCTTCATCAACAGCCGGACGAGCCGAAGGCGTCTACTCGCCCGCACACGCACGCCACCGGAGCAAAGAAGATGGAGTGAGGCCGGCCGGCGTGATGCGCGCGGGTGCGTTTAATTTGCGCGTCGCGATGGCAGGTTAAGCTAGCTACGAGGCGCGCGGTGGGAAGTGGGCAGCCCGTGACCGCGAGGAGGAGGAGGTGAAGGGAGCGAGCAGGTGGTGGGGCGGGGGTACGGGCCGCGGCGAAGGCGGGGGCGTGTCTGCCCGGCGCAGCTTCTCTGACTTTACGAAGTAAAGTCACAGCGTGACTTTACTTCGTAAAGTCCATCCATTTAGCGATCAAGGGCTCAGATCAATCCAGTATTTTCTGATTTTTGTACTTCTAATTTTTAGCTTTTTTATTTTTCATCTTTTTCTAGTTTTTTCTTTTTTCTTATATTTTTTATATTATATGTGTTAAAATAACATATTTTTTAATTAAAAAAATAGGTTATTTTAACACAGATAATATAAAGAAATATAAGAAAAAAGAAAAAGCTAGAAAAAGATGAAAAATAAAAAAACTAAAAATTAGAAGTAAAAAAATCAAAAAATACTGGAATGATCTGAGCCCTTAATCGCAGGATGGACGGACTTTACGAAGTAAAGTCACGCTGTGACTTTACTTCGTAAAGTCAGAGAATCCCGAGCGGTGTCCGCCTGCCTGCCTGCGACGCGAGCGAGCCCAGCTGCGATTTTTTAATATCCGCAAGGACGGAGCAAGCCGTGGACGCAGCTAGCTCGGTTTCTGGGCGTGGCTGTAGGTAGCTGCGGTGGTCGCAGGAGCTGCCTGCTAGCTTAGCTTGTCAGAGTGCGAGCGAGGTGAAGGGACGTGGCAATAGGGAAGGTTCAGGAGGCGTGACGGTCAGGCCGCAGCGTTGCAGTGCGGGTGTCCAATGGAACTATCGCCGTGGACTGCAGACCTGGCGCATGCATGGCATGCACCTGATCCTGACCTCTCGCTCTCTACCTACCACTGCTACAGAAAAAGTCATCATAGACGATTCAGAAACGTCATCACAGATGGTTTTCTGAACCATCTGAATTTATGGGTCAATAATAATCGAAGGTTATCACAGACGGATATCGAACTGTCTGTGATATTGATATATCACAGACGTAGCAATATGAAGCAACAAGCATCAATAATAGAATCAATAACATTCTAAACATGAATATGTATCAATTAAGACTAGCAACAAGCTCAAGTTTTAATTGATTAATTTGTGCTCTCAAATTGTAGGGTTGCACAAGATTAATCTTGGCCGTCCCGCTACTAAATCATATACTCCTCCTTGATTAGTTATGCCAAATAATGAATTCAGTCATTTGAGCTCTAGATACAAACTCTACAATCTCAAGATCAATATATCCAGCATGCATATATTCAGACAGAGGTATTTAATGAAGCAAATCCATCCAAATACAAGTTAACTTTCACTCAATGAATTAGTCTTTAACTTGTCAAAATTAATTCCTAACAGATCAGTATATGGATTTGCTATAATATGAAAACAGCAAGAACCAAATGGCACAAGAACAATATATCAATGTCTAGAGAATGTCTTCCAGAGTACAAACTTAATTGTGGTAACAGAGTTGACAGTAATTAGAGCTCAAAGACTAATTTAACCAATCTCAGTATATGATTTATATCATCATCGAGCAACAACCAATCCCACAAGCAATCTATGTCTCCCAGTGCACAGCCCACACAGATTGCATACAAAAATCACATACTCACTTACAAGACCGGTGATATTCGAAATCACCAGAAGAACAGGGGCTAGGGGAGGCGGCGGCGAGGGCTTGGGGAGGCGACGGCCCGGGGAGGCCGCGGCGGCAACGACGGGCTCGGGGAGGCGGCGGCGACGGGCCCGGGGAGCCGGCGACGACAGGCTCGGGGAGGCGGCCGGCGAGGGCTCGAGGGAGGCGGCGGCAAGGGCTCGGGGAGGCAGATCGGGATTTAGATATAGAATAACTGCAGAATACACAGAAAACCCTAGCCAGAGGGTATATATAGGGGATTATCACGGACGGTTCTAAGTTTAGAACCGTCTGTGATAAGCCTACTATCTCAGACGGTTCTAAACTCAGAACCATCTGTGATAAGGCAGTTTACGAATAGTCTGTGATATTAATGTATGAGACGGCGGTTATATACGAAGCGTCACGGTCTGTGATATTAATGTAAGAGACGGCGGTTATATACGAAGCGTCACTGGTGGTTTCGAATATGAATCGTTTGTGATAATGCTTATATTTGCACGCACTATTCCATTGCTTCGATCTAAACTGTCCTCTCTCTCTCATCTTGTTCGATCATCACCACATTTCTCAACAATGACATCTAAAATTTTGTTCATCTCCATCCTCTCATTTATCCATCATGAGTTGTTCGGCCGCAACCTTACACAGGCGGCCAACAATTTACGTCTGGAGCAGTTCCTCCGCTCACGCCCTGCTCTCCTTCCTCGACTCGCTTCCAATATCGTCCGTCAACTAGACCTCATTATCCGCCGTCGACGGAGGTGTCTCTTGCTGCTCACGAAAAGGAAACCGCCCTTAGCCTTGTTCTTCTCTACAATGTCCACAAAGCGGAGGAAGCTCTTGCGGAAGTGCAGAGTGTGATAGATAACCTTTCCGATCAAGCAGAATCGGTCGATTCTGTTGAAGTTTATCATGGCATCCTCTTTGAGATTATGGGCCATGCTAATGATTTACCCAGGCTAGAGGAGGAAGTGGAGAGGGCAAGGACAATCTTCACGACATTCGAGAACTCAGCGGCTGATCCTCCAACTCCAGAAGTTGAAGAAGAAGCATATGAAGCCCAGAAGATTAAAATCTGGGAATCTCTTTTTCTCTTAGATTTGTAATAAATTAAATTTGCCTTGAATTAAAATCTAGGAATCTCTGTTTGTCGAACTTTTGTAATGAATTAAATCTGTCTTGAATTAAAATCTGGGAATCTCTGTTTGTTGGACTTTTAATTTGGAGGCCGTCTGTGGTGTTTGTGGTGGGAAAAAGGAGTATCATGGACGGTTTATGTTTAAAAACCATCTGTGATAATTTGGAATATCACAGACGGTTTATAATAAAAACCGTCTGTGATATTCCATTATCACAGACGGTTCAACGGTAAGAACCGTCCGTGATACTCCTTTTTGCAACCACAAACACCACAGACGGCCTCCAAATTAAAACCGTCTGTGATAGTGTACGTCACAGACGGTTTCACAAAACCGTCTGTGATTTGGCGTCTAGTATTAGGCTTTCTGTAGTAGTGTACGTACGTATCCCATGAGCATGAATAGATGGATGATTCATGCCATGGTCTGGTAGAGGTGTGAATGAGGATGTGTCTGGTTTATGCTCATGGATTGAATAATGGGCACCCTAATAATGGGCACCCTAATCTTTGATCACATCCTATACATTTTTTTTGTTAATTTTTGAGCATGTGATCTAACTTCATTCAAAATCTTTGAATTAGAGTATATATTTTTTAAAACTATGTGTTTCAATTGAATTGTTATATATAGGTATATACCATAAAACTAGAACTTTAAAATATACCTGAATTTAGATTGAATTCATGGACACTCACACTATAGTGTCCTATTTTGGTGTCCATATACGTAGAGAGATAGAAACAGAGAGAGAATGGAGTCCCTTCGGTACAATCTTTGTTAATTCGCCGTTGAAGAGTCCAACCCCAACCCTGCTGGCTGCTGCTCGTTTTTTCCACGTCGAAACGGGAGAGTGCCACGACAAGGACCTTAATTTCCCCACGGTTGACACCGCCCGATACGCCAACACCTTGTCGCTCCCGCGGTCGCCATCCCAGAACAACCGACCCGTCGTACTTGATCAAGAAAAGATATGTACCTTTTCGGGAGCGAGGCGCACCTAATTTTTGGAGCCTACCACAGGCAAGGCGAGGCTGTATGGAAAGCTGGGGAGACCTGGGCTCCCGCTTGGGGATGGTAAAAAGGCGACGGGTTTATAATAAGCGCGGAGAGGTGCTGTGTGCTGCCGGTGCTTGGTGTCTGCGCGCGGTTTTGGCCGCTTGCGTTCGTCTCCATCTCCCCCGTTCCCGTGTCGTTTTGGGCGCCGCGGCCTCCGGGCTCCGGCCAACCGCACAAAATGGGAGGGCTGCTTGCCTCCTCACTGACTTTTACGACGGTGGAGTTGCTATGCTAACACTTCGGATTCAACATAATTTTTTTATAGGAATTGAACTGTCTCACTAGGGTCTTGTTTAGAACACAGATGAATCGATGATTTGCCTTATCTTTTATTAAAATAATAAATGATGTCTCATTGATATGCAGATTCTAGCCTTGTATGTCAGTAAGATATTACGAAGTATTTTATTAAGTAGCAAAGAAAGAATCTTCCATGAAGCCTTAGATCATTTTGTCTCAATAGGCACTACTAGTACTCGCTCCTCGAAAACGTACTGTGTTTTATATACTCATCAATCTCCCATTCGAGTGTAGAATTTTCTCTATTTTTGTGATAATTGAACTACTTTCTACGTTGAAATTTATATGCTCAAACGGGCCTAAATGAGTAGCTAAAGAATGGTGTTAGTTTGAAAATTTTCGTCAAAAATAACTTTTAAGAGGTGTTTATAATTGCAATCTACATTTAGTTATCAGTGACGTACAATAGTAAAGCGAGATAACATTGGTAAAATGTACACCTACATGGAAAAAGACAGAATATTAGGAATAGCAATGCATTACGCATCCAATGGTGTCCGGGATGTTGGACGGTGAGATCAAGATTTGAGATACTATAAATTTGGCAAAACTACACTATTATTATCAAAAGTGATAATTAATTATATGCAACTGAATAAAGTCCACTTCCATAAAATACCACTAAAAAACACTCTCTCTATTATATGCCACTGAATTGCATCGAAATTCAATTATATGCTACTGTCGTTAGTTGACCCGTTAGGGGAGGCTATTATCTTACGAAAAAAGACCAAAATGCCCCCTCCAAAAGACCATGACCCAATTTATTTAAAATAACAAAATTCTCTAAAAATTATGAAAATTCACAGGGTGTTGTTTAACATATCAGTGAGCTAGAAAAAATATTTCAAGGCACTGTTCAAAGAAAATTTTTAGATTTTTAATTTAAATGCTAATATAGGCTACTATTTACAAACAGAGACTAAATAAGGTCTAAAAATTCTTAAAAAAATCTCACATGCTTCTAAGATGCCACATAGCTTCCAAAATTATTATTTTGCATTTTTCTACAATGACTTTGTCCCGGTTTACAACATAGCTCAAATAGGTTGATTTTGGATTTGAATTTCAAAAGTGGACCAAATGGAAAGGTCAGTTCATGAAATTTTATATTTGAGTTTTACACTACCCAATGATCCACCAAAAAAATTTAAGTATTTTTGGCTAAGTCAATTTTTCTTATATTTAATGTTTATCATAGGGACATATTTTGAATTAAGTGCAAAATCATCTTTTTTTTCAGATCCAAATGGAGGCTAACTGATGGCAATAGCATATACTTAAAATTTTGGTGCAATTCAATGGTATATAGTAGAGAGAGTATTTTCAGTGGTATTTTGTAGAAACAGACGCTATTCAGTGGTATAAAATTAATTATCTTTGATCAAAACTATCACGAAACCACAATTTTAAGCGCTTGTATCACAGAACTACACCTATATTGACAAAACGTTTTACAAAACTACACTTCTGTTATATGCCATGACCTGACATTCTAGACCCACCAGTTAGACACACATAGTCAAAACACATCGTTTTGTTGGCGTGGAGTAATTTGCCACACGGTGGCACATCATTTAGCTAAGGTGGCATGGTTGGGCCACACCAGCTTTCGCCGCTGGACCGAACCAAGCCTTAGGGACCGTTCTTTTTGACTTATGGTTTATACAGTAACTAGCTTTTAAACGGAGTATTTTTAAAAACAGAGTCTATAAGTCGATTGTAGTAGACACTGTACCGACTTCATTTATATTGTTCAAAATCACCCACGAATGTCTCTCTCATAACAGGCAGAATTGAAAAAATTCCAATAATAAGCTACAACTCAAAAGAACGATCCCTTATGCTCCTCTCCTGGAAGCCAAACGCCAAGGCACAGAAGCTAGGAGTTGCTGCCTCGCGGAGGGTCTGGCCGGGGAGCGCACGACCAGAGTGGCCATCCATCTTCGGTTAAGCCCTTGTGAACCTTCTACTTTGAGTTTATGTGGATTTGGTTTACTGCGCTGGCTCGGTGGTTGCTGTTTCACTTGAATTTCATGGGAAACCTTTTTTATGTGAATTCTTGGTCCTGTGAGATAGATGGAAGGCGTGGGTTAGTGTAATTTATAGGATTATTCAAGACTAAAAATCCAACAGATTTCTACTACTAGATCGATCCAAATCTGCACCACAAAACGAAACCCAAAACGCTAGGGGACTCTCGTACTCACCTTGCCCATAACCAAAGTTTAGTCGCCGTCATCCAATGGCGCCGCTGCGACGCCCCTTCCCCTGCCCCTAGGGGTGGAAACAGATTGAATACAATCGAATAGTCTCAAATACGAATACGGATCCATATTTTTAAAGCGAATACGAATACGAATTCGAATATTCTTAAATACGGATACGAATATTCTCGAATACGGATTTTCTCATATATGAATATCGAATAAAACGGATTCCTAGCGGTTTTGCCGATTTTTCACTGGTTTTTGACCAGTTACTGGTTTTAAACCGCCTAAGTTCAAATTTTGAATCACAAAATTTGTATGGATTTTTCATAGGTTCTAGAAATGGATCGAATACAAATACGGATACGAATATTCTCGAATACGAATGCGAATACGAATATTCTCAAATACGGATATGAATATTCTCAAATACGAATATGAACATATTCGAATACGGATTTTGCTTACAACATTCGCGTTTTCTCGAATACAAATATCGGATAAGATGAATTATCCGTTACCATTTTTCACCCTACCTGCCCCTTCCACCCGGCTCCATGAAAGAAGCTTGGATTTGGCACTTGTGCGTCTATGGTGAAGAGTTTGGAGCGAGGAGGACAGATGGTGCTCCTTACTCGCTTTGTTCGGCCTACAACGCACACCAAGCCAGCCCGCTTGGAGCCAATTCTGCTCCCGTGTATCCCCATCGTGTTAGTTTTGCCTTCTGTAGTTCTGTGTGTCGCGTCACCTTCTCCCCGCGTGCCCCGTCTGCTTCGTGCGTGTGTGTGGGATGCCTCTATGCTTCCGGGAGAAAGGAACCCAGACAGGGCTGGTTCTGCTGCACCGCTCCACGCGGGCATATGATGTGCCGAGTCTGTCCAGCGTGCCAAATTGAGCCATGTTGGCAAAATGGTTCCGTCATGTATCTGTGCATCTGATTGATGGGTCCGGATTGTCAGTTCCTCGGATAGAATGGAAATATGGTTTGGTGTAGTAATACTATATTTTTCGAAATTTACTCTTTTTGATAAGAAAAGATCACGGAGCAGACATCGTTTGCCTCCCAGGTACATAGGTACGTACCGCAACATTTCAACAGAGGCACCTTATTTCTTTCGGCTACAAACCGGACGTAGCAGTACTGCCACTAGTAGAATAAAAAACGGTTCAACCTTAAGGAAGTGAGACCTGAGTAAAAGTTTCGACTTCCAACGCAGGTGATGGGTCAGAAGGACGGAAGCGATGACTCCGAGAATGACGCTGTGCGAGCCTGCAAAGAGGGATTTGTCATCTAGCATTTGGAATGGTATCGCTGGTTGCTTGAGTTTGAGTATAGTTTTTGTTCTTTTATTTATGGGAACAGGCTGACACCGGCGCCCTGTTGTGCAGTTTGCTGACTTGCTCTCTCCCAAGTCAGAGAAACATGCCGTAAAGACACGTGTAACATCCCAATTTGGGGTTGCCAATTTGCTTGATTCGGAAATTTACAAATTGTGTTGAATTCAGAAAGTACAATGCAAATTCAATCAAAAATTCAAAATTTTCAAAGTTTCAAACCTCTCTTGGGCCGATCAAAACCCACCATACCTCCAGCCTAGCCTAGAATGGCCCAAGATGGCCTACGCCGCCCGGATGTGCTCTAGTCATGTCGGCACATGTCTGTGTCGCGCCACGCAGGCCCTGTGCCACTCGCGCTTGCCGCATGTTCCAGGATTCTTGCTGTGTCACCATGTCGCTTCGGCCCTGTGACACCCCGTCTCAGCTCTGCATCACCTCCCATTCGCCGGAGCCACCATTCCCCCCTCCTTTCTCCCCCAAGCCACATCGTCCCATCACTTCCACTCTGTAGCTTCTTGCGTTGCGTGCCTATGATGACATTCGACTCCACACTGCGCCAATCCTCCCATTTGCGCCTGCCTGGGTCCTCTGTCGGCAATTGCCTCGGTCACTAACATGTTGTGACGAAATAACAGGCACACGTGACAAATCCACCAACAGGGGGCATCGTTTGTTAAGACTAATGCCAACGAACTCTTCAGAAGGTTACTCCTCCATTGGGGGGGCCTTGTGAAAGATGGAGAGCAGATTCTAGTTTGTCTGTGTTGCCATTCACCACATCCAAATTGTTTGGCAAATCCTCTACAACGATTCTCCTTTGCATCACCACTTCCAACGACCGGACCTAAGACGCGAGCACAACATCTTTGTATGTGTCCCAATCATCGTCAGACAAAATTGACACCAAATAGGTGTGCACCTTACAACCCATACCTGCATCATATCGCCCCTGTAGTCCGACAACAACCCTGAGCTTATCCCATCCAAAGGTCAACTTAATCCTAGTCAGAAGAGTTCGACAGTTCGGTGATTGGTGAAACAAAAGAACGGTCACTTTCATACCACTAAAATCGACATCACTACCCATTTGTCTAATTGGCCCACTGGTAAATACACATACATATTTATCCATCTACATCCAACAAAATATTACAAAGTACCAAATCAGAAAAATCACACTGGAGGGACATGATAATCTATTATTACCTCCACCAGTTCGAGGAGGCTGACGTAGGAGGAGGCCACTGCTGGGAGGCTGATGTGGACTGGAGGTGGGCGGCAGGGCCGCCTAGATTGGAGGCGAGAGACGTGGCCACCAGGACTGCAGGCGGGCAGCGAAGGAGGAGGGCAGGGCCGGTCGGGACTAGAGGTGGGCAGTGAAGGAGGCAGAGGACGCCGCCGGGAGGTCGGGGAGGATGGGGCCTGCGGAAGCTAGCGGTGGCGATGATGGATTTGGGAGAGGAGTGATGAAGCTTTGGGAGGAAGAGAACGTGGGGAAAATAGGAACTAGAGAGGCGCCGACTTAAGTCACCCCCTGTCACACCAAGTCTCGTGGCGTGACCATAGTGCTTGTCACGTCATGAGTTATGGCGTGACAGATGCCACGCAAGCCATCCACGCTGGCACGTCGTACGGCCGAGGGCTTGCATGGTAACTTTGACCACACCTCTATGGGTGACATGATAGAACGTTTGGCAACTCCACAGGTGGTGGCGTGGCTAAAAAGGTTATAATTAAAAATAAAGTTCGTAAGGATTAACTTTAAAATGTTAATAAAGAAAGGATTAAATAATCAAAATTTCAGAAAGGTAGCAGTGTGAACTGAAAAGCAGATGAGGAAGCTGCGGTTGCATGTTTCTTCAAGTCAGCAATGCAAACTTTTGGGATTGGCCTAGGTGGTATCTTTTATTTATGATGTTTGGCATCTGTCAACCGCACGTGTTTGTATCACCCATCTGAGCTTCCTCTGAGCTACCTCTCGGCGATCTCATGCCAGCACTGTTTTTTTATACTATGATTTATAGATTTTGTCTATATTTTTTGATACAATGGTAGATATTAGAGACGTCGACGGTGAATTTGATTTTGGATTTAAAAAATCACTTGCAAAAATAGATTTGACAAACCGTTTAAAAAAGTATCCTATTTATTTCTACTTCTAAAGAAACCAAAACCAAAAATCATTAAAAAAAAAGGGACATCATCTGGCGCAGCATTGAGCTGTTCCTGACAGTGCCCCTACCACATCTACCCCGTTGCTTTTACCTCGCAAAAGAATATCTACCACGTTGCCCTGCTCAACCTGCATGGGCATGCCCAGTAGTTCTGCCTTAAGCCAGACTGGCTCACAGCGACTCCCGCACGTTGCCAGCGTAGCCGCGTGATCTATGTCGTCTCTGTAATTGCTCGCTGCCCATCTACTGCTACTAATGCCTAATTATGATGCTGCTCGATTGAGTTAAAATAAATTAGTTTATAATTAAAATTATATTGTAATTGGTTAAAACTATACTGTAACTGATAGTAACTCATTTGGCGTAACTAAAATTTAAAAATGAAAGAAAAAACATATTAACCAATCGCAGACAATGCAAACGAATACGGGAAAAAACCCCGGAAAAAGCTCAAAAAAGCCAAAAAGCTAGAAAAGAAGATGTTGTAGGGGTGGCCCCCACCTAAGCCCAGCATGCCTGTTAAGAGAGTGTAAGGCCCAGGATGGAGCATGTATAGTGATATAAGTACCTTTGAGGGAGGTACTCATGTGTAAGGGTATAATTGTAAAGGCACTCCCCATGTGGAGGAATATATGTAGGGCATAGGCCATGGGAAAAGCCCGAAGCTATTCATTGACTCAACTCCCTACTACCATACTCTCTCTCTGTTTGGTCTGTAGCCACAACAGTTGGCGCCGTCCGTGGGGAGGACAAGAACAAGCCTCCGGCTTTGAAGGAGGATGGCACCAAAGAAAGCTTCATCGTCGGCGGCGAAGAAGAAAAGGGCGGAAGTGGCGAAATCTCGCGTCAGCACTAGGGCTTCGGCTTTAGCAGCCGCAGGTACGAGCGGTGATGCAGGTGCGACCGGGGACCCCGCCATCGACGCGACGACCAACCCCGCCAGCGACACAACGCCCAACCCCACCAGCACCGCCCCGACGACCAACCCCGACGATGGCAGCGCAGGCGCACCCGTTTTTTCACCCGGCGCAGAGGCGGCGAATGGCCCCAGCGGCGACGCGAACCTCGTCACCAGCTCCAGGGTCCTCCAGGACAACGCGGCGGGCAACTCGGTCGCGCAGGCCGTGGTCACTGCCGCACCGGCAGCACCGCCAAGCGCACCGACGGCCCCAGCCACGCCCGCGATGGAGGCTGCCCTACTGGCGGCCCTCAGCGCATTTCAGCGGGAGCTAACAGACCTCCGTGGAGCCGTGCAGGACATGCAAGAGGCTCGGAGCCAACACGCCCCCCCGGCGGTGGCATCCGAACCCGCTCCGGAGAGGGCGGATAGTCGCGACGCCCCTACGTCTAGCTGCGTCCCACTACGATGCGTAGATCCGGAGTCCCCGCTCTCTGCGGGCCTACAGCAGGCGGCATGGACTGAAGATTTCAAATTCCCGAGCGTCATCGAGGCCTACAAAGGCGACTCCGACCCGCAGGAGTTCGTGCGCGTGTACGAGACCGCTATCGAAGCCGCTGGCGGAGACGGCACCACGAAGGCAAAAGGACTCCCCCTCGCGTTACAAGGGGTGGCGCTGTCCTGGTTCTTCACAATTGAACCACAGTCCATCTACGCGTGGGAACAGATCCGTGACTAGCTCTACAACAACTTCCAGGGAAACTACGTCGAGCGTGTCGATGCGGACCAGCTCTTCGCGGTCAAGCAAAAACCCGAGGAAAGGCTCCGGGACTACTTCAAGCGCTTCGCGAAAGTGCGCTGCCAAGTCAAAGACGTCAACGAAACAACCGTTATCAACGCAGCAATACAAGGCCTCCGGCTGAGACCAATGGCCGAATACAACGCGCGCAAGCCCATTAAGACGGTCAGGAAGCTCTTCGACAAGATGGAAGAGTACGCCAGAGCGGAGGAGGACGCGCGGAGGCGACACGGTGACGACTCCGACACCAACAAGGAGGAAGGCTCGGCAAAAAGTGAAGGCTCGCCGAAGCAGGGCTCTTCGAAAGGTAAGCGCAAGCAAGAGCAGCCGAAGGCCGCCTCCGAACGCAAGTACCCCCAACACAATGACCCGCCAGGCGACAGGCCCAAGCGCGACCAACGCAAGTCCAGAAACTCGTTACGTCTTTGACATCGAGGGCGGCTCCGAAGACAAAGCCTCCGCAGGTCGCGGGGGCAGAGGGCGCCGAGGCCGAGGACGGGGACGTGGCCGGGGTCGCGACGACAGAACCCGCGAAGAGTACGGCGACCAGCACCATAGGCAGTGGTGCGAGATCCATGGCCGAGGCAACCATGACACGCGTGCTTGCGCCACTATCGTAGCGCTACGACAAAGCGTCGCCAGGGACAAAAACCTGGATACATGTGCGCCCGTTGTGGCCCACGTCCAACACCCCCAGGACCAAGGAATACAGCCCCAGGAAGGCCTCCTGCGAATTCAGGCACATGTGCAACAACCTCGGGAGGGCCTCCTGCAGTTACAAGCCCCGGAAGGAGCCCAGCGCAGGATCATCAACGTCATTTCTGGAGGCTCCTCGCTGGAGTTCGCCTCGGCACGACAACGGAAGGCTTATGCAAGGAGGCTGCACCACGTCGCGGCATACCCAGCGCAGGCGCCGCCGGAATGGGCACAACACGAGGTCACATTCACGCCCGCCGACGTCGAGGGCGTGGAGTTTCCCCACCAAGACCCTTTGGTCATCCGGGTCCTTGTAGCCGGATGCGAAGTCAGGCGCGTCCTAGTCGATGGAGGAAGCTCCGCGAACATCCTGTTCGCCGCGGCCTTCGACCAAATGGGGATCCCTCGGAGCCGATTGGGCCCTTCAGGCATCCCGCTACAAGGATTTGGAGGGCAGCCTTTGCGCGCTTTGGGCCAGATATGCCTCCAAGTCTCCTTCGGCCAAAACGACAACGTGAGGAGCGAAGACGCCATCTTCGACGTAGTCGACATTGCATACCCCTACAACGCCATATTAGGGCGGCCGCTCTTAAATACCCTTGGGGCAGTCCCGCACCACGGCTTCCTGTGCATGAAGCTTCCCGGACCGTAGGCTGTCATCATTGTCCATGGCGACCAGGACATGGCTCGGCGCATAGAGCTTGGCGCCAGAGGTCCATGCCACGCGGCTCGCCAGGGCACCTAAGCCCGGTATGCAGATGCGGAGCCCTCGGGCGCCCCCCGAAAGCGTCTCGCGTTCCTCGGGCACAAGGTTGACCCGGCAGCAGCGACTCGTCAGCGGTCGCCCCGTCATAGCGGTTAGTGGTCGGTATCCCCCCTTTTTCTTTTTGTGTAATCGCTCACCCGCGCAAACGGGAAATTAATAAAGTACATCGTTCATGCAAATTCTCTTGTTTTCATACCAAAAGTGCACGAGGGATCACCTTCGTGTGCACTATGCATGAGCATGAATAAAGACGCGTGGGGGGACGCCTCCGCGCGCAGTCTACGGACTCTAAATAAGACGTAGCGTCGAGGTCCGTCTCCGCACGCAGTCTACGGACTCTAAATAAGACGTAGCGTCGAGGTCCGCCTCCGCACGCACTCCACGGAGTATAAATAAGACGTAGCGTCGAGGTCCGCCTCCGCACGCACTCTACGGAGTATAAATAAGACGTAGCGTTGAGGTTCGCCTCCGCACGCAATTTCACCGCCCGCAACGCATGGAGGCTCGCCTCCGCGCGCAGTCTACGGACTCTAAATAAGACGTAGTGTCGAGGTCCACCTCCGCACGCACTCTACGGAGTATAAATAAGACGTAGCGTTGAGGTTCGCCTCCGCACGTAATTTCACCGCCCGCAACGGGCAGAGGCTCGCCTCCGCGCGCAGTCTACGGACTCTAAATAAGACGTAGCGTCGAGATCCGCCTCCGCACGCACTCTTCGGAGTATAAAAGAAAACGACGCGGATGCTATCCCTGCGCACTCTACGGAGTATAAACAAGACGCGAACACCGCGCACGCATGGGCGTTGTCCCAGTGCGTACTCTTCAGAGTATAAATAAGACGTAGATATCGATCCGACGCACTCTACGGAGTATAAAAAAAGACGCGGACGCTATCCCTGCGCACTCTACGGAGTATAAACAAGACGCGAACCCCGCGCACGCATGGGCGTTGCCCCAGCGCGTACTCTTCGGAGTATAAACAAGACGTGAATGTCGACCTCACGCACTCCCCGGAGTATAAAAAAAAGACGCGGATGCTATCCCCACGCACTCTGCGGAGTATAAACAAGATGCGGATACCCCGGTCAATTCTACGGAGTGCAAAGTGCACCACGGGGGCCCACCCCCACGCATAGCCTGCGAAGTACCAAGGCGACGTGTCAAAGGCTAGTTTCCACGCGAGCGCACCCGCGAGCGAGAAACACCAGAGGCTGTTCTTGCATAATCGTGGGAAGGAGCGCTCGCGCATCTACTTTGAACTAGGCGCCAGCTCCGCTGCCACCACCTCGAAAGGTAGGGGACGGAGCGTTCGCACGTCTACTTCGAACTAGGCGCCAGCTCCGCTGCCACCACTTCGAAGGGTACGGGACGGAGCGCTCGCGCGTCTACTTCGAACTAGGCGCCAGCTCCGCTGCCACCACTTCGAAGGGTAGGGGACGGAGTGTTCACGCGTCTACTTCGACTAGGCGCCAGCTCCGCTGCCACCACTCCGAAGGGTAGGGGACGGAGCGCTCGCACGTCTACTTCGAACTAGGCGCCAGCTCCGCTACCACCACTTCGAAGGGTAGGGGATGGAGCGTTCGCGCGCCTACTTCGACTAGGCGCCAGCTCCGCTGCCACCACTTCGAAGGGTAGGGGACGGAGCGCTCGCGCACCTACTTCGACTAGGCGCCGACTCCGCTGCCACCACTTCGAAGGGTAGGGGACGGAGCGCTTGCGCGTCTACTTCGACTAGGCGCCAGCTCTGCTACCGCCGCTTCGAAGGATATCGGACTGAGCGCGTGTACGGTTATTGTAACTACGCGTCTACCTCGATACACTGCCCCCGCAAGGCGCAAATCATCGCATGCGGGCGCGCGTAATAACCCTCCCGAGTTTACCATGGGATAGTGTAGCCGGAGGGCGGTGATGCACCTCGCAGGATCTAATCAAGACTGTTCTTTGCATTCGCTAAGGACGCTTACAAAGGCGCACGAACACCTCCGGCGCACCAGGCCGCTACTCGGCAGGCTCACCCTTAAGATGCGTCCGTGCCGAGGCTCCACTCGAAGACGCTCGACCCGCCCAGAAATCCAACGCTTCCTCGGCCCTTTGCCAGCGCTGAAGACGCCGTTGGGTTGCGAGGTCGGAGATTAGCAGCCGGCCCCGGCTGTGTAGCTGCTCGGGACAAGGGGGCAGAAATCAGAGCGGGAAACAACTCCGTACTTCACCAACAAACAAAAAAAGAAGATATACCCCGGGCTCCGGTTACAACGCACACCAACACGCGACAACCTCCCGTCACACCTGTGGGTTCGCGGTGTCCTCCGGGGCCGCGGTGCCATCCTCGTCACGCCGGGGGACCTCGTCCAGAAACCGGCCAAGGTTTCCCTCGCCGTGCAGGTTGTTCCGCAGCTCGACTATGGCTGCAGCCTCGCCGCAGTATTCCCATATCCGCTCATGGAAGAACTTCATGGCGCGGCGTATCCAGTCGAGGGTCGGCTAGCCCCGCAACGTGTTCACAACCACGGTGCCGCAGGAGAGCGCATGTCAGACACGACGCCACATAGGCGCAGTGATTGCCGAAGATCGCTGCGGCGCCGCGTGCAACGCCGGCCGCTTCCCCAACCACCAGAGCGACCGCGACAGGTCCACGGGCCCGAAGGAGCGCGCCGGCACTTCGGCGACAAGCCCCTTGAGGGTATCTTCCAGGGCCAGCATGGCGTCCCAGGCGGCCACCGAAGCGTCGCCCAAGGCTCGATCTCGCTCCGCGAGAGAGGCAGCAAGCTCACTGTTCTTCCCCTCTAGAGCAGCGATTTGTTGCAGAAGGCCGTCCCGCTCCGCAGCAGCTTCTTGCCGCACCGCCTCCGCGGCCGATGCTCGCGCTGCGGCAACGAGCCCATCGGTGCGCGTCTTCATCTCCGCGCACTCCAACTCCAGGCGGCGTATGTGAGCATCCTGGGCGGAGCGCCCTCCTGCAACTCCCTGCAGCTCCTCTTCGGCGGCCTGCAGCCTACTCCGTAGCGCTGCTCCCTCGCGAACGTGAGCACCTCGCAGGGCCTGGGCCAGCATGAGTGTCTGCGCGGCGCAGGAATTAGCACACGCTAGCGGCGACAAGTGGTCTAAAAAAGACGGACGCGTACCCTCACTCCCGACCCTCCAATGCATCTCCAAGGCGCCCCGACCCGTAGGTCTGCAACGCCTATTGACCGATGCTGGCGGCCGCGTCCTCCGCAATCCCGCGCCATGCCCTCAGAGCATCCGACGGAGGGACGAAGTCCGCCGGGCTCGGGCGCGCGACACCAGTGTCGCCAGCACCAGGACCCCCGCGCTCAAGGCACGACTCCTTCTCCGAGATAAGTGCCGCTGCAAGGAGGAATTACACACTTGTCACGAGGCGTGCAAAAAAAAATTGGCGAAGGAGTGCCGTCATAACCTACCTTCGGTGGCGGACGGGGGACTTCGCGGAGACGTCTCCCTAGCCGCAGGCGGGACCACTTCTACTTCGGCCCCAACGGACGGCGTTGTCTCGCAAGGCCTGGGGACCTCCGGGTCGGGACCTAGCGCCAACCGATCCTGCGCTACGGTCACCGTGGCCCGAGGGGTCGGGAGGGCACGAGGTGGAGGGAACTCGGTGCTCGAACCAGAGTCCCACAGGCTCCCAACACCAGTCGCGACAACGAACCCTCGCGAAGTCCGCGGAAGGGGGGACTGCAGGCATGGCCGCGTCGCTTGAGCGGATGATACCACCGCGGTATCCGCCACAGAAGGAGTCCCCGCGGCAGCAACACTCGCCAAAGGGGTCTCCACAGCTACAACGACAGTGGTCGGAGGCTTCGCCCCCACGACCTCTGCGGGAGACACCCCCGCCTCCGCGGGGGACACTTCAGCCTCGGTCGCCGCCGTTAGCAAAGGCTGCGCTCCACACACTCCTGTGAAGGGCAGCCCCACCACAGCCATGGCCGGAGACGAGGACTCCGCACCGGTGCCGCCAGCCGGCACCACCACCTCGGCGACGGTCGCGGGCAGCGAGACCTCCGTGGGGCGCCCTCCGCCGCCGGCGTCTTCGCCCTCAGTACCCGCGCCCTCTAAATCTGAATCGGTATACTTCGCCGAACCCGACTAGGCGCCAGCTCCGCGGCCACCACTTCAAAGCGCGGGGGACGGAGCGCTCGCGCGTCTACTTCGACTAGGCGCCAGCCCCGCTGCCACCACTTCGAAGGGTACGGGACGGAGCGCTTACGCGTCTACTTCGAACAAGGCGCCAGCTCCGCTGCCACCACTTCGAAGGGTAGGGGACGGAGCGCTCGCGCGTCTACTTCGACTAGGCGCCAGCTCCGCTGCCACCACTTCGAAGGGTAGGGGACGGAGCGTTCACGCGTCTACTTCGACTAGGCGCCAGCTCCGCGGCCACGACTTCAAAGCGTGGGGGACGAAGTGCTCGCATGTCTACTTCGACTAGGCGCCAGCCCCGCCGCCACCACTTCGGAGATTAGGGGACGAAGCGCCCGCGCGCTTACCCCCACGCACGTAGCACCCCCGGACTACCCTGCAAACGCCTGCTCTCCGCAGCTACGATCCTCCAAGGCAGGAGACCAGCGGTTTCGGAACACCGCCCCGCTGCCCGCCTTGTAAGCACCGCCTCGGTGGAGCGGCACGTCCGACGGCATTCCCCACACATTGCACCGGCGCAGGTCATGTCACGACAAGTTTTGGCTTGTTCTCATAAACAGACCACCTTCAGTACATCAATATTCTTTTGAAAGACGGGCTTGATCAGAAGCCCCGACTGAAGGTGAGCCTGTCTAAGAGAACAGGGCAAACCTTGCCGTTGTATGCAGAAATACGGAGCGAGCACAGCAGGTGCGAGCAGTCGCCATTAACAGACTCTAACCAAGCTCCCGAGAAAAATAGGCCTCCATCAGTACATCAACATCCCCCGAGCCGCGTCGTGCCGCCATGGAATGTGGATGCACTGAAGGGGCCCATTTTAGGGGAGTCGCACCTATCTGAGCGCACAATGCAGGTACAATGTTACACCAGCACGCTATATATACCCTGTCAGCGAGGAAGCCAACCGGCAGAAGTCCAGCTGGCGGAAGCCCAACCGGCGAAAGTCAAACTGGCAGGAATCCAACCGGCGGGAGCCCAACCAGCGGGGCAGCATCGTACCGCTGCGGTGCTCCAAGATCCGCGCCAGGACAAGGAACATCGCAACATGGTATCGCCGCGCCCCCTCAAGTCTCGCGCCGCTTCAATCAGGCTCCGCTGGGCAGGCTGGCAGCCGCTTATCGTCAAGTGCGCTCGACGCGGAAGACACGCGCGCGCAATGATTTACGACCCGCTCCACCCCCTATGCCGACGCATTTGACTCCGCCAACAACCCCAGTCCGCCCCCCCGGTGGCGAGGCCAACCTCGGCTCCCATCTTCGCGCCGGACGACAACCTCGACCCCGCGACGGAGTCTTTGGGTGACGAAGCCTTCGCCAAGCCGCCCGGCGCCATACCTTCGCAATAAAGCGAGCACTACACTTCGAACGCTGAAAAAGCTCACAGGCCGCAGGGATGGAGGGGGCCAAAGGGCTCGGCAACATGGCTTCGGCCCGTGAAGCCCTTCACCATGAGAGGCTCCTATTGTAGGGGTGGCCCCCACCTAAGCCCAGCAGGCCTGTTAAGAGAGTGTAAGGCCCAGGATGGGACATGTATAGTGACATAAGTACCCCTGAGGGAGGTACTCATGTGTAAGGGTATAATTGTAAAGGCACTCCCCATGTGGAGGAATATATGTAGGGCATAGGCCATGGGAAAAACCCGAAGCCATTCATTTACTCAACTCCTCACTAGCATACTCTCTCTCTCTGTTTGGTCTGTAGCCACAACAGAAGAAATTTAGGAATAGTGAAAAATAAACTAGAAGTCAGAAGTTCAACCTGAAATGTACGGGACCTATGTCTGGTGGTTAATCATGTTGGTTCTGTGTTGGTGAAGACGGCAACTTCACTATGGGCCTGTTCTTTTTGGCTGCAGCTTATGGCTGAAATTTTTGAATTTTAGCTATTTACGGTACAGATTATGGAGAGACAGATACTCACTTGCATTTTGGGTGGTACAGATGTTGGGCTTTTAACATGTAGATTGTTTAACTTGTAGACCTCCTCTTGAGAAAATACTCCATTAAAAAGTTAGGTACTGTAGCAAAAGCTAAAAGCCACCGGCTTGTGAGGTAAAGAACAGGCCCTATGCTTGATGGATTACTGGATGTGTTTTGTGATGGTTCGGTGTAGTGACAATATGGTTGATGTATTGGTGCATGAAAATCAATGTATACATATGATTCCACGTTCTATAATGTGTTGCTATCTGCTGTTTCCACGTTCTATAATGTGATCACAACAGCTAACTTTATCGAGCTAGCAATCCTGGAATCCTACCATGATTTGGACATCTAGTTCCATGGTAAAATTATGAACTCAATCAAGAAGTGTGCAAAACCTTTAGTTGCTTGATCTCCCCTCTTTCCACCTCCTGAATCCTCTGTTGCAGTGCATGGTTCGTTCTGTGTGTGTTGTGTTGGGGCTTGATGTGTGTGTGTGTGTGTGTATTTGTGAATGCTGGTATGAGAGATATGGTTGTGTTGCCAACTCACCTCTAAATGCATGGCTTTGCTGAAAGGATGTCTAATTTACCCCTGAACTTTGACTATTGATTTGCTGAAAGCTATGCTAAATGACAGGATTTGACTATGGATTATCAGGCATGACTAAGGGGTGTCCTTCCCATGTCACCTGTGCTCACTACTGAAAGATGGAATATTATGCATGGATGTTGCTATTGTAAAATTTCTGGAATTGATTGTAATTTGTAGTAAGGGAAGGGGCTAGACCGCAAAATTATAGCCCACGGTTGGGCTGAATTTGGGATGTGGGGTGGTTTATGGGTCTAATTTCTATTAGGCCTTTTAAAATGAATTTCTGATTTTCGTCGTATCAACTTGTCGCTACCTGGTCAGCCACGCAATTCTAACTAGCATATCAAAGTCAGCACTGCGCTCTTAGCTATCACAGTTCACCACACCCGTCGCTCGATATTTTCGTCTTTCAAGCTCAGCTCCAACCGCGAGGCTGTCTATGAAACAAACCAAAAATTTGAAAATCAAATTGGATTTGAGTTTGAGTTGGATTTGAGTTTCTCTAGCCTCCCTAATCTATTCCACACTAATCTCAAAGCAAAAACCCTCACTAATCCTTGTCATCATAGCGTTATCACGGCGGCAACGGAGATTTTTCTCGTGGTTACTGTTCACGTCCGAAAAATCTTGCCACCGCTGCCGATTTTTGTCGCCGCCGTCCTTCCTCGCGCTTTCGCGCGCCCGCTCGCCTCTGCCAGCTCCCGCCCACCTGTCAGCCACCGTACCAGCTCCTTAAATGCGCTTGCACCGCTGTCCGCCGCCGCCGGTGGTTTCCGCCGCCCCCACGCCCGGTTTCACCGCCGCCTCGGCCTTTCTTCGCTCCCAAGCCGTCCCGGCCTCTCCCGTAGCTTCGAGTCCCTGCCAGCCTGCCCCAGCTATCAGCCCGCCGTACGCGTCGACTGCCCCGCCCTGGCACGGCCGCGATGCGTGGCAACGCCGTTTGCCGCTTGCCGACCTCGCCTCTGCTCCTTCCCGCTCCTTCCTCTCACAACCGCAGCCGCCCCGTACAACAGCTCCCCCTGACACCCTTGACTGCCTTGGAATGACGCCCAATCCAGCCGCCCCACCGTAAACCTCGATCCATCGCCCCCGAGATATTTCTTCTCCCCTCTCCGGTGCCAACCCCCTTTCCCCGGCTATTTAAGCGCCCCCAAGCCTCCCAAGTAGATCACCTCACCTCCCCGAAGCTCACCGAGCACACCCAAAGCCTCCACTGCCGCCCCATTGCCGGTAATCCCGAAAAGCCCCAATTTAGTGCCCTAGCGCAATGTCGGCCTTCCCCTCCTCCACTTTCCAATTCCATTCGCCAGTAGCACCCTTGAACTCCTAGAAACCTCCCCCGACTATTGCCTTAGCCTCCCAACCCCTCTTCTTCCCCGGCACCGTTCACCACTTCACCGTCGCCCACCCCCGCCGTGGCCAGCCCAACCTAGACTTCCCGAGCTTCGGCCAACCTCTCTCCAGGCCTTCCCGCACCCTGAAGATGACCTAGCACCGGCCCAATTGTTTAGGAACCCTCCCAAGCATTTGCAATTCCAAAAATGGCCGCAACGGAGAGAAGCTCGCCGCGGGCGATTGCCGCCTCCGTCGGCCCTCCCACCAACCAAAATGGAATCCCCATAATGCCCTAAACCCAACCATACTCTCCATTGCCGTCGCAGGTCACCATAGCACCGCCACCAACCGCCGCCTTCCTCCTCTGTCTCGCTGCGCGCGCGGCTCAAGCGGAGAAGAAGAACAGTGCGCGCCCGACCGCACTGCTCGAGCTGACTGAGTCACGCCCGCTCGCCCGCGCCGGACGCGCCCGTTCCGCCCGATCGGGTCCAGCCGACGCGGTCCAACCCGTTCGCCTGCGCCCGTTCCAACCGACCGCACCCGAAGCGACGTGGTCAGACCGAGCCCTCTCGCCCGAGCCCAATGAATAGTCCGACCGAGCCCGATGAACAGTGACCGGCCAAACCCAAAAACACATATTTATACTCCCCAGATCCGTTTCGAGCCCGCCAACCCAAATCCAAGGCCCATTTCCCTATACATCCCTCCTACAAGCCTAAAATCCCAATTTATTGGAGTTTTCCGAATTTTCTTTCTTATTTTATTTTCTTTATTCCTCGCCAATTCCTTCGGGCATGGAATTGATATTTATTTTATTGGTTTGCGCTAGCTTCCGGAGTCGAGTTTGCACAGGAGCCGGAAGGAGAAGCGCAAGCCCAGGCCAAGTCCACGGAAGAATACGAATTAATTGAAATCACATACCCGCAAGGCAAGTCACACATATTTTTGAACATATTGATCCTACATTTCCTGAGTTATTTATTTATATGTACTTTCATTATGTTATTTTCATTCTGTTATTTTATGTACATCAAATGCTTAGAATGACATGGTATTAGCTATGCCCTACCACCCGAAAAGCCCAGTTTAACTTGATAGGCCATATTCACCTTGACAAACCTAGTCACATAAAATATAAGATTAATCTTATCATTGTAACTAGGGACAACACATCTTTATACTGTTAAAGTTTATAATGTTGGTCTAGAGTTTTGGAAAGTTGGAAATAGGATAAATGAGGATCGCAGAGATGGATCCGAAGACTTTATCCTAGGGTGGAGGCTGGTTGTGGATTGGTGGCAGTACAGTGTGTACTGAATATGGGTTTGTGTGTGGATGATGTCTCAGTGAAAAATGTAAGGACTAGACCCTTATGCTGAGTAACGGACATAGTAATCGCCCAACCACAAGCGTTGACTTGGTCAAACTTGACTTAGTCAAACCTGGCTTAGTAGCTGCTCGACTTCAATTGAACCTCCGCAACTGGAAAGGGGGAGACAGAGGGTGAGTTCGTATGGGAGGTGGTTAACCATACAACTGTAGGACTGCGATGAGTCGGACGAGATCCGTGGGGTCATCCGAGCTTGTTGAGATTAAACACCTACTTGGCGGAGTCTACACAAAGAATTGAGCAGTGAACATCTTTGTTGTCTTAACTCTTTAGCGGGAGTTAAGGGATCTTGTGGGTAAAGCAGGGCAGCTTTGCAAAGTCATGACAAATTTTATTCGAATACGCCATGCTTCCGGTAAATGAAGCTGTGTTTAATGGGTGAATCCAGTAGCAAGGCATAAGTAGTTTTGAAAATGGTTTGGTAATGTTGAAGGTCGATAATCAAGCTTGAAAACCCCCTTTACATTAATGAAGTACATTTTAAAGGATTTCCAAATGGTTCCCAACTAAAATTGCACCCACATAAAATAAAAGACTTGATTCCCTTTTACTTGATACTCCATGCATGTAGTTATTGCTAAGCTCCGTGTGACTTGTTGAGTACGGTAGTTGTACCCATGCTTGCTAAAAACATAAACAGAAACGACAAACTTTGAAGAAGCAGGAGAAGACGATGAGGTGGTACTGTACGAGATCGATGAAGCGTGGAACTAGGGTCGTTCTCCGCTCAGGCCTGCCTGTGGCGCCTTTTGTGTAATGTAGCTAAGGGCAGTTGACCCTACTGTGATACCTGGCTTTTAGCCTTTCTATTGTAATAAAGTTAACTTTTGCTCCTAAGCTTGTGTTGGCAATGTTATACACTCGTTGGATGTACTCGCAGTTGAATAGTCCTAGTCAGCTGTGAGGGTTTCATAATACTTCCAGAAATAGGGGTGTTACAGTCTAGGGCTAATCACCAATTCACCAGATAAATAGATATAGAGTCGACTAAAGTCCTTTGATATGTAAGAGTAGCACTTTCACCAATAGTTTTAGAGAAGCATTGATATATTTGCAGTCGAGGTTTTTTTTTTTGCCTATGAGCCTATCCCAATATTGTAATGTAAAATGATGGTTAAAGTTCAATTCTGAATACTGTGTGACAACAAATATGCTTTAGAAAACTTATGAGTTTTTTTTTCTTCAAATGACAAAACACTCTGAAACCAACAACACCTGGTAAAATACTTTCCGGCTGCTGTGATAATTTTAATGGCAATGATATCTAAGAAAAACAGTTTTTTTATAAGAATAGAACTCCACATTTGAGTTCAAATTAACGATAACTGTAGTTTAAGAGCGAAAATTCTCACAAAACTACAATGTGTCACATTACCCCTTCCTCATAAACCAGTCCCATTCGTTAGGGTGTTATGGCTAGGGGTGAAAACGGATCGGATACGGACGGATATTGCTCATCCCGTATCCGTTTCCATATTTTTTGTCGGAGTCGGAATCGGATACGGATAGTGCCGGATACGAATACGAATGCGGATATTCTCGGTCACGAATACGGATCGAATACATGCCGCTCCGGATACGGTTAGTCTCGGTCACGAATATTTAGTCGGATAATGCGCGGAAGCAAATTTTACACGATGACAGAGACAAATTAAGCAACTAATAAATTCTAACTAGCAAAGTAGCAACTAGCAAGTAAATTGTAGAGGCTAGTTAAACAAATAGTAGTCTAGTAGCTAACTAGCTACATGCCTACATGCAACATAGTTCAAAAGTACGAATTGCTCATAAAGTAGTCTAGTACATCACTAGTTCATCATAGTTCATCACATTTACATCACATGATAAGTTCACAACGCAGATCTAGCCAACAGCGAGCCAGCGAGCCATCTCTAACCATGTTTCAGTGGAGCTCAACCTCGGTCATTATCTCGTCCTACAATAAAATATCAATTGGAATCCAAAATTATTAAATGAAGAATAGAAACCCAAAATTAATACTTGTATAGTTCAGTTCTACTCACTGTCCTGTCAGTATGTCATTAACTCATTGGAAGTAAATAACCATCAAACTAGAGAAAGCAGTAATAGTGTATATATGTGTAGGATTACCAAACCTTCTCATTTATGTTTGTGGTAGCACATTCTTTATCATCTAGCTCCAAATCCAACTCATCAATAAGTGATGCTATCTTCTCCTTGCAATCTAAAATTCAAAAATAACATGAGGTTAATAAACAAAAGTTGTAAGCGGTACAATTGGTGAACTAAATGACTTATTATTTACCTTTCCTAGATGAAGATATCCAATCTTTTGTACATATTAGAGCCTCAACCATCTCGGGCTCTAATCGACTACGAAATGGATCAACAACACGGCCACCAGCACTAAAAGCCGACTCTGAAGCAACAGTTGACACTTGAATAGCTAGCACATCACGAGCTAGTCGTGAGAGAACAGGAAACTTCCCTTGGTGTGTGTTCCACCATGACAATATGTCAAACTGTGCACCCTTACCTGTAGGATCAACCCATCGAATTGGTTTCTCTTGCATGTATACCTCAAGTTCATTTATATTACCATGTGCTGTAGCGACATCCTCATACAAGAACTGTTCAATGTCATCAAGGCCTAAGTCAGGATCACCAAGTGGCTGAGAAGGTCCTTGAGGAGGGTCAGGCTTCGAAGCTTCAGATGTATTGGACATGTAAGCTTGAAATAATTTGGTCACAACATCCATAAAGCGACTAACTTCATGGGCAGCCCTCTCATGATAAATCCTCCCTATGAAATACTCCACAAGCTTTTTCTTATATCTAGGATCAAGAAAGCATGCCACAGCGAGAGCTATGTTGGACTTGTCCCAATACTTATCATATTTGGCTTTCATCCATATCAACAACCACATGTTCTTCACCTCCCGTGGCTGTGGTTATCAATGCACGGGCGTTCGGTGGCGATGGTGTTGGTGCTGAGTGGCCCGTACCAACTGCTGTGGAAGTGCCAGCAGGGGATGCTCCTGTGCTTGCACAAATGCTCGCACTTCCACTTGCAGCAGCCATATCAAATTATCAATATCCTATAACCAAATCAGAAGAAGGTTAGTTTTTATTTGAATGAAGGTGACTAGGTGAGACATTCTGCAAATGAATAAATGACCTCATGTTGCAAATGAATAAATGACCACATGTTTGAATAAATAATTTGGTTACAACTCACAACATCCATGAAGCTATTTTTTAATTGAAACAAGCTACAAAGAGATAGTGCATGTATCTGTATGTATATGTGGTTTTGTATTTTTGTAATCTGATTGCACAATACCGATGCTTTCCCGAGGGAAAAAAACAGAGGAACTTTGCTACTTTGGAAATATGTGCAGTGGATAATGGTTACGTTGTGAACCCCGACAATTGTGAGCATTATCTGTTTGGGTAAATTGCCTCGCCCTGGGATCCTCAGTGTCAAATTCATAGTGAATTAGGAGTAGTCAAATTCATAGAGAAAGTGCAGAGAATCATAGTTGACATGGTCATATGCCATTTATTGGAAATCAATGCTCGACGAATCGAAGACACGGTTCTTTATGCATACAAAGAGCAGTCGCAACAAGAACAAGACCCAATTCAACCAAAAAGGAAAACAATAACTGTCTGTTAATAATCCTATTGCACAGTGAATTAATGAGATCAAACCACTGCAGAATTGATGGATCAATGCTCCTTTCTGCTCTCCTTCCTCTCCCTGAAGTATGCCACCGATAGGTTGCCCACCCACAGCCTACAATGAACCATAACCATAATTGAAACTACATTTGACAGTGCATACATTGCATTTGTGTAACTCAACTGCATACATTGCCTTTACTGCATACATTGCATTTGTGTAACTCAACTAATAATACCTATGTTTTAATGAATCTTTCCTTTTCACTCTGCTGGTCTGGAAGGAATTGATTTCATATGAGTTTTTGGACATCAACTGGCTACAATCTACCTCTGACTCTAATACAAATTGAGGCAACTGTGTTGTTTTGCCACACCTTGTCTCTCCAGAAATAACTATAATCTGGCATTGCACAAGAATATTTCAGACAAATAGAAGGACACAAAGGAATTGCTAAACATGTTTCCACTGAGTGTGAGTGCATATTGCTCATAAATTCCTCTCAGGCATTTTACAAGTATGTATACCTGATTACGTGCAATGGCTGCTAGAAGCTTAATTTATGGTGTGCAGCAAGGACCAAGGAGCAAGGAGGAGCATACCAGGCGGGAGGCGGCGACGATGGCGTTCTACTTCTGTGCGGTGGCTGGTGGGGGAGGACCGAAGGAGAGGCAGCCAGGCGGGAGGCGACGACAGCGGTGGGATCTCGAAGACGAAGACGAAGCCGACTAGCCGCCGCCGCCGCTCCCGCAGTCCCGCTCGGCGCTCGCTCCCGCAGTCCCGCGCGGTGGGATCTCGAAGACGAAGACGAAGCCGACTAGCCGCCGCCGCCGCCGGGGGATCTCGATCTGAGGGCGCCGCCGCCGCTCCCGCAGTCCCGCTCGGCGCTCACTCCCGCAGTCCCGCGCGGTGGGATCTTGAAGACGAAGACCAAGCCGACTAGCCGCCGCCGCCGGGGGATCTCGATCTGAGGGCGCCGCCGCCGGGGGATCTCGATCTGAGGGCGCCGCCGCTGGGGGACTCGATCTGAGGGCGCCGCCGCCGCTCCCGCAGTCCCGCTCCGCTCGGCGCTCGCTACTCCCGGGCCCGGCTCCCACAGTCTCTAGGGTTGGAGGAGACGGTTGGCTCTTGGGCTCTTGGCTGCGTGATAGCGTCGCTCGGTGGATGGACTGGGCCCGATTGCCGATTGGGCCGTTAGTGTTATCCGGATAGTTACCGGATTATAATCCGGTAACTATCCGAAAAAAAATCCGGATATTTCCGTATCCGTCGGATAATGTATGTTCCGAATCCGTATCCGTATCCGACAAAAAATATCCGAATCCGTATCCGTATCCGACAAAAATTTCGGATATCCGAGAATATGCTCCGAATTATATCCGAATTAAAACGGTCAGACGGTCGGTCGGGAAATATCCGCTCCGTTTTCACCCCTAGTTATGGCGGGGTTGCACGATGGCATGATCATCGAGCAGAGTTAAGTCCCTCGACAACCTTGGGCAAGATCTCTGCAAGCGGTGCAACGTGTCAACCATGAAGGGCGAGCTCACGACGACGCGTGACCCTAGCCTGCTAGAATCTTCTTTTCGCCACATCGGAGAAATCTTGCCTAGGTTTGATCACCCTCACCTTCTTCTCTCTTGGGTCGGACGTCAAAGTGAGTGCAAAGAGGAAGATCGGGATGAGCCCCTACCTTTTGAACTGGATAGGGTGCTCCATTTGTCATGATGGACCAAGTGCATACCAAGAGTGGTCCGACATGGCGTGGTCGAAACTACGACCCTGATGGCATGCCCGTAGTGAGCTTGTCCAGCCACCGTAACAAGACAAAGAATGACAATGAGACTGACAAGTCGAACTGGTTTGTCAGTAAAGGGAACAATGTGACAATTTGTAATTTTGTAAGAATCTTCGCTTTTAAATTTGTAGTTATCCAAAAATTTGAAATCAAATGTGCAGTTGTTTGATGGTTTCACCATTATTACAAATTTTACTATCACTCTGCTAAAAATTTGAGAGGTTTTGGCAAAATTTTGGGTAATTAGATCCAATCCAAACCTATCATGATGGTCAATAGTCAACACTTGTCCCACTTAACCCTATCTCCCCACCTCCCTCAATCGATCCAAATGAGCAGCCGCCTCATCCTCTCCACAGCACCCTCTTGCCCTACCATCCCAACACGCCACCCCCAACAGCCATGTCAACACGGCCCTCTTGTGAGCAACTCTGCCTCTTCCTCTCCTGCCTAGACCCGTTGCTACACCACCTCTTCCTCTGTTGCTTGAATTCACCGCCATCGCACCACCTCTTCCTCCACGTTGCCGCCTTGCCAGCGTCCTCCGCCACGCGTTCTCCTCTTCCTCCTTTCCTTGCCATCATCTCCAGTGATGGATGGCGAGGCCCCATGTGCTTCTTTTTAATATAATGAAAAGAGGGACATTTGGCATGAAGACCTCCAGCAACAACCAGGCGGCTTCGTTGGAGTGTAGTGCAGGGCATCCACAAGTCGGCTTCACCGAATGCGATGGCGCATGGTTAGCCTTGTCAGAGATAGAGAAGAAGTGGGGTGGGAAACGAATCAGCAAGCACGATAGAGAAGTTAGAAATCTGGTTGATTTCACATAAATTTTTTTGAATAAATTTCATAAAATCACACTATATTTGACAAATCTATCACAAAATCATACTTTTAAACACTAGTTTCAGAAAGCCACACCTACTTTTGCATAACATTTCATAAAATCACACTTTTAAATAATGTTGCCACATGCAACAGACCTGACATCCTGGTCCCACTTGTCAGAGTAAGAAGCCATTCCATTTTGTGCCACGCCTGCATGCTACGTCCTATTTCGCACCACTTCTATGCACCCTAGCCTCCTGCCTCTCTTTACGTGCACCTCCCAGAGGCCTTCAAAGGAAGGAGCTCAAGCTCTTTGGTTAGCCCTACCATGACCTGTAATCATGTTGACGAGTCAATTGTTATCCACCACAGCAAGTATCTCTATGTCAGCAAATGGAAACAAGATGACCTTACTATTATGACAAGTAGGCCTAAGATGTCAGACTAACGACATTGTTTAAGAGTGTGGTTTTGTGCAACGTTATATAGAAGTAAGTGTGGTTATGTGAAATTGATGTTTAAAAGTATGATTTTATGATAATTTTATCAAATATAGTGTGGTTTTGTGAAATTTACTTAAAATTAAAAAAACTTTAGTCGACGGTCACCCGATCACCATAGCCCATCACTACGACGGTACGACCGTGGTTCACTGCCACCTCCACATCTACCCAGCCGCTGGGGCTCACCGGCGGCGACCTACAAGCCTCTATTCCTGCTATGGTGACCGTCGCGCCACTCCCATCTCCTCCGGCTTTGACCTCGGCCGCCATCCACCACCACTGCCACCCCCTCCAGACGGGCCTCTAGCACCCTGCCGGCTGCTGCCACCCATCTCCTTTGGATGGCAATGCATCCCTTCAAGAGTCCCATTACCGTTGCCTTCCTCACCGACGACCTCCTCGCCGAGATCCTGCTCCACCTCCCTTCTCCCGTCACCTCGCACACGCCTCCAAGCGCTGTCGCGGCGTCGCCTCCACCCTCGACTTCCGTCGCCGCTTCCGCGCCCACCACACCACGTCACCCCTCCTTGGCCGCTTCGTCTCCCACGCTCACTCCGGACTCCCCGTGTTCCACCCTGCGGCCCCCGTCCCCGTGTTCCACCCTGCGGCCCCTGTTCGCTCTGACCCCGACCCATGGGCAGATCTAAAGTGTGTCATGGGTGTTCAGCTGAACACCCAATTTTTTTACAAAATGCCAGATAAATAATAGATATATTAGGTGTATATACTGTTAGTTGAGCCAAAATTATATACTTATGCTTGCAAATGAATTTAGCCTATACTCTCCCCATATCTCACCCATGGCCCATGTAACACATTAACCCATTTTCCTTCCCACCACAACTCTCCTTATATAAGGCCAAAGAGGTAAAGATACAAACCAAACCCTAACCTCTATTCTCTCTCTCATCCTATGGCTATCTGTATGGGAGTTGCTCCAGCCTCTGAGTAGTGAGTGGGCAGAGGCACGTGTTGTGGAGGCGAGCGATGATTGGTGGATATGGATTACGGAGGCAAGTGACAGCCGGTGGATGTGGTGCCTTGCCTTGATGGTAAGCATGCGTGAGGCAGTGCGGGCGCAAGGCGAGCGTGCAGAAACGCAAGCAAGCGGGCGGCATGGTGAATAGGGAGGTAGGGAGCGAGCGACAGGAAGGGGGTAACGCGGCTAGGAGAGAGTGGAGCATCGGGAAGGGAGCAGTTCCTCTACTCACTGTTGTCGTCCTCTCTCCAGATCTAGGTGTGCTTTGCCCACTCCACTTATTTTCTTTCTTACTCTACATTGCTCCACTTTACTCTACCCTACCCTACCCTACTCTACTCTACTTTGCCTCTGGTTCTTTCTGGGATCTAGCCTCTGCTTTCTTCGTTTTTTCTATTGGATACTATATAAAAATACAATCTTTGCCTTGGGCAATAGGCAATTAGCTAAACTCTTGTTATATATGTTTACATTTTAATTTTTGCTATTTTTTTGCTTTATGGAAGAAACATACAAATTTCTCTTAAATGGAGGGTTCTTGCTGACCGGAAAAGAGTAAAAAAATACAGGTTTAGCAAGGTATGCAATTGTCATTAATCTGTATAATTTGCTGTTTAATTTATGTCATTATATTCGCCTTATGTCGCCTATTTTCCGTAAGAAATCATTAATTTCTATATTTTTGTATTATTATATCTATATACACGTATTGTTGTATCGATGTTTTGGGAAAGATAGTATGGTATGGTATTGGCATATCGGTATCGACATATCTGAGTAACATAACTCTAAAGTTCGAACATCTATTCTAAGAGTCCTAAATCCGTCACTGCCCCGACCTTGCCGCAACCGTACGCGGGGGCGACTTCTCGCTCACCCGTCTCGAGGAAGATCCGGAGTAGTGCCTCCGGGCAGTGGCGGAGACAAGGGGGGCTGGAGGGGGCCCAGCACCTCCCAACTTTTTTACTAATCCTCCATTATGTAGTTAATTACATGTGTTTAATTAGTGGTTTGGTCCCTCCCAATTTAGCCCAAATGTAAAGTATGTTTAAAGCCCAATCATATGCAGCCCAAATCCTCTTTGTTTTGTTTCTTGTTTTAGCTTTGTATCTACTGATCTTTGTAAATGCGGGTTACAAGGTGGTGCGTACCGTGATCTGTAGGATATGCATGTTTGTGTTCTTAATCTTAGGATGATTAATGCAGGCTGGTGAGTTGACTAGAAGCTGTTGTAGCTAGTCATAGGTGTGATTGAAGATCACTCAAGCACTACTAGCTGGTGGAGTACATAACGCTAGGAACCTTTAATTAAAAGCCAAGAAAATGTTTTGGCCGAATTTCTACGGCAATACAATGGACATGTTCTCGTGGATTTGTTTTTTGATTTCTTCGAAAATCAAAATAAATAGAGTGTTTTTAAATGACTTCTCGAGTCTAAAAATATATGAGCCGTCCACGTCAATATCTTTACCGTTCACTGTGGTATCAAAAAATGTAAACAAAAACCATAAGTACACACTTCAGTAGTTGCTCTCACATCACATCTAGAGACCCTGTTTTAATCGGCTTAGACCCTGTTTTAGTCGTAGAGTAAGTTTAGGTTAATAGAGATGTAATTTTCTTTGCATTGTAATTTGCGAAACATATTACTCTGATATGTGACTATTGGATCGGTAAATTCGGCATGGCTCATTGGTTCTACTCTATTTGTTGTCCATATTACCCCTTCTGTATCCAATTCCTGGTTTCGGCCCTGCCTCGGGGACTGCCGCAACGGCCGCCTCCTCTCCGGAGGCAATTCCGTCGCCATCTACGACCCCATCTTCCGCCGGCGCGTCCCCGTATGCCGTCCACAGAATGACCCCTTCTCGGACACCTACACTGCCGATTGCTTGCTCCACTGCCGTGGCGACGACTGCGCGGCGTCCTTCCGCGTCGTCTCCGTGCAGCAACACAGCCCAAGGATGCGAGCCGGCGAGGAGTACGACTCTGGTACACGCCGGTGGCGCTTCCACCCGTGGGTGGAGAACATCAAGTGGCCTCAACGGAGCCAGGCAACTTGCTCGATACCAGCACAGTGGAATTACCTATGCTCCGTCTCCCCGTAAGCTTCTTCCAGCCGTCAAAGTATGCCTTAATGGCACCATGGACAACCTCCACTTGCAATTGTGGCTGCTCTAGGAGAACGGTGGTGGCAAGACGTGGGAGTTGGAGAAGGAAATACCTGTGAGCAAGGTGCTTGGTAGGCATGACTGAGTGCGTCAAGTCCATACGGTGGCCACTGGACTAGTTCTTGTTCTCTGGGATGAGCGCTATCCTCAGTTTGCCATCGACCTGAAGAACCTGAGTCGGAATTCTGAGTTTATGTGCAATGGATTGGCTTATCCTTTCCAAATGCTATGGTCACCCGTTGTGTTGGTGTCTGCTGGTAAGCGATCCACACCTCAGATCGATACTTGCAAAGATATGGGTGAAAAGCATTTTTTTGGTTGCAACTTACTGAGAGCTTGCTAAGAAATGGGATGATTATGACTTGCTGCCAGGGGTGTTGGGGTTAGTGTGTCAATAGTGGTGAACACTCCAATCACCGTAACATAAAATTTCAATTAAACTGAATTATATATAAACCTTAGTTTTGGTGCTTCCCGAATTGAACTGACAATACTACCAATAATCTAATTTGATCAATTTATTCAGAAATACTATTAGCTATGCAGAGCATGTTTCTGTAAAAGCATGTTTAGATGGAGGCTGCTGGTGGGCACATTTGAAGAGTTAGGCCTCTGTTGGTTTGGAATTAAAACTTAGATGTGTCATAAATAACTGGACACACTTTTGTTCACTTGCCTCACAACTAAGCCTTAGGTGACCATTTTGTGTGGCTGACAAAAGATAGCTCTTCCACACTTAGCAAACAAAACTAGGATATTATTTACTTGTGCAGCTATCATATATTATGCACGCTATAATCTCACAAACAATGTTCTATTGCATTTCAGTTTGAACAGCTAAGTCGTATTTGGTGCAGTTTCATTTCCGACCTAATGTGCGTCAACTTGGGGCTGCTGATCAAATACACCTTAGACCACAATGAATGTTTTTTCATAATCGCAGAAAAGTTGCTGTTTGCATGAACCGAAATGTATACGCACCAAAGACAGCAATGATTTGTCATGAATCTCCTAAATTTGTCAAAGATTCAAGTTTTAAGGACCACTATCCAACTCAGGGATACCAACTTGAAATGATTCATTATCCTAACAAAGAAATAGACAATAATTAGCTATCTAATGTTGGTATTTTGTGTGACTTAGGTCTATTTGGTGTTCACATTCTAAAATTAAACTAGTCCAAATAAACTGGAATAACCAAACTGAATTGCAAATATTTGTTGGTTCAGTTGGTTATTCAGTAGTTGATATTCTTGCTCAACCCTAGGACCTAGTCACAGGGTTAACACAGTTGCTGGGGGAATTGGGGGTTGTACTGAAGCAGCTATGGAAGGAAAGGATGGTGAATGAGAGGCAAGCAGGAACAGCAACCTCACGGGCTATATTATCAAAAGAATCTGAGAGTCCATGGACACTGTTCTGGGCTGTTTAATGGAGTTTTCGGCAATGCTGTTGGGATTCACAGCTTGATGTTGTCAGAGGAGGGGAAGGGCATTTAGAGGTGTAGTGATGTTAGTGCCAAATTCAGCATTGATGCAGTCGACAAAAGTGGATGTGGAACTGGGGCTGTGGGAGGGAAGGGTTATGATTGGGGGTGTTGGATGGAGAATAAATGAGGTAAGAACCGGATGGAAGGACAAAATGGAGTTGATTCATCTGAATCAGAATTTATTTATTTGGTAACCGGATTGGTTCCGTTAATAGTGTTAGGAAACTGGGCCCATGGCCAAGAGTCCTGACATATTTGGGCACCCCACCGTAGACTATAAATAGAGAGCCATACCCCCTCATTATGTACGCATGAAAGAAAAGCAATAAAGAAAGATCGAGAGTTCTCTCTACCTCTCTGTGTGTTCAATCTATTCTTATGTGATTCTGTGATTGATTCGTTCTTGTTCTAAACAGAGGAATCGCTCGGACTGGTCGCCAGCGACGGTTCCTCAACACGTTATCAGCACGACTTCGCTCCGCTGAACGAGGTAATCATCGAAGCACACATTGAATTTTCTAGATCGCTTTTGAATCTGTATTTTCTTTTCGCGTTCTAGATTGAAGTTCTACGGTGCAAATCCGCCCCAATCTACCGCGAGCAGACTTGAAGTCGCCGGCACAATGTCGATCGGTAGATTGCGAAAAAAGGGTAGATGTTGATTGCATCCTAGATTGAAAAACAAAATCAGAAATTTTGCATAATTACGTTTGATCCTGCATGATCAATACACGAAGAAATTTTGCATGTTATCTATTTCGGTTTTGCATTGGCATATGCATGGCATCACAGAGAAAAAAGGGGCACGGCCGCCGCACGGCCACCACCGCCACCGCGCCCGCATGCGCGCTGCTGGCCACCGGCCGGCAGACGGCCAGGGAGCCCACATGGCGCCGCCCACCATGCACCGGTCGCTGGCACCCGAGGTTGACCCCGCACGGCCGCCTCGGTCCTTGCGCCCGAACGCGCGCTCGCCTACCTCCGGCTCGCTCACCGCCCCGCATGGCGCGTGCCTGTCGCCGGCCGTCGCCCGGCTCCACCGGCACCGCCGTAGCTGGCCTCCCCGAGCCCACGCCCGCATGTGCCGCCACAGCCGGCCTCCTTCGCCTTGCGCCTGCATGCGCCAGCCAAACCACGCCGCCGCTTGGGGTCCCAGCGCACCGCCTGGCCCGACCATGCCCCGCAGCCGCCGGCTCCTTGGCTTCCACGCCGCTGGCCCGACCCGGGCCGTATCTCGGGTCGTCGTCGGAGGGAGCAGCTCCGTGCGCCGCCGCCTTCGGGCCGCCCGCCGCTCGCAGCAGTGTGCCACCCCGACCTCCGGCCTGCAGCCGACTGCTCCGCCGCCTTGCGCCCGCACGCGTTGGTGCCGCAGTGGCCGGCCTCGCCTGTGCCACCTGAGGTGCGCCGCCCGCAGCCGCCGCACCCTCCCACCTCGGCTCACCGAGCGCCGCTCGCACCCACTAGGACCACCGCACGGCGCCACCACGGCTCCTCCGCCCGTCGCCGCCGGCCCGAATGCCGCTCCGGCTCCCCGCACATGCGAGCGCCGCCGCCGCTAGCCCGGTCGCCGCCGCTTGCTTCGGCTTCCGCTCGCCTCGCTCACGCCTCCCGCCGCCGCCACTAGTATGTGGGGTAGGGGAAACCCTACCCCCTTGAGCCGCACGGGTGGGCCGCCCCCTTGAGCCGCACGGGTGGGCCGCCTCCTTGAACCGCACGGGTGGGCCTCCGGTCAGAAGAGTGGGCCGAAGGCTGGACTGAAAAATGGGCAAGAAAAAAAGGGGGGCCGGCCGGTGGGGGCACTGCTTGTTTTGTAAAAAGTCCCCCAAAACCATAGAAATTTCCAATGAGCCCCGAATTTTGCACAAGGGCCTCAATAGTTCTGAAAATTACTAATAGGTTCTCAGATTTACGAGTGGGTCCAGAATTTTGCAGAAAACCCCTCTGTAAATCAGAAAATTGCGCGAATTTTCTCTGAACTGGAAATTTGCGTCGAAACCCCTAAAATTGCAGAATTTGCTGAAATCTCATATTTTAGCATAAAAGGGCTTTGGGAATCCAAATTTTGCATTATTTTTAGCATTTGAAGTTTATTTATTTATGCCATTATTATTCTCTGTATTTATTTACTGTTTTGGTTAATTGTAATTGCTGAAAATTGCTTTTAATCACTGAAATTAGCAGTAAAATTATGGAAAACGCACAGAAAATTATGAAACATTATGAGAATCTTTTGTACCATTTATTTACCCGTAGTAAATTATTCCGTGCATGTCTACTGGCAGTAGACTTATACACATTTAGATGACTAGCATCACGAATTGGGAGTTCGAGGAGCTGGCCCAGCATGGCCAAAACTATCTGACATAGGCATCCAATGTCGAGATTGTGCTTGGAGCCAAGAAGCTCCGCGCTGCTATTGGGATTGGCAGACTGAATGACGCTTAACCCACACCTGAGGATAATGATCAGGCACTTCATTTTCTTAGGTACCACCTCTGCCTCACTCTCAAGAATGAGTATATGGCGGAGAAAAGCACGCTAGCACTCTGGACTGCACTCAAGAAGCGGTTTGAGATGCTGAAGTACACCATTCTTCCTCAAGCAGAGCAGGAGTGGATCAGACTGAGGTTTGTCGACTTTAAGACGGTCGGGGAGTACAGTTCTGCCTTGCACAGGATTTGTACTAATCTTCAACTATGTGACAAGCAGATCACAGACGAGCAGAAGATTGAAAGAACCCTATCCACCTTCCACCCCAATGCAGTACAATCCGCCCGCAACTATCGTCATGATGGCTATAAGGAATATGCCGAATTGATTGATATGATGTAGGTTGCGGAGGCTCATGACGAAGTTCTCCGCAAGAACTAAGTCACTCAGCCATCTGGGAGCTCCATTGGCCGTGAAGCCAACGACGGGAGCAACAAGGTGCGAAAGCCCTTGATAGAGAAAAAGGGGAAGAAAGGGTAAGACCGTAGCCCAGAAAGGCAAATCAGATGCTCCACGTGAGAATAAGGCTAGCAAGCCAAAACGGGATGGCAAAGGGCACATGAAGCCCATTCTGCATCGGTTGAGGGGAAGCATTCTGAGCAGCTGCCTGCGCTGATGGTGTTTGAGACCATTACGACAGCAGCACCCCTCTCGACCTAGTAGCAGCCACCGTCATGATTTCTTTTGAAGAGAATGTCACCCCGAGAGAATAGCAGAAGAAGTCTAGTGCACAGAATGCATTTAGACTTTAATTGTCATTTATTTTGTGTGGAAGAATATGTTAGAATTTGCATGGATGGTACTTAAGAATTGTTATTTTCTCGTGATCGTTGGATGATATTTGAAGAATTCATTCATTTATTCAGTTAATGATGGCATAATATGTTCTGATATTGGAGTATTTTATCTATGTGTTGATTGTCTTCTCATGCATATTAATAAAATATCCTATATTAGAACACGTGTAGCACCCTATGAAGGAAGTGTGCTTAGCCAGCAGCGGCACAACGCATATCATCTTAAGAGAGATTGAGTATTTTCAGTCGATTCGTAAGAGCACTGACAGCCTTACGACAATCGCCAGAAGCGATGCATGTATAACTGGTTCGGGAAGAGCCACAATAGGCACAACTTTGGTCATTGAAGAAGCCTTATTGTACCCAGAATCGGCTAGAACTCTCCTAAGTTTTAAGAATATCCGCGCAAATGGTTTCCACGTTGAGACTGAAAAGAGTACGGTAAGGAATACCTGCTCATTACGAAGCGCAAAGAGAACAAAAAATTATATTAGAAAACTTTCTTCACTTGAAACTGGGCTATATTATACCAACATTAAAGCGCCTGCAACGTACACTGTACTGAAGACAGTGTTTAGAAGCTCTGAACTCTTCTGTCTCTGGCATGACGGATTAGGCCACCCAAGTCTTCAGATGATGAGAAATATAATAAATAACTCGCATGGGCATAATATTAATGTGAAGAATTTCCCGAATCATGAAGATTTTGTGTGCCCTGCATGTGCCACCGGGAAACTAATAACTAGACCCACCACTCTGAAAGTGAAGGATGAAGTCCCTGCATTCCTGGAACGCATCCAGGGAGACATTTGCGGTCCTGTTCAGCCCGTCTCAGGGCCATTTAAGTATTTCTTGGTGCTCATTGACGCTTCATCGAAGTGGTCGTATGTGGGTTTATTGTCCACAAGAAACCACGCCGTTGCAAAATTGATCTCGCAGATCATCCGCATCAGAAATGTGTTCTCTGATCATCGCATCAAGTCCATCAGAATGGACAACGCCGGAGAATTTACTTCAAAGGCATTTGATGATTATTGCATGGCAATGGAAATTGCAGTTGAGCATTCGGTACCGCATGTCCATACCCAGAATGGTTTGGCAGAGGCTTTAATCAAGAAAATTAAATTTATTGCCCGACCTTTTGAAGAATTGTAATTTGCCAGCCACATGTTGGGACACGCAGTCCTACATGCAATGAATCTCATCACTTTTAGACCATTGGCCTACAACATCCATTCACCTATGCAACTAGCGCAAGGGTCACCACCGGAAATTTCCCAACATTAGGGGGAGGAAATCAACCCCTTGATGAATAATGTCGGGAAATTACGTGGAAAACCATGGGAATCTATGCAAATAACCCGCGCACTAGTGAAACAATAGAAGTCCAGAAGACAATTGATTTGCAAGCATTAGCAAATCAGCTGCCTGATCACTTTAGTGATTTGAATAGCGTGACTAAGTCGCATGTGCCTGCACGCACTGCACCGGAGAGGGTTGAAATACCAAAGAAAGCAGAAGGTATCCCTAATCTCGTCCAGAGGCCTCAGAAAAATAAAAAAGAGGACGAGAACTCCGGTTCCTCGAATCCTTAGTAACCGGGGACGCCTGGTGAAGAAGGATAAGAGGGATTTATCACAGCCAATCATTGAAGTCCCCCAGAATGAGAAGGGGAGCCAGTTGAGACCTGGCACAAGTATGACACCTTCCGAAAAGGGCATACCGGATCTGAATATCCCCATCAGCATGGATGTGTGCGCACACATCGGAGCCGAAAAACTAAAGGGACTTGCCACTGCAATTGAAAGAAGCGATGCGCAAGGTAAAGCTCCAGCAGAAGCAATCGCCCTAGAAGAAGCAACTCATGAAGAAATAGCTTTAAATTATGTGCACACGGGAGAGTCCCTGAATAGGACAACAGCTAATATCGATATCTACTTCGCAAAGAAAATTGCCACCATCATCGATCTTGATCCCGAGCCTGCATCGCTCGCTGAATGTAAGAAAAGATCAGATTGGGAAGATTGGAAGAAGGCAATAGCAACTGAATTGCTATCTCTGAACAAAAGAGAGGTGTTTGGACCCGTATGCCGCACGCCTCCCCATATACACCCCGTTGGGCACAAGTGGGTATTTGTTCGAAAGAGAAATGAAAGAAATAAAGTAGTGAGATACAAAGCAAGGCTGGTAGCCCAATGTTTCACTCAATGTCCTGGAGTTGATTATGAAGAAACCTACTCCCCAGTCATGAGTGGAATTACCTTTAGATATTTGATCTCAATGGCAGTGAACTTGAACTTAGAAATGAAATTGATGGATTTTGTGACTGCATACCTTTACGGTAACTTGGATTTGGAGATTTACATGAAAGTCCCTAAAGGAATTCCTCTCCCGAACCAAGACAGAGCAAATAGAAATCTGTACAGTGTGAAACTCAGAAAGTCACTGTATAGACTGAAACAATCTGGAAGAATGTGGTATAATCGCTTAAACGACTTTCTCTGCAAGAAAGGCTACACGAACAATGAAGACTGTCCTTGTGTATTTATACGGCGATCCCAGAATGGATTCTGTATAATCTCTGTGTATGTAGATGATCTGAATATCATCGGGACAGTCGAAGACATAAAAGAAGCAAGCTCCTACTTGTAGTCAGAATTTGAAATGAAAGATTTAGGCAAGACCAAGTTTTGCTTAGGCCTGCAGCTTGAGCATGTCCCTGAAGGAGTCTTGGTACATCAGTCAACCTACACCCAGAAGGTGCTTGAAAGGTTTGGCTTCGAGAAGGCATTTCCCTCGAAAGTACCAATGATCGGTAGGTTTTTACAGCAAGAAAAAGATCCTTTCCGACCTAGGGAAGAGGGGGAGGAAGTCCTGGGACTGGAATTCCCATACTTGAGTGCAGTGGGAGCACTCATGTACTTAGCAAACTGCACTAGACCGGATATTGCATTTGCCGTGAACCTGTTTGCAAGGTACAGTGCAGAGCCCACCAAAAGGCATTGGCAGGGCATAAAGGACATATTCCGATACCTCCAAGGAAGCAAGGACATTGGATTGTTCTACAGAAAGAATCAAGATCTGAACTTGATTGGCTATGCAGATGCTGGGTACCTGTCGGACCCACATACTGCAAAGTCACAAACAGGCTATGTATTCCTGTGTGGTGGAATTGCAATTTCATGAAAATCGTCTAAGCCAAGCCTGGTAGCTACTTCGACGAACCACTCAGAAATTATAGCACTGTATGAAGCCGCACGAGAGTGCGCTTGGCTCCGCCGAATGGTTCACTACATCCAGCAGTCATGTGGGATGAATATTGTGCAAACCCCCACAATTATCCATGAAGATAATGCAGCTTGCATTGCACAAGTGCAGACGGGCTATGTAAGCATATCAACCCCAAGTTCCTCTATGCTCATGAATTGCAAAGATGGACAAGATTAGAGTACTGCACACTAAGACTTATTCACTAAGTCACTCCTCGCATCTAGCTTTGAAAGGTGCGTGTGAGGGATTGAAATGATGAGACTTAGAAAAGTGCAGAATTCAGGGGGAGAATTCTCTCAAGCCCGTTATTAAATCTTGATCATGAAGATTAAGTACCCAAAGAAATAAAGTCCTGAAGACCAAATAAAATTGGGTGAATTGTACTCTTTTTCCCTTGACGAGTTTTCCATGAAGTTTCTCGACCAAGGTTTTTAATGAGGCAATTCGTGCATCGCAACATCACATGTATCATGTACTCTTTCTCCAAATTTTTCCCACTGGATTTTTATGGAGTTTTGACGAGGCATGAGCATGTTGGGTGAGTGCCCAAGGGGGAGTGTTAGGAAACTGGGCCCATGGCCAAGAGTCCTGACATATTTGGGCACCCCACCGTAGACTATAAATAGAGAGCCATACCCCCTCATTATGTACGCATGAAAGAAAAGCAATAAAGAAAGACCGGGAGTTCTCTCTACCTCTCTGTGTGTTCAATCTATTCTTATGTGATTCTGTGATTGATTCGTTCTTGTTCTAAACAGAGGAATCGCTCGGACTGGTCGCCAGCGACGGTTCCTCAACAAATAGGAGTGACAAGTGTAACATGACTAAAATATACAAAAAGGAAATATGGAAAACAGACTACTCCGTTGATTTTTGTAAGGCGCTGTTTGACTTGGTGCGGTCTCCAAAACAAAACTTTGACTATTGATTTCTTTTACAATATGTTGTTGGAGGAATAATTTATCCCTTCAGTAATAGGGCCCGCTCTACAAATGACTCCTGTGATCCAAGAATTGCAGTCATGCTCAGAAAGCGTAACAATACCCCTCACTAGTACTCATAGGATGGCTATCCTCTAAGTGGTATTTTGATCATTTGTACAGGCTTAAGAGTCTACAACCACCCTATGTATCCCTCATTTGTAATGGGAGCTCTCTTTAGCAATAAATAAACATATTCAAACTGGTGAGCTTTCAGAGGCACCCTCCCCGAAGATGACCCCCGTTGGCTCAATGACAGGAGTAGAGGCGGTCCTCTCAAACCCCAGAACCACCCCTCACTTGTGTTTAGGTTTTACACCTACAAAAACAACTGCAAACTCATGATCATAAGAAAGTGCTTTCAAATATGAATCCAATGATATCACATAGCATATATATTGTTGGACAAATTGTTTGTCAAAATTTGCAAAGTTGGAATCTCAAAAGGTGTGGGCGCCTTATAAATATTACCGGAGGGAGTATTAAGCAGTTATTGAAGTTCAAATACCAGGACAGGCCTCCTTATATTGTTCTCGAATTGTCTTTTCAAAATGGAACCATTACAATTACTTTCTTACTAGGGATTTAAGTGTATAGTCTCTGTAATCTGTTGCAACCCTCTTGCCCCCTTCCTTCCCCATTGATCATGATAGCAAAGATGATATTCCATATTTCATTATTCTTGATACTCAACCTTACAACAATCAACATCAGTCCCCCTATGTCCATGCGTACTGGTCCTTGTAGCTCATCTTCTACTTTATCCATCGTAGAAGAGGTGCAACCGATGCAATTGGTGCACCTCGTGGGGTTTGTGCCACCGCTTCAGATGAGTACTACCCTGAACTTGGATACACTGGTCCATCATGTTGACCTTGCTGCAGGGAGGATTAATGTTGTGGCATACACAGAGGTAATAATCGGCTTCAACTTTTCCTTTGTTAAGTTGGTGTTGTTTTTGTTGATCTGTAACTACATTTGCTCACAGGGGCCATTGGATCTGATTTTGGGACCACATGATCCATGTGACACAGAGCATGTCATGGCTGCTGAAGCCGAGAACTTGCTGGCAACTACAGACATGGAACAAGCCATGGCTGCTGAAGCACAAAACTTGTTTGCAATCGAAAAAACTGAGGTATTTAACAATGTTTACTCGATTTCTATTTCTATTGAAAGTACTACTAAAAAAAGCGTAACTCTGTATATTCTCAATCACAGGAGCATACCAGTAAGGGGCCTGATGTCCCAATTCTGCAGAGGAGCTTGCGTTTGGTGAAAAGAAGTGGAGGACGACATGAGAATGTTGTCCGTGCGGCAATGGAGAGGAAAGCACTTTGCAGGAATGATGTGGAACTGCTTAGTGCTTTGCTTGGGAGAAGCTGCAGCAGATCAGAAAACCCAATGTATTCATTCTACTGATCGATGCTTAAGAGTTCTGATTGGATAAAGTTAGAGAATTGGTGTATGGTGCCAATGCTTAATTGGTCTTTTGTGGGTTGTTGATGGACTATGTGAATTGGTCCACGTTAAGATTGTGATGAACCATTGCAATATTTGTGGAGTGATCAATTGGCTTTACAAAGACTGCACTCTGTAAGGATTGGTTTGGGTAGAAATTAAAGATTTTGGTATTTGAGTCATGGATTTAATTAGGTTGACCTGAGTCGTTAGCTTAAGGTTTCATGATGCATGACTTAGCTAATGTAAGTCAAATTGTGAAGAACTTATGTCTGGAAACGCATTCTTTGCTTTGTATGTGCAGAATCGCTTGAAGTTAACTGTGGTCAATGGCGGTGATCGGGGCTAGCCTTATGGAGGAGTTGAGGCCCAGACGATTAAGGATGCCGGGTGAAACGGTGAGCTCAAGCATAGTACGAGAAATGCGGGAATGTTGAAGGCGAGTTCGAATGGTGGGATGACGCCAGGTGGTTTGTACAGACCAATAAGTTGTGATTCGGTGGAATCAGGATAAGAGAGACTTGGTGGCACGTGGCAAGCTAGTGGTATACCTACATGCGGTAAGCATGATGATTACTTGAAAAGGATGGCGATGACCGGGTCAACAAAGGGGTATTTTGACCAAAATACCAAAAACCATTTGGATTAAAACCACGGCGAATGGGCGATGCATTGGAGAGTGACTTAGGTCAAGATAGAGCTGGTTTGATCAAGGCTAAGAATTTAACGGATGCACACTTTTGTTCTTTTAAAAGCATGTATAAATGAACTTGAGTAAAACCGTGTGTGTGTGGAGTTAATGGATTTCCCCATTGCAATAGTGGATATGATCTATTTTGGGGTGTAGGTGGCTGGTTGTCCATCTATAAAAGGGTTGGGATGGAGACATGTAGGGTTAACCATCCAACCCCTTTCTCATGCGCTTTCTTGTTTAGGGTTAGGGTTTGAGAGTGGAGCACATGGTGTGCTATTTATTCTCCAAGATGGGGTGGCTGTAAACACAATCTTCTCAAGTGAGCAACACATCAATCTTTGCATATTTCCATGGGTTCATTTTAATTTGGTTGTTTTGCTCTTGATTTGGCCTTAAAGTGCGATTTCTTGATCCAAGGTTTTTGAGTTAATTTCTTTGGTGTTCTAACTTGCTGTGATATATGAGAATACATCGAGACTCATCTTGGTCATCCTCCTCCCACAAGCTAGTTATATTCACTGATTTTGATTTTGATGTAACCTTCCAACAAACTGAAAAAGGTCTCATCTTTGGCTATGATTTTTATGATTATTTGCTGGAATAGATTCACAATACCCTAGAGATGATCTCTACAAAGTTTTACATCATTTGGACATACAAATCAAAAGTTCCATCTATTTTCATTTTGAATTAGAGCTAAAACAGTCGGTGCAGTTCTCTGTCTGGAACGTCAACCCGATTACGACCACGGTCAAGTTCCAGATCGCATCGCATCGTTTTTTTGACCTTGTTCAGTCTTCGGACCGCTTCGTATTTTCCCTATGAGAGACCATGTGGAGGTCATCCCATGTGTGTAATGAGTAATTGACATCGGTTTAGGAAAGTCGAGTTTGATTTGGTTGGTTCGGTCCTGGACGTTGCGTGGTGCAATCGGGCTTGGTCGAACTTAATCAAACCTGGTCAAAATGGTTAGGATGGATATTATGTCGACTTGTCAGGTTTGGGCTATTTCATTAATGCCATTATGCTTTCATGTATCGAGCGGTGCTATTTGATGTGTTTCTTGTCTATGATGGCTGCAGGACGTCGAGGCGGAGTCGTGGCGAGACACGAGGTGACCGGACTAGATGCAGGTGGCGTTTAGGTCAGAACGGTCGGATGTGTTGAAGACGGCGTGAACTCGAGGTGGTTGCGAGTCGTGGACATCAAGGAACGCGGAAGCTTCCCGGAAGGTGCAGAAGGGGCATTTCGGTAAAAACGCAAAGCTGCACAAGTGGAGGCCGGTTCCGTTCGGGTTTAGCGGGCGTAACGGGCTGGAGACCCGTTAGCCAAAGGCTATAAATAGGAGGGAGTGGCTGCATGCCCCCTCATGGATTTGGGATAGAATTAGGGTTTTGTGAGTCAAAAGAGGCTTTGGAGAGGTTATTGGCTTTAGGGCTTTAGTTGGTGAGAAGTTGGTGTGTGTAGGAGATATGGACAGAAGTGGTCTGTAGCTTGTCTCCCGTAGCTCTGTGTTCTTGTCTCCTCCCCACTTGTGTTCTTGTGTTCTTGAGTGTGTGAGAGAGGGAGAAGATGAGTTGAGCCACTATGTAATCATTCCTCTATTTGTAATCGGGGTATCGGACTCCTTGTAATCCTTGGTTGATTGGAATGAAAATCTGAAGTTTGTTTCTCTCGTGCTCCCTGCTTTTCCCTTCGATGCCTCTTTGCATGATTTCTTGAGATTTTCGTTTCCTTGTTGTTTCTTGCTAGTGAGGTGCAAAATGGGTTGCTCAGTGATGGGAATAGGTCTGAAGATCATTTGATTGGATTTTCTCAAGAGCAAAGTGAGTGAATCAAAGATTTGCACTTTTTTAGTTTTTCTGTTCTTGGTTTTCATTTCTAGGGTTTGAGGTAGATTTTGATCCCCTTAAGGAGATGGCTTGATTTCTGGTCTGGGGAGTCCTTTAGCTATTGCTAACTTGTCTGCAAACTCTCATGAGCAAACTACTCAAGATCATTGACTAATTTGGATTTTGTGTTGTCCCTGTTCAGTTCATGTTCATTTCTAGGGTTTTGTCGCATTTCTTGATTCCCTTCATGAGATGGCATGAAAGTTGGACTCTCTAGTCCTAGGGTTTTTGCTATTATATCTGCAAATTTTCTTGGCCATAGGATCAAAGGTTTGATGGCAATTTGAGTTTTTGGTCTGCTCCCTGTATTTTTCAAGCTCTTGTCAAATTTATGAATTTCAAGAGTTGTTGATGTTTCCTCTTGTTGTTTGGAGCCCCTAGGTTATTTAGTTTAGTGTCTTGACCTTTTGGGCTTGGTTAGAAAAGAAGAAAAATCTCAAAAACCAAGTTTTAGTGAGGTTCTTTGAAGTCTTACTGAATTTTTCGGGCTGCTGGAACCAGGGGAGCGGTCAGACCGGGGAGTAATTGGCGGTCAGACCGGCCGTTATGGGGCGGTCGACCGGCATGGCCTAGGTGGTCTGACCGCCGGTCAGGGAGCGGTCAGACCGGCCTGATGCCTGCAGTCTGACCGGCCCAGTGGGATTTTTGCTGTTTATCGTCCCTGTGTTTTTATTTCTCGTATTGTCTCTGTTATTTGTGTGTCCTGTGTTTCTCTCAGTAAGCACAAGGTTCCTGAGCTCTTTTGAACTCAGTTTCATAGCTTTCATAGCTATTGAAAAGGAGTTTCATTCGAGGTTCTTTTGAGGGGTCGTATTTAGAAGTCGACATTCACCCCCCTCTGTCGCCATTTCGGTCCAACACCCTACCACGTGGGATTTTTTACAGCTCACTGTAGGATCGGATATGGCAACAGAGGGGGGGGTGAATGGTACCCTTAAAAAATTGCCCCTCAAGTATCCACTAAAAAGACACTCTTCTCTGATATCTACAGAGCTATAAAGAAGGGTGACTCATAATCTCTGGAAGACCTTACTAGACAGACACGAGAGCAAAACCAAAAAGGACAGAGAAAATCAGAGAGCTCCCCTCAAAAGGCCTGAAGGCTGGTCTGACCGCCATGTCTGGGCCGGGCAGACCGCCTGGCTGGTCTGACCGCCCGGGCTAAGCCGGTCTGACCGCTTGACCAAGGTCGGTCTGACCGCCGGCTATCAGCCGGTCCGACCACCCTATACAAACCGGTCTGACCGGGTTCACTTCCAGCACGGTGCAGAGAGCAGAACACAGAGTAGCATGAACCCGAAAATATTCAGAACTTCAGAAAATAGGTAAAAAGATGAAATTCTTCTTTTCTTTTCATATCACCAGGTCAAGGCCTTAGACTAAATAGCATAGATACTAGAGAAATCAAGGAAATTCATCACAAGAGAAAGAATCAAGGATTTTCACTGAAATCTGAAAATAGAATAGAGAATGAGGAAAATTCCCAAATTACCCATCATTCTCAAATCCTTTGCTCATGAGCTTTTGCAATCAACTTAGCAATGATCTCAGGACTTGAGAACCCAAATCTCAAGCCATTTTTGAAGGGAAACAAAAGATTCCATCATCCCCTGACATGAAACCCTAGAAATTCATAAACAGGGGAATTTGAGCGAAGCACAGAGAGATGAAATAAATCATTGAATCCTCCATTTGCTCTTGGGAATGGAATGACCAAATGGTCTAGAATACTCTCCCATCACAGAGCATCTCATTTTGCACCTTCTTAACAAAAATCAATCTCTAGAACACAAGAACTGGAAATCAATAGAAAGAGCAGAAGAGCAAATAGAAGCTGAAATCCATCACAGAGAAGGAGAAACAAGACTAGAACTTTCAAATAAATTTATTCCCATGAATGCTTAAGTAAAGAGGAATGATTACAAAGAGTTCATCTCATTTCTCACTACATGCTTCTCTTGAGGAGAAGACACACACGCAGTACACTCCACTGCTTGAACTCTCTCTACTGGAATACCTCTCCAGAACTCACACCTTCTCCTTTTTAACAACCAGGGCTCACCCTCAAAGGAGAAATACAAGAAGTGTCATACTACCTCCACTCCATCACCTCACAACCCCATGAGGTAAAAGTCAAAGAGTCAAACCAGATAGAAGGAAATCAGCCTTCCACCTCCAAACTTGAGTCAAATCTCCAATTTGCCCTCAAGCACCTTCCCGGAAGTTTCCCGCAACCGGTACCTTGACCATCTGGACCTCGACTCCTCCCCTAGTCTAGTCCCGGTCTGCTCCGCTGCACATGACCGTACCTGACATCCTGACCGTCTGGACCTCCAACTCCTCCTTAGTCTAGTCCCGGTCCACCTCGCCGCTGCCCGTCGTGTCCACCCGACTCCAACCGAGACCTCCGACTCCACCTGAGTCTAGTCCTGGTCTGCTCCGTCGCACACGACCGCAACCGACACCCAACCGTCTGGACCTCCGACTCCTCCCTGAGCCTAGTCCCAGTTCGCTCGTCCTTGCCCGTCGTGTCCATCACCGGTAGCTCCAGCTCCGGTTCCTCGTCTCCCGACTCGCAACCACCTCAGCAGCCTCGATCAACTTCGGCATCACCGACCGTCTGGACCTCAACCCCTCCTGTGCCTAGTCCCGGTCCTGCTCGCCTGTAAGGACCCCAGATTTAGCAATCCGAAATCCTCTGTGATTCCACTGCACTATTCCCTGGATCAGTAGATAGTGCTCACAGGTTACAGTTCTGAACATCAAAGTACATATCGTGCGGAAGTATAAATTTAATAGAAGACTTACTCATGGGCCGATTAGGCCGAAATCAATAAAATGCAGCAGCGGAACGAAGCACACAGGTGGGACCTTCAGGACATGCCCACAGGCAGCCAACTGGAGGTTCGCGACCTAGTCCTTGACATCTTCATCTTCTTTGCCACCATGACCAATAGTGTTGCTGAAGCGTAGTGATCTGATTCCTGATTCTGGATTTGTTGTGAAAGCGAGTGTGAGCACAAACCACCGTGCTCCGCGAGCCAATACACAAGATGCAAATAAATAGTATGCATGGCTTATCAAAGGAGAGGCTCGGGTTGTTTTATTTGCCATAAATTGCTTTTAGTAGCATTGTTATTATTTAATCATAGTGTTGTTGTTGCTGCCTAAACTCCACCTAGCGATTACCATAATTGACATAATCCACCAAAATACACTTTCTTTATTGATTGCTGTCTAAAACTCCAAACAGCGGGTATCATCATTTACTTAATCCACCAAACACACACTTTCTATATTGAGTGCTGCCTAAAACTCCAAACAGCGATTGACATCATTTAATTAATCCACCGATCAACTCTTGCTATATTGATTGTTGTCTAAGACTCCAAACAGCGAGTGACATCATTTAAATAATCCACCGATCATAGACTTTCTATATTGATTGCTATCTAAAACTCCAAATAGCGAGTGTCATCATTTATTTTAGATCCTCCAATATCATTTATATCAGGACTCTCTAACAATTCAATCATTTTTGTCATTAATCCCAATACCATTATTTGCTCTTCCAACAATCAACCTTATCTTCCATTACCCATCTCTAACTAATTTACTAGTATACATCCACCAGGAATATCATTGATCAAGTTTATACTCCAATTATCATATCTCCAAATTCCCATAAATTCAATTCATCCATCTAGTATTTAATCAAATCCTATTAATCCCATTATCGCCAACATCTCCCAAGAATTCATATTAGACATCAGTGTTGTAATCCAACAATTACCTTTGCACTCCCTAATTCTACAAAAATCAATTATATCATCTATCTAGCCTATCTATTCATTTAGGCTCCATCAATTTATTTCTCCCAGAATCATCACTATCGTTTCCTTCCTATGATCTACATGAATCCACCAACATCTTTATGTGTTACCATAAACAACCATCTTCTTTTCTTACGATTCTATTTATTCTTCTTGACATTTTGTTTTGTGTGAGGTATTATTATTTTAAAATATAATACATAAAAATTTCCTGAGACATAGCAGTTTTGAACAAAAACATAATGTATAAGAGAATGTAATAATAATTTTGATCCAGATTCCATCACCATTACATGGTCTCTGCACCATATGTTAGACCTTTAGTGTTATAGCTGCTTACATTATCACTGGGACGACACCCAGGCCAACACAAATCAGGGCTTTCCACTGCCCTCCACTTTTCCATTCCCACTCACAAAGTTTTTGAAACAGAACTATATCTGGTTAAGTTCCCATGTCCGCCCTTGACCGTGAGCACGGCTATTCAAATAGTTTTGACTCTGCAAAGTTTGTACACTTTCACCACAAGAGACAATCAACTCATTGCCCCACACGATTCCTTAGTCCTGTGGTTGAGCAGATCATCACAGTGACTGTTCAAAATATCTAGTCCCTTTTGTCATCTCACCTTATGGGCTGCTCCTACTTGCGGTGGGTCCCATACTATGCACGGGATGTAACCACGTCTACTAGCGCAGCCGGGCTCCACTCCCCGCAACACTAGTAAGCTAGTTACTTCACCCTCCACTCGGTGTCCCTTTAGGCCTTCCCTTGCCCTTGCGTATCCACTTTTTTTTCCACTACCAGTGTGATGAGTCTGGGGGTTTCGATAAATTTACTTAGCCAAGTTGTACTTTACAGACTTGTGGTTGCACTGTTTTACATAGGAGGTCATGACAAGATTCGGTCCTTAAGGGTATCTGGGCGGTTCTACCACTACCCACTTTGTGCTTCCACTGCACCCCACACACACCCTCGAACCATCCGCCCAGATATTTAAGCAAGTTGGGGTTTTTGGGAGCATAAAATAATCATACCAACATATACCAGTCATTACCACCATGACTTCCCAAATCAGTTTCTCATGATTCAAAATAATAATGATGCTTGGGGCATTTCAGCGCCCCCGAGTATCTATGCAGTACTAAGCATGGTGTATAATTAGGGGCTTATTTTCGAAATGTTACTATTGTAATTTTGCTAGGGCGACAAGGTTCACACATTCAAATATTCCAAAGGAGATGTAATATTAATCAAGTTAAATAATGGGCATATAATTAGAATCTTGAATTAATCATGTATTTGCATATAAAATAATAGCATGCAATTTTGATAATTTAAACAAAAGTAATTTGCAGAAAATGTAGGTTCAACATGATCAAAGTATTGACTCGCCTTGGTCACAGTGGGTTGGTTCTTGGTTGTCTTGAGCTTCTAGAGATGCTGCCTCGGCTTCTTCCTGAGCCTCGTATGCTATTTTTAACGTGCGCAAAAATTTGGATAAAAAGGCAATCAGCAAACCAAATAAACATTCAGCAAAAAATCCAAATAACTCCAATTTCAGATTTTAGTTTCACCAGGTAGACATGGGATTTGGACAAATTTAGAGATTTGTTTCATTTGCTTTGGTGCTAGAATAACCCCACTACAATCATTGAAAGTTTAATCATAGTCATTTTTAGGCAATCTAATCTTTTATTTGATGGGTTATCATTTCTATTGAGAATTTACCCTAATTATATTCCTACTAACTCTTTTTAATTGCTAAGGATTTAAAAGGGTTATTCATTATATATACACATATATACATATATATACAAGTATATACAAGTATATATATATATAATTCTCTGGCACATGATGATTAACCATGATCAAAGGTCCCTTAAATACCTTTATATGCTAATTAAGCTTCTGCACCACAGGAGTTGCCTTCCTAAATTTTCTTCAGATTTTCCTTGCTATACCCCCTACTGTTCTTGTGCTGCTACTCAAAAAAAAGAAAAACACATTAAAAACCCCAGAACTCAGCCTGGCACTGCAGAGCCAGAGGCTCGAACGCGGGCGGCCGAGGCGAGTAAGAGGCGGGCGGGGCTAACCAACTGAGCTACGGGTGTTACCTGCTAGTATATGGGCACTATATGCTAATGAGCCGAGCGGCAGTGGGCGAGCCTGAGTAGAGGAAGGCCGGGGCAGAGACAGCGGTGGTGCGGTCGGCGGTGGGTTGCCGGAGGACTGGTGGCGACCGGCAAAATGGGACGCCCGGGTGTCGAGGAACCCAATGGTGGGGCCGACGTCGCCGGCACCGGAGATGGGTCGGCGAGCTCGGTGGAGGGCGAGAACGTGCTCACGGCGTCCCAAGAAGCATGTGAGGGCAATTAATTGAAGTGTGGCGGCGCGGCTTGGCGGATTCCCGGGCGGCCGGACTTGGAGACGGTGAGGCGCACCGGCGAGAAATCGGGCACAAGGGACCAATTACGCGCTGGGGAGGGTTAAGGGAGGTGGGGCGATGCAGTTAGGGGCTTTGGCTGGGGCTCTAATGAAGGGAAGGAGCGCGCGCGGCGAGGCAGGTTGCTGGCCGGGATGGGGTGGCGTCAGCTAGGCATGGCTACAGAGCCAACTGCCCCGACCGGACTGCTCATTTTAATGCTGCAGCAGACAACCATGGATGATGATGGACGAGGACGGGGAGACGTGCAGCAGGGAATGGAGCATTGCGACTTCCTCGGCGGCGACCGCGCGAAAAAAGGGGGAGTAGACGGGAGCTGGTGGCTGCAGGCGTGACGCAACTCAGGGCAGAGGTGAGGTGGGGCGGCCTTGCTGACACGGGCGGCATGGCGCTGAGGACCGGCGGTCCGAAGAGGAAAAAAAGGGGGTGTTGTGGTTACAGACCAAACAAAGAGAGAGATGGTAGTGGAGAGGTGGGAGTGTTCTGCCTCATCCTCCCCCTCATCCTGATATATATATTCACATGGGGTATGCTTTTACAGTTATACCCTTACATGCATACCTCCCCATCAGGGGCACTTATGTCATTACACACGTTACTCTGGTTCTTATAACCTCGTAACAGGCCTGCTGGGCTTAGGTGGGGGCCACCCCTACGACAGGAGCCTCTCATGGTGAAGGGCTTCACAGGGCCGAACCCATGCCGCCGAGTCCTTTGGCCCCCTCCGTCCCCTGCGGCCTGTGAATTCCTCTAAGCCTGTGGTTGAGGAGTCCGAGGTCTGGGATGGAAGGTGCCTTGTTGAAGTAGACACGCGCGCGCTCCGTCCCCTACCCTTCGCACGGGGGGCAGCGGAGGCTGGCGCCTAGTCGAAGTAGATGCGCGCGCTCCGTCCCCTACCCTTCGAACGGGTGGCAGCGGAGATTGGCGCCTAGTCGAAGCCGAGGCGCGCGTGCTCCGTCCCCTACCCTTCGAACGGGTGGCAGCGGAGGCTGGCACCTAGTCGAAGTCAAGGCGCGCGCGCTCCGTCCCCTACCCTTCGAATGGGTGGCAGCGGAGGCTGGCGCCTAGTCGAAGTAGACGCGCGCGCTCCGTCCCCTATCTTCGAACGGGTGGCAGCGGAGGCCGGCGCCTAGTCGAAGCCGAGGCGCGCGCGCTCCGTCCCCTACCCTTCGAACGGGTGGCAGCGGAGGCTGGCGCCTGGTCGAAGTAGACGCGCGCGCTCCGTCCCCTACCCATCGGACGGGTGGCAGCGGAGGCTGGCGCCTAGTCGAAGTCAAGGTGCGCGCGCTCCGTCCCCTACCCTTTGAACGGGTGGCAGCGGAGGCTGGCGCCTAGTCGAAGCCGAGGCGCACGCGCTCCGTCCCCTACCCTTCGAACGGGTGGCAGCGGAGGCTGGCGCCTGGTCGAAGTAGACGCGCGCGCTCCGTCCCCTACCCTTCGGACGGGTGGCAGCGGAGGCTGGCGCCTAGTCGAAGTCAAGGCGCGCGCGCTCCGTCCCCTACCCTTCGAACGGGTGGCAGCGGAGGCTGGCGCCTAGTCGAAGCCGAGGCGCGCGCGCTCCGTTCCCTACCCTTCGAACGGGTGGCAGCGGAGGCTAGCGCCTAGTCGAAGTAGACGCGCGCGCGCTCCGTCTCTGCGCTAAAATTGGAGCTGTTGTGACCTTGCAGTCTGGTAGTGCGCTTTTAATGGCAGCTGGAATCACGCCGACGCCTGGCCTGGCAAAAGTCAGGCTGTCACGTCGTGCCGTCTGCCATTTTGCAGGTGGGACACGCGGCGACTCGCGACTGGTTCGTCGTGGGATGTGAGCGGTTGCGTGACTGCGGCCGTTCGCCTCTTCCCCAGGGAAGTTGGACGCGTGTTGAAGGCGTGGAGGCGTTGTGCTCTGCTTGGTCACCTACCGGGCACGGCCCTCCAAGCCCCGGCGGTTCTTCTTTGCAAAACGTGGGCAGCCGAATCGCTGCGCATTTGATCTGTCTGCGCTTCGAGCCACATGAGAGGCGAGCGGCCTTTATAAAGTGCCAGTGTTGAGGTGGAGGCGCCCTTGCTTGATTTTTGTCTGTTTTTGGTTTGCGGCTTTGCTTCCGCCCGTGCTAATTGTAACGCCAGTTGCTCTTTTCCCTGCTTCTTTCTCGCTGGTCGCGAAGAGCGATGGCTAGCCATGACGCCGCCGCCTACCATCCCCGCAGCGGTTCCTTGCCTAGCCAAGGCGAGGTGTCCCCTCCTTCCAGGGAGTACGAGTTGGTGCCGCGGGGGAGCTCGCGCGCCAACAAGTGGTGGGACGCCGTGGAGCACTCGGGAGGCAGCTGTTCCCGTGTGCTGGGGAAGAGCTGTGTGACTGAAGGGATGCTGCAGCGACTCGTGGATGAGAGGAAGATCGTGGATCGCGATGGGGCTCGCCTACCCCGTCGGGACGAGACGGAGCCGAAGCCCCGGGCAATGGAGGCGATTGTTTTTATCGCGTTCTTCGACGCCGGCCTTCGAATGCCCTCCACGTTGTTCGTGGGCGAAGTCCTGCGGGCCTACAAGTTGGAGCTAGCCCAACTGACGCCCCACGCAATACTCCGCCTAGCTGTCTTTACGTGGGCGATGCGGACAGAGGGGTGGCGTCCCAGCGCGAGCTTATTCGCCACCCTGCACGACGCACGCTGTCGACCCCGAAAAGTTGACGGGGCGGTGTCCAACTTCGGCGGTGTGGACTACGTGCTCCGGGCGTCGTGCGCGACGTTGTTCCCCGTGCCAGCCTCGCCGAGGCAATGGGAGTCCGGCTGGACTCAGCAGTGGTTCTACTACACCGTGACCGACAAGAGCGGAATGCAGTGCCGAGGTGGGCCGATCTCATTTAACAACACGCCGAGTTTGAAGGCAGAGACTGACGACACGCGAAGGCTACAGGGTCTTGTCGGTGTCGCCCGTCGAATGAGCCTGCGCGACCTAGCCGAGGAGTTCACAATGTATGGGGCGGCGCCCCTCTCCTCCCGGGGGAAGTATGTTGGACAGAACGGCCCCCGCGAGGACGGGTTCAGCCCATCCGTATCTCGCCTACTTCCGCCCTCCGCTCCTTGTAAGTCGTCCAGTACGTTTTACGCGCGCTGTTGTATCTGCTTGGTCTCCGCCTGGCTGACGTAATCTCCTGCGCAGTGGCTCGGCTAGAAGATGCGGAGTGTGCGGTTACGGCGCTCCTCGGCCCGTACACACTTAAGGAGCACCAGGCTCGCGAGGCCGCAGTCAAGGCGGCTAAGCAAGGGCGGGTAAACCGCACATGCGAAGCTCTAGGCATTACTGTGCCCGAACGCTTGGTGCTGGAGGAGCTTCCCGCCGGGACTCCGGGCACTCAGGACGGTTATAGCCCTGCGAGGGTGTTATCCTCGCGACGCCGGGCCCGTTCCCCGTCTGCCGTATGCGACCCCGCAGGCCCTACGGCGACTAGCACAGCTGGAACGGGGCGTGCAACCGGCGGTGGGCCCGGCCACACTGCTTCGGAGGAACGCGCGGCCTCGAATCCCCCGGCACCCTCTGTCGACACCAACAAACCCGTGCTTGCGGCCATCGGTGAGCTGGAACTCACCAACTTGGGGGGGGGAGCACTGTTCCTGGCAAAAAAAAACACGGTCGATGGTGCACTACCAACCGCGGCGGGCGGCGAGGGCGCGTCCCCTATAGAGGAAACCGTGGGGGCGACGGGAACCGTAGCTGGTGTTGCCCCAGAAGAATCACTTGTGCCGCCGCCGACGAAACGCCCTCGGACGCAGTCCCCACCGCCAGCGAGGGGTCGATACGCCGTTGCGGGGCCTTGTCGCGGGATTACGGCGTCTGGCGCGGCCGAGAAGACCTCCTCGCCGACCACCGAGACGCCTGCCTCCCGCTTGGCCGTCGGAACGGCGCCACTTCCTACCGCGACGAGAGGCGCAGGGGGTAGGTGTGAATCCCTTTCCTCTCGTGACTTCGCGAAACTCTCTCCGATCTGCTCGCTCATTCTGCCAACATCAGGCGAGACAAGGTCTCCCGGACATGGCGAAGGATCGAGCAGCGGAGGTATGCGCGAAGTCCAAAGGGCTGTGCAGGGTGCCCCGCAGATGTCCGTTGCTATTGACGTGGCCGCGGCCTCGGTAAATCCTGACGCGTTGGGGTCGGGGCTCGCTCGCTCGGACTTCCTCCCTCGCCTGGAGATACTTCGCGTCCTTGCTGCAGCCGTAGAGCGTGCCGACAACGGCCTTGACCGAGAAATGCTGTCGTCATGCGAGGGGGATCTCCTAGCGCTCGCGCTGCAGGTCTCCGAGATGAGGGTAAACATGTGCGCTTTAGCTTGCAAGGTACTGCTGGGCGCCTGCTGACTTGTTGTTTTTGCCAGACGCTTGCCCTTAGCCGGTCCTTTGACGAGGCCCGCGTTCGGGAGCGGATGTCTCTGGAAGCCAGCCTACGTGAAGCAAACGATGCTCTCGCAGCAAAGGATGAAGAACTTCGCGTGCTGGGGGGCGCCATGGCGGCCGCACAACTCGAGGCCAAGGAAGCCAAGTGCGCCTCGGCTGAGGAGCGCGCCGCCTTTCTGCAGTAGATCGCCACCCTAGAAGGGGAGAACGCCCAGCTGGCGGAGTCTGCTGCAGGGAATAGTCTCATCTTGGAAAATGCGTCCACGTCGGCGTGGCGGGCCATGGAGTCTCTGAACCAGGCCCTCCGACATCTGTGCGTCAGAGTGCCGGACCCTGCGCACGGGCCGGAGGCCCTGTCGGAGACGCTTGGGTTGATCGAGGAGGGGGCTGGGGTTGCTCTTCGTGGCGCCAGAACGTTTGGCGAGCACTGCGGCTATGTTGGTGCGTGCTTCGCCCTCGCCCTGCTTCACACTCGTGGGTGCAGACACACCCATGAGCTGGCGAATCCTCAACTGGATCCTCCCGGCCGTCCAGAAGTTATGGCGGACGCCATTTGCTCCATCGGGCCTAGCCTGCAAAACTTCCATCAACGGATCTGGGGCCGCTTCGGGGAAGATGCAGCGAGGGTCGCCGTGCAGCAGACGCTGCATGGGGAGGGGGACCTCCTCCACTGGCTCGAAGGAGTCCTTCAGGGTCACAGCGACGATGGCATGGGTTCATCCGCACCGCGCCAAGGCTGAGCGGTTGGTCGGGTAGGGCGAGGGGATGATGTACTGGTTCGTATGCTTGTAGGCATGTAGCCCCCTTGCTTTTATAACGAAACCAAGAAGTACCTTTCTTAGTGTTACCTGCCGCCGAACGCGAAGGGAAGACCTCCGCATCTTGTTTATATTCCGCAAAGCTCGCAGGGAAGACACCCGCATCTTATTTATACTCCGCGGGCTGGTGCATGTGGAGGCGAACCTCGACGCTACGCTTTTCTTTATAGTCCGGAGACTCGCGCGTGCGGAGGCGGACCTCGACGCTACGTCTTATTTAAAGTCCGTGGACTGGCGCGTGCGGAGGCGAACCTCGACGCTACGACTTGCTTTATAGTCCGGAGACTCGCGCGTGCGGAGGCGGACCTCGACGCTACGTCTTATTTAGAGTCCGTAGACTGGTGCGTGCGGAGGCGGACCTCGACGCTACGTCTTATTTAGAGTCCGTAAACTGGTGCGCGCGAGGGCGTCCCCCCGCTGCGTCTTATTTAAAGTCCGTAGACTGGTGCGTGCGGAGGCGGACCTCGACGCTACGTCTTATTTAAAGTCCGTAGACTGGTGCGTGCGGAGGCGGACCTCGACGCTACGTCTTATTTAAAGTCCGTAGACTGGTGCGTGCGGAGGCGGACCTCGACGCTACGTATTATTTAAAGTCCGTAGACTGGTGCGTGCGGAGGCGGACCTCGACGCTACGTCTTCCTTTATAGTCCGGAGACTCGCGCATGCGGAGGCGGACCTCGACGCTACGTCTTATTTAAAGTTCGTGGACTAGGGCGTGCGAAGGCGGACCTCGACGCTACGTCTTTCTTTATAGTCCGGAGACTCGCGCGTGCGGAGGCAGACCTCAATGCTACGTCTTATTTAAAGTCCGTGGACTGGTGCGTGCGGAGGCGGACCTCGACGCTACGTCTTCCTTTATAGTCCGGAGACTCGCGCGTGCGGAGGCAGACCTCAACGCTACGTCTTATTTAGAGTCCGTGGACTAGTGCGTGCGGAGGCGGAGCTCGACGCTACGTCTTCCTTTATAGTCCGGAGACTCGCGCGTGCGGAGGCAGACCTCGACGCTACGTCTTATTTAAAGTCCGTGGACTTTGTTCTGCTCAGCGCGGACAGGGAATGCGCCGGGAACAGCAACCTTTATTGAACTCCCGTTTGCGCGGGTGAGCATCGTATAACAAAGGGCTGGCAACTCTACGCTTGTTGTCCTACTTCTAGGCGTAGTATCGCCGCAACCTGTCCGCATTCCATGTGTGTCGGAGGGTTTGCCCTTCGAGCGTGGCGAGGCGGTACGCCCCCTTTGGCAATGCCTCCATCACAATGTACGGGCCTTCCCACTTGGACTCCAGCTTGCCAGCGGTCTCCGCCTGAAGCGCCACTCTGAGAACGAGATCCCCAGGCTTGAATCCCCGCGGGCATATAGAGCGGTCCCGAGTACGCATTGTCTGCCGCGCATACTTCTCGACATGGTGGGCTGCATCTGCCCGTAGCCCGTCGAGGAGGTCCAAGGACACACGGCGCTCCTCTTCGGGTGCTTGGACGAGGACCCACCGCGAGCCGGCCTTGATTTCCTCGGGCATCACTGCTTCGTCGCCGAATAGGAGCTTGAACGGCGTGAATCTCGTCAGGCGCGTTACGGTTGTGCGAAGCGACCAAAGAACGCTGTGAAGCTCGCTCGGCCACTTGCCCTTCGGCAACCCGACCAGGCGCTTTTTGATGGCAGCGGAGATGGCGCCATTCGCCCGTTCGACCGCCCCGTTGGACTGGGGATGCCCTACCGAGGCGAATCGGAGGGTGATGCCCATGCTGTCACAATAGTCTTTGAATAGGGTGGCGTCGAACTGCAGGCCATATGATGTTTTGCCAGAGGAAGCGCTGTATGGCCGCAGAAGTTACTTTAGCCAGGGCGACCGCTTCCGGCCATCTGGAGAAATACTCCAGCGCGACCACCACGAACCGGAGGTCCCCTGGAGCTCGGGCAAGCGGTCCTACTATGTCGACGCCCCAGCGTGCCAGCGGCCACACCGGGGGAATAGGGTTGAGGCTCGTCGGGGGCCTGCGGATGATGCGCGCCATCCACTGGCATCCTTGGCACCGACGGACGAGGTCCTGGGCGTCGGTGATGGCAGTTGGCCAGTAGAAGCCTTGCCTGAATGCCTTGCCAACTAATGACCTCGGCGCCAGGTGGGATCCGCACGCGCCCGCGTGGATCTCCGCTTGGAGCTTCTTTCCCCCCTCAGTCGAGAGGCAGCGCAAGAGCGGTGCGCAAACCCCTCTCTTGTAGAGTATCCCTTCGAACACCTGGAAGGATCTTGCGCGGTGCTGCAAGCGCCGAAGCTCGGCGGGGTCCTCCGGCTCGGCGATGCCTTGCAAGAAATTGAAGATGGGCTCTCGCCAATCACCCGGCCGGTCAATGTGGTGGACGAGTGCCGCGTCCCGGTTGTCCTGCGCGATGGCCGCCTGCACTAATATCTCATAAAACGCCCCATCCGGGGGGGCAGTTGCTGGCTGGCCGCCTTAGCGAGGGCGTCGGCCTGCTCGTTCTCCGCGCGGGGGATGGCCTTGACGGTGACGCCCAAAAAGTGCCTTTCCCTCGCCCTCACAGCCGCGAGGTACTTGGCCAACTCAGGGTCCTTGGCTTGATATGACTTATCCACATGACTGGCCACCAAGCGCGAGTCGGTGCGTACTAGCACCCGTCTCGCGCCAACTGCCTTGAGCTTCGCCAGGCCAAAGAGCAGCGCCTCGTACTCAGCTGTGTTGTTGGTGGCGGGGAAGGCGAGGCGCGCCGAGTATAGCAAACGCTGTCCTTCGGGCGTGACGATCACCGCACCTACGCTCGCACCCGCGACGCCGTAAGCTCCGTCAATGGTAAGCGTCCAGACGGGGTCGTCGTGCGTCTGGACTGGTTGGGCCGGCGGGGTCCATTCGGCGAGAAAATCCGCCAGGGCTTGGGATTTGATTGCCGTTCGTGAAGCATACGTCAAGGAGAAGGGGGCGAGCTCGGCGGCCCATTTGCCGATGCGCCCTGTGGACTCCTTGTTGTGTAACATCTCTGCCAGGGGGAATGAAGAAGGCACTGTGATCGGGTGGGCCAGAAAGTAATGCCGAAGTTTCCTGGAGGCCATGACCAGCGCGTAGGCGAGCTTCTCAAGCTCCGTGTACCATGTCTTGGCGCCTTGGAGGGCTTCAGAGATAAAGTATACGGGCCGCTGTATGGCGCCTTCCTCTAAGACGAGGACGGCGCTGACCGTGGTGGCGGACGCGGCCAGATATAGCAGGAGGGGAGCCTCTGGTGCTGGGGCGACCAGAGTGGGGAGGCTTGCCAGGTGCTCCTTGAGCTCGTTGAAGGCCTTCGCGCAATCCCCGTCCCAACGAAATCCGTCGCACTCGCGGAGTGTCTTGAAAAATGGCAGGCCCCGCTCCGCCGCCCTGGATAGGAAGTGGCTTAATGCTGCCATGCGGCTCGCCAGCCTCTGGACCTCCCTCGTTGTCTTGGGCGGCTCCATACCCAGGATGGCATCTACTTTGTCGGGGTTCGCCTGGATGCCCCGTCCGGACACGAGGAAACCTAGGAGTTTGCCCGCCTGCACCCCGAAGACACATTTGTCGGGGTTGAGCTTGATGCCCGCCTTCCGGAGGTTGTCGAAGGTCTCGTGGAGGTCCCGGCCATGCAGAGCAAGCTGCCGAGTTTTGACCACCACGTCATCGACGTAAGCTTCGACGTTCCTCCCGAGCTGGGCGGCCAGGGCAATAGCGACGAGACGGGTAAAGGTAGCGCCTGTGTTCTTCAAGCCAAAGGGCATTCTGACGAAGCAGAACGTCCCAAGAGGTGTGATCAAACTGGTCTTCTCCTCGTCGTCTTCGGCCATGTACACCTGGTGGTAGCCGGAATAGGCGTCCAGGAAACTCATGAGCTCGCACCCCGCGGTGGCGTCGACCAGCTGGTCGATGCGCGGCAAGGGGTAATTGTTCTTTGGGCACACCTTGTTGAGTGTCGTGAAGTCGATGCACATACGCCAGGCCCCGCTGGCCTTTTTGACTAGTACCGGGTTAGCGAGCCACTCTGGATGGTGGACCTCGCGGATGACCCCGGCGCGAAGAAGCTTCGCCACCTCCATCTTGGCCGCCTATTGCCGATCCATCGACATACGCCGAAGCCTTTGCTTGACCGGCTTGGCGTCGGGGCGGACCGCCAAGCGATGCTCGATTACTGCTCGGTCTACGCCCTTGATGTCCTCCGGGGACCATGCGAAAATGTCAACGTTGTTCTGAAGCACTCGGAGTAGATCCCGTTCGACCCCTGGTGGGAGCCCCTCGCCGATGGACACAAACTGCCCCTCCGCCTGGAGCGGCACCTTCTTGACTCCGCCCTCGGGCCGAGGCTTGGGCGTCCACCCAGGGGCGGAGGGGCCATCGCCGAGCGTGCCGGAGAGGGCGTGCACCGGGTGATGCGGAACGCGGCTGCCGACCTCGGCACGTCTGGCCAGGTCCTGATCGCCGAAGATAGTGATGACACCCTCTGGACCCGGGAGCTTCATACACAAAAATGCGTAGTGCGGGATCGCCTCGAAAGAGTTGATGGCGGGCCGGCCCAGTATGGCGTTGTAGGGATGTGGGATATCTACGACGTCGAAGGTGACCTGCTCGGTCCGGATGTTACCCTTGTTGCCCTCCTGACGGAACGTGACCGGAAGGGACACGTGCCCCAAGGCCTGCAGTGGTTGACCCCCGAAGCCTTGAAGTGGAGCTCCTGGCTGCTCTAGCTGGCTTCGGGGGATCCCCATACGATCGAGGGCTTCGACGAACAAGATATTCGCGGAGCTTCCCCCGTCGACAAGGATGCGCCTGACGTCGCAGCGTGCTATGTGGGCTTGGATGACTAGAGGGTCTTGGTGAAGGTACTCCACACCGCTGGCGTCGTTCACGTCGAAGGTGATGTTGCGGGGCGACATCCATAATTGCGGCTGCTCCCCGGGGGCCCTTGAGGAGGAGCCTCCGGTGATGACGCTAACGGTGCGATGCTGCGCTCCCTCCATTGCGGCGGCTCGTACGGGGCTACCGCTTGGGTGCTCCACGTGGGCTCCGGCAGGGGGCCGAGGAGGCAGAGCTCGAAACCCGGCCGTCACCCTCCGCAGCTCCATAACTGCGGTGCATGCCTTTGTGTAATGATCACCGTAGCCGTGTACCTCGCACCACTTTCCATAGTGTAGGAGCTCTTGTTCTGCGTGGGGTTGGTCGCTGCAATCAAGTCCGCCTTCCGATCCCCGGTCCCCCCTTTGTGAGGCGGGGTCGGGTCCTTGGCGGGCGCTCTCGGTGTCGAGGACATGATGGGCCGCCTGTGACCTGCGCTGGCGGCGCCGAGGTTTATGCCTGCTCCTTGAGGAGCCTTCCCGTACTCCGGTGTCGCTGCCTCGGGGAGGGCCTCCCCGGGGCTCTCGGCCGCGGCCCTGCTTCGAGGAGGGACCACCCGCCCCTACTTCGCGTGGGGGGCGCTCCCCATGGGCGAGGTCGAGGGCGGTAATGCTACATCTTCGCGCATCCTCCTCCGCCCGCGCGTACTCGTCCATTTTGTCGAAGAGCTTGGCGACTGTCTTGATTGGCCTCCGCGCGTTGTACTCGGCCATCGGGCCCGGACGAAGGCCCTGTATGGCTGCATTAACGACGGTAGTTTCATTAACGTCTCTTACTTGGCATCGAATCCTGGCGAAGCGCTTGAGGTAGTCCCGGAGCTTCTCCGAGGGTCTTTGCTTCACAGCGAAGAGTTGGTCCGCGTCGACTCGCTCGATGCAGTTTCCTTGGAAGCTGTTGTGAAGACGGTCGCAGAGTTGCTCCCACGCGTAGATGGAGCCCGGCTCTATGGTAAGGAACCAAGAGAGCGCCACTCCTTGCAACGCGAGGGGGAGTCCCTTCGCCTTCGTGGTGTCGTCTCCGCCCGCGGCCTCGACCGCGGTTTCGTACACGCGCACGAACTCGCGGGGGTCCGTGTCGCCCTTGTACGGGTCGATGGCGCTAGGAAACTTGAAGTCTTCAGGCCATGCCGCCTGCTGCAGCCCTGCCGAAAGCGGGGACTCCGGATCTACGCGCTGCGGCGGCGCACGGCTAGACGTGGGGGCTTCGCGACTGTCCGCCCTCTCCGGCGTGGGCTCGGGCGCGATTACTGGTGCGGCCTGCTGGCTCCGAGCCTCTTGCATATCGCGGACGGCTCCGTGAAGGTCCCCTAGCTCCCGCTGGAACGCGTTGAGGGCTGCTAGTATGGCGCTTTCCACCGCAGGCGCTGTCGGGGCTGCCAGAACACCCAGCGGACGGGTCGGTGCAGGGACCATCGCTTCACGATCTCCAGATCCGCCGGATGCTTCATTGCGGCTACCCCTGGCCGCCTGATCCGCGCTGCCGGCGAGGGTGGCGGGGGCTGTCGTTGCAGTGCCAGCGACGGGGTTGGGTGTCGCTGTAGCGGCGCTGGCGGGTTCGGTCGCTGTGGTGCCAGCGTCGACGTCCGCGACCATGGCGCCTGCGCTGCCGCCAACTCCTTCGGTGGCCGATGCCGAAGCCCTAGTATTCACGCGCCGCTCCGACCCAGCCGCCTTCTTTCCCTTCGCCGCCGCTGATGAAGCTTTTTTCGGTGCCATCCTTCTTCTTCGGTCTTCGGGCTTGTCCTTGTCCCCCCCCCCACGGACGGCGCCAACTGTTGTGGTTACAGACGAAACAGAGAGAGAGATGGTAGTGGAGAGGTGGGAGTGTTCTGCCTCATCCTCCCCCTCATCCTGATATATATATTCACATGGGGTATGCTTTTACAGTTATACCCTTACATGCATACCTCCCCATCAGGGGCACTTATGTCATTACACACATTACTCTGGTTCTTATAACCTCCTAACAGGCCTGCTGGGCTTAGGTGGGGGCCACCCCTACGACAGGGGGCGTCGCACTAGGTCTTTGGCCCCTGGTCCGAAGACATGCGCGAGATGAGGGAAGGAGGTAAGGCGTGGGGGTGGATGGCACTGGGCCGCTGGGCTAGGGCGTGGGAGAGAAAAGAGGGAAGAGCAGGGCGCAGGGGCAGGCCGGCTGGCTGGGCCGATCTGGCCGGCTGGTGTAACAGCCCGAAAATTTGAAATTAGAAATGAGAAGCTTTTGAATTACTTTTGCAATATATTCATTTGAATTTGGATTTTTCGATGTTTTCCTGAATTTGGTAGAGGTTCCAAAAATCGAAGAATTAATAAAAGAGAAAGACAGGATTGATAATACCCTAAAAAGGAATATGCAAGTAATGGAAGGAAGACAAAAATTTGTAAATGCGAATCTGAAAAGATGATCCATAAAAGTAAAGAAAGAAATTTGATTTAGGGCATAAAATATTATTTTTGAAAACAATGGCATGAAAAACAATGGAAGCAAGTAAAGTAAATACCAACATTAGTTGGAAATATTTTTATTAAGTCCAGAATATTATCAGGGACCTCTGAGAGTTTTCCAGGAATTTTTGGGAGCATTTTCATTTTTTTCCGGGCTTATTGGGATTTTCTGGTAATTTCTAAAAGCAAAACTTAAAATCCGGAAAAATCAGAAAAATCAACCGCCCTCCGGCCGACACCTGGACGGGCGGGATCGAACCACGTCGCCCGGGCGGATCCCGCCTTCCCCTTACCCCCGCTCGCCGCGTGGACGGCCGCGATTTCCCCCTTCCCCCGCGCCTCGGCCGATCTCCTCCGTTCCCCTCACTTAACCACGTCGGCCGCCCGATCAACCCTTCCCGCCACGCGGCTTCATCCGCGCCATCGCGCTGCCCTCACCCCTCTCCTGCTGACCGATGGGCCCGCCCTGTCAGCTTCTTCCTCCCAGCTCCTTTTCTCCCCCGCGCGGACGCGCTGGCACCACGGGCAGAGCTCTTGCTCCCCGTGGCGCGCATGCACGGCCTCGCCCCTGCCCGCGCCGTCCCGTCGCCTAGGTGGAAAGTCTGCGACCCCCGTCGCCCTTGACTTGGCGCCACCGCGCACAGCTTTCCCCCGCTCCGTCACATCGCCCCGCTCGGTCCGCTGCCGCTTCACGCTGGCAAAAGGGGGGAAAGGAGGCAGCAGCGCTGAGACAACCACCCTGGGCGTAGCTGCGCGTCGTAGCTTCACCGATAGACAGGCATTAATCGCCGCCTGCATCCCTACTTGCCCCCGCCACCAGCTCCGACGCGACCGCACGGGCGCCGCCCGTTGCCAGCTTCCCTCCGCGCGTGTATAAAAGGCCGTGGACCCCCGTTGAGTTCCACACATCGCCATCTTTGTTCTACAGCAGGTAATCGAGCCCACATCCACTCAAACGCCGGCGAGCCCCCATCGTCCCCAACTCCGGCCGCCCGCGCAATCTCTCGACCCGAGCCACCAAAACTCGATTCCTTTCGCCCACACCATCTCCGAAGCACCGCGAAGTCGCCCCCGGCCTCGTCCGAGCTTCCCGACGCCCGTACATCGCCGCCACCGAGAGCCACTCCGAGTCGCCACCGCCGCTCGCCGCCGACCCATCTCCGGACTTCTTCGGCCCCGGGCGACTGCACCATCGCCTTCACCGCACCACGAGGAACGCATTTCACCGCTTCCCCGAACATCTCCGGCCACCCCTCGCCGCCGCCTTCTTCTTCCTCTGCCCGGCCCCCTCGTCGGCACCCTTCAAAAGGATTTTTCATCCATATAAGGTAGGCAAAGCCTCCCCGCTCACTTGGCTATCAGCGCTCTCTTCTCCCTCCCAGCTCCCCGGCCACGCGCGTTCGAGCCTCCGGCTCCGCAGCGCCGGGTTGAGTTTTCTCCATTTTATTTTATTTCGGTCTGACAGGTGGGCCCCACCTGTCAGCCACTGCATTCCCGAGTCACCGCTGACCGCTGGACCCCACCGGTCAGTCATACATCTAGGCAAGGACCGTACTGACATGTGGACCCCATGAACAGTAACCGGACCCACATGTCAGTAGCACAGAGAACCAAAAAGTAAATAAAAATGGAAATTAAAATGAATCAGGGGCTGACAGTGGGCCCCACATGTCAGAATTTGATTATTTTTGGATTTGACTGGAACCGAGAACTTTGACTGCATATAACTTCTTCATTTTAGCTCCAAATTGAATGAAACAAATTTTTAAATTCATTTAAATTCAAGATCTATCTAATGGAACCAGAACCATAATTTTTGAAGTTTATTTGATTTTCTAGTGATATTTGAGTGATTGGTTGCTTTTCTTTTATTTGGGTTTTTCGCACGATTATATAGCGTACGAGGCTCAGGAAGAAGAATCCGAGGCAGCAAACTTAGAAGCTCAAGATCATCAAGAACCCGATTCCTGTAACCAAGGTGAGTTAAACACCTTGATCATTTTGAACCTACAATTTATGCAAACTACTTTCGTTTAAATTATCAAATTGCATGCTGTTACTTTATGTGCGAAATATGTTGATTTAAAAACTTTAGCTAAATGCCCATTGCTCAACTTGATTAAGTATTACACCCCTCCTTGGAATATTGCATATGTGAGCCTTGTCGCCTAGTGGAAAATCTTATAATGGTTAGCATTCGAAAATAAGTCCTTAATTATATGCCATGCTTAGCATTGTTTAGGAACCCGGGGTAAGAAATTGCCCCAAGCATCACTTTTAATCATGAGAATTTGATTCGGGCAGTCATGGTGGGAATGACTGGTATATTTTGACAGGGTTATTTTATGCTCCCAAAACTCTCAATTTGCTGTGATATCTGAGCGGATGGTTTGGGGGCTGGTATGTGGTGCGAAGGAATGCACAAAAATTGTGGAGTGTGGTAGAACCGCTCAGATAATACTAAGTACTGAATCTTGTCATGTCAACCCGTGTAAAACAGTACAACCACAAGCTAGCAAAATGTAGGTAGGGTTAACTAATTTGTGTAGCGTCAAGGTGGTTACGTGAAGGTATGACCAGGAGCAAAGGAATGGATGTGTAATATTCCTCGCCTTTGCCCGTGATGGCTCACGAGGGACCCTTCCCGGCGTATGTGTAATATTACTACGGAAGGTTGACCTTAGCGGGCGTAACCACAGTGGACTATGCATTGTAAAGGCCCTGTGATAGTCTATTCAACCACATGGCTAAGGAATCATGTGGGGCAACGAGTAGATCTATCTCTTGTGGGTAAAGTGTGCAAACTCTGCAGAGTTAAAACTATTCGAATAGCCGTGCCCACGGTCATGGGCAGACATGGGAACTTAACTGGATATAGTTCTGTTTTAAAAACATAATAAAATTTATTTAATATGTAAAGTAAGGTTATTTATCATGTAGTATCTGGTTATTTACTGCATGAGCAACTGATGTAAATTAAATATTTAATGGAGGTCTAATTATCAAATAAGGGCATTAATAAGAAAATGTGGCTTTGGTAAATTGTCCAAAATTAAAAAATATTACCCCTAATTAGAATTAAAATATATGCTCTAACGTATAAATCATACCGACATTAGATGAATCTCAATAGTAAATTTAATTAGATAATAAAGGCCGCTTCATAAAATTAAATAAGCGATAGGATGTGGCCACAAACATTTAAATTAGAAAGTCCTAATATGATCCCCGCCATTAGCACGCCACAAATAAATAAATCCCCATGCTAAATTTAGTGGAATGAGATTTCGTATAGCAAAGTCGGTCCTATGTAAATAGAAGTTTGATTAAAATATGCAAGATGCTGATTCAGAGGATGAAACAACAATGACAGTTAGACCTCAGAATATTTCCAGATAAAAGGATCGTACTAGTGTAAAGATACTAAAATATATTAGCCCTAGGTCATTGGACATTGAAATAATCTCACCGATAAACAGTCCCAGGAAGCATATAATATTATGACTAATAGTCGCAAATGAGTAGCAAATAAGAACATACTAAAAATTTCTATTAGACATCAATGAGATAATTAAATACCCCCGTGCGTTGCTAAACTATTAAACTAATCATTAGGAGTATACCTTGAATAATTAGTAGATAGAATCCCATAAAATGCCACAGCCAAGACTGCTAGGAATATAGGCTCTAAAGACTAATCTAATAAACCAAACACATATGTATGCCCGTAAGTCTAACCTAGCTCATGGAACTTCCTTGATAAATACCAAAAATAATAAAAGAGATTGCTAATAAAAATATCAATTCATCGTATGCTACCATCGACCTTACCTCAAATAACCCCAAATCACCCATTAACTCATAATAAAACTAAATTGAGTTTATTTGGATCTTTTGAGTTATTTGTTTTTATTTGGATTCAGTCGCTTATCGCATAGTTAGAAACTGGAGTGCTGAAGCATCAGTGGATCAAGCAAGATTAAGAGGGAAGAGAAGAAAAAGACCCAAAGTTCAAGAGAAAGCATTGTGTGAGCTCAAGACCGCGGTAAACCGCGCCAGGCGAGTCAATACTTTGATCATGTTGAACCTACATTTTCTGCAAATTACTTTGGTTTAAATTATCAAATTGCACGCTGTTATTTTATATGCAAATACATGATAAATTCAATATTCTAGTTACATGCCCATTGTTTGCCTTGAACAATATTACACTCCATTTTGAATATTTGAATTTGTGAACCTTGTCGCCCTAGCAAAATTATAATAGTAACCTTTCGAAAATAAGTCTTTAAAATATATGCCATGCTTAGTATTGTTTAGATACTCATGGGCGCGAGAGCGCCCAAGCATCACTTTTAATCCTGAGAAAAATTGGTTGGGCAGTCATGGTGGTAATGGCTGGTGTATGTTGGATATGGTTATTTTATATTCCCAAAAATTCCTAAATTTGCTTAAATACCTGGATGGATGGTTTGGGGGCTGGTATGTGGTGCAGTGGATGCACAAAATGGGAAATGTGGTAGAACCATCCGGGTAACCTTAAGGACTGAATCTTGTCATGTCAACCCGTGTAAAACAGTACAACCGCAAGTTTTGCAAAGTGCATCTTGGCTAAGTAGATTTATCGACTCCCCGGACTCATCTCACCAGGAGAGGTTAGAAGTGGAATAGCAAGGGCATTAGTAAGCCAAAAGGGACACCAAGGAAAGGGTGAAGTTTTCCAGTCGTACTAGCGCTGAGGGAGGGAAGCCCGAATAACGCTAGTAACCGTGGAAAACATCCCGTGCATCGTATGGGACCCACCGCAAGTGGGAACGGCCCATAGGGTGAGATGACAAAAGGGACTAGATAGTTTGAAAAGTCACTGTGATTGTCTGCTCAACCACATGACTAAGAAATCATGTGGGGCAACGAGTTAATTGTCTCTTGTGGTGAAAGTGTACAAACTCTGCAGAGTCAAAACTATTCGAATAGCCGTGCCCACGGTCAAGGGCGGACATGGGAACTTAACCAGATATAGTTCTATTTCAAAATGCTTTATGGATGGGAATGGAAATGTGAAAGGGCAGTGGAAAGCCCTGATTTGAATTGTCCTGAGTGTCGTCCTAGTGGTAAGTTAAGCGGCTATAACGCTGAAAGATGCTATATGGTGCAGATGCCATGTAACGGTGGATGGAATCTGGATCGCTATTATTATTGCATTTTCTTGAACATTATGCTTTTGTTCAAAACTGCTAGGTCTTAGGAAATTTCTATGTATTATATTTTTAAATAATGGTAACATTTCTCACAAATAAAATGTCAGGAAGAATAATTAGGGTCGTAAGAATGGAAGATGGCTGTTTATGGTAACCACATAAAGAAGTTGATGGATTCATGATTGATCATAAGAGGAATAATGATAGTGTGGAGTCTAGGAGAAATAAATTGGTGGAGCGTAAATGAATATACAGGCTAGATAGATGATTTAAATGATTTTTGGAGAATTAGGGAGTGCAAAGGTATTTGCTGGATTATGACACTGATAATTTAAAATTCTTGGGAGATATTGGCAATAATGGAATTATTAGGATTGGATTATACACTAGATGGATGAATTGAATTTCTGAGAATATTGGAGGAATCATAACAAGTAGTGGATTATAATCTTGATAAGTGTATTCTCGGTGGATGTATACTAGTGAATCGTAGATTTGATCATTAATGTATTTGGTGGAGGTATACTAGTTAGTGATAGATAATGGAAAATGAGATTGATTATTAGAAGAATGAATTTATTATTTTGGATCAATAACAAAAAGGATTGAATATGAATGATTTCGGTGGATTTAAAATCAATGGTGTTAATTAATCATGGGAATTTAGAGATGAAGAGTTGATGAATATAAATTTCAAGATTGGATTATTAGGGATTTAGACCACAGAAGATATTGGTGGATTCAAAATGATTAATGATACTCGCTGTTTGGAATTTTAGACAGCACACAATATGGAAAGTATGTGTTCGGTGGATTAATTAAATAATATTAGATAAATGATGTCACTAGCTGTTCGGAGATTTAGGCAGCAATTGATTGGTGGATCGTATAATTGATGTTACTCGCTGTTTGGAGTCTTAGACAGCAATCAATAAAGAAAGTGTATTTTGGTAGATTAAGTCGATTATGGTAGTCACTAGGTGGTGTATAGGCAGTAACAATAACACAATGATTAAATAATAGCAAGGCTGCTAAAAGCGATTTTTGGCAAATAAAATAACCCGAGCCTCTCCTTTGTTAAGCTATGCATACTATTTATTTGCATTCTGTGTATTGGCTCGCAGAGCACGGGGTTGGAGTGCTCACACTCGCTTTTGCGACAAAATTCAGAATCAGGAAAAAACTGGCTCGCCTCAGCAACAAGATTGGACAAGCTGGCAGAGAAGATAAAGATGTCAAGGGCTAGGTCGCAAACCTCCAGTTGGCTGCCTGTGGGCATGTCCTAAAGGTCCCATCTGTGTGCTTCGTTCTTCCGCTGCTGCAATTTAATGAATTCGGCCTAAACAGCCCATGAGTAAGTCTACTATTTTATTTATGCTTTCGCATGATATGTAATTTGATGTCCATTACTGTAACTGTGTGCACTATCTACTGATCCAGGGAATAGTGCGGTGGAATCACAAATGATTCCAGATTGTAAAATCTGGGTCTGACAGTCTCTAAGGAAGTGATATCGGATATCAATATGCTTGGTCCGGGAGTGATGCACTGGGTTCTTAGCAATATTAATAGCAGAAGTGTTATCACAAAAGAGTAGAACACTGTCTATAACTAACGTAAAGTCCCATAGGGTCGAAGCCATCCAAAGTACCTAATGCAGCAACTGGCTGCGGCAACGTACTCGGCCTCTGCGGTGGACTGTACAACACCGGACTGCTTCCTAGAAGACCAAAAGACAAGAGAAGTGCCAATAAATTGTCAAGTGCCAGAAGTGCTCTTCCTATCTATCCTACAGCCAGCAAAGTCTGCATCCGATTAGGCTCTAAGGGAAAGACAGAAAGAGGAAGAGTACCGAAGAATGCGCTTCACGGCCTGGCGGTGAAATACGCGAGGAGAAGCATGAAACCAAGCACAAAGACACACAGAGAAGTGTATGTCCGGTCTCGAGGCAGTGAGGTAGAGGAGAGAGCCAATTATGCTTTTGTACTCTTTTTGGTCAACTGGCTCGCCATCCTCGTCTGGGTCAAGTGAAGCCGTGGATGCCGTGGATGCCGTGGACTCGGACAGATCTAACAGCATGGTGTAAAGACCTCTAAAAGCATTGTCCTTATCCTCACATGAGGTGTAAGCAATAGTCTCAACAGGAGTAGATGAAGTAGAAGCAATCCTACTCATTTCTAGTTCAGCCAAAAGACTAAGATTCTCCACCTTAACAATATCAAGCTCGGAGGACAAACTATCATGCGAGGTCCTTAACTTCTCCATATCACCCAACAAAGCAGAGCATGTATCACAATCATCACTAGAGGGAGCAGATGTAAGAGCAATAATCTCTAGTGACAATCTATCTACTTCCTTCTCTAACTCAGTACACCTAGCCCTAGCTCTAGCATGAAATCCACCTAGCTTAAGAAAAGCATGATTGAGCTGGTCGTAGGTGGGGCATACCTCATCCGAGTAGGAGTACAGCTCGCTGTCGCTCAGTTCACCCTCGGGGGCCATGAAACACATGCCGGAGAAGTCGTTGCCGCCTTGGGTTCTTGGTCACCCGTCCCGTCATCGTTGCTCCATCCCTCCACCTCGCTGAGGTCGAGGTCGTCGAAGGCGGTGAGGACGCGGTGGAAGAGCTTCTTGGCTTTGCTAAAGTTGCGGAATGTCTTTTTGCCTTGCGTCTGAGCTGGAGGCTTCTTGTTGCGGTTCTTGTCGGTGTAGTCGATCTTGCCCAAACCGCCGTAGTCGTTCTTGCCCTTCTCCAGCTTGGGACAGTTTGCTCGAATGTGGTTGGGGCCACCACACTCGAAGCAAATGACTGGTCCGCCTCTCTTTCTGTCCCTCCTCCTCTTGTAAGCATGAGAGAACTTCCGAGCTAGGAGGGCCAGCTGTTCATCCTCAAGCTGCTCTAACTGATCATCAGTTACATCACATAGAGCAGCAAGGGAGAAACCATAGAGCGAATCGGAAGAACAACCAGAAGAAGAAACGGGATCGGTGACCAAAGCCATCAACTGTGACTTCGACCTACGAGAGACAACGTCAATCTCGTGAGTCTTGAGGCACGAGTACAGCGCGTCAAGAGTCAAGGTCGAGAGGTATGTCGTGTCCTTGATGGTGGTCACTTTCATCTCCCAAACACGCAGATCAAGTGCCACGAGCGTCTGACGAGCGTTGTCCGAGTCGGGGTATGTGAGACCGACCGCTCGGAGGTTGCTCAAGATCTTGTGGAACCGCGCAAAGCACTCATCGAGGGACTCACCAGCAAGCATCTCGAATTTGTTGTATTCTCGCTTGAACTGGTCCTGTCGTACCGTCTTGATCTGGGTGGTGCCCTCATGGTATGCGTCGAGGGTCACCAGATATCGTAGGCGGACGACAGGTGAGAGATGCGATCGAATTCGCTTCTGCTCAAGCCCTGGATAATGATGTTCCTTGCCATCGCATTTGCCTCAACATCGGGCATGTTTGCCACGTTGATGTTCTCATTGGCAGGAACAGCATATCGCACCTTCACCTTCCGCCAGATGGCCTATCCCTGAGCCTGAATGTATGTCTTCATTCGGCTCTTCCAGAAGGGGTAATCAATGCCATCGAAAATGGGCGGCTTGGTGGAGTACTTGTCCGTCGCCATGGCTCTAGAGACCGGTTAAGATCTATGAAGAAGAGCTAACCAGCTCTGATACCATCTGTTGGACCGAAATGGCCGACAGAGGGGGGGTGAATGTTGTTTATTAAAAATCGCCCCCGAGTACTCGCACACAAGCTTCTCCACCGATAGCTAAAAAGCTATGAAGAAGAAATTAAGGTCACTGGAAACTTAAGCACACAGGAGAGACAGAGAAACAAAAGAGATAAAGGAAATCTTCTCCCAAAAACCAAAAAGAAGAATTAAAGGACAACTACCACTGCCAGCCGAGAGGAGACAAGGAGCAGTACACAGTTCCAACCGAAAGCAATAATTCAAGAAAGCACTCAACTAGAACTTGTACCCGAGAGAGATCAAAAATCTGCAGGGAAGAAAGGAGTTTTGCTGCTCTTGACCAATCAAAAAGAACATGCAAGCCGAAAGCAATAAAAGAAAAGTACTTGGCAATGCATGGATGTGCTGGCCGAATACAACCAAGAAATGAAGATGCTACTTGAGGTTAGCATTAAATGCTGCTCCTTTGCCGCAAGGATCAAATAACTAGAGACTACTAGCTATTTTTGTTGTCCATTGATTGCACACGGCAGAGAAGAGGAGCATGCAGATTTTTTGTACAGGCTGAACCAATCATTGAAGAGCAGCTACCATTGAATACAATTCGGATGGCACAAAGAGAGCAGCTTCGCAGAAAATGAACCAATGCAAAGACTGAATAAGAATGAGGCAGAGATACTTCGGTTTTCTGCAGATCAATCTCCGCTGTCCTCACAGGATAAAGGAGATGAAAATAAACTCAAGACAGCAAGGAGAGCAAACTTAGCAAGAAGGCAAATAGAATCAAGGTTTATTGCAAAAATATTCGAGAGAAGGTAGAGACTTCAAAGAAAAAAATATAGAACACAATCAAGACAAGAAGAAGTGCTCGGAACCAAATTATCTTAACATGAAATCTCTAGAAAATGATACGGAGACATACATGATTGAAAGAAGTGTTTACATTCAGCTCACTACTCTCTCTCTCTCTCTCTCTTTGTCTCTCAAATTTCACACATGGAGAGAACCAAATAAAACCCTAACTCTTACACCCCTTCTCTCCATTTCAGCACAACCTCTCCCTCTCCTTTTATAGCCTCCCACTAATGGGTTTGGACATGCTTTACCCATTAGGTCACCACCTACTCGATGCTTTATCCAAACCCGCTTCCTTTAGTGCAGCTTTGCGTTTTTACCGAAACGTCCCTCGCGCACCTTCCAGGAAGCTTCCTCCTTTCTTGCCTTGCAAGCCTCGCAACCACCTCGAGCCCTCGCCGTCTTCGACACCTCCCGACCGTTCTGACCTCAGCTCCACCTGCGCCTAGTCCGGTCCTCCGTGTCTCGCCACGACTCCGCCTCGACGTCCTGCAGCCGGCACAGACAAGAAACACATCAAATAGCACCGCTCGATACATTTAAGCATAAATGCATTAATGAAATAGCCCAAACCTGACAAGTCGACATGATATGCAATCTAAACCCTTTGACCAGGTTTGACCAAGTCCGACCGAGTCCTTTGCACCACGCAACGACATGGTCCGAACCAACCGAATCAAACTCGACTTCCCTAAACCGATGTCAATTACTCATCACACACACAGGATAACCTCCACATGGTCTCTCAATCTCCCCCTTGATGAGTATATTGACAAACCCCGAAAAAGCACAAAGTTGAGTTTGAGTTTGAAGAGTCCAACATGGTCCAAAGAAAGAAAAAATGAAGCTGCTTATGACCATGTCGACAGAAGAAACACTAGAGCAACAATTGAGAGAGCAAATTGTTCTCCAAAGTTCTAAAATGTTCCCAAAAGACTTTTTCTCATCTATTCTCCCCCTTTTGGCAATAAACACATCAAGGATGCAAAGGAGATAATATGACATGTCAACGGATGAAAATGGCTGAAATTTGTTTATTCAAGCATTTAGAGCCATGAGAATTATCCAAAATGACCATAATGTATTACACCAAGCCATAGCTCAATAAAAGGCTATCTAGATCATGACAAGACATGCATAAGCCAGCTAGAACATATAGATGACAACCTGAAAAGTAGTGCGTTTTAGTGAGCATGTCAAGTCATCAATGAGTAAAGTCTAGCTAGAGATATCCAAGGATGATGCAGGCCATGTCAATAAGCTAAGCGGAACCAAGAATCTAATATTGAGTCCAAATAGAGTGATATACGCTCAAGAATGAAACATTGGGTCAAGTACTTGGTTCTTTTTATAGTTCAAGCAAATTAAGCACAAATGACATATTTTCTTTTAAAACTTATGGTTGTTTCCAACATATTTTTTTTTATGTGCTAGATCTCAAGCCTTATGCAACTACTCCAAGCAAGAAGCTTAAGAAGATAGTCTAGGTCATCCAAAACTTCCCCTGAGTTCATGCCTAGTGCAATGGCAAGCCGTCTCATGAGAAAGAATTGGTGAAATCAGTTTTTTCGCACAAAAGAGATCTTTTTGCTTTTTAAAAAAATTGTACTAACTTATGCATCATCACGAACTAACATAGCTCAAACTAAGGCTCAATACAGATTCAACGCTCAACTTAGCCTATTTGACATGGCATGAATCATAAAAGGATAGCTCAGGAAAGACTAGACTCAAATGCTAGCATGACAAGTTTTAAGTTAAGTTGAGCAAATGTTAATTAACTTATCATGGCAAAAGCTAGTCTACACATATGAAGTCATGATAAATCTAGCAAATAAGCACAAGTCATGGCAAGGTGTAAAGCATTGTAAGCATGTCATAACAGGATAATAATCAAGGCTCAATGAAGTTATATTACAATGCGAAATGCTAAAATGCAAGAAAATCCAGCTCCCCCTCAACATGTGATGCAACTTTTAGTTCAAGTTGAGTAACGTCAATATTAAGCTCCAGAAGCTCCCAAATGAACTCCCCCTGAACCAAAGCAATAAATCGAGAAGCTGAAAAGAAAACAGCAAACAGGCAGTCCTTAAAGCATAGATAAGATATAGAGACAACTATGGCTCAGATTGACTCTCATCTACCCCAAATGACTCTATGACTATTAGACCGGTAATCTACCTCACTACGGAGCAAACACGTACCCTGTCTACCCAAGGGTGGCCTGACCCTTGCTAGAACCTAAAAGCAGTGAGTGGGCTCGACCTAGTGAGAGAAGAGAAGCGGCTAATAGAGCAGGATCCTAGGTCACAAGATGAGAAGAAAACATCTAAGCAGCTAGACTAGAGAAACACTCTAACCTATGCTAGAAGGACTAACCCAATGCACCCCGAATGCAATGCAACAGAATGAGACAGAAGCATAATCAATATAGTAAAGCAGTAAAGCCCAAAGTTCCCCCTCACTACAGTCCATAAGGACAACCACCCCAAGCTCTCCCCGCAGAGCTGAAAACCTCGATCTATCCAAAGGCTTGGTAAAGATGTCAGCCAACTGGTGGTCACTCTCCACAAACTGGAGCACTATATCACCCTTCTCCACATGGTGTCTAAGGAAGTGATATCGGATATCAATATGCTTGGTTCGAGAGTGCTGCACTGGGTTTTTAGCAATGTTAATCGCAGAAGTGTTTTCACAGAAGAGTGGAACACTGTCTATGACTAACCCAAGTCCCGCAGGGTCGAAGCCATCCAAAGCACTTGGCTACAGCAACTGGCTGCAGCAACGTACTCGGCCTCTGCGGTGGACTGTGCAACACCGGACTGCTTCCTCGAAGACCAGGAAACAAGAGAAATGCCAATGAATTGGCAAGTGCCAGAAGTGCTCTTCCTATCTATCCTACAGTCGGCAAAGTCTGCATCCAAGAAGGCTCTCGTGGAAAGACAGGATGAGGAAGAGTACCAGATACCATAGTCAATGGTAGCTCGAAGGTACCAAAAGATGCGCTTCACCGCCTGACGGTGAGACACGCGAGGAGAAGCCTGAAAACGAGCACACAGACACACGGAGAAATGTATGTTTGGTCTCGAGGCAGTGAGGTAAAGGAGGGAGCCGATCATACTTCTGTACTCTTTTTGATCAACTGGCCTGCCATCCTCATCTGGGTCAAGATAGGCTGTGGAAGCCATCGGAGTTGACACCGGCTTACCATCATTCATGCCGAGGCGTCTCAGGAGGTCGCGAGTGTACTTGCCTTGATGCAAGAAGGTACCCTCCCGAGTCTGCTTGATTTGGAAGTCCAGGAAGAAGGTCAACTCTCCCATCATGTTCATCTCAAACTCGGTGCTCATGACATCCGAGAACTGTGAAACCAGAGCATGGGAAGAGCCGCCAAAGATGATGTCATCGACATAGATCTGGACGAGCAGAAGGTCAATGCCAAGCCTACGGATAAACAAGGTCTTATCTACTTTACCCATTTCAAAACCATGACTCAATAAGTAGGACTTAAGCCTCTCACACCAAACTCTGGGGGCCTGCTTAAGTCCATACAACGCTTTGGAAAGCTTGAAGACATGGTTTGGGTATTTGGGGTTCTCGAAACCTGGAGGCTGTCTGACGTAGACTTCTTCCTTAATAAAGTCATTGAGGAAGGCACTCTTGACGTCCATCTGGTAAAGCTTGAAACCCTTAGAAGCTACAAAGGCAAGCAGGAGACTAATGGCCTCAAGTCGAGCTACAGGGGCAAAGGTCTCCTCGAAGTCTAAACCCTCAACCTGAGAAAACCCTTGAGCTACCAGTCTAGCCTTGTTTCGAATGACTACCCCATCCTCACTCTGCTTGTTTTTGAACACCCACTTGGTTCCAATGACATTGTGACCTCGCGGAGGCTCAACAAGCGACCAGACCTTGTTTCTCTCGAAATTTTCTAACTCCTCATGCATGGCATTGACCCAAGACTCATCGGAAAGAGCATGAGAAACATCTTTGAGCTCAAAGGAGGCAATGAAAGCAGAATGGAGACAGAATTGAGATAAACCAGATTTTGAGCGGGTAACACGCTCGAAAAGGTCTCCAATGATCTGCTCTGAAGGATGAGCTTTCTGGATATGTCTAGGAGGTCCAGGATGAGATGAAGATGTGGCCTCTACCTCGTAAGCTGACGGGCTAGGAACAGAGCTAGTAGCTCCAAAAGAAGCAGAAGGCATGGGTTGATCTCCTAGAGGTGCGGTGGAAGAAGGCACCTCAAGGGATGGATGAGGGACTGGATCAGGTAGACAACCATCGTATCCATCATCCTCGTCATCCACGAAGATGGTCTCGGACTGCTCTAACGAACCTAAGATATCGGGCCTAGTCCCCGGACTGGCCTCATCAAAGGTCACCTCACAGGTTTCTACTATTTTGCTAGACTCGCAGTTCCAGACCCTATAAGCCGCGAAGAAGGCGAGTAACCTAGAAAGATCCCATCACAAGAGCGTGACTCGAACTTGTCTAGGTTCCCGGACTTCAAAATGAAGCACTTGCAACCAAACACACGAAAATGAGAGACGCTGGGCTTTCACCCATATCTCAGCTCATAAGAAGTGCGGTGCAAGAGTGCCCGAAGAAAAACTCGATTTGAGACATGGCACGCGGTGGCTATAGCCTCAGCCCAGAACTTCCGCGGTGTAGAGTACTCATCAAGCATCGTCCTGGCCATCTCGACCAAGGTACGGTTCTTCCTCTCCACGACGCCATTCTGCTGTGGGACGTGCGGAGAAGAGAACTGGTGCTCTACACCTATCTCAACACAGAACCTCTCAAAATAGGAATTCTTGAACTCCGTGCCATTGTCACTGCGGATCGCTCGTAAGGCACCCGGGAGCTCAACAGAAAGCCTACTGAAAAGACCTCGGAAATGTGTAAACGTCTCATCCTTCGAGGCTAAGAAAAACACCCAAGAATACCTCGAGAAGTCATCGACCACGACAAGAACATACCACTTCCCTCCTACTGACTGCACTCGAGCTGGTCCCACTGTATCCATGTGGAGAAGTTGTCCTAGTGCATCGGTCATAGTAACTGTGACCGGAGGGTGAGAAGCGGCAACCATCTTGCCATGCCGGCATGGAGCACAAACTAAATCTTTGACCATCTTGAGTTTTGGCAGACCACGAATGAGATCGTCGCCGCTAACTCGAGTCAAATGGTCAAATCCAATGTGACCAAGTCTCCTATGCCAGAACGAGAGGTCGCGGGACTCAGAAGCAACTAAACACCTGAGAGGATCACCAGAAGACTCAGAAAAATCAGCACAAAAGATCCTCCCAAAACGAGAAATCCCGCAAACCAGACTACCCGAAGAATCAAGAATTTTGCAATTGTTTTTCTTAAAGCTCACCTCAAAGTCGTCATCGGTAAGCTGAGAAACGGAAAGCAAATTATACTGCAGCTTACTAACTAAGGCAACATCTTTCAAAATGAAAGAATCATTAATGCGCATTGTACCTTTGGCGATGACGCGCCCAGATGAAGCATCTCCGAAGGTGATCGTCTCATCACCTGGAGCGTGGGCAAGGGAAGAAAACCAACGGGAATCTCCGGTCATGTGTCGTGAACACCCGGAGTCTACAAGCCAAACCTTTCCCTTCCCTGCCCGGCGAACCTGAGTCAACAAGAGAGTAAAGTCTCAGTACTGGGGTAAATCAAGAGTGATTTTGGCACCCAATACTGAACAACACGTCGAGTAGCAGAAGTAGCCACACACGACTGACCTCTAACTACCCTACGCTCTCTGTCACTCAAAGCAGAAGGTCTGTGAGCAGACCTGAAGCTGTTGCGGGGTCCGACTGCTACGGGAGAGCGAGTCGGAACACCGGCAACACGCTGATCACACCGCGGGTAGCTGTCTCGACGGGGAAAATGAGATGTACCCTCAGGACGGTGGAAATCACGACCAGGAGCAGTACGAGGACGAAAACCAGAAAACTCGGAAAAACCAAGTCCTCGATGCTGCCCAAACCCATCAAGAGAAACAAACCTAGACCTCGTGTTGGTCTTAGGTGCACTCAGGATCTGGGGCTGACCCTGAATACCCCTAAGAGACTCAACACGGTCTCTACGCGCGATCTTGGCGCGCCTGAAACATCTCTCGATCGAGTGCCATCCTTCTGACAGAAGGTGCAGTGATACTTCACCTTTTGAGAGGTGGAAGTAGCACGAAGTGGCTTTGCCTTCTGAGAGGCCGAAGCAGCAGGTGGAGTCACCTTGCTGTCAGAAATCCCCTGGACAAAGCCCGCAGACTTGAATTTAACCTCATCAGATCTGGGCTCAACCTCGATCACACCTCCTACTATGGGTCTAAGAATAGCAGGTGGATGCTTTCTCATGTCCTCATAGAAATCATATCCTAGACCCTGATTAAATCTGCAAATCTTGGACTGGTCTAGAATAAGATTAAGCTTCTTCTTGCCTCCTACAAACCTCTCGAGAGTGTTCATAAGATACTGACACTCCCGAAAGATAGAGGTGCAAGAAGAGCAGGGAGAAGAGGGAACAGCAGAGGGTAAGGGAGCAGAAGAAGAACCAACAGTAGAGAAGAAAGTGGCATGTGCACGCACAACCGACCCTGAAAGGACAGTCCTACTACTAGCCGGTTGGTTTACGTCGCTAAGCGTCTCCACCTTACCCTTGGGCTCCTTCCCCTTCTCAGCAATCACATTACAATCTGATGGTTGCTTCTCTAGTGAGTCCTTAGTTAGCTTCACACATTTCTCTTCCAATGCAATCAAGTCAATTTTTAGTTTTTCACAATTTTTGCATGGTGAGCTAACAGGGTCCTTAGAAGCATAATTAGCCAGTTTCTTATTGTGGTCAATCATTTCTTGAAACTGCTTGGAAACAGATTCAAGTTCAGCAGTTAATTTAGGACAGTTTGAACATGAAGCAGCTGGCTCAAGCAACCAAGAATACAACTCAGATATTTTATGATCTGCCCGTTTTAGGTTCATCTTCAAGTTATTGCAGTTTTCACAAGACTCGGACAGATCTAACAGCATGGTGTAAAGACCTCTAAAAGCATTGTCCTTATCCTCACATGAGGTGTAAGCAATAGTCTCAACAGGAGTAGATGAAGTAGAAGCAATCCTACTCATTTCTAGTTCAGCCAAAAGACTAAGATTCTCCACCTTAACAATATCAAGCTCGGAGGACAAACTATCATGCGAGGTCCTTAACTTCTCCATATCACCCAACAAAGCAAAGCATGTATCACAATCATCACTAGAGGGAGCAGATGTAAGAGCAATAATCTCTAGTGACAATCTATCTACTTCCTTCTCTAACTCAGTACACCTAGCCCTAGCTCTAGCATGAAATCCACCTAGCTTAAGAAAAGCATGATTGAGCTGGTCGTAGGTGGGGCATACCTCATCCGAGTAGGAGTACAGCTCGCTGTCGCTCAGTTCGCCCTCGAGGGCCATGAAACACATGCCGGAGAAGTCGTTGCCGCCTTGGGTTCTTGGTCACCCGTCCCGTCATCGTTGCTCCATCCCTCCACCTCGCTGAGGTCGAGGTCGTCGAAGGCGGTGAGGACGCGGTGGAAGAGCTTCTTGGCTTTGCTAAAGTTGCGGAATGTCTTTTTGCCTTGCGTCTGAGCTGGAGGCTTCTTGTTGCGGTTCTTGTCGGTGTAGTCGATCTTGCCCAAACCGCCGTAGTCGTTCTTGCCCTTCTCCAGCTTGGGACAGTTTGCTCGAATGTGGTTGGGGCCACCACACTCGAAGCAAATGACTGGTCCGCCTCTCTTTCTGTCCCTCCTCCTCTTGTAAGCATGAGAGAACTTCCGAGCTAGGAGGGCCAGCTGTTCATCCTCAAGCTGCTCTAACTGATCATCAGTTACATCACATAGAGCAGCAAGGGAGAAACCATAGAGCGAATCGGAAGAACAACCAGAAGAAGAAACGGGATCGGTGACCAAAGCCATCAACTGTGACTTCGACCTACGAGAGACAACGTCAATCTCGTGAGTCTTGAGGCACGAGTACAGCGCGTCAAGAGTCAAGGTCGAGAGGTCTGTCGTGTCCTTGATGGTGGTCACTTTCATCTCCCAAACACGCAGATCAAGTGCCACGAGCGTCTGACGAGCGTTGTCCGAGTCGGGGTATGTGAGACCGACCGCTCGGAGGTTGCTCAAGATCTTGTGGAACCGCGCAAAGCACTCATCGAGGGACTCACCAGCAAGCATCTCGAATTTGTTGTATTCTCGCTTGAACTGGTCCTGTCGTACCGTCTTGATCTGGGTGGTGCCCTCATGGTATGCGTCGAGGGTCACCAGATATCGTAGGCGGACGACAGGTGAGAGATGCGATCGAATTCGCTTCTGCTCAAGCCCTGGATAATGATGTTCCTTGCCATCGCATTTGCCTCAACATCGGGCATGTTTGCCACGTTGATGTTCTCATTGGCAGGAACAGCATATCGCACCTTCACCTTCCGCCAGATGGCCTATCCCTGAGCCTGAATGTATGTCTTCATTCGGCTCTTCCAGAAGGGGTAATCAATGCCATCGAAAATGGGCGGCTTGGTGGAGTACTTGTCCGTCGCCATGGCTCTAGAGACCGGTTAAGATCTATGAAGAAGAGCTAACCAGCTCTGATACCATCTGTTGGACCGAAATGGCCGACAGAGGGGGGGTGAATGTTGTTTATTAAAAATCGCCCCCGAGTACTCGCACACAAGCTTCTCCACCGATAGCTAAAAAGCTATGAAGAAGAAATTAAGGTCACTGGAAACTTAAGCACACAGGAGAGACAGAGAAACAAAAGAGATAAAGGAAATCTTCTCCCAAAAACCAAAAAGAAGAATTAAAGGACAACTACCACTGCCAGCCGAGAGGAGACAAGGAGCAGTACACAGTTCCAACCGAAAGCAATAATTCAAGAAAGCACTCAACTAGAACTTGTACCCGAGAGAGATCAAAAATCTGCAGGGAAGAAAGGAGTTTTGCTGCTCTTGACCAATCAAAAAGAACATGCAAGCCGAAAGCAATAAAAGAAAAGTACTTGGCAATGCATGGATGTGCTGGCCGAATACAACCAAGAAATGAAGATGCTACTTGAGGTTAGCATTAAATGCTGCTCCTTTGCCGCAAGGATCAAATAACTAGAGACTACTAGCTATTTTTGTTGTCCATTGATTGCACACGGCAGAGAAGAGGAGCATGCAGATTTTTTGTACAGGCTGAACCAATCATTGAAGAGCAGCTACCATTGAATACAATTCGGATGGCACAAAGAGAGCAGCCTCGCAGAAAATGAACCAATGCAAAGACTGAATAAGAATGAGGCAGAGATACTTCGGTTTTCTGCAGATCAATCTCCGCTGTCCTCACAGGATAAAGGAGATGAAAATAAACTCAAGACAGCAAGGAGAGCAAACTTAGCAAGAAGGCAAATAGAATCAAGGTTTATTGCAAAAATATTCGAGAGAAGGTAGAGACTTCAAAGAAAAAAATATAGAACACAATCAAGACAAGAAGAAGTGCTCGGAACCAAATTATCTTAACATGAAATCTCTAGAAAATGATACGGAGACATACATGATTGAAAGAAGTGTTTGCATTCAGCTCACTACTCTCTCTCTCTCTCTCTCTTTGTCTCTCAAATTTCACACATGGAGAGAACCAAATAAAACCCTAACTCTTACACCCCTTCTCTCCATTTCAGCACAACATCTCCCTCTCCTTTTATAGCCTCCCACTAATGGGTTTGGACATGCTTTACCCATTAGGTCACCACCTACTCGATGCTTTATCCAAACCCGCTTCCTTTAGTGCAGCTTTGCGTTTTTACCGAAACGTCCCTCGCGCACCTTCCAGGAAGCTTCCTCCTTTCTTGCCTTGCAAGCCTCGCAACCACCTCGAGCCCTCGCCGTCTTCGACACCTCCCGACCGTTCTGACCTCAGCTCCACCTGCGCCTAGTCCGGTCCTCCGTGTCTCGCCACGACTCCGCCTCGACGTCCTGCAGCCGGCACAGACAAGAAACACATCAAATAGCACCGCTCGATACATTTAAGCATAAATGCATTAATGAAATAGCCCAAACCTGACAAGTCAACATGATATGCAATCTAAACCCTTTGACCAGGTTTGACCAAGTCCGACCGAGTCCTTTGCACCACGCAACGACATGGTCCGAACCAACCGAATCAAACTCGACTTCCCTAAACCGATGTCAATTACTCATCACACACACGAGATAACCTCCACATGGTCTCTCACCATCACTCATGTCAAAGCGTCTCAGGAGGTCTCACGTGTACTTGCCCTGATGCAAGAAAATGCCCTCCCGAGTCTGCTTGATCTGGAAGCCAAGGAAGAAGGTCAACTCACCCATCATGCTCATCTCAAACTCGGTGCTCATGACATCCGAGAACTGTGAAACAAGAGCATGAGAAGAGCCGCCAAAGATGATGTCATCCACATAAATCTGGACGAGTAGAAGGTCATTGTCATGCCTACGAATGAACAAGATCTTATCTACCTTACCCATGTCAAACCCATGACTCAACAAATAGGACTTAAACCTCTCATACCAAGCTCTAGGGGCCTGCTTAAGTCCATGCAAGGCTTTGAAAAGCTTGTAGACATGGTTTGGGTATTTGGGGTTCTCGAAACCTCGAGGTTGTCTCACATAGACTTCTTCCTCAATAAATCCATTGAGAAAGGCACTCTTGACATCCATCTTGTAAAGCTTGAAACCCTTAAAAGTTGCGAAAGTAATCAGGATTCTAATGGCATTAAGTCTAGCTACAGGGGCAAAGGTTTCCTCAAAATCGAGACCCTCAACCTGGGAGAAGCCCTGAGCTACCAGTCTAGCCTTGTTTCAAATGACTACCCCCTCCTCACTCTGCTTGCTTTTGAACACCCACTTGGTACCAATGATATTGTGACCATTAGGGGGCTCAACAAGCGACCAGACCTTGTTTCTCTCGAAATTCTCTAACTCCTCATGCATTGCATTGACCCAAGACTCATCAGAAAGAGCATGACTAACATCCTTAGGCTCAAAGGTGGCAACAAAGGCAGAATGGAGACAGAAATGAGACATGCCAGACTTTGAGCGTGTGACTCGCTCAAAGAGGTCTCCAATCATCTGCTCGGAAGGATGGTCTTTTTGGATATTTCGAGGAGGTCCAGGATGAGATGAAGAAGTGACCTCTACCTCATGAGCTGATGAGGTAGGGACAGAGCCACTAGCTCCAGAAGAAGCAGAAGGCATGGGCTGATCTCCTCGAGGTGCAGTGGAAGAAGCAGGCACCTCAAGGGGAGGAGGAACTGGATCGGGTAGATAACCCTCATCTCCATCCTCCTCATCATCCACAAAGATGGTCTCGGACTGCTCTAAAGAACCTGAGATATCGTGCCTAGTCCCCGGACTAGCCTCATCGAAGGTCACCTCGCAGGTCTCTACCATTTTACTAGACTCGCAGTTCCAGACCCTATAAGCCCGCGAAGAAGGCGAGTAACCTAGAAAGATCCCATCACAAGAGCGTGACTCGAACTTGTCTAGGTTCCCGGACTTCAAAATGAAGCACTTGCAACCAAACACATGAAAATGAGAGACGCTGGGCTTTCACCCATATCTCAGCTCATAAGAAGTGCGGTGCAAGAGTGCCCGAAGAAAAACTCGATTTGAGACATGGCACGCGGTGGCTATAGCCTCAGCCCAGAACTTCCGCGGTGTAGAGTACTCATCAAGCATCGTCCTGGCCATCTCGACCAAGGTACGGTTTTTCCTCTCCACGACGCCATTCTGCTGTGGGACGTGCGGAGAAGAGAACTGGTGCTCTACACCTACCTCAACACAGAACCTCTCAAAATAGGAATTCTTGTACTCCGTGCCATTGTCACTGCGGATCGCTCGTAAGGCACCCGGGAGCTCAACAGAAAGCCTACTGAAAAGACCTCGGAAATGTGTAAACGTCTCATCCTTCGAGGTTAAGAAAAACACCCAAGAATACCTCGAGAAGTCATCGACCATGACAAGAACATACCACTTCCCTCCTGCTGACTGCACTCGAGCTGGCCCAACTGTGTCCATATGGAGCAGCTGTCCTTGTGCATCGGTCATAGTCACTGTGACCGGAGGGTGAGAAGCGGCAACCATCTTGCCGTGCCGGCATGGAGCACAAACTAGATCTTTGACCATCTTGAGTTTTGGCAGACCACGAATGAGGTCGTGGCCGCTAACTCGAGTCAAATGGTCAAATCCAATATGACCAAGTCTCCTATGCCAGAAAGTAAGGTCACGGGACTCAGAAGCAACTAAACACCTGAGAGGATCACCAGAAAACTAACAAAATCAGCACGAAAGATCCTCCCATATCGAGAAATCCTGCAAACCAGACTACCCGAAGAATCAAGAATTTTGCAAGCGTTTTTCTTGAAGCTCACCTCGAAACCGTCATCGGTAAGCTGAGAAGCTGAAAGCAAATTGTACTGTAACTTACTCACTAAGGCAACATCTTTTAAAATAAAAGAATCATTAACGCGCACAATACCTTTAGCGATAACGCGCTAGATGAAGCATCTCCAAAGGTGATAGTCTCATCACTTGGAGCACGGGTTAGGAAAGAGAACCAACGGGATTCTCCAGTCATGTGTCGAGAACAGCCGAAGTCAACAAGCCAAACCTCTCCCTTCCCAGCCTAGCGAACCTGAGTTAAACAGAGAGTAAAGGCTCAGTACTGGGAAAATCAAAAGAGATTTTGGAACCCAATACTGAGTCACACGTCGAGCAGAAGAAGTAGTCACACACGACTGACCTCTAACTACCATACGCTCTCTGTCGCTCAAAGAAGTAGAAGGTCTATGTGCAGACCTGAAGCTGTTGCTGGGTCGACTGCTATGGGAAAGCGAGTCAGAGTACCGGCAACATGCTGATCTCGCCGCGGGTAGCCATCTCGACAGGGGAAATGAGATTTACCCTCAGGACGGTGGAAGTCACGACCAGAGGCATATCGAGGACGAAAATCAGAAAACTCAGAAAAACCAAGTCCTCGATGCTGCCAAACCCATCAATAGAAGCAACTCTCAACCTCGTGTTGGTCTTAGGTGCACTCAAGGTCTGGGGCTGACCCTGAATACGCCTAGGAGTCTCAACACAGTCTCTACGCGTGATCTTAGCGCGCCTGAAGCATCTCTCGATCAAATATCCATCCGTCTGACAGAAGATACAATGGTACTTCACCTTCTGAGAGATAGAAGTAGCATGATGAGACTTCGCCTTCTGAGAGGTTGAAGCAACAGGTGGAACCACCTTACTGTCAGAGATCCCTTGGACAAAACCCTCTGATTTGAATTGAACTTTCTTAGTTCTGGGCTCGACCTTGATCACACCTGCTGCTATGGGTCTAAGAACAGCAGGTGGATGCTTCCTAACATCCTCAGAAAAATTATATCCTAGACCTTGATTGAATTTGCAAATCTTGGATTGGTCTAGAATAAGATTTAGATTCTTCCTACCTCTTACAAACCTCTCGAGAGTATTCATAAGATACTGACACTCCCGAAAGAGAGAGTTGCAAGTAGAGCAGGGGGAAGAAGAGACAGCAGAAGGTAAGGGAGTAGAAGAAGAACCAACAGCAGAAGAACGGAAGGCATGTGCACGCATAGCCGCCTCAGAAGGGATAGTCCTACTGCTAGCCATTTGGTTCATGTCGCTAGGCGTCTCTACCAAACCCTCATGCTTCTTCCCCACAGCACGCACATTACAAGCAGATGATGACTTCTCTAGTAAGTCCTTAGTTAGCTTCACACATTTGTCATCCAATGCAATCAAGTCAGATTTTAGTTTTTCACAGTTATTGCATGGTGAGCTAACAGGGTCCTTAGAAGCATATTGAGCCAATTTGTTATTGTGATCAATTAATTCTTGAAACTGTTTAGAGACAGATTCAAACTCAGCAGTCAGCTTGGGACAATTCACACATGAAGCAATAGGCTCTAGCAGAAAAGCTTGTAACTCAGCAATTTTATGATCTGTCTTCTTTAAGTTCATCTTTAAATTAATGCAGCTTTCACACGATTCAGGAAGATCAAGAAGCATGGTATAAAGACCTCTAAATGCATTGTCCTTATCCTCACATGAGGTGCAAGATGTAGTCTCAACAACAATAGATGAAAGAGTAACAGTCCTACTCATCTCTAGTTCATCTAAAAGACTAACATTCTCCACCTTAAGCATATCAAGCTCAGAAGACAGACTATCATGAGAGGTCCTTAATTTTTTTCATATCATCAAGCAAAGCAGAGCATGTATCACATTCGTCATGGGAGTGAACATATATAAGTGAAGTAAGCTCCCATGACAATCTATCTACTTCCTTCTCCAACTCGCTACACATAGCTCTAGATCTAGCATGAAATTTTCCTAGTTTAAGAAAAGCATCATTAAGCTGGTCATAGGAGGGGTATACCTCGTCGGAGTTGGAGTAAAGCTCGCTGTCGCTAATGTCGCCCTCAAGGGCCATGAAACACATGCCGCTGAAGTCCTCGTCATCCTTGGGATCTTGATTGTCCTTCCCATCGTCGTCACTCCACCTTTCCACCTCGCTGAGGTCGAGGTCGTCGAAGGCGGTGAGGACGCGATGAAAGAGCTTCTTGGCTTTGCCAAGGTTGCGAAACTTCTTCTCTTTGCTTGGAGACTTCTTGTTGCGGTTCTTGTCGGTGTAGACGTTATTGCTCGAACCGCCGTAGTCGTTCTTGCCCTCCAGCTTGGGGCAGTTTGCTTGAATGTGGTTGGGGCCACCACACTCAAAACAAATCGTACGTCCTCCTCTCTTTCTCTCCCTAACCCTCTTATATGCATGGGAGAATTTTCTGACTAATAGGGCTAGTTGGTTTTCTGGAAGCTGCTCTAGATGATCATCATCAATTTCACACAGAGTAGCAAGAGAGAAACCTGAGAAAGTGTTAGTAGAAGAAACAGAGGCAAGACTGGGATCGGTGACCAAAGCCATCGACTGTGACTTCGACTTGCGAGAGACAATGTCGATCTCGTGAGTCTTAAGGCGTGAGTACAACGCATCAAGAGTCAAAGTCGAAAGATCCGTCGTGTCCTTGATGGTGATCACCTTCATCTCCCAAACACGCAAATCCAAAGCCGAAAGCATTTGACGAGCATTGTCCGAGTCGGGGTATGTGAGACCAACCGCTCGGAGGTTGCTCAAAATCTTGTAGAACCTCGCAAAGCACTCATCAAGGGACTCTCCAGCGAGCATTTCAAAGTAGCAATTCTTATAAGGAATTGAGAAACCAAGAATACCTTAATATTAAAGTAGCAATCATGTAACCTCTATGATACCTGTGCTAACTTGCTATTTGAGTATCCCAGGCAACTTGTATATATCCGTTTTCCAAATGTCATGTTCATATCGTCAGCATCCACAAAAGCTACTGTGTGCATCTGAAATTGAAGAGAAGCCTATTTAGATGCCGGAAGCGTATCTACATAGCTGTTATATAGCTGATTCTCAATAGCCATTAGAATAATGAGCTCAAATAAGTTTTTCGAAATGTTCAGGTCAGAGTAAATAGTCGATTGTATACATGATCAGAAAACTGTTTCAAAATATCATATCGATTGCCTTAATCTTCAGAGTCAGAGCAAGACCAAGGCTTATGCATCCACTAGTCAAACATATTCAAAAGAGAGAGACCTTCCTTCTCCTTCGCGAGGAAATTCTACAACCAAGCACAATTCTGGCCTTTATTCTGAAATCTATGATATCAATGCAGAACAGAAACCAGGAAAAGAGATCTGATTACAACAACGATATCTTTGTTATCGCATTTAATCGTGAGACAACAATGTTACAAACAATTACCATGGGCTATACAACCGACAGTCCCAATCATCATCAGAAGATAGGCGTTGTTAGATATGTCCTGTTTCACAAGCCACATAATGGATTCATAGCATCAACAGAAGGCACCTTCCAATACACAATGTAATTCCATGCTAGACCTACCACATAACTCAGATGCTTCCAATCTCCATCCAGCATAGATAGTATGAACATTGAAACTTCCACCTGAGCCAACCCGAATTTCAAAGAACATATATGTGCAAAACGAAACAACAAAAGCAAGAATGGCATACGAGAACACTTACTTCTTTCGGATGCAAGCAATCACGCAAATTCATGACCTCCAAAGCATCAAAACATAATCCACTACCCATGAACCTAAAGAGTTTAAGCTGTGACTTACATCCTTATTAAGAAAAGGAACATCTCAAAATAGAAGTAGAAAACCAAATGGTCCTCAAAATAAAAAGGGTGTGTATAGGTATCACTCGGATGTTTTCTTCCTAACTATCATCCAGATTTGAGACCGTTGGATTAGAGATCCAACGGCCTCTTTTTTTTGGAGGGGGGAGATTTTTTTAGAGGAGAGGGAGATTTTTTTTGGAAGGGGTGGGGGGAGAATTCATGGCCACAAATTTGGATAATAGTTAGGAAGAAAATATCCGGATGATGTTTATCAATACCCAAATAAAAAATAATGTTCAACCTTAAAAAAACTGCTTGTAATTGAAAGTGAAGTTGAGAAGTCCACGTCTTCAGATTTGAAAAACTCACATTTTTCAGATCTGATAAGTTCGCACATGGAATGAGCATTGAGCACTTCTACTAGGGAGAACAATATTGCACAATAGAGAAAACTGGAAAGGGAAGAAGATCAGAAGAGGGCTCACCGGAGGGGCAGGGGGCCGGCTCTGTGGGCCGGGGGTGCGGTGGTGTCTTGGCGGGGAGGGAAGGGAAGCGTCTTGGCATGTTGGCGGCGACGGCTCGGGGTCGGAGAGGGAAGGGGAACTGGTAGGGAAGGGAGCAGGTGACGAGGAGGGAAAGGGAGCAACCGATGAGGAGAGAAGGGGAGTGGCCGACGAGGGAGCGGCGACGGCACAGGGCTGAGGAGGGAAGGGAGCAAGCGATGAGGAAGAAAGGGGAGCAGCTAATGGGGAGAAAAGGGGAGCGGCCGACGAGGGAGCGGTGGTGGTGCAAGGCCGGCGCCGCCGTCTTGGCGGCGACAAGGGTGGGGGGAAGGTTGGGAATGGTTGAATGGATGGACCGAAACGAGTGACGGAAGAATGGTTATTAGGTGTATCAGCAAAGTATCCACGAAGTATCCGGCAAATATCGGGCTTTATTTTCTTTTTTGAAAATTCAAAAAATAATGGATACGTGTAAGACATGTATCGGAGTGTATCGGAGGAGTATCCGTATCTAATATGGTATCTGATATTGATATGAGATTATTGTGAAGTATCCGCGACACGTAGACTTCAGCTTCCTCGAGTGGAGCTGTACCAGAAGGAGGTAAGATGCCGTGAGCTTGATTTAAGGGGCTGTGTACACTAAAGTTTGCTACATATTTAAGAGTATTTTTGCTGTTAGTTGTAAGGGGTTTTTTTAGGGATTTTCTTTTGTTCCTTTCTGGTTGTATGATAGTTTTGTTCTGTTGCTAAAAATACATGGAGGGCATCAAAAATTGAGAAAGACTTGTTGCTTTACAAATCTGTTACTTTTCGTTGTTATTCAAAGGTTTATGCAAGTGATCAAAATATTCATGCATCTACGAATTTCAGAACTTATATTTATTTGCCCAGGACTTTTTCTTAGCTGAGTGCCATTAAAAAGTTTTTATTTGTTTGGTTGGCAGTAGCAGCGACCACAGAAGTTCAGGAGGAAATGGAAACGTTATGGCATCTATCCCTGTTGGTGCTGGGGCCGCATTCAGCACGATGCAACTGCAGGAGCTAGAAAAGCAGTCTCTGGTGTACCAGTATATGGCTGTCACGTAAGAGTGCATCCTCTGAAGGCGCCCAGAAAGTACCCTACTCGTATGCCCTTCTAACCTGTGTCATCTTCTGTATGTTCCTCATGTGAAAATTAGCTGTACCATCGGTAGATTTCACCAAGCATCGTACAAAAATTTCATGTTAGCTGTTTGAATTATGTAGGCAGTAAAATAAAGTCCTTAATGCCACTCAAGTTCATTGTGTATTACTAGCAAAGGAAAAGGTCGATGAGATGCAAATTGATGCTTCTAATACTATTAAGGGATGATGAATGAACCTGATTGAATCAGACTGGCAACATCATATATTAAATGCGTAGAAGCTGGAAATTCTTCCATATGTATCGCTTAATTATTTGAGGTGTTCTAACTGCTCTGTTAGTCTGTACTGAGCAGTGATGGGGTTGGCAACACACTGCTTGGACTTTGGAAAGAACCCAGAGCCGGAACCAGGGAGATGCCGGCGAACAGATGACAAGAAATGGCCATGCCAGAGAAATGTTGTCCCACATGAGAAGTACTGTGAAGGCCATATGCACCGTGGTCGCAAGCATCCCTTACAACTTGCTGTCAAAGACGATGAGCTTGATTCTGCATCAGGGTCCAAGTCTGCATCTGGCAAGGCCACCGAAGATGGCAAGAAGACTGATGACAAGAGCTCGAGTAGCAAGAAGCTTGCCGGTGGAAGCACCAGCTGCTGTGGAGTCTACATAATTGATGCAGCATTAGCCGCTGCAAAAGGAGCGTAACAGTGCTGGGCTGCTAATATACTGAGATAGCTATTGTTATCGAATGTTTTGTTTTGTTTCAGCAGAGATGTCACTAATATGCTCCAGTCATTATTAGAAGCTTGATTAATAATAATTGAGCAATGATTCTATGCTTTAATAAAAATGGTACTAATCTCAAAACACATAAAAGAGTAAGTAATCACTATTCACCATTCAGTTCTGTTTTATCAGTTGTGCAAAACATTTTGAGGAACGTATAGAAGCACCTCCCATAATAATTTAGCGCGTTAGATGATGACATGCTTTGTTAAGATAGCGAGTGTTCTTACATGGTTCAAGCAATACTATTATTTTGCACCACTTAATGTTGCACTTTGCCTTAGGGCTTCATCATCGCCGCCGTCTTCGACACGCAGAGCATCGTCACGGAGGCCTACGACCGCATGGGCTTCGTGTCCAAGCTGCTGGGCCGCATCTACCACACCAACGAGACCAGCGCCAAGCCCGACAAGCTGCCGCAGCAGGTGAACAATGCGCTCGTCAGCGCGAGTGCGTCACGCACGTCAGCACGCTCATGGGCCAGCTCGTCTTTGGTAATTTCGGCGTGCTCGTGCTCATGGTCGCCTGCGCCATCTGCTCTCTGTTAAAGATAGAGGTAGACTTTGTAATTAGTTTAAAGGAAAGGATCCTATTGCATGCATGTGAGGTCCTATCCTTTTTTTTAGCTTTTTGGCTTCGATTTCTCTAAGTAGCTTCTTTAAGTTATTTCTCCAAATAACTTCTCGAGTCTAAAATTGTGTGTGCCGTCTATGCGAACATTTTCAACGGCCACCATTATCTCAAAAACGCAAATAAAAACTATCGATTGTATTAAAAAAACTATCACCTACAGTCTAAAAAAACAGGACCTAAATGTTGTTAGGATCAGGTTGTAACCGTGTTGGATTGATCTCGGCTAACCAACCCCCGAGATTTTAGGGAGGCGTGCCTCCACCCTGCGCCTTGATCAGAGGCGGTTACCAACTAATTGGTTTTGGTCCCGGTCACCAGCGCTATATAAAACATTAAGGGTTTTCGGCAGGGGTAACGACACGAGTTGTTCTACCCCAAAAGAAATCCGCACAACCCGATCTATTCTGGGCGCTACGGTGAGCGAAGGCCGAACCATCTTCCCGTCGTCCACCTCTTCATCAACAGTACTGAGCACCGATCCCATGGCTTCCTCTAGTTCGGGTAAGTCTAATGTGCTTCCGCTCTATTGGTTATCTAGGTGTTCATGCCTTTGATCTAGGGTCAATGTTAAGGTTTCATGTTTAGACTTAGTGTTGGACCGAAATGGCGACAGAGGGGGGGTGAATGTCGGCTTTTAAAAATCACCCCCAACTCGTATCTTCTTCTCCAATAGCTATGGGAGCTATGAAGGTAGAAGACCAGTGCTCACAAGATACCCCAGCAGCAGGAAAAACACAAATACAGAGACCAGCAAGCGAGAAAAATCAAATCGGGAAAATTCTGGCCTCAAGCGGTAGTACCGCTTGGTCAAGCGGTAGTACCGCTGAGCGGTAGTACCGCTGGTCAGAGCGGTAGTACCTTTAAGCGGTAGTACCGCTCCCCGAGCGGTAGTACCTCTCGAGAAAAACAGCAAACAGGAAATTCAGAAAATTGAGAGATTCGCACCGATTCTTGGATTCTTGGCTTGAGAAACTTTAAGGATAGCTAGGGAATACTCCCAGAAGACTAAGCCAAGAACCAATAACAAGAAATCCACTCCAAGAATCAAGAATTTCAGATTTGGGTAAAAATCTGAATTCTTGCACGACCCGAGCCAAAAATCAAATTGCTCCCAAACGGTTGATCCTTTGGCTATGAAATTTTGAGGATAGTTATAAGATAGCCTCTGGATCCTCCATGCCAAATTTCAAGCCATTACAACAAGGGGAACACTGAGAGCACCAAAACGCTAGAAATGCAAAGCTTGAACAGGGGAGGTCAAAAAGGCAAAACTGAGATTAAAACCTTGTCTCTGGGATTTTAATTGATCAAATGATCTTGAAGCACTATCCCATCATGGAGCAACCCATTTTACACCTCCACAGCAAGCAAGAACTCGAAAATCAAAATCTCAAGAAATCCACCAAAAGAGCATCGAAGGAAGAACAGAGAGCACGGGAATAAAACTTCAGATTTTCATTGCTTGAATCACAGCGAATACAGGCGAGACCCGATACCCCGTCTTGATACAAAGGAAGGATTACAATCTCTCAACTCATCCTCTCCCTCACCTCAACTCAAGAACACACACACACATCCATGGAGGGAGGAAGAACACACACTCTGTTCTACCACCTAGAACACATCGTAGGGGACAGAGGGAGCACCAAACCCTGCCTCTCCTACCACTAAAGACTAAAGAAGAAACCAACTCCTAAAGCCTCTTTTGACTAGAGCTAACCCTAATTCCACCCAAATGCTCAAGGGGGCATGCAGCCCCTCCTCTCCTTTTATAGCCTTGGCTAACGGGTCTCCGCCCCGTTACGCCTGCTAAATCCAATGGAGCCCGCTCCCGCTTGTGCAGCCTTGCGAAATTCCCGTTTCGCCCCTCCTACACCTTCCGGGAAGCTTCCGCGCTCCTTGTCTTGCACGCCTCGCAACCACCTCGAGTTCACGTCGTCTTCGACACATCCTGACCGTTCTGACCTCAGCGCCACCTGCGCCTAGTCCGGTCCACCGTGTCTCGCCACGACTCCGCTCGATGTCCTGCAGCCACACAGACAAGAAACACATCACATAGCACCGCTCGACACATGAAAGCATAAAATAGCATAAACACATCATGCTTACCCATGATGAAGTCCAAACCTGTCGAAGCATCAGAATATGCATCCTAAACCCAAATGACCAAGTTTGACAAAAAGTCCGACCGAGCCCGTTGCACCACGCAACGACATGGTTCGACCACTCAAACCAAACTCGACTGACTTAAACCTCTGTCAATTACTCATCACTCTCATGGGATCACGACCACATGGTCTCTCAATCTCCCCCTTGATGAGTATATTGACAAACTCAGAAAAAGCTTTAAGAAGAGTTTGAGTTTGAAGAATCCAACATGGTCCAAAGAAGTGAATGAAACAAATGACCATGTCGACAGAAGGAACACTAGAGCAACAACTGAAAGAGCAAATTGTTCTCCAAAGCTCTAAAATGATCCCAACTAGCTTTTTCTTCTCTATTCTCCCCCTTTTGGCAATAAACGCATCAAGGATGCAAAAGAGAGAATATGACATGTCAATGGATGAATATGGCTGAAGTTTGTTTATTCTAAGCATTTAGAGCCATGAGAATTATCCAATATGACCAACAAGTACTACACCAAGCCATAACTCAATAAAACGCTATCTAGATCATGACAACATATATATAAGCCAGCTAGAACACATAGATAACAATCTAAAAGTGAAGTACATTAAGTGAGCAAGTCAAGTCATCAATGAGCAAGGTTTAACTAGAGATATCCAAGGATGATGCAGGCCATGTCAATAAGCTAAGCGGAACAAGGAAGCTAACATTGAGTCCAAATAGAGTGCTATAAGCTCAAGATTGAAACTTTGGTTAAAGTACTTGGTTCTTTTTGAAGCTTAAGCAAATGGAGCACAAATGACATATTTTCTTTTGAAATTCATGGTTGTTGCCAACCAGATTTTTGTTTTATCATGTGCTAGGTCTCAAGCCTTATGCGACTACTCCAAGCCATGAGCTTAAGAAGATAGTCTAGGTCATCCAAAACTCCCCCTAAGTTCATGCCAAGTGCAATGGCAAGCCGTCTCATAGGAGAGAATTGGTGAGATCAGTTTTTTCGCACAAAACCGATCTTTTTGCTTTTTAACATATTGTACTAACTCAGCATCATCAAGAGACTAAACAGCTCAATCTAAGGCTCAATATAGATTCAACGCTCTACTCAGCCTATTTGACATGGCATGAATCATAAAGGGATAGCTCAAGAAAGACTAAACTCAAATGCTAGCATGACAAGTTTAATTTAAGTTGATCAATTTTACTTAACTTATCATAGCAAACGCTAGTCTACACATATGAAGTCATGATAAATTTAGCAAGCTAAGCACAAGTCATGGCAAGGTGTAAAGCATTGAAGCATGTCATAACAGGATAATGATCAAGGCTCACTGCAGATTGATTATAATGCTAGAATGCTGAAAATGCAATAAAAATCTAGCTCCCCCTCAACATGACATGCAACTTTTAGTTCAAGTTGAGTTAAGTCACAATTAAGCTCCAGAAGCTCCCAAATGAACTCTCCCTGAACCAAAGCAATAAATCGAGAAGCTGGCAAATAAAACCAAAACAGGCAGTCCTTAAAGCATAGATAAGATATAGAGACAACTATGGCTCAGACTGACTCTCATCTACCCCATATGACTCCAGGACAATCAGCTGACTGTAAATCACACACTAGAGAGCAAACACGTACCCTGTCTACCCGAGGGTGGCCCAACCCTCGCTAGAACCTACAAGAAGTGAGTGAGCTCGACCTAGTGAGATAAGAAGCAGCTAATCCTGGAAGCACAAGATAAGGGTTAGAAGTCTAAGCATCTCGGCAAGAGAAGCACTCTAACCTATGCTGGAAGGACTAAACCCAAATGCACCCCGAGTGCAATGCAATAGAAATGAGACAGAAGCATAATCAATATAGTAAAGCAATAAAGCCCAAAGCTCCCTCTCACTACAGTCCATAAGGACACACCACCCCAAGCTCTCCCCGCAGAGCTGAAAACCTCGAACTATCCAAAGGCTTGGTGAAGATGTCAGCCAACTGGTGGTCACTCTCCACAAACTGGAGCACTATATCACTCTTCTCTACATGGTCTCTAAGGAAGTGGTATCGGATATCAATGTGCTTGGTCCGAGAGTGCTGCACTGGGTTTTTAGCAATGTTAATCGCAGAAGTGTTATCACAAAAGAGTGGAACACTGTCGATAACTAACCCAAAGTCCCGCAGGGTCGAAGCCATCCAAAGCACCTGGCTGCAACAACTGGCAGCAGCAACGTACTCGGCCTCTGCAGTGGACTGTGCAACACCGGACTGCTTCCTCGAAGACCAGGAAACGAGAGAAGTGCCAATGAATTGGCAAGTGCCAGAAGTGCTCTTCCTATCTATCCTACAGCCGGCAAAATCTGCATCCGAGAAGGCTCTCAAGGAAAGACAAGAAGAGGAAGAGTACCAGATACCATAGTCAATGGTAGCTCGAAGGTACCGAAAGATGCGCTTCACCGCCTGGCGGTGAGATACGCGAGGAGAAGCCTGAAAACGAGCACACAGACACACTGAGAAGTGTATGTCTGGTCTCGAGGCAGTGAGGTAAAGAAGGGAGCCGATCATACTTCTGAACTCTTTCTGATCAACTGGCTCGCCATCCTCATCTGGGTCAAGATAGGCTGTCGAAGCCATGGGAGTTGACACCGGCTTACCATCACTCATATCGAAGCGCTTCAGGAGGTCACGAGTGTACTTTCCTTGATGAAGAAATGTACCCTCCCGAGTCTGCTTAATTTGGAAGCCAAGGAAGAAGGTCAACTCACCCATCATACTCATTTCAAACTCGGTGCTCATGACATCCGAGAACTGGGAAACCAGAGTATGGGAAGAGCCGCCAAAGATAATGTCATCGACATAGATCTGGACGAGCAGAAGGTCAGCGCCAAGCCGGCGGATGAACAAGGTCTTATCAACTTTACCCATTTCAAACCCATGACTCAACAAGTAGGACTTAAGCCTCTTATACCAAGCCCTGGGGGCCTGCTTAAGTCCATACAACGCTTTGGAAAGCTTAAAGACATGGTTTGGGTATTTGGGGTTTTCGAAACCAGGAGGCTGTCGGACGTAGACCTCTTCCTCAATAAGGCCATTGAGAAAGGCACTCTTGACGTCCATCTGGTAAAGCTTGAAACCCTTAGAAGCTGCAAAGGCAAGCAGGATTCTAATGGCTTCAAGTCTAGCTACGGGGGCAAAGGTCTCCTCGAAATCTAGACCTTCAACCTGGGAGAACCCCTGAGCAACTAGTCTAGCCTTGTTTCGAATAACCACTCCATCCTCGCTCTGCTTGTTCTTGAACACCCACTTAGTCCCAATAATATTGTGACCTCGCGGGGGCTCGACAAGCGACCAGACCTTGTTCCTCTCAAAATTTTCTAGCTCCTCATGCATGGCATTGACCCAAGACTCATCAGATAAAGCATGAGAGACATCTTTGGGCTCAAGGAGGCAATGAAAGCAGAATGGAGACAGAATTGAGATAAGCCAGATTTTGAGCGGGTAACACGCTCGAAGAGGTCTCCAATGATCTGCTCTGAAGGATGAGCTTTCTGGATATGTCTAGGAGGTCCAGGATGAGATGAAGAAGTGGCCTCTACCTCGTGAGCTGACGAGGTAGGAACAGAGCCACCAGCTCCAGAAGAAGCAGAAGGCATGGGCTGATCGCCTCGAGGTGCGGTGGAAGACGGCACCTCAAGGGGTGGATGAGGGACAGGATCAGGTAGACAACCGTCGTCTCCATCATCCTCATCATCCACAAAGATGGTCTCGGACTGCTCTAAAGAACCTGAGATATCGGGCCTAGTCCCCGGACTGGCCTCGTCAAAGGTCACCTCACAGGTCTCTACCATTTTGCTAGACTCGCAGTTCCAGACCCTATAAGCCCGCGAAGAAGTCGAGTAGCCTAGAAAGATCCCATCACAGGAACGTGACTCGAACTTATCTAGGTTCCCAGACTTCAAGATAAAACACTTGCAACCAAAAACACGAAAATGAGAGACGCTGGGCTTTCGCCCATATCTCAACTCATAAGAAGTGCGGTGCAAGTGTGCCCTAAGAAATACTCGATTTGAGACATGGCACGCGGTAGCTATAGCCTCAGCCCAAAACTTCCGCGGTGTAGAGTACTCATCAAGCATCGTCCTGGCCATCTCGACCAAGGTACGGTTCTTCCTCTCCACAACGCCATTTTGTTGTGGGACGTGCGGAGAAGAAAACTGGTGCTCTACACCTGTCTCACCACAGAAACTCTCGAAGTAGGAATTCTTGAACTCCGTGCCATTGTCACTGCGGATCGCTCGTAAGGCACCTGGGAGCTCAACAGAAAGCCTACTGAAAAGACCTCGGAAATGCGAAAACGTCTCATCCTTCGAGGCTAAGAAAAACACCCAAGAATACCTCGAGAAGTCATCGACCACAACAAGAACATACCACTTCCCTCCTGCTGACTGCACTCGAGCTGGTCCAACTGTGTCCATGTGGAGCAGCTGTCCCGGTGCATCGGTCATAGTAACTGTGACCGGAGGGTGAGAAGCGGCAACCATCTTGCCGTGCCGGCATGGAGAGCAAACAAGGTTTTTGACCATCTTGAGTTTCGGCAGACCACGAATGAGATCGTGGCCACTAACTCGGGTCAAATGATCAAATCCGATATGACCAAGTCTCCTATGCCAGAAAGAAAGGTCGCGGGACTCAGAAGCAACTAAACACCTGAGAGGATCACCAGAAGACTCAGAAAAATCAGCACGAAAGATCCTCCCATAACGAGAAATCCCGCAAACTAGACTACCTGAAGAATCAAGAATTTTACAAGCATTTTTCTTAAAGCTCACCTCGAAACCGTCATCGGTAAGCTGAGAAACTGAAAGCAAATTGTACTGCAGCTTACTAACCAAGGCTACATCTTTCAAAATGAAAGAATCATTAATGCGCACAGTACCTTTGGCGATGACGCGCCCAGATGAAGCATCTCCGAAGGTGATCGTCTCATCACCTGGAGCACGGGCAAGGGAAGAAAACCAACGGGAGTCTCCGGTCATATGACGAGAACAACCGGAGTCTACAAGCCAAACCTTTCCCTTCCCTGCCCGGCGAACCTGAGTCAAACAGAGAGTAAAGTCTCAGTACTGGGATAAATCAAAAGTGATTTTGGCACCCAATACTGAACAACACGTCGAGCAGATGAAGTAGTCAAGCACGACTGACCTCTATCTACCCTACGCTCTCCATGACTCAAAGAAGCAGAAGGTCTGTGAGCAGACCTGAAGCTGTTGCGGGGTCCGACTGCTACGGGAGAGCGAGTCGGAACACCGGCAACACGCTGAACACGCCGCGGGTAACTGTCTCGACGGGGGAAACGAGATGTACCCTCAGGACGGCGGAAGTCATGACCAGGAGCAGCATGAGGACGAAAAACAGAAGACTCAGAAAAACCAAGTCCTCGATGCTGCCCAAACCCATCAACAGCAGTAAACCTAGACCTCGTGCTGGTCCTAGGTGCACTCAGGATCTGGGGCTGACCCTGAATACGCCTAGGAAACTCAACACGGTCTCTACGCGCAATCTTGGCGCGCCTGAAGCATCGATCAACCGTGTGTCCATCCTTCTGACAGAAGGTGCAGTGATACTTCATCCTCTGAGAGGTAGAAGTAGCACGGTCAGGCTTCGCCTTCTGAGAGGCCGAAGCAGCAGGTGCAATCACCTTGCTGTCAGAAATCCCCTGGACATAGCCCGCTGACTTAAATTGGACTTTCTCGGTCCTGGGCTCGGTCTCGATCACACCTGGTGCTATGGGTCTGAGCACAGCAGGTGGATGCTTCCTCATATCCTCATGATAGTCATATCCTAGACCCTGATTAAATCTGCAAATCTTGGACTGGTCTAGAATAAGATTAAGCTTCTTCTTGCCGCCTACAAATCTCTCGAGAGTGTTCATAAGGTACTGACACTCCCGAAAGAGAGAGGTGCAAGAAGAGCAGGGGGAAGAGGGAACAGCAGGAGGTAAGGGAGCAGAAGAAGAACCAATAGTAGAGGAGAGAATGGCTTGTGCATGCACAGCCGACCCTGAGGGGACAGTCCTACTACTAGCAGGTTGGTTCGCGTCTCTAGGCGTCTCACCCTTACCCTGGGGCTTCTCCCCCACACCATCAATCACATCACAACCAGATTGTGGCTTCTCTAGTAAGTCCTTAGTTAGCTTCACACATTTGTCATTCAAAGCAACGAGTTCAAGTTTTAGTTTATCACAACTAATGCATGGTGAGCTAACAGAGTCCTTAGTCGCATACTGAGCCATTTTCTTGTTGTTGTCAATCATTTCTTGAAACTGTTTTGAGACAGATTCAAGTTCAGCAGTTAACTTTAGACAGTTTAAACATGAATCAATAGGCTCAAGTAAAGAAGCACGCAACTCAGCAATCTTGTGATCTGCCCGTTTTAGGTTCATCTTTAAATTATTGCAATTTTCACAAGACTCGGGCAGATCAAGGAGCATGGCATAAGGTCCTCTAGCAGCAATGTCCTTAACCTCACATGAGGTGGGAGAAGTAGTCCCATCAGTAGTAAGTAGGGTAACAGCCATCCTACTCAACTCTAACTCAGCAAGCAGACTAACATTCTCCACCTTAATAGAATCAAGCTCGGAGGACACGCTATCATGCGAGGTCCTTAACTTCTCCAAATCACCCAGCAAAGCACAGCATGTATCACAGTCGTCACGGGAGGGAGCAGATGTAAGAGAAGTAAGCTCCCGTGACAGTCTATCTACTTCCTTCTCTAACTCGGTACACCTAGTCCTAGCTCTAGCATGAAAACCTCCTAGCTTAAGGAAAGCTTCATTAAGTTGGTCATAGGAGGGACATACCTCGTCCGAGTCGGAGTACAGCTCGCTGTCGCTGAGTTCGCCCTCGAGGGCCATGAAGCACATGCCGGAGAAGTCGTCGCCGCTCTTGGGATCTTGGTCACCCGTCCCGTCGTCGTCGCTCCATCCCTCCACCTCGCTGAGGTCGAGGTCGTCGAAGGCGGTGAGGACGCGGTGGAAGAGCTTCTTGGCCTTCCCGAAGTTGCGGAACTTCTTCTTTCCCGGAGCAGGTGCTGAAGGCTTCGTGTTGCGGTTCTTGTCGGTGTAGTCGTTCTTGCCCGAACCGCCGTAGTCACCTTTACCCTTTCCAAGCTTGGGGCAGTTTGCTCGGATGTGGTTGGGGCCACCACACTCGAAGCAGATGACTGGTCCTCCTCTCTTTCTGTCTCTCCTACCCTTGTAGGCATGGGAAAACCTTCGGGCTAGGAGGGCCAGCTGATCATCCGCAAGCTGCTCTAACTGATCATCAGTTATGTCACAGAGAGCAGCAAGGGAGAAACCGCAAGAAGACTCAGAAGAGAGACCAGAAGCTGAACTGGGATCGGTGACCAAAGCCATCGACTGTGACTTCGACCGACGAGAGACAACGTCAATCTCGTGAGTCTTGAGGCGCGAGTACAGCGCGTCAAGAGTCAGGGTCGAGAGGTCTGTCGTGTCTTTGATGGTGGTCACTTTCATCTCCCACACTCGCAGATCGAGTGCCGCAAGCATCTGACGAGCGTTGTCCGAGTCGGGGTATGTGAGACCGACCGCTCGGAGGTTGCTCAAGATCTTGTGAAAACGTGCGAAGCACTCATCTAGGGACTCACCAGCAAGCATCTCGAATTTGTTGTATTCGCGCTTGAACTGGTCCTGTCGAACCGTCTTGATCTGGGTGGTGCCCTCATGGTATGCGTCGAGGGTCACCCAGATATCGTAGGCGGACGACAGGTGGGAGATGCGATCGAACTCGCTACGACTCAGGCCCTGGATAATGATGTTCCTTGCCTTAGCGTTTGCCTCAACATCATGCATATTCCCAGCATTGATGTTCTCATCGGCAGGAACAACAAACCGGACCTTGACCTTGCGCCAGATAGCGTACCCCTGAGCCTGGATGTATGTCTCCATTCGGCTCTTCCAGAAGGGGTAATCGATGCCATCGAAAACGGGCGGCTTGGTCGAGTACTTGTCCGTCGCCATGGCTCTTGAGACCGGTTAAGATCTATGAATTAGAGCTAACCTTGCTCTGATACCAATTGTTGGACCGAAATGGCGACAGAGGGGGGGTGAATGTCGGCTTTTAAAAATCACCCCCAACTCGTATCTTCTTCTCCAATAGCTATGGGAGCTATGAAGGTAGAAGACCAGTGCTCACAAGATACCCCAGCAGCAGGAAAAACACAAATACAGAGACCAGCAAGCGAGAAAAATCAAATCGGGAAAATTCTGGCCTCAAGCGGTAGTACCGCTTGGTCAAGCGGTAGTACCGCTGAGCGGTAGTACCGCTGGTCAGAGCGGTAGTACCTTTAAGCGGTAGTACCGCTCCCCGAGCGGTAGTACCTCTCGAGAAAAACAGCAAACAGGAAATTCAGAAAATTGAGAGATTCGCACCGATTCTTGGATTCTTGGCTTGAGAAACTTTGAGGATAGCTAGGGAATACTCCCAGAAGACTAAGCCAAGAACCAATAACAAGAAATCCACTCCAAGAATCAAGAATTTCAGATTTGGGTAAAAATCTGAATTCTTGCACGACCCGAGCCAAAAATCAAATTGCTCCCAAACGGTTGATCCTTTGGCTATGAAATTTTGAGGATAGCTATAAGATAGCCTCTGGATCCTCCATGCCAAATTTCAAGCCATTACAACAAAGGGAACACTGAGAGCACCAAAACCCTAGAAATGCAAAGCTTGAACAGGGGAGGTCAAAAAGGCAAAACTGAGATTAAAACCTTGTCTCTGGGATTTTAATTGATCAAATGATCTTGAAGCACTATCCCATCATGGAGCAACCCATTTTACACCTCCACAGCAAGCAAGAACTCGAAAATCAAAATCTCAAGAAATCCACCAAAAGAGCATCGAAGGAAGAACAGAGAGCACGGGAATAAAACTTCAGATTTTCATTGCTTGAATCACAGCGAATACAGGCGAGACCCGATACCCCGTCTTGATACAAAGGAAGGATTACAATCTCTCAACTCATCCTCTCCCTCACCTCAACTCAAGAACACACACACACATCCATGGAGGGAGGAAGAACACACACTCTGTTCTACCACCTAGAACACATCGTAGGGGACAGAGGGAGCACCAAACCCTGCCTCTCCAACCACTAAAGACTAAAGAAGAAACCAACTCCTAAAGCCTCTTTTGACTAGAGCTAACCCTAATTCCACCCAAATGCTCAAGGGGGCATGCAGCCCCTCCTCTCCTTTTATAGCCTTGGCTAACGGGTCTCCGCCCCGTTACGCCTGCTAAATCCAATGGAGCCCGCTCCCGCTTGTGCAGCCTTGCGAAATTCCCGTTTCGCCCCTCCTACACCTTCCGGGAAGCTTCCGCGCTCCTTGTCTTGCACGCCTCGCAACCACCTCGAGTTCACGTCGTCTTCGACACATCCTGACCGTTCTGACCTCAGCGCCACCTGCGCCTAGTCCGGTCCACCGTGTCTCGCCACGACTCCGCTCGATGTCCCGCAGCCACACAGACAAGAAACACATCACATAGCACCGCTCGACACATGAAAGCATAAAATAGCATAAACACATCATGCTTACCCATGATGAAGTCCAAACCTGTCGAAGCATCAGAATATGCATCCTAAACCCAAATGACCAAGTTTGACAAAAAGTCCGACCGAGCCCGTTGCACCACGCAACGACATGGTCCGACCACTCAAACCAAACTCGACTGACTTAAACCTCTGTCAATTACTCATCACTCTCATGGGATCACGACCACATGGTCTCTCACTTAGTTTGTTTTCTACATTTGGTATCAGAGTGCCCCTATGATCCCCATGAACCCTAGTTAGCTTCTCCTGAACACTGGATCTTGAATCTAAATTTTTAGTGGCTCGGTTTAGCAAATAGAAGGAGGGGAATCAAGGACTTTCAGAAAAACCCTAAGAAAATCCCTATGAAATCATTCGGATCGGTGGTAAATCCCCCAAGAATCTACAAACCCGAACCCTAAATCCCAAAAAAAAGGGAAGGATCGGGACTTACGTTTCTGTGCGCCGCCGTCGTCGCCGAGCGCCGCCTTGCTTGTTGTGGGCGCCGCCGGTGCCGCCGTCACCGCGCCGCTCCTCTGCGCGGGCGCGTGCGCCGCCGCCTCCGGCTAGGCGCACGGGAGGCGCCGCTTGCGCCGCCGCTGCGCGGGATCCGCAGGCTTGCAGCCCGCCGCTCGCCACCTCTCGCCTCCACTCGGACGCATCCGCCGCACACACGTCGCTCCACGCGTCGCTGAGCGCGCCGCCGCCGCATCGCCCCTCCTGTTGGCCGCCCGTGTTTTTCGGAGCACTCAGTTGAACTGCCTAGGGTTAGGGTTTTCGGGAGGCCATATACCCGCTGTGTGTGCCATTTCGGCCGTCCGATGAAATCGGACGATGCGTGCGTGTTGCGGCCGTGAATCGGACCGAGCGCATGTTTTGTGGGCCGCGCAGGTTTGTGGGCTGTGCGCGCATGTGTTTTTTAGCTGATGGGCTGCGCACCCGTGCGAGATTTTTAGGGCAAGCGGATTTCTTGGGCCATCCGCATTCGTTTTTGGGCCAGTTTCGGCCTACCGCCCCGCGTGCGGGATTTTAGTGGACCGCGAGTGCGCTCAATTTTTCCGGCCGTGCGCATTCCTGGTGGGCCGAGAGCATGATTTTGGGCTGGTTTCTTTAGGGCCGGCTGAGAATAGTATTTTCTTAGTTCTCTTTTTGGTACATTTTTGTTATGCTTTATGTCTTTATTTTATGTACTGATTTTAAATTAATTTCGGTGGCCCAAATTTCATGTATCTTTACCATATTATTATGTATCTCGAATTAAAATTGAACCAACGGGATATTTTAATTCTGAGATTTTTATTATTAATTTTGGCATCATGTATACATATGGTTATATTCTGACCAACGTTGTTTATAATCATATGTCGCCATATAAAATTAAAGTTCTTTTTCATTTTCTGCCCAACGGTGATATGAATTAGAACTGTAATTTTTGCATGTTATTAATCAGACCAACGTAGGGTTAATTACATGCAACATATATCTTTATGATATTTCTAATTTTTTGCCCTTTTATTTTGAAATTCAGCACTTAATGCTTCAAACGTTGCCACCACTATTGATAACATTGAGCAGCTCACGGGGAGCAATTTTCCCACGTGGAAAGAACGAATTCATGTTGTCCTTGGGGTTTTGGACCTCGACTATGCCTTAAGGGTAGACGCTCCCATTCCTCCCACCGAAGGTGAGGAGAATTTTGATGAGAAAAAGAAAGTTTATGAGCCTAATGCTGAAAAATGGGAGCGGTCTAACTGCTTATCGCTAATGATCATGAAGACCTCTATTTCAGTCGGGATTAGGGGAGCAATCCCCGATTCCGAAAATGCTAAGTACTTGGCTTCAATCAAGGAGAAATTCAAAGGCTCCACTAAAGTTTATGCTAGTACTTTAATTCTCTGTGATTCCACTGCACTATTTCCTGGATCAGTAAATAGTGCTCACAGTTTACAGTTCTGAATATCAAAGTACATATCATGCGGAAGCGTAAATATAATAGTAGACTTACTCATGGGCCGATTAGGCCGAAATCATTAAATTGCAGCAGCGGAAGAACGAAGCATACAGGTGGGACCTTCAGGACATGCCCACAGGCAGCCAATTGGAGGTTCGCGACCTAGTTCTTGACATCTTCATCTTCTTCGCCATCATGATCCAAAAGTATTACTGAAGCGTAGTGATTTGATTCCTGATTCTGGATTTGTGGGGAAAGCGAATATGAGCACAAACCACCGTGCTCGCGAGCCAACACACAGGATGCAATTAAATAGTATGCATGACTTATCAAAGGAGGGGCTCGGGTTATTTTATTTGCCAAAAATCGCTTTTTGTAGAATTATTATTATTATTAAATCATAGTATTATTAATTCCACCTAAACTCCACACGGCGATTGCCATAATTGACTTAATCCACCAAAGACACACTTTCCTTACTGATTGCTGTCTAAGACTCCAAACAACGAGTGACATTATTTACCTAATCCACCGAATATACTCTTTCTTTATTGATTGCTGTCTAAAACTCCAAACAGCACGTGACATCATTTAATTAATCCATCGATCATATACTTTCTATATTGATTGCTGTCTAAAACTCCAAACAGCGAGTGACATCATTTAATTAATCCACCGATCATATGATTTATTTATTGACTGCTGTCTAAAACTCCAAAAAGCGGATAACATCAACTATACAATCCACCAATCAATTGTTTCCTAAATCCCCAAACAGCGAGTATCATAATTTATATAATCCACCGATCAATTGTTGCCTAAAACTCCAAACAGCTAGTGGCATCATCTATCTAATATCATTTGATTAATCCACCGAACACACACTTCCTATATTGAGTGCTGTCTAAAACTCCAAACAGCGAATATCATCAATTGTACAATCCACCAATATCTTTTGTATTCCAAAATTCCTATCAACCCATTCCTTTTGCTATTGATCCACAACCACAATTTGCTCTTACAATAATCAACCTTATTTTTCATTATCTATTTCTAACTAACCCACTAGTATAGCTTCACCAAGAATATCATTGATCAAGTTTATACTCCAATTATCATATCTCCAAACTCCCAACAATTCAATTGACTCATCTAGTAATCGATCAAATCCTATTAATCCCATTATCACCAATATCTCCCAAAAATTGATCCAGCAATTACCTTTGCACTCCTTAATTCTCCAAAAAAAAACATTCAAATTATCTATCTAGCCTATCTATTCATTTAGACTCCACCAATTTATTTTTCTCAGAATCCACACTATCGTTTCCTTTTTATGATCGACCTGAATCCACCAACAACTTTATGTATTTACCACAAACATCAATCTTCTTTTCTTACGACTCTATTTATTCTTCCTGATATTTTATTTTGTGAGAGGTATTATCATTATTTAAAAATATAATAGATAGAAATTTCCTGAGACCTAGCAGTTTTGATCAAAAACATAATGTGTAAGAGAATGCAATAATAATAGCGATCCAGATTCCATCCACCGTTACATGGCATCCGCACCATATAGCATCTTTCAGCGTTATAGCCGCTCAACTTACTACTGGGACGACACCCAGGACAATTCAAATCAGGACTTTCCACTGCCCACACTTTTCCAATTCCCACCCACAAAGTTTTTGAAATAGAACTATATCTGGTTAAGTTCCCATGTCTGCCCTTGACCGTGGGCACGGCTATTCGAATAGTTTTAGACTCTGCAGAGTTTGTACACTTTCACCACAAGAGACAATCAACTCGTTGCCCCACACGATTCCTTAGTCATGTGGTTGAGCAGACCATCGCAGTGACTTTTCAAAGTATCTAATCCCCTTTGTCATCTCACCTTATGGGAAACTGCCCACTTGCGGTGGGTCCCATCTATGCACAGGATGTTCGCCACGGATACTAGCGCAGCCCAGGCTCCACTCCCCGCAGCGCTAGCACGACTGGAAAACTTCACCCTCCACTCGGTGTCCCTTTAGGCCTCCCCTTGCCCCTGCATATCCACTTCCATCCACTACCCGTGAGATGAGTCCGGGGGTTTCGATAAATTTACTTAGCCAAGTTGTACTTTACAGACTTGTGGTTGTACTGTTTTACACAGGAGGTCATGACAAGATTCAGTCCTTAGTGGTATCTGGGCGGTTCTACCACTACCCACTTTGTGCTTCCACTGCACCACATACACACACCCTCGAACCATCCGCCCAGATAATTAAGCAAGTTGGGGTTTTTGGGAATATAAAATAATCATATCCAACATATACCAGTCATTACCACCATGACTGCCCAACCAAATTTTTTCATGATTAAAAGTGATGCTTGAGAGTTTTTCGCGACCATGAGTATCTAAGCAACACTAAGCATGGCATATAATTACGGACTTATTTTCGAAAGGTTATTATTATAATTTTTGCTAGGGTGACAAGGTTCACAAATTCAATATTCCAAAGGAGGGGTAATATTAATCAAGGTACACAATGGGATATAACTAGAATCGTAAATTAAACATGTATTTGCATATAAAATAACAGCATGCAATTTGATAATTTAACAAAAATAATTTGCAGAAAGTGTAGGTTCAACATGATCAAAGTATTGACTCGCCTTGCGCGGTTTACCGCGGTCTTGAGCTCACTCAAAGCTTTCTCATGCGATGGTCCTGAACTTCTGTTCCTTATCCTCACCTCGATCTCGGCTTCGCTTGATCCTTTGATTCTTCAGGACCCCAATCTCTAATTACGCGCTAAACAACTGAATCCAAATAAATGCAAATAACTCAAAAGATCCAAATAACTCCAAGTAAGCTCAATTTATCTTTATTATGAGTTAATGGGTGATTTGGGTGACTTGAGGCAAGATCGATGGGGTGCGGAGTATTGACGGAGTCAAGTGGGGTTAGAGTGAAGTGATTGAATGGCCAGGGAAGATTTATTGACACGAATGCCAAGGAAAGTTCATGATACCAGAATATCCACTAGAATACTCTGCTTTGGATTTGTGAATGGCTAGGCATAGCTGACTTTAGAGTATCATTGATCGATCTTTTTATTTCATAACTCCTTTTATCATTTTTTTTATATTTATTTAGGAAGTTCCATGCATTAGGTTAGTCCTATAGACTGGTGCAGGAGCTTAGTGCATTAAATCATTTTTAGGGTATGTATTCCTCATAACTTAAGTTATGGTATTTATGGGGTTTTATTTACCAATTATTCAAGGTGTACACCTAATGGTTAATTTAATGATTCAGAGCCGCACGTGCATATTTAATTATCTCATCGATGTTTAATAGAACATTTAGTATATTCTTATTTGCTACTCATCTGTAGCCATTGGTCACACTAGTATAGGTTTCTTCGGATGGTTTGTTAGTGAGATTATCTCAACGTCCGATGACCTAGGGCTACTATACTTTAGCATCTATACACTGACACGACTTTTCATTTGGAGATATTTTGAGGACCAACGGTCATTGTTACTTTATCCTTTGCATTAGCATCTTGCCTATTTTAGTTAAACTTCTATTTACATAGGACCGAGCTCGCTATACCCAATGTTATTCCACTAAATTTATCATTAAGATTTATTTATTGGTGACGTGCCAATGGTGGGGATTTCATTAGGGCCTTCTAATTGAAATGCTTATGGTCACGCCCTATTGTTTAATTAATTTTTATGAAGAGACCTAATTTAATTAAACCTACCATTAAGATTTATTTTTAATTAGGTTCCTTATTAAATTTAGACTCTAAACAAAACCACATTTTATTAATGCCTCCAGTTGATAATTAGACCTCAAATGAATATTTAAGCTACATTAGTTGCTCATACAACAAATAATCAGATATTAATTCTTTAGTAATTTTATTTTATATCCTAATTAAATTTATTAGCTTTTCTAAATTATCCTCTAATTTTCTATAATTTTTCTTACTTAAAATGGAATGCAAAAATCAAATAAATAAAAAAACAGAAGAAGATGTTGTCTCCGGAATCGAACTCGGGACATCTCGGGAGCCTGTGCTTTAACGCGCGCTGAGCTAGCCAAATGGGCCAACGGCCTGGGCTGACCTGAGAAGGCGTAGAAAATCACTTGAGGCTAAGGCGCAGATGAGCAAAAACAGAGCAAGAAGGCCGGCGCGGCCGAGCGGCGAGAGCTTCGGCGAGGGGCGGACGGGGAGGTTGGGCAGGCCAGCAAAATAGAACCGCACGGAGGTGAGGAAGCTAGTAGGGAGGTGGCGCGGCCCGGAACGGCGGCGAGGCGGGCGGGCAGCAACCCGAAGCAGCCGACGGCGAGGTGGCTACGGGGCGACGGCGTCGGAGGGGATGGGGAGTAAAACTAGGGCGAGCATGAGCTTAAGGGCGCCTGGAGGAACTCACCAATGGCGATGGATTGGCCGGGGAGGCACCGAGATGAGCCGGCGACGACGGCCGGTGGTGGCGCGGGGAGGTCACCGTGGAGGGAGAGCTCAGGTGGTGGAGGGCGCCGGACGGCGGTTGGGAGAGCTTCAGGGCGCTGAGTAGTAGCTCCCACCGCGCGGAATCGAGAAGAGGTAGCCCGAGGAGAAGGTGGCGCTGGCGGCGGCAATTTTTGGCCAGAGTTGAGGAGGATGGCCGGCTCAAGTGCTCGGGTGAACGAAAGTTCAATTGGCTCGGAGCGGGCGTAGAAGGGAGGTGTAGGCACAATGTGACGCGACCATAATTGGGATGGCACTGCCGAAGCAGCCGGGACGGCGAGTGGGCACGGCGGCGGCAATGGCGGCTCACGGTGGAAGAGGAAGAAGGGGGGTAAGGGAGGAAGGGGAGTGGTGCAGGGGCAACAGGAGGAACCACTGACTCTTATAGTTGCGAGGGATGGGGAAAGCTGTAGCCGGTGACTGGTGAACAGGGCGCGGGATGGTGAGGCGACAGCCGCACCGGATGACGCGCGTGCAGGGCGTGGCGCTTGGGGCATGACGGGGGCAGCTGGAGCGGCGACGTGCGCACAGGCATGGTGACGCGGGAGTGCAGGTGGGGAAGCGACGGGCAGGGCATGGCACGGTGACGCAATGAGGACGGAGCAACAGGCCAGGTGGTTGGGAGCGAAGTAAAAGCAGGGCAAAGAAGAAAGAGAGGAGGGAAATCAGCGCAGAGGAGGAAGTGAGGAGGGGCGCTCGGGCCCAGGCGCAGAGAAGAAGGGATGCGGGGGTGCTGGCCCACTGGACAGTGGAGAGAGAGAGGGGATGGGGGAGAAAAGAAAAAGGGGAGGGAAAAAGAGAAAAGGCTAGGGTCCACATAAATTTTCATATTTGTATTTTCTTACTGCTAAAGTTGTCATTGCATGTGCATAATTTTGTAGATATATTTATATGTATTATCCATATGTATCTGTATTCCATTTATTTGTTTCTATTGTTATTTGTGCCATTATTTCTAGAAATGAAATTTTATGTTTTGAATTCAGGCCATCCCACCATTTTATGGATCATCTTTTCATATTCGTATTTTAAATTTTTGTTCTCTATTATTTGAACTTTTCCTTTTATGATATCACTAGTGTTGTTTCTCAATATGTTTGCTTGCATGACACAAAACTCAAGCGATCTTCAATTAAATATTTAGAATAAATTGAATGCCAGCAAAATGCAAGAAAAGTTTTAAAAAGTTCCTATTTTTGAAGCCTAAAAAATTTGGGATGTTACATAAGGAATGTGTGCCAGACCATTATATTATCTATTAAATTTTTATGAGTATAGACATAATGAAGGCAATAGCAATGTGTACCTGGTAGAAACCAACAGAATCGAAACCTAAACTCAAGTTGAGAAGCCCAATTGAGATGCCATTGAGCACTCCAAATCCCATAATGTGTGTGAGCTTTTATTTTTCATGGAATAATGTAGCAATTTCTCTTTTATTTCCTAAGGCTAATGAGAGTTTTATTTTTCATGAAATAATGGGAACTTTTGTAGAGTAGACATCTAGATAGACTGATCTCTTTATGATTAGGCACAAGAATCAATCATTTGTCTATAAATTATGAGTGAGGCTGGTCCCAATAGCATTTTTGTTTCATAGTTGGGGTGTCTAATAGTCTAATCCAGTACATTGCAAATTAATGTAGGAACATAGAGAAAACCAAAACCTCACCATGAGAAGTGCCAATGCCAAGGGTTGCTGTGGGCGTTCGGAATGCCTCAAATGACTTTGCCACCAGAGAAGCCACCAACACTGGTGAAGCCACCACTGCCACAGCTGGGGACCTCTCTACTAAAGACAACCTCATCACTGGAGAAGCAAGACAATCCCCCCTTGTCCTTTCACTGTGGGCTATGTTGAATCTTGCATCTTTGAACTTGCCATGTCGGTGGCAGGGATGAACTTGAGGCTGGTAGTGAGGACAGGCTCGAGGCCAGTGGAGGATGTGATGGCGAATGAGCTAATGGATATAGAGGAGGAGGCAGAGGTGACGCTCGAGAGGAGGATGAGGTAGAGGTGGTGCTCGTAGAGGAGGAGATAGAGGCGGTGCTTGTGGAGGCAGAGCACACACTCGAGGCCAGGATGAGCTCAAAGCTGGTGGAGGAGGTGGCGGATGTTTTGCTAGTATCTTGGGCTTCAGCAGTGATAGTAGTGGTGGTGGAGATTTAGAGGAGCAAGTGGGGAGAGGAGCTCATGACAGAGGCAGATTCACAGCGGGGATCTAAAGGAGCTCGTGGTAAAGGAGCTTGCAGCGGGAAACCATATTGGGGGGAGGAGTTCGCGGCGGTCGGCGTTGGCATAGCGGCGATGATGCGGTGCGGGGAACTGGGAAAGGGGCTCAGGTCGACTGATGATGACATCTCTATTACACATTCATCATCCACTCCAAGTGTGCATGACAAAGCTAGTGATGAGGCTCCGAAAGGTCCTATGACAAGAGCAAGAGCTAAACTACTTCAACAATAGGTGCTTTTGTTTCTTAGAGTCTTCTATTACGTTAGATGAGAATAGCATACTACCTAATGCAAATATGTTGTGCCTTCTCAGATTCGAAGCAACGAAAGATCAAGTGGAGAAGGTCTAACCAGCCACGAGTCAAGAGGATGAGAGTCCATGCGAGCAAGGAACTAAGATATATGCGTCCAAAAAAAGTCTCAACCAAGCAGCCATCAAATCAATGGAAGGCCACGTGATCACAAATCTAATGGTGTGCCCAAGATGTGGCCTGCGTGCCCAAAAGCTGACCGAATCCACCTCAATCTCGATCTTGTAATAGGATAGGGCCTTAGCCCGAAATTGAAGGAAACAGACTTGCTAAATTTTAGGAATTACATTAGGAAACTTGACCGAATTAGAGATTGATTCGGCCAAGGCTTTCCTTGAGTGAGTTCGGGGAAGCACTATAAAACCCCCTTGTATCCCTTTTGTTTGAGGCAGACCACGTTTGAGAAAAATCAATCTACTAAAGTTTTTGAGTTCAACATTACTGTCGAAGTTCCTAAGGGAATTAGGAGTGTCTTCTTCAATCAAGATAGTTTAGCCTTTCCACTGGGAATTGGGTGTACGATTGATCTTCGCTTGGTGGTCGGCGAAATCAACACGAGTGTGTTTTGACGGATTAAAGAGTGTTCGTCCCTTGCATTGGTATTGGAGGATCATTATGATTCATCAAGACTCCCGTGAGTATCCATCCTACATTGAGAAGATCGGGCGACCCCGTATCATCTTGGTATCAGAGCGCGGTTTACTCGGTAGGATCTTATCCCTTTAAATTTCAGTTTATTACTTGCAATCCTATAGTCCATAAACCGAAAACACAAAAAAAAATCAAAACCCTAGTTTCGCATCTGCTATTTTTCGTGAGTTTTATTAAGTCTTGATCCATTAGAAATTTTGTTGAGAATGATTCTGACTTATTCTATAGCATCGGAGGCAACTTTTGGCACAGGAGGGAGGATCATTAGTGATTTTCATAGCAGATTGATTGTAGAGACTATTGAGGCACTCATTTGCCTGCAGGATTGGTATCGAGCATCTGGTAATCTTATTTTATGATGTCCAATTTCATTTAAAACTGCTACTTACATTAGTAGATCACACATATTTAGTGATTTCTATACTAACTAGTTTATCTTGTATAATTATCTGAAATGTAGGTTTCACTAAGTATAGCATGGCATCAATTCATGACTTGATTGATCTCGATGATCCTCCTATGTGAACTTTAAGATCAGGTAACATTGATATACTTTTGGGACTCAAGTGTGTTTTACAAAGTATGGCACGGACTTTTGATACACACATTTCTCATCATTGTTGTTGTTAGTCTCAGAAAATAAGTATTTTGTAATTGATTAATGTAGGCCAAAACCTGCATGATGGTTGTTCAGCATGTTCTAGGAGTTGGTTTGGTAGCCATGTCATTCCTGTGTCAATAATTGCCATATGTCTTGCTAATATCCATGAATATTTGTTTGAAAAATTGTGACCGCATGGGTACTTGCACGGTTGCACCCAAAGTAATTATGTGATAGTCGAGATTTTTAGGTCATCACCATATGTAGTGTATCCCCATCCCTGTCTACATTCTGGTAGTTCCCTGATAACTTAATTCCAAAGTATTATTTGCCCATGTACAATCTAATTATTTATCCTTGTATAATGTGACTCTTCATTCTATTGTCTTGATTTGTATATGGTTGTGAATTGGAGTTAGGACGTGAAGATTTGAAAATTATATACTAACCATGTTTGTGGTTAGTTATATCTTTTTGTATCAGCATTATGGTTGACTCAAGGGATAAACTTGAGCACTTGTTTTCGGTGCAGGTTTTGACACTTCATTAATTGTAGTCAGCTTCACCAAATTAACATGTGCTTTTTGTTTAGAGATATTTAGGAATATTTTTGGGTCTGTTGACAATCTTTTCCTTTTTTGCTTCTTTTTTTGGTCTGGTGATGAACCTAGTTTGAAATGTCTACGGTTTAGTATTCTTTCTGATCTACTTTTATAGATTGACAAATGTTTGCTTTTCAATTGGACTGCTACATATAGTCTATCATGTATTTGCTGGTATTTCTACGATTTCTAGCTCATGTTTCTTCTCTATTTTGTTTGACAATGCTGTAATTAAGTAGTGACGGTCGCGCTTATTTCTTGCTAGTCATGAGCTGAAAATGTGTTGTTATGATTAATATGTGCCATGTTGTCAACTTAGACTGATCATGTATTGAAAACTTATGGATGTTTGTAGATTTGTTGTCAAATGGGTGAAATAATTAGTAATGTTATATCCACATTAAAGCATAATTTTCCCACTAGATTAAAGCATAATTTGCCATGTTTGTTTTGTTAGAATTATTTTGTTTTGTAGATTTATTATCGTAATTTCTATTCTCATCAAGTTGAAGCAGCTGTATGTCTGCAATATTGGATCAGATCATCAAGTTGTCTCTTTGCAATTTCTCCTATTACTTCAGTATTATAAGAATTGATTCTTCTGTAATTATTTTGGAACTGTAGGTTCTTCTCATCTTAGTGCAGCATGAATTCATGATTTTGTGGAGCACGATGATCTCCCTAAATGAACTGTTGGATCAAGTAAAAATGTATTTTTTTTTATTTAGGACTGTTGTTCAGTAGCATGTTCTATGTGCACTCTAATTCATTTCTTATTTAGTACTGCTAATGCATATCTTTATTTTTAACAGTAACATGTTAGAAATCTTGTAGTATTCTATCTTTCACTTCACATAAAGTGAGTGTCTTAGTAGCATTCCACCTTTTAGATTTCTTAAATTATGGTGGCAGGACTACAACAGCAGTCACACCTGATGTTGTAGCAAACTAGCAATTTGTTGTTATTATCTCATATTGTTTGTTACTATCTATATTACTCTCTAGCCTATCAAGTGTTTGGGAACAATGATTTATTGTACCATGTGTTTTGTATGTGTGCCTGATGACTAAACTTTTGCCCAACTTAAAGGAGGTAAAAAATAAAAAGAGATGACACAATTTTTGTCTTTAGAGCTTGATCATGCTTGTACTCTGTTCAAGCAGAGCTAATTCTTGTATGCTAACACTTGGTGAATATGCATGTATGCATTAGAACAAACTGATGCACGAGTTCATACTTCAGATTCGAGTCACATATGGTTGCATCTACATTTGTACTAAAATTCTCAGCCTTTTTTCAGACATGGATGCTGGATAGAGTACCGAAAACCAGTGCTTTGGACATCATACATGAAGTGACATCATTTGGATTTTCTCTATTCTCTACTTGAATCAGTACTGAGGACTAATTAGCATGGTTTTCCTCCTTTTCTTCTAATGAGTGTCCTGGAACGATGGTGCTTGTTTTACCTGTATCTTAACTGAAACTAGTACTAGTAGTACTAAAAGTAGATAGAACAGAGAATGTTGTCTGAAGATTGATTAACTATTTCAAGATGAAGCAACCAACAGCTCATGTAGAAATCCATTATCGTTGGTGCCGAAAGCTACATTCTTGAGTGTTAATGTTATTGTAATAATATAAAAGGCTGGCATATGTAGGGACAGCCATGCTTGTTTCTTGCTAGTCATCAGCTGAAAAATGTGATTTTGTGATAAATCTGTGCGATGTCAGCATTATTTGTTTTACTAGACTTATTTTGCTTTATCAGACTTATTTTGTTTTATCAAACTTATTGTAATTTGTATTCTCATGAAGTCTGTACCATTTGACTTCATGGTTCTGTTGTTTGATATTTCAAATACTCAGTGTATAGAGTAATGATGGTAGTCGGCCACAGCAAAATGGTCCGGTCCATTGGTTCCATTGGGTAATGAGGCCGTGGTAGCTTCCACAAATTGTTCGACCCTGTAACCACGCGGGAGAGCTCTGGGACAGTCAAACTGGACCAAACCAATTGCATTCCACCACCACCCACACTTACTACCTATGTGGATGCATCTAATAAACACGCTAAGACAAGACGGAGACCTAGAGTCTCAGACACGCTTTAACTATTGGACATACTCATATACACATGCACTCTGAAAAGCATTATTTATATAAATAATATCCTAAAGAGTATTGTTCATATCAATATAGATAGGGAAAATTTGTTCAGTAGCACTGAAAGTTCACTGCTTCCGGAAAATACCACCAAAAGAATCGGGCTCCGGAAATTACCACCAAAAAATTCACCTCGTTTCGGGATTTAGCACTCTGGACAAAAATACCCTTACACCTCCGCTCCTCCTCCTCCGCCGCCACCTCCCTACCCCTCTCCCTCCCCTCCCTCACCTTCCTCTCCTCCGGCGCCGCCCCGTCCGCCTCCCTCTTCCCCACCTCTTCGCCGCCGGCCTCCCCGCCTCCTCCCTCCTCACGCCGCTCGCCTCCTCCCTCTCCGCGCACCCCATCCCCGCTGCCGTTGCCTACCTCCGCCTCCTCCTCGCCCCCGCCTCCCCGCTCCTCTCCCCGCGGTGCCCCGAGCGGCAGCCTCCATTGCCATAGGAGCGGGGAGAGGAGCGGTAGCCCCGAGCGGCAGCCTCCATTGCCATAGGAGCGGGGAGAGGAGCGGCAGCCCCGAGCGCCGCGGGGAGAGGAGCGGGGAGGCGGGGGCGAGGAGGAGGCGAGCCGCGTGAGGAGGGAGGAGGCGGGGAGGCCGGCGGCGAAGAGGTGGGGGAAGAGGGAGGCAGACGGGGCGGCGCAGGAGGAGAGGAAGGTGAGGGAGGGGAGGGAGAGGGGCAGGGAGGTGGCGGCGGAGGAGGAGGAGCGGAGGTGTAAGGGCATTTTTGTCTAGAGTGCTAAATTCCGAAGCGAGCTGAATTTTTTTGTGGTAATTTCTGAAGCCCAATTCTTTTGATGGTATTTTTTAAAAGCAGTGAATTTTCAACGCTACTGAACAAATTTTTCCATATTGATAGTACCCTAAAAATGAGGCAGCCGCGGGATCAAGTCCGAACGGATGGGTTATGCACTGACAGTCGCTCCAACCGAGCTACTGCACGCGTACAAGTTTTGCAACGTACTCGTACTTACAAGTCAACAAGTTGGAAGGGGTAAGATGGGTGGTTGGTCCACGGGACTTAGCCATCCATGACGTCGATTTGATTTTGTGTGGAAAGGATCATAGCTACTCGGCCGAAGTTGCTATTACGAGTCCACGACCGCGGTGTGGCAAGTCCCCCTCCCCTCCACCCGGGCACCACGCCGGCTGCTGCCCTCCTCTCCACCGCGCCGCCGTGGCCAGATCCGGCCGGATCCGGGCTCCGTAGGAGTTCACCTGGTCCCTTTCCTCCTCTCCGACTAGGCCTTTGGTCACTTCCGTCTCCATCTCCCACCCGAGAAACCCTAACCGTACAGGAGGCGGCCATGAGGGGGAAGAAGCCGCTCAAGGAGCTCAAGCTCGCCGTGCCGGCGCAGGAGACGCCCGTCGACAAATTCCTGTAGGTTTCCCTTAGCCTCCCGTCGGCAAATTCGTTAGCCTAAACAGCTCATTTTCATCCCCGACTTTTTTTCTTTTAAAAATCTTTCCCCATTGGAGCGACCGAAGGATTCAGCTTTTGAATTATTATATGCCTTTTGTCTGAAAGGCTGTCGATCGATATGTTTTCCATATTACCTTTGATTTGTCGGGTTGGTTGTGAATTGTGACGGAGATAGGATTGCGTTTTGATGAATCCGTGAGTTGCTGGAATAGACAGCAGCTTAGCTTTGCTTAGTATTCAAGTGATCTACTGATCTCGTGCTTGATTTGAAATTGGTATGGTTTGCGTTGCTAAGCTGAATTTGCAATTCGTGACTTTTGTTGTTTGTATTTGTATGTGGACGTTTGAGTTATCCAAATACTATCTGCAGTTCCAGATCGTGTGTTGTTTTATTTATCCTACGATTTCATCGTGGATTCGACGATTTATTTTTCAGAAATTTATGTGTAAACTGAATTGATGTCTTTGATCGCTGGTGCTCTTTTAGGACGGCGAGTGGTACATTCAAGGATGGTGAACTGCGACTTAATCAAAGAGGCTTGCGGCTTATCTCTGAGGAAAATGGAGATGAAGATGTGAGTTCCTGGTGCAGTAATGACTACTTTTGCTTGTTGATCTGTCCATTTGTGTTTTTGCGGCATTGTTTTCCGTATGGTGGCATGTAGGTTTTGTATAGAAGCACATGTACCAGTTCAGTCGCAAACCCTATCCAACGTTTTCTTCATTCCCCTTGGTTCATTGAATGCAATAATGGATAGAATCCGTACCACTCACTCACACTTGCTGCTTTATGGGCTGCAATGGTGCAGAGGAAACCTTGCGCATCAAACTTGGTACAGGTTTTATCCATAGACGAAGCAAATGTGCACATTTCTCCATTTTCGTTTCATGTTTATCTTGCACAGATGTTGAATTTTCATGCATAGGATTGCAATTCTGTGCTCTGTTACTTGCTATTGGGTTATTAGATGCGACTCTGAGAAGTTTTTCAAGTTAGTGAGAACAGGATATGTTGTCCCCAATGGTTATCATATTTAACTTGGAACTCCAATAATCATATTTAACTTGGAACTCCAATAAGGATATACTATTCTCCAGTTTGCGTTTGTAGTTGCTATCATCTGGTTAGTGATCAAGTAGTTTAAATTTGGATTGCATCTTGATTTGTTTGTTTTCTCCAGCAATCAACAAACCTGAAGGTGGAAGATGTGCAGCTATCAATGGATGATCTCGAGATGATTCAAGTCATTGGTAAGGGAAGTGGTGGTGTTGTCCAACTAGTGCGGCACAAGTGGGTGGGGACATTGTATGCCTTGAAGGTAATTTCCAGTACACTGAGTTCATCTAGTGGGCCACACTAATGCCGAGATGGAAAATATATGTTTTACGTAAGTTAGAGCACTGTATTAGACTGTTAGTTTTCTCCTTCCATTGTACTGTTTTTCTACCCTTTTTATGTTTCTTGAAATGAAAATCAATCTGTTCATACCTGTTTGAACAGATTCACTACATGTTATGTCTTGTTCTGACAACCAGATTATTCTGCATCTTAGCATTTGGTTGTTTTGTTTAGTCAACTTGGTAATGGCATGACAGCATTCAATTAAGTTCACACCAGTGCACCCTGCTAAAATGAGGTGGGAAATGCTAAATGAATGGTGTAGCAATAACATATAGTACCAGCCAACGTTTACATGAGAAATCTCTACTAAATGCTAATTTTTAATGAATACTGATGCTAATGAATGAGAATACATCAGGTAAAGATACTTTGGTCAATGAAAAATTTCAAGCATTGTCCCTGGTGTTCATACTGCTTTGGCATTTCTTCACCCATATGATCTATCAGTTAATTGACCAGTATTGCAAATCTTTCCGTAGGGCATTCAAATGAACATTCAGGAGTCAGTTCGCAAACAAATAGTTCAGGAGCTCAAAATAAATCAAGCAACACAGAACACACATATAGTTCTTTGCCATCAATCTTTTTACCACAATGGTGTAATATATCTTGTTCTGGAATACATGGATCGTGGATCTCTTGCGGACATCGTTAAACAAGTGAAAACGATTCTGGAGCCATACCTTGCTGTGCTTTGCAAGCAGGTATGCATAAACTTGGCCTTTGTTTTGTGCTTTGACTTCTCTTATTTTTGTAATAAGCTTGAAATTTTGTGTTATCTGTTGAAAGTTGAAGCTACATTCTAACACAGCTAACATTGATAATATTATGATAATTCAGGTTTTGGAGGGTTTATTATATCTTCATCATGAAAGGCACGTGATTCACAGGGACATAAAGCCATCTAACTTGTTAGTCAACCATAAAGGTGAAGTAAAGATTACTGATTTTGGGGTAAGTGCAGTGCTAGCAAGTTCAATGGGTCAGCGAGATACGTTTGTTGGAACCTACAACTACATGGCGGTATGTTGAATTAATGATCTGCTTTGTCTATGTGACTGCTAGTTTATGTTCATTATAGTGATCTGGAATGCATAAATTTGTTGTCATAGTTATCTGCTTTTCTTGTTCAGCCTGAGCGGATTAGTGGAAGCTCCTATGACTACAAGAGTGACATATGGAGTTTGGGCTTAGTAATACTTGAGTGTGCCATTGGCCGGTTCCCATATATACCTTCAGAAGGAGAAGGTTGGTTAAGTTTTTATGAACTATTAGAAGCAATTGTTGACCAGCCACCACCTTCTGCACCTGCAGATCAGTTCTCCCCAGAATTTTGCTCATTTATCTCCTCCTGGTATGCTAAACATTCCTCTGAAATTACACATGAAAATTAGCTCAGTTACTGCCTTCCTGCCTATTCTCTTGCTCAGTAAACTTGAATCAACTTTTTGCCCTGTTTTTCAAAGTCCTATTAGTTTTTTGTGTGTAATTCGCAAAACTAGGAAAAGTGAAAATGAAACATTTGAAGTTGTTGATAAAGCTATTTATCACTTACTTTAATATGTAGTGATTTCCTTGTTTGTCACAGCTAGTGGAATTTCTCTACTTAAATATTCTTTTCCCCTTTGAACAAGCATGGCATGTTTTTTTTCAAGAGAACAGTTTTATTGTGACTTTGTCAGCACTTGAGCTTCATTAGTTATGGAAAAAACAATGCCTTAATCTGCACAGAAGTCTTCGGATAATAACTAGTGAAATCCACAAAAGTCCAGTTTTTCTTTTTTTGTTACAAACTTTTATACTGTAGTTGATTTTGCATTGTTGGGTGAGTTCTTTTAGGTTGTGGCTTATGGTTTTTGGCTTAAATTTTTTAATTCTGGCTGTTTGCGAGGCAGAGTACGGAGAGAGATACCTGCGTGCGATTTTAGGCAATATAGGTAAAGTCAAGATAGTGTTTACTACAATTAACTTGTAAACCCCACTTTGAAAAGACTTTGTTTAAAAGTTATTTACTGTAGAAAGTTAAACTATAAGCCCAAAAGAACCCACCCAAATCTACTGAAAAGTGAAATCACCCTGGAATTGTGTCATAAGTGCTTGCACATCAAGATGCTGCAAGTAACTTTGCAGCCAATGGCTCAGTGGGTAAACTCTTACAATAGATTTATTTTCTTGTTATTGGAAAGAATTTTTTGAGACTTATCTTGACTCTGGAACTGTAGCTGGTGCCTCGGTGGATATTGAGCAAGGAAAGCTTAGGCTTGTAGGCTAGTTGGGGCGCACTGTGTTACTTATGCTTGGTGCTTCTGTAGACCATACTTCTGAGCATTTTAATGTGATACCTATATGACATGGCCAAATTGTAAACCTATCTTAATTTTCAACAAAATAGGTATAAGTACGTTGTTGGCCCTTGAAACGTCAAGCAGTAGCAGTACTACTTTAGCTAAAATCTGAAGTTTTGAGTTATCAACAGTTTCATGAAACTCAAGCCTTCAATGGCCCTGACCGTAAAGTTTGATGACAAAAGGCACTTATTGATTCAAATCGGCTGTGCCAATATCAAAATTGTTTCCCAGATTAATAAAACCTTGGCTGTGAGGTTGTGACTAACTGACTCACCACTAATACACATGTATACTGCGAATCTGTCCTCACTCCTCACATCATGTTTGACCTGCAGCAATTGGCTTTGTTGTACTGACTATACATCTTTTGTGCTCTGTCCTTAATTTCATGAATAATTTTTAAGGAAACATGCACATCTTGAGGGCAACTAATGATTTCTGCCAACTTATTAGATACTCATATCGACAATGTATATCATACTGTAGTTTTATATATTTCTATATTGCTTTGCAGCATACAAAAGGATCCCGCAGAGCGGATGTCTGCTTCAGAACTCTTGGTCAGCATTTCCTTTTACTAGTTTTTGTAGAATCTGACTGATTTCATTGTATTGACTACATTGTGCTGAATTGTCGTTCATGTTATTGCAGAATCATCCTTTCATCAAGAAGTTCGAGGATAAGGATTTAGACCTGCGAATTCTTGTCGAGAGCCTCGAACCTCCAATGAATGTACCCGAGTAGCTTGTCATCAGGAGGGACGAGGCTTTGCAGTGCTTCCAGGGTCGCCCTCTTGATAGCAGCGCATATTTGTCCTGAACCGCAGCATGCCAGCATCTTCCTTATATGCAATGATGTATGTTGTTCAAAATTCCTGAGGAGTCGCATTAATGTATGACTTAAGGCCCTTTTGTTGCGTTTCTTCGTATGATCCTGTGACTAGTTGAGCATGAGAATAGGGGCAATCATGATGTTGCCTTCGAATTCTTGTAGGTTGCCTTATTGTTGTTCTTGTTGCGATATAAATGGGTCTGGTGTCCTTATGATTTATTGTTGGCGCTAGTTTAGGATTGTGAAGAATTAAGAGTAAAATATTGGCTCTAGTTTAGGATTATGAAGAATTAAGGTTTCGCTCTGAACGGCTTCAATTCTAGTCTTTTTTTTGGTTTTCGGTTTAGTTAAGCCATAAGCTATTTAGAATGCATTGGCTTTTACTTTTAATATATTTTGATTTTTTTACCCTTATATTCTTTTATTTCTTTATATTATCTATGATGATATAACTTTTTTTAAAAAAATTCTATTTTTTCTTAGATCACCACCTAAAAGTAAAATATTTACATGCTAGTGATGTGAAGAATAGCACCGTCTTTTACTGCAATTGCAAGCAAAGAGCACTGTCACACATAAAAACGCTACGGAAATTTAAAAAAATTAGCTAAAAGCACTTGAATTTAAAAGAGTAAAGTCCATTACCGGTCCTTAAACTTTTTATGCTGTGTCATCCCGATCCATAAACTTTTAAAGTATGTCATCCCGGTCCTTAAACTTTTAAAGTGTGGCAATATCCTATGTAGTTGTAGCAGTGAACTTTTTATGCTGTGTCATCCTGGTCCATAGACTTTCAAAAGAAATTGCCACACTTTGAAAGTTTAAGGACCGGGATGACATACTTTAAACGTTTATGGACTGGGATGACACAGCATAAAAAGTTTAAGGACCGGTAATGAACTTTACTCAATTTAAAACTTTAAAGCTGACACGACTGAAATTTCAACTTGAGAACTTGGAGATCAAATAACAGTTGGAGTACAATCCCATGGGCTATCCTTGTAACAATAAAGTTTCCTTATTCACTGAAGCAAGAAAAGATCAACATCACAAAATTCCAGACCCCAACGACTGCTATCCCCTCTTCCGTTAATGACTTACCTATTTCCTCTTCCTGACAGAGTGACAATGCAGCTACGTACGCTACGCTCATGAAACCAGGCCATAGAGCCCATCGACGGCGTCGGCTCCCTCGAGGTAGTACATCTTAAGCTCGTCGTACTTGAACTTGCGCCTCCCCTTGGAGGACGAAGACGACCCGGCCTTGCCGCTGGGCTCCAAGTAGGCGCGGCCGCCGGTGAACTTGGAGTGGTTGGTGGGCTTCCGCGGCGCCCTGACGAATCCACCGTTGGCCGTCGGCCCCGCCACGGCGTGCACCGCGCGGTGCTTGCCCTTCGGGTCGACCAGGTCGCGGTCGTAGGTGCACACCCACCCGTGCTGCCGTCCCTCGCGACGCATCGTTGCTGGTTTCCTGGTTTGCTGTTGGTTTGGGACAAGGGAGGAGACACCGGTGGCATATTTATAGGCAGGGAGTTGCAGCGTTCGGCGAGTACAGATCCTTGGCGGCCACGGGTTCGTGTTGTAGTCGGCTGGCTACCTGGAGTCCCAAGTCTGATGGTTTGACCTGAGCTGGAGCCTGGAGGAGCACTAGGCTGTTCTCAAATTGTCCAGACTCCAGAACTGACCTACACAGGTGCCCCCGGCTAGATTTTGGGCCTGTTGAATTGAGAACCCCTGGGCCAAACCTCAGTCGCAGTTGTTGGGCCTGGGCCAGCCCTATCCTGAACCCTTCAGGCAAGCTTAGTCGGACAGGAAGAAATTGATCCGTGCTTTTTTTATTTTGCCTCTTTGTTAATGATTTTGGAACATTCCTAGAGTCAAGAAGTTTTGACCCTGTTCAATAATGCTGTGGCTTTTAGTTTTTGGCTAAAATAACACTGTAGCACTTATTAGTTTTTTTTCCTAAGGTATTTATTTAAAGAAAAATGAAAAAATAGAGAAAATAAAAAAACATCATTATAATTCCACGAATAATACAAAGAAAGAGGATAAAAGACGAAAGTAAAAAAATCACGTTAAGAAACCAACGCGTTTTAAACAAATTTTGGTTTCTAGAAGCCAAACCATCGCTGTTTGGAACGAAGCCAAAATCCCCTGGGAGACGAGATGCTAGAGCTCAAAACCTCTTTGATTCGCAGTATTCTAAAAATGCAGTAATAAAAAATACAGAATTGGAATGTCATAGCATGTTGAATCCCGCAGGAATCAAAACCATAGGGATTATTGTTGATTGATTAGAGAGAAAGGGAGAAGGTGCATTGAAACTCTCAAAGGAATTGCTAATATGAGGTTAGACATCGAACTAGAAGTCCTCCAAAATTTGTAGAAAATTTTCCTATCCTATAAAATTCTTGTGAAGCAATCCTACGAATCAAACACTCCTTATAGGAATATTTCCTTTGGATTGAATTCCTCTATTTTTTTCCTTTAAAATTACTTTGAATCAAATAGGCCCTCAACATGTATTTTGCCTTGTTGGAACGAACGAGTGAATAATAGAAAAAGGGAATCCGGGAAGATAGAAACAAGAAAAAAGGATTAAATGCGTTGGGCCTTGCTTGCGCAAGCGGCTCGTTGAGCGTCGTATTTCCAATGGATCTCTCCATGAAGAAACAGGGGCAGGTAACTGGGGAACAATCCTACGAGACAGCCGCGGACAGATGGCCATGGCTGCGATGGGAAAATTGCAGCTCGTGCAGGAGGCAATGGCAGCGGTCCATGCTCTGAGCATTGCTTTTGATGTGGGCATTCGGACGGTTGCGCTGGAGAGTGAAGCGCACAATCTCCATCCAAGCCTGACAATGGCATCAATGGCGCGATCTTGATGGAATCAATCAAGAACCTCATCAGGGGCGGTTTTGACGATCTTGAAGTCTGCATTTGCCATGGAGCATGTTTGTTGATATTGTGGCGCACGAACTAGCTAAGGATTTGGGATCTCCTGGACTGCTCATTAGGCTCGAGGATTTCCCCAAGTCTGTGTCTCGTTCGGTGACTAGCGATCTGGCTAGCATGCCGTGTTAATGGAAAAACATAGATATTCCGCTAAAAAAGGATGGTATTCCGCTAAAAAAAAAGGATGGTTTTTTAGTGGCTCTGTGTAGAAGGCAGGATAATCTACATAGTGCAATATGATATGAGAGGGGCAAGGGTGGATGAAGTATACGAGTTTATAAATGCTTTTTTCCTCACTTTTCTTTAGTTTATTAAAGTGGTGTTTTTGTGTGGAAGGTGTGAGGAGATCAGGGGATGACGAGAGAATGGGCAATATTCTTTTGGGCTACGACAGATAACTTTTAGCTGCAGTTGATAGCTTTTGTCTATACTTTTCGAGACGATAGCTCTGGGCTCGAGAAACCATTCGGAGAAGCGGTTTGGAAAAGTCGTCTTGTTTATATCGATTTTTGAAGAAGCTGAAGCCAAAAGTCACAAAAGGCTAAAAGAACAAGCCAATTGGTATGCAAAGAGTCGGATTCGAATCGGGCAGTGGTAAAACCATATTCAATACAATATTACTTGAGCTAGATTTGGAAACGCGTACGCATATTCACGGATTTGAAAACAATCGGGTGTGTACTAGATACAAATTTGTAGGACCGAATTGGCAACAGAGGAGGGTGAATGGTGCCTTAAAATTTTTCTCCAAGTATTCACTTATCCTTTACTCTGATAGCTACAAAGTTATGAAGATTATAATAGTAATTCTACCTAAAACCCAGAGAAACACGAGTTGAGCGCGACCTGATTACAAATCAACGTGATCGAATTTCGACTACTAGTCGGAAATCCACGTGGTAGGAATTCGACTACCAGTCAGAAATCAGTGTGGTCAAAATTTGACTCTAGTGGTCGACAACCAGAAAGCGGTCTCAAAACAATGTAGTTGAAAACCAACGTGGTCGAAATTCAACTTGAGTGGTCAACGACCAGAGAGTGGTCAAAAACCAACGTAACCGAAGGCCAACGTAGTCGAAATTCGTCCCGAGTGGTCAATGACCAGAGAGTGGACGAAAACCAATGTGGTCAAAATTCAACGTGGTCGAAAGCCAACGAATGATCTAAAACTGATGTGGTCGAATCAGGTCAAAATTCAACCAATTAGATTGACGACCAGTGAGTGCTTGAAAACCTAACATGATCTAAAAGAAGAAAATGTGGTAAAAAAAACTTGAACGTGATTGAAAACTTCAGAGGAACAGAGAAGAGCTGTCTGCTTTCAGCACAGTTCAAAACGAAAAATGATGGAACTTTTGATCCGTAGATCCAATTATATGAAACTTTACAGGGGTCTTCTCTAGGGTACTGTGAACCTATTCTAACAAACGATCATGAAAATCATGGCCAAAGTTGAGACCTTTTTCAGTTTGTTGGAAGGCTCCGTCAAAACCGAGTTAAAATCAAAATCGATGAATACAACTTGCTCACACGTAGATAATTACCAAGATGAGTCTAGATGTATTCCCACATGTCACAGCAAGTTAGAACACCAAAAAAATCAACTCAAATACCCTCGGATCAAGAAATCATAGTTTTATCCCAAATTAAGCAAAATCGACTTTTCTCGATAAACTTGCTACAAGGTGCCTAGATGGGTGGAGACATATTCCTAGAGTTAGTCTTCATCTCTTACACGTCCTTGTCATGCTAAGATCAAGAAAAAAAGAGGAGAGAACAAACCAATCAAATCAAGAGCAAATCAATCAAAACAGGATGGATCCATGAAGATACACAAAGATTGATGTATTGTTTATTTAAGCTAGAAAGTTTTATAGCCACTCCACTTTAGAGGATAAAGAGCACACCAAGTGCTCCACTCTCAAACCCTAAATCTAAACAAGAGAGCACATGAGAAAGAGGTTGGATGGTTAACCTACATGTCTCCATCCCAACCCCTTTTATAGGTGGGCAACCAACCATCTGCACCCCTTAATAGATCCTATCCACTATTACAATATGGGAAACTGTTAACACCATACACACACGGGTTTTCTCTCACAAATTCACTTATGCACGCTTTTCAAAGTGCATAAGTGTACATCCACTACATCCTTAGTCTCGATCCAACCAGCTCAACCTTGACCTAAACCGCTCTCCAACACATCACCCATGTGCCGCAGTTTTGATTCAAGATGGTTTCTGTTATTTCAGTCAAACTACCAAAATATCCTTTCTTGACCCGTTCATCACCAACCACTACAAGCAATTGCCTTGCTTGCCACGTATAGGTGCACCACTAGCTCGCCACACATTGTCAAATCTCTCCCATCTCGGTTCTACCGAATCACGGCTTACTTGGCCCGTGCAAGCTACATAGCGCCTGCCCGCCGTTCGAACTCGCCGTCAACATTTCTCGCCTTTCTCGTGCCACGCTTGAGCTCACTATCTCACCTGGCATCCTCAACCGTTTTGGGCCTCAGCTCCTCCATGTGCTTAGCCTCAATCCTTGCCGTTGACCACGATTGACTCCAAGTGACCCTGCACATCCAAAACAAAGAAATCGTTTCTAAGCACAAGTTCTTATAACTTGACCTACATTAGTCAAGATATGCATCATGCAACCTTAATCCATTGACCCAAGTCATCCCAACTCAATCCATGACTCAATTCCCTAAACCCCTATTTTTTCTAGGAAGATCAAAAGTACCACACCTAACACGCCGGTACTTCTGTAATGTGCAACTACCGCCTCCCAAAATGGTACTTTCACTCGCTGAAAACCTCGCCTAGAGCTCTCTAGAAAAAACATACTGAAACTCAACCTATTACTTCCACCAAGCGGAACTACCGCACTTATACCTGTGGTACTTCAAATTTTCATGAGACTTCCAGAAGACAGCCCAAATCAAATGCAACTTTGTAAAACCATTTCACCACTCCACAAAACTTGCAATGGTTCATCACGTCAGTATCCTGGACCTTCTCACATAGTCCTTCAATCTCCCCCTTGATGAACCCATTGTACTTCTTTAAAAATGAAAATTGGAGATGGTTTAGAAAGAGAAAGAGAAATTTTCTAAAGAGAGTTCCAAATGGTCAAATGAAGATTGCGAAGAACCGGAGATGACCATTTGAAACATAAATGGATAGAAGTTGCTGAAAATGATAGTTTCACACCAACACTTCATATCCACCCAAAAGTGTCGAGAAATCTCACTCTAGGTCTATATGAAAGAGCAATTGCTTGATTTGACCTTAGTCATAGTGAAAGGTGATCGAAAATCGCAGCAACACAATAAAGTTCCAAAAATTGAGATTTTGCACAAAAATACCAAATCACACTCTAGATGTGCATTTTTACCTATATTTTTCCCCCTTGCACAATGGAATCATTAAGATGCATTAAAAAAGACAGCATGATTAGATAAAAGTGACTGTATTTTTTTTTAGCATTTAGGAGCCATGAAGATTATCCAAAGCGACTTCTCAAGTATTACACCAAGCCATAAAAAATGAAAGTACTATCTAGATCACGCCAAAACATATATAGCCAAGATCAAGCCAAATAAGCAATGATTCTGAAATTAAATGGATTTTTAGCATGGCAATTTATCCAAAAATGGGCCAAGCCATGTTAACAGACTAAATGGAACCAAGAAGCTATAATTGAGTCGTTTTAGAGTGCTACAAGCTCAAAATTGAAATATTTTATTGAAGCACTTGATAACATTTGTAATTGAGCAAATTTAGCATATTTGGCACCCTTTTTTAAGTTCATTTTTTGTTATAGCCGAGCTTCAATCAATTTTTCACAAAATTTTGTTTTCTTGGTCATGTACTAGATCTCAAGCCTTATGCTACCACTCAAAGTAAGAAGCTTAAAGAAGTGATCTTGGTCATCCAAAACTCTTCATGAGTTTATGCCTAATGCAATAGCAAGCCCTCTCATGAGAAAGGATAGGTGAGATCAGTTTTTTTCACACAAAAGCGATTATTTTGCATTTTCTTGACTTAGTTCAAGAACAAAGAGTTAATACTAACTTATGTTTCAATAAAAAAATTAGTATAGCTCAATCTAAGGTCAAGACTCAACTTAGTTGATTTGACATAGCATGAATCGTAATAGGAAGTAAGACATGATTTACTTCAAGTTTTTTTACATTTAAGAAGCTAGCATGACAAAAGCTACGCTACACATTAAAGGTCATGATAAATCTAGCAATCTAGTACAAGTCATGGCAAGATGTAAGGCAGTTTTATCATGTCACACAAGGACAATAATCAAGACTCTATGTTTTTATATTACAATGCATATTACTGAATTTAAATATGTTGTAATAAAAAGAAATTCCAGCTCCCCTTAGAAAGTGAGTCAATTTTAGAAACAATTTGGTTCAAGTTAAGTTATGTCATCATTAAGCTTCAGAAAATCTCAAATGAACTCCCCTAACCAAAATAATAAGTAAGAGGTAAGAAGTTTGGACAGAAGGAAGAAATGACAGTCCCTACAGTATAGAGAAGATAGAAGGAATACTACAGCTCAGACTTGCTCTTATCTACCCCATATGACTCTAGGACTATCAGGTAGTCATCTAAAATACTAGAGAGTAAACATATTCACTGTCTACCCAAGGGGGCCCAACCTTCACTAGACCCAAGTGAGACCGACCGCTCGGAGGTTGCTCAAGATCTTGAGGAAGCGCGCAAAGCACTCATCGAGGGACTCACCAGCGAACATTTCAGACTTGTTGTAATCTCGCTTGAATTGGTCCTGTCGGACTATCTTAATCTGGGTGGTGCCCTCATGGTATGCATCGAGGGTCTCCCAGATGTCGAAAGCCGACGAAAGATGAGAGATGCGGTCAAACTCACTTCGGCTCAACCCCTAGATTATGATGCTCCTTGCCTTAGCGTTTGCCTCAACATCAGCCATGTTCCCGGCATTGATGTTCTCATCGGCAGGAACAACATAGCGTACTTTGACCTTACGCTAGATGGCGTAGCCCTGAGCCTGGATGTAGGTCTCCATCTGGCTCTTCCAGAAGGGATAGTCGATCCTATCGAAGACCGGGGGCTTGGTCGAGTATTTGTCTGTCGCCATGGCTCTAGAGACCGGTTAAGATCTATCGAGAAGAGCTAACCGGCTCTGATACCAATTGTTGGATCGGAAACGGCGACAGAGGGGGGTAAATGTCGACTATTAAAAATGACCCCTCCAAAGAAACCCTGAGAGAATCTCCCATAGCTATAGAGAGCTATGAAGATGAAGAAACAAATCTTACAGAAAATCACCAAAGATCAAAGAACTTGACCGGAAGACCACTCACAGATTAATCGGCAAGGAAACTGCAGTAATATATTGCCACGGCAGAGAAACAGCTTAAAATAATGCCAGGGCAAGACGCTGCAGTCACGGCACGAAAACAGCAAAAAATGACTGCCACGGCAAAGAAACAACAGTCAAATGCTGCCACGGCAGAGAATACTCGCAGAAATTGCTGCCACGGCAGAGCAACTCGGCTCAAAATGCTACTGCAAAGGAGAAACAAGAAACTGAGAAAAACAGCTGCCAAAAGGTGCCTTTGCTGCCAACAACTAAAGGAAAAAATGGAAGACAGAGCTGCTGCCCAAAAGAAACCTTAGCTGCCAACAACTAAAGGTTCAATCCTGCTATTACACGGAAAAAAGAACAGACACAAAATGCAAGTATTTAGGCTGCAGCCAACAGTAAACAATAAAGGATCACAGGGTTATTTTGTCGGCACAAAGAAGCTGCAAACTGCCAACATGCAGTAAGGAACTGCTATCCAAAGGAAGTGCACGGCAGGAATAACAAAACAAGAATGATTTATCCTGCATTCTCCTGGCCGATAGCTGAGATAAATGATTTGAACTCTAAACCAAGCAACTAAATGGCTCCAAAAGCAAAACACGGGCTACTCGGCAAGAAGTAAAAGATCATAGCAGGAGATGGAATCAGGGAGAAGAAGCATAAGGCTGAAATTAAATCTTCAAAGAAAAACCTCAATACAACAGGACAACAGAGAATGAAGAAAAAGAAACCAAGGCAATCAACAACCAAAGGAAATACTCAAGGAGTAGATAGATAGCCAGACCAACTCAACCAAAGTCTCTCATATTGAAATTGATATGGAGACATACGTGATTACAAAGAGTTGTTCTCAGCTCATCTCTAAAACAATCTCCCACAAACTAAGTCCCCATACATGCTTGAGTAACAAGAACTCGAAGCACACACGCGTAGGAGACAAACACACACATACACTCTCTCAAGCCATCTCACTCTCTCTAAAATCTGCTCTCATTTTCCATGCTCATTTCATTGCATGGAGAGAACCAAATAAACTCTTACACCCACTCTCTCAAGACATCTCTCCAAAAATTCTACACATAGCACTAGAGAGCACCTCTATATTTATAGCCTCCACTAATGGGTTTACAAGCCACTTTACCCATTAGCTCTCAACCACTCATGGCACTTTATCCATAATCCACTCCCTTTAGTGCAGCTTTGTGTATTCACCAAAACGCCCCTCGCGCACCTTCCAGGAAGCTTCCTCATTCCTTGTCGTCCAAGCCACGCAGCTACCTCGAGCCCTCGCCGTCTTCGGCACACCTCGACCGTTCTGACCTCTGGCACCGCCCGTGCCTAGTCCGGTCACCTCGTGCCTCGCCACGACTCTGCCTCGACGTCTTGCAGCCATCACAGACAAGAAACACATCACATAGCACCGCTCGATAACATGTAGTCAACAAAAGCATTAAGAGTGATCTTAAGCAATAAACAGCCAAAACCTGTCGAATCAAGGGAATAAGCATCCTAGGCCCATACGACTAAGTTTGACCAGGTCCGACCGAAACCGATTGCACCGCGCAACGACATGGTCCGACCACTCAAACCAAACTCGACTCTCCTAAACCAGTGTCAATTACTCATCACTCACACGGGGCACCTCCACATGGTCCATCAATCTCCCCCTTGATGAGTATATTGACAAACCACGAAAAAGCATGAAGTTGAGTTTGTTTTGAAAAGTCCAACATGGTCCAAAAGAAGAAAATGAGGCTAATGAGCATGTCGACACAAGGAGCAAAAAGAAAGAACAAGTTTTCCTCAAAGCTCCCAAACAGGCTTTTTCTAACACTACTCTCCCCCTTTTGGCAATAAACACATCAAGGATGCAAGGAAGAGAACAAGTCATGTAAATGGATGAAATGGCTGAAATTTGATTATTCTAAACAATTGGAGACATGAGAATTATCCAAAATGACCATAATGTATTACATCAAGCCATAACTCAATTGAAAGCTATCTAGATCATGACAAGATATATATAAGCCAGCTAAACCAAATAGATGACAATCTAAAATTTAGTGCAATTTGTGAACATGTCAAGTCATCCATGATCAAAGTCGATGATGCAAACCATGTCAATACGCTAAGCGGAACCAAGAAGCTAGTGTTGAGCTAAAATAGAGTGCTACAAGTCTAGAATGAGACATTTGTTCAAGTACTTGTAATCTTTGTAATTTTAGCAAATTGAGCACATTTGATAAGTTTTTCTTTAGAAATCTCATGATTGTTGCCAACCAGATTTTTGTTTTATCATGTGCTAGATCTCAAGCCTTATGCGACCACTCCAAGCGAGAAGCTTAAGGAGATGATCTTGGTCATCCAAAACTCCCCCTGAGTTCATGCCTTGTGCAATGGCAAGCCGTCTCATGGGAAAGAATTGGTGAGATCAGTTTTTTTCGCACAAAAGAGATTTTTTTTGCATTCATAAAAGATTGTACTAGCTTATGCATCATCAAGAACTAGCATAGCTCAATCTAAAGCTCAATAAAGGTTCAACGCTCAGCTCAGCCTGTTTGACATGGCATGAATCATAAAAGGATAGCTAGAGAAAGACTAATCTCGGGAGATAGCATGACAAGTTTTAATTCAAGTTGAGCAAGTGTAATTAACTTATCATGGCAGAAGTTAGTCTACACATATGAAGTCATAATCAATCTAGTAATGAAGCATTGGCCTAAGACTTTGTTCCTCTCAAAATTCTTTAACTCCTCATGCATGGCATTGGCCTAAGACTTATCAAAAAGTGCATGACAGATATCGTTGGTCTCAAAATAGGCGACATAGATAGAATGTAGACAAAAGTGAGATAAGCCAGATTTTGAGCATGTGATATGCTCAAGAAGATCTCCTATGATCGGCTCCAAAGGATGACGACGCTAAATGTGTCGGGGAGGTCCTGGATAAGAAGTGGCTCTACCTCATGAGCTTAAGAGGTAGGAGCAGAGCCACAAGCTCCAAAAGAATCAGAAGGGGAGGGTTGATCTCCCTAAGGTGCAGTGGTAGAAGCAGGCACCTCAAGGAAAGATGGGACTAGATCAGGTAAAGAACCTTCATCTCTATCATCTCCATCATCTACAAAGATGGTCTCGTACTGCACAACTGGACCTGAGATGTCCGGCCTAGTACCAGGACTGACATCATCGAAAGTCACCTCACAGGTCTCTATAATCCTACTAATTTCACAGTTCCAGACCCTACCTGGGAAGAAGTCGAGTAACCTAGAAAGATACCATTAGAAGAATGAGACTTGAACTAATATAGGTTCCCAGACTTCAGAATAAAACACTTGCAACCGAAAACACGAAAATGAGAGACACTGGGCTTTCACCCATACCTTAACTCATAAGAAGTGTGATGCAAGGGTGCCCTAAGAAAAACTCTATTCGAAACAAGGCACACAGTGTCTATAGCATCAGCCCAAAACTTCCTAGGTGTAGCATACTCATCGAGCATCGTCCTGGCCATCTCGACCAAGGTACGGTTCTTTCTTTCCATAACGTCATTTTGCTGAGGGACGTGAGGAGAAGGAAAGTGATGCTCTACACCTATCTCATCACAGAAGCTCTTAAAGTAGGAATTCTTAAACTCTGTGCCATTGTCCCTGCGGGTCACTCGTAAAGCACCAGGGAGCTCAATAGACAAACTAACGAACAAACCTCGAAAATGACTAAAAGTCTCATCCTTCGAGGTTAAGAAAAATACCCAATGGAACCTCGAGAAGTCATCAACCATAACAAGAACATACCACTTTTCACCCGCTAACTACACTCTAGCTGGACTATCAGTGCCCATATGAAGAAGTTGTCCTGGTGCATCAATCATAGTCACAGTGATTAGGGGATGACAAGCGTTAACCATCTTGCCATGCGGGCAAGGAGTATAAACTAAGTTTTTAACTATCTTGAGCTTAGGCAAACCACGAATAAGATCGTGGCCTCTCACTCGGGTCAAATGATCAAAGCTAATGTGATCAAGTCTCCTATACCAGAAGAAGAGGTCATGGGACTAAGAAGCAACTAAGCACCAGAGAAAATCACTAGAAGACAATAAAATCAGCACGAAAGATCCTCTCAAACCTAGAAATTCCGCAAACCAAACTTCCTGAAAAATCAAGGATTTTACAAGCATTTTTCTTAAAGCTTATCTCAAAATCCTCATTGGTAAGCTGAGAAATAGAAAGCAAATTATAACTCAGCTTACTCACTAAGGTAACATTCTTAAGAATAAAAGAATCATTAATACGCATAATACCTTTAGCGATGACTCAACTTGTCGAAACATCTCCAAAGGTGATCGTCTCATCACTTAGAGCTCGAACTAAGAAACAGAACCAACGGGAGTCTCCAGTCATGTGGCGAGAGCAGCTGGAGTCTACAAGCCACACATCTCTCTTCCCAGCCTGGCGAACCTGAGTTAGTGAGAAGACATCGGTGGCTCAATACTGGGGTAAATAAGAGTAGATTTTGGAACCAAGTACTAAGTCACATGATGAGCCGAAGAAGCAGTCACAGAAACAAAAGACCTCAAGCTTTTGCTAGGTCCGACCGCTATGGAAGAGCGGGTCTGACCTACAGTAGTATGCTAATCTCGCCGTGGATAGCTACCTCGAAAGAGAAAATGAGGTCTATCCTTAGGATAGCAGAAACCCTGACCAGAGGCAACTCGAGGACCAAAACTAGAAGAAGCCTAAAAACCAAGTCCTCGACGTTGCCTAAAACCCTGTAAGTCAGGAGAGTTACCCATGACTCTAGACATTATGTTAGTCATAGGAGCACTTCGAGTCTGGGCTGACTCTGAATGGCACAACCTTACTGTCAGAAATCTCTTGGACAAAGCCCACAGTGCAGACATAATGTAACAGCCCAGGTTTTTACGAAAATAAAAATAAATAATTAAATAAATAAAATCAATTAAAGTAAAATTTTAAATTAAAATAAGTATTTTTGAGGCCTAAATTTTAAATTTTGGATTTCCCCTGAATTTCTGTTTGAAAAAAAACTAGATTTAAAAAGTATTTTGTGTAAAATCTAAAATTATTAATATTAAATAAAATGATATTTTGGATTCTCCATAAACAATCCTACTTCAAATTAGGTACTTGGATTTATTTGGCTTTTATTTGGTTTTCTGAGTTTTTCTGGAGTTTAAAACTATTTTTGAAATTAAAAGGTATTTTAAATATAAAAATATAATACCAACATTAGTTGGAAATATTTTTATTAAGTCCAAAGTGTCTCCAGGGAGTTCTCTGAATTTTTCTGGAAATTTTGGAGTTTATCTTATATTTTTCTGAGCTCATTTGAATTTATTAGGCTTTTCTGAAAAAATCTGAAATCAGAAAACAAAATTAAAACCCGCCCCTCCCCTCCGGTCGCCACGTGGACGGCCGGGATCAGCCCACGCGCCCCGCCCGATCCCGCCTTCCCCCTCCACCCGGCTGCCACGCGTGCGGCCTGATCCGCGCCACGCGCCTCCCACCGGCCCATCTCGGCCGCTCCCTCCCCTCTTCCACCGCCAAGCGGGCCCGGCCCGTCAGCCTCCACCCACTCCTCTTCCACACCCTCCCTCCGATCGCCATCCGACGGCCGCACCTCCTCGCACCCTCTCTCTCTCTCTCTCTCTCTCTCTGCCGCCCTAGGCCCATCTGTCGGGTGCGTCTTCCCCGCGCTTCCTCCTTCCTTACGCCGCCGCCGCCCGCAACCGGTCGCCCCGCCCTTTCCGGCCATCACCCCACTCCCCTGCCCAATCGCCCCCCACTTCCCCGCCACCTCTCCCGCAGGACCCGCGCGCCCCCACCCCGCCGGATCCGCCGCCCACCTCCCACTCCCCTCCCGCAACCGCCGCTACCTCCCGATTACTCCGGCGACGAATTGCCGCCAGCCTGCACCCCCTCGCCCTATAAGAACCCCCCCCCCCCCCCCCGAGCACCGTTGCACTCCACCCCACCTCCCACGCCCCCCGGCCACTCCATCGCCGCCGCGCAGAGTGCGGCCCGCCGCCGCCTCTGCCCTCTCGCCACCGGCCATCTCCGGCCACCCTAGGTAACCGTCGCCGCCTCCCCCGAGTTCCCCTCCTTCTCCTCTCCCCGTTGCCGTCCTCGCCGCCGCCCGCCGCCCGCCGCCCGCCGGAGCGCCGGCGAGCATGCCGTGCCCGAGCCCTCCCGGCCGGGGCCTGCCACGTCAGCGCCGAGGGCGAGGTGGCAGCCGACGTGGCCGCCACGCAGGCGCCACGCAAGCCCCGGCTGCCACGCCACCCCCCTCCTGCCACCTCGGCATTTCCCCGACCCATGGACTTGGTCCACATGGACCAGGCCCACATGTCAGCCCCTCTGTAACATCCTATTTTTGGATCTGCCATTTTAGTGCTTAAAATAATTTAATTTGGCTAAAAGTATATTCTGGAAATTGGAATTTCTAAAGTTAGTTTTAAAATTTGAAAATTTCTCTTTTGATTGCCTTGAGTTTCTTCTTTTTCAGCCCATGGATTTTATCCCTAAAATTTTCTCCCGGGTGGACCAGCCCTTTTCTCCCCTCCCCCTTATTCCTTTTTCCCGGCCCGGCCCGCTTGCCTCCTTCTTTCCTCGGCCAGCCCAGCGCCGCTCCCCTCCTTCTTCCTCCTCCCGACGCCCTGCTCCTTGCGCTCCCCGCCTCCGCCCGCTGCACCAGGCGAGCCGCCCCCGGTCTCCCCCTTCCCCCAGCTGGCGCATAGGCTTCGTGGCGGCACCCCGCACCGCCGCCCGCCTCCAGCAGCGCTAGGCCTGCGCCCCGCGCGCTAGCTTCCCCGCGCGTCGCCCTCCCCCTCGCCATGGCGGCCAGCTGCCGGAGATCGACGACCCCGCCTTCAATGCCGCGTCATCAATGGCCGGAGGCCGGCTGGACGCCACCCCGCCTTCAAGTGCCGCCATGAGTGGTCGTCGCCGTCGATTGGACCGGCCGCCCCGCGTGTCATCGCCACCGCGCTGCCGTGCTCCGCCCTCAAGCCACCCAGCCGCATTATCTCTCCCCCGCGCGTCTTTACTCCTCACCCGTGGCCATGAGTGCGCCTAATGCCAGCCCATTTCCCTCCCCCGCCTAGCTCGGCGATAGCCCTCCACGCAAGCCGCAATCGATTGCGCTTCGAGGGAGGAGCTTCGGCCGCATTTACTCCCACATTCCCGCACCCCTCCTCGTTGGCTATAAAAGCACGTGCTTGCGCCCATCAGCCCGCACCCTCCCCACTGCCAAAAATCCCGAGCAAAACCACCGCCGCCTGCCACTCCTCGGGCCGCCACCGCCGCCAGCGTCTTCCAGAGGACCCCGACCGGCACTACCTCTTTCCCCGAGTTCCATTCACCCTCGAGAAGCTCCTGGCTCACCTAATCGGCCTCTGCCCTTTTGCAGCTCGTCGGCGGTCGGGTCTTCCCCATCTCCGGCCACCCTCTGCTGCCGCCGCTCCAGAGGACCCTCGGCCGATTCCCCACCACCAGAGCGTCCTCGCCACCTCAGGAAGCCGCCTGTGCCCTCGGTTGGAAGCCCCGCTGCCTCGTCTTCCCCAACACCGGCCGACCACCTCCGCCATTTGAGCTCCTCGCCGCCAGCCCTCTCCGGACCTCCCCGAGCTCTCCTCTCTGCTCCGGTGAGATTCGGGATACCCAGAGAAGCTCCCCTGCTCCTTGTTTGCTCTCTCGTCGCAGGATTTGCCGTCGCACGCCTCCCCTGGTCCCGCCGTAGCTCACCCCGCCGCCGTCGTTCACCCAGCTCCCTCCGCCGATTCGAGCCTCCAGCCGGTGCGCACGGGGTCGAGCTGGCCATTTTGGGCATCGCCCTGCGCCGCCGTGGCCCTCTCTCTCCCGTCGGCGAGGCTCGCCGCCGCTCGGCCGAAGAGGAGCTCTGCTCCCGCCTAATCCCCGGTTAGCCGCTAACCGTTGGGGTTAGTCGTCACCGAGGAGCCGCCGACCCATGGGCCCGAACGTGTTTAAAACGGAATGTGAGACTGACCGGTGGACCCCGCGAACTAATTAAAAACTATTAATAACCGGGTATTAAAGAATGAACCACTGACGAGTGGGCCCCCTTACTGTTTACACAGTACCTCGGTCCCACCCGTCAGCCTCTGGACGATTAACGAAAAATAAAAATGAAATTCTAAAATAAAACCCGTGGGACCCGCATGTCAGCGAAAGGACTCTCTCTCCCCTGTTATTTTTGGGATTTTCCTGAAATTAAGACTTTGAAGAGCTCGTTCTTTCTCGTCGTAGCTCCGATTGGAGTGAAACTTGTTTCTAAAATTTTCTAAATTCATTATCTTTCTGTTGGTTTCGGTTTGGTTCAATTTGGAGTTCATTTGCTCATTATTTTATGCTTATTAGTCCTTTTGCTATTGTATGTTGCACCGGTTCTTCGCGATCGAGTAGAGTTCGAAGCTGCTCCTGAGCCCCAGGAAGACTTACCGCAAGACCAGCAAGAACCTCCTGCCTACGACCAAGGCGAGTCAGCATTTGATCATTTTGCTCCTAAATTCTTGCAAAGTTATTTTCCTTTAACTACTCAAACTGCATGCGCTATTTTATGTAAACGTATATGTTAGAGTTGTAAGGTAGCTATACACCCATTTGATGTTCTAAGACAAATCTAATATGCCACCCCTTGATAACTTGAAACAATTATCCCTTGTCACCATAGATAATAATGTTAACGAAATTAGCTATAAGTCAATTTAAGCTATGCTAGTCTGGTCAAGTCCAGGGCACTAGTTGTCCTGATCATTAATATTCCAAAATCATACAAACTTGATTTGGGCTAGTCATGGGATGTAAGTGACTGAGTATTTTGTTACAACTATTTCTATGCTTCTCAAAACCCTCAAAACCTGCTACACATGTCTGGGCGGCTGGTAAGTAGGATTGGTGCTGATGTCGCACGAGAACCTGGGTTGTGGACAGAACCGCCCGGACAAATTAAGGACTGAATCTTGTGATGACCTCCTTATGTAAAACAGTACGACCACATGTCTATATGGGTATGACCTAGCTGATTAACTTGCCAGGACTTAGTTAGATAACACCATTGAGAGTTAGGGACAGGGAAAGACTGTACCCAGATGGCGCAAGAGGGGGCCTCTGACTGTGGTGGATTTAACCCGTCAGCGGTGAAACCTCAGCGGGTGTTATTTAGCTAAATCAGGGTAAGGTAAAGGCTATGTGATAGATTATCTGGGCCTCATGCCTAAGGAAGCGTGTAGGCTATTAGGATAATTTATTTCTTGTGGGTAAAGTGTACAACCTCTGCAGAGCGTAAACTATTCGAATAGCCGTGCCCACGGTTAGGGGTGGACATGGGAACTTACTCGAGCTAGTTCTATTTTCAAAAGCTTTGGGGTTGGGAAGAATAAATATTGGAGGGAGGTACTCCGAGCTTTAAATTTTTCCTGGAGGGAAGTACTCCAGTGATATTGAATATCTAAAATTTAGCATTGGTGGTTGGAACCATGTAACTGGTGGATGGAGCCAACACTGTTCTATACATACTGCACAATTTAACTTTATCAAATTGGTCTTAACAAATGCTAGAACTAGTGGTTTGTAAGTATAATATTTGCAACTGTAGCTTTGCGCAAATAAAAGAACCTAAGCCCTCCTTGAATCAACCTTGCATACTAGTAATTGCATTCTGTATGTTGGCTCGCAAAGCACGGTTGTTGTGCTCATACTCGCTCGCTACCCCCCCCCCCCCCTTTCCCCAGAGCTTGCAAATCAAGGACAGTACGAGTTCTACCAGGACCAAGCCGAAGAAGGACATGAAGATGGTGATAGTTAGAATAGATTCTAGCATCTCCCCACAGTCTGGTCGACCAAACTAATAAATCAGGTGTGTTTAAGATTAGCCAGTTCGCTGGATAATATTAATCGCACCTGGGTTACCCGGTCGCTTGCCTGTAGGGTGATGAGTCCTCCTATCTTGCTTCCGCTGTTATGTTACTTGTGTACTGAACTTATTTGGCCTGACGGCCCCTTTTGTAATTCGTGTCCCTATATGGGCCGCATGCACTCTGGTATTGTAATAATATGGATTGTACCGTGTATGAAATGATCCAGTAATGTAATCTGTGAGCACTATATACTGATCCAGGGAATAGTGCACTATCTTCACAGAGGATTTTGGGTTGGTTAAACCCAGGGTCCGACACCCTCCCCCTCTTTTCCCGTTCAAAAATAATTCGGCCCAAAAAGAAAATTCCAGGGCTGACGCAATGCCGATGTCATAAATCCAATTTCCTTTAGAAAAATAATTCTAAAAATCCAGATTTTCCATTTTCTCTCTTTTTTTAAACTTCGTGGAGCCCATTCTTCTTCGTCCTAACTCCGATTGAGCCCATTCAAATTTCTAAATTCATCAAAAATTCCCCTCTATACAGTTCTTGCCTCAATTCAAATTTTTGAAGTCAATTTGAATTTGGTTTGAATTTATTTGAATTTGGTGGGTCATTTTCACGTGTAGACTTCGAGGATTCGGGAAAATTCTTCGATGAAGATTCAAGCCAAGTTGAAGAGCAAGGCAAGTCACACTCCTTGATCATGTTGATCTCAGTTTTCAAAATAAAATTATGTTGATTTAAATTATATTGCATGCATATTTTTATTCAACGTATTTCAATTCAGTTTTAAATATAGTTAATACCTACTTGTTAATTCCTCCATTGATATTGAATTCCTTATACCTTGTCTCCCTAGATCAAACCCTAGTTAGATTAGTATTGGCTAGCGGAATTTTACATCAAATGCTTAGACCTGCTTAGTTATAATATTCGTTTTGGAATATCTTTTCACATAAAATGATGAACTTTTCATATGAAATGATAATCTTTTCAATTGTACTCTTGACTTTGGTGAGTCAAGGAGTGTTATGAAATATTTTGAAAACTAAATATCAAACTTGGTTTAGACTTAGGCAATTGGTTAGATTGGTGGGTGCAAGCATGCCCTGTTGGTTGGAGCCGCAGTGGTTGATTGTCGTGCACAGGGGTATGTAGTTGGGGCTAAGTCAGATTAAGGACCGGTCTGTGAGCTACTGTTGCAAAGCCCTAATCGTACTACCACATGGTTGGTATGGGACAGCCCTGGCTGAATAATTTGCGAAGTCCCAACCTGAGTCAAGTCGTAGGTTGAAAGTGAGCGTGGTTGGTGCCATGTGAAGTCTCACTTGGGCGAGTGTGGTTAAGCCATGAGAAGTCTCGTCTAGGCTCAAGAGGGGGTCCCGGTCTGGTGGATTCCTTACTGGGGTGAAACCTTAGAGTTGGCTTGGCCAGGTTGAAGGCTTTACATTATAAAGGCCTTGTCACGACTCCCCACCGCGCACCTAAGGAAGTGTGTAATCTAGTGGTACAACGGGATGATCGTGTCTTGTGGGTAAACCTCTACAACCTCTACAGAGTGTATAATCTATCCTGGATAGTCGTGCCCACAGTCATGGGCATGCTGAGTAAACGTTTTTCATGGATTAGATTTTGTTTTTCAAAAATGATTTCGAAAACCTTATGGATGGATGGAATCCATGAGAGAATGAAAACCTTGTGGGTGGATGGAACCCATGAGAGAGATTGGAAGCTCATGGATGGATGGAATCCACGAGTGTTTGGAAACGTGTGGATGGATGGAATCCATACGTGATCTTTTGGAAAAGATGGTCCGGGTGGGATGCCCGTGGATAGGTTGGTGTATAGTCGGAGCCTGCACTAACGGTATTATTTTCAAATACAAGTATCGTTTTTACTTACTGTATTAAATTCAGCAATTTTAATCGATTTATCATATTTCATTAAATGCTGTTTTACACAAACTAACCCTGTAAGCCTTCCATTGAAGCCTTTTTCATTATGTTGTATTTCTCCGTGTGATTTGCGGAGTACAATTTTGTACTCACCTTGCACCCCCCTACACAGAGGAAGATGTCGTCGACTACGGTGAAGATCTGGACGAATGGGCCGCGTCTTACTATCGTTTGCCTATGGGCAGGCTTGGGCTTCACTTTTATTAGTTTGCTTCCGCAGTTATTTCCTTTATTTATTTTGCCAATGGACGTTGATGTAAGACTTGGCCATAAGGCCGTACTCTTTTATTTAATATAAGAAGTCTCTTGTGCTTGATATTTAACTTTGTTGTACTGTGTGCACTAGCTGATCCTGGACTAGTGCGATTTACATAGAGGATCTAGGAGTCGTTACTCCGGGTTCCGACACTTAAACACTACTTTCTTAGGCTCAGGCTCAACCTCGATCATACCTGCTGCCATATTTCTAACAATAGCAGGTAGATGTTTCCTCATATCTGCCAAGAAATCATATCCTAGACCTTTTTAAACTTGCAAATCTTATATTTGTCTAGAATAAGATTGAACATTTTCTTACCTCGAACAAATTTTTCAAGAGTGGTCATGAGGTACTTACACACCCAAAAAAGAGAGGCACATGAAGCACAAGAAGGAGAGGATGAGGAATGAGAAGGAGAGGATGAAGAACCAGAAGGAGAAGATCGAATAGCACGTGCATATTTCTCCTTATGCATGGCTGCCTCAACTTTGAGGGCTTCACAAGACACATAGGGGTAGTTCTAATCCTAGCCATCTGGGCTTGGTAACTTTCCCTAAAGGTCTTTTGCATATCCTCCATTTTTGCCTCAACTTTAGCACAGAACAAGCAATTTGATTTTGGCTTCACTAGTAGATCCTTAGTTAGATTCACATATTTTTCATCCAATGTAATCAATTTGAATTTTAGTTTTTCACAATTATTGTATGGTAAGCAAATAGATGGCTTAGAAGTATACTGAGCCATTTTCTTATTATGATCACACATGTCCCGAAATTGCTTGGAAATAGATTCAAGTTAAGCAGTTAATTTTGAGCAGTTGGCACAAGAAGCAACAAGTTTCATCAAGGCAGCTTGCATTTCAGCGATTTTAAGATATGCCTTCTTTAAATTAATCTTCAAGTTAGTACAACTATCAAAGATTTTCGACAGATCAAGGAGCATGGTATACAAACCTCTAAAAGGATTATCATTATCCTCACATGAGGTGTAGAATGTAGTTTTAATAGAATTAGAATGTAAAGGAGCAACCCTAGCAGAATGTAGTCTCAACAGAATTAGAATGTAAAAGAGTAACCCTAGACAACTCTAACTCAACTAGCAAGCTAACATTCTCCACCTTAAGCAAATCCAGCTCAGAAATCACACTATCGAAACACATACATCGCAATCATCATGGGAGGGAGCATATCTAAGTGAAGTAAACTCTCGTGATAAGCTTTCTACCTCCTTCTCGAATTCAACACACCTAGTTCTAGACTTAGCATAAAACTTTCATAACATGAGAAAAGCATCATCGAGCTAGTCATAGAAGGGACATACCTCATCAGAGTCACTGTAGAGATTGTCATCGCTGATGCCGTTCTTATCATCCTTGAAGCACATGCCGGTGAAATTGTCGTCATCCTTGGTGTTCTTCTGCGGATCATCCTCGCCATCATCGCCGCTCTAGCCCTCCATGTCACTGAAGAAAGTTGTCGAAGGTAGTGAGGATGAGATAGAAGAGCTTCTTGGCCTTGCCAAGGTTGCGATACTTCTTGTCCTTCCCTTGATCATGAGCTGGTGGTTTCTTGTTGTGGTTCTTGCTGATGTAGTCATTTTTGCTTACACCACCATAATCGTTCTTGCCCTGTCTAGCTTGGGACAGTTTGCTCGAATGTGGTTGGGGCCACCACAGTCGAAGCAGATGACTGGACCTTCTCTCTTTCTCTCTCTAACCCTGTTGTATGTATGAGAGAATTTTCTGGCTAAGAGGGCTAACTCACTCTCTAGGAACTACTCAAATTGATCATCACTCATCTCGCACAAAGCAGCCAAAAAGAAACCCGAAGCACCATCAGAAGATGTTCCAGAAGCAGAAGTGGGATCGGTGACCAAAGCCATCGACGGTAATTTTGTCTTGTAAGAGACGATATCAATCTCATGAGTCTTGATGCGTTAGTACAACGCATCAAGATTCAAGATCAACAAATCAGTCACGTCCTTGATGGTGGTCACTTTCATCCCCCAAACCCTGAGGTCCAAGGTAGAAAGTATCTACCGAGTATTGTGGGTCCGAGGATCACTCTAACTCACCAACTGTATTGCTCAAGATTTGGAGGAGGAAGACAATACACGGGACATCACGGAATGCAAATACGGAAGTTCAGAACATAGTGCAAAGGAAAAAAACAGCTTCAGAGTTTTCCTATTGTCAATACACTGAATAGTCATACGAGAACAAGATGGGAACTGAACTTCTATTCAACAGGAAAACAGATTACATGGAATTTAAAGACCTTTCAAAATGTTAACTAATCCTTAACAACGTTCCTGGTAAATCGCTATAACCAGCTTGACTCGGTACTGCAAATCTGAGCTCTTTCTTCAAGCTGACCAGAGTCTAAGTATGTATGACTAACAGCTCGAATGTTGGTCAGAATCTTGTGAAATCTACGAAAGCACTCATCTAAGGACTCACCAGCAAGCATCTCAAACTTGTTATATTCTCACTTGTACTGGTCCTATTGGACAGTTTTGATTTGGATGGTGCCCTCATGGTATGCATCAAGGGTCGTCCAAATATCATAAGCCGATGAGAGATGAGAGACACAATCAAACTCATTTCTATGAAGACCATGAATGATGATGCTCCTTGCCTTAGCATTTGTCTCAATATCTGGTGTATTCAAAACCATGATGTCCTCATCGGCAGGAATAGCAAACCGAGTCTTAACCTTCTTCCAAATCGTATAGCCTTGAGCTTGAATGTAAGACTCCATCCTACACTTCCAAAAGGGATAGTCGACTCCATCAAAGATAGGAGGCTTGGTGAAATACTTGTCTACTGCTATGACTCCAAAGACTAGTTAAGATCTATTGAAAAGAGCTAACCAGGCTCTGATACAACTTGTAGGACTGAATTGGCAATAGAGGGGAGTAAGTGATACCTTAAAATTTTTCCCCAAGTATCCACTTATCCTTTACTCCGATAGCTACAAATCTATGAAGATTAGGATAGGAATTCTACTTGAAAACCCAGAAAAACACCAGTTGAGCGTGACCTGATCAGAAATCAACGTGGTCGAATTTTGACTACTAGTCAGAAATCCACGTGGTCGGAATTTGACTACCAGTCAGAAATCAGGCGTGGTCTACTAGTCGAAAATCAACATAGTCAAAATTTGACTCTAGTGGTCAACAACCACAGAGCGGTCAAAAACCAACATGGTCAAAATCCGACGGGTCAAAATTCGACTCGAGTGGTCAACGACCAGAGACTGTTCAAAAACCGACATGGTCAAAATCAACGTTGTTAAAACCAACATAGTCGAAGGCCAACGTTGTCGAAATTTGACTCAAGTGATCAATGACCAGAGAGTGGTCGAAAACAAACATGGTTGAAAATCAACATGGTCGAAATCAACGTGGTCGAAGGCCAACGAGTGATCTAAACCGATGTGGTCGAATCAAGTCAAAATCCGACCAGTGAGATCGATGACCAGTGAGTGGTCAAAAACCCGATGTGGTCGAAAAGAAGCAATGTGGTCAAGAACTTGAACGTGGTCAAAAGCTATAGAGGAACAGAGAAGAGCAGTCTGCTTACAGCATAGTTTCAAAATGAAAAATGATGGAACTTTTAATCCATAAATCTAAATGATATGAAACTTTGCAGAGATCTTCTCTAGGGTATTGAACCTATTCCAACAAACAATCATGAAAATCATGGCCAAAGTTGAGACCTTGTTTAGTTTGTTGGAAGGTTTCGTCAAAACCGAGTCAAAATCAAAATCAGTGAATACAACTTGCCCGTGAGTGGATGATAAGCAAGATGGGTCTAGATGCATTCTCACATGTCACAGCAAGTTAGAACACCAAAGAAATCAACTTAAATACCCTCGAATCAAGATATCACACTTTTAGCCCAATCAAGCAAAACCGAGTGTTCTCGATAAATTGCTATCAAAGTGGCTAGATGGGTGGAGATAGATTTCTAGAGGTAGTCTCCATCTCTTATATGTCCTTGCCACAGCAAGATCAAGAAAAGAAAAGGGGAGAGAACAAACCAACCAAATCAAGAGCAAATCGATCAAAACAGGATGAAGCCACGGAGATACACAAAGATTGATGTATTGCGTACTTGAGATAGAAAGTTTTACAGCCATTCCACCTTGGAGGATAAAGAACACACCAAGTGCTACACTCTCAAACCCTAAACCTAAACAAGAAAGCACACGAGAGAGGGGTTAGATGGTTAATCCTATATATCTCCATCCCAATCTATTTTATAGGTGGGCAATCAGTCACCTACACCTCTTAATGGATCATATCCACTATTACAATGGGGAGCCCGTTAACCCCGCACACACGGGTTTTACTCTCACAAGTTCACTTGTACACGGTTTTCAAAGCACATAAGTGTACATCCGCTAAATTCTTAGCCATGATCCAACCAGCTCCACCTTGACCTAAAACCACTCTCCAACGCATCGCCCATGCACCGTGGTTTTGATCTAAGATGGTTTCTGGTATTTTGGTCAAACTACCAAAATACCCTTCCTTAACCCGGTCATCACCGAACCACGGCTCACTTGGCCCGTACAAACTACATAGCACAACAGTATCCTAGACCTTCTCACATGATCCTTCAGAATTCGAATCAAATATTGATATACTTCGGTCAGATTTTGACATCCACCTAATTGGTACATCAACTACAATAATAACCATGTACACAGACATGAGACAATAAACCATTGTATTATGTTAAATTAAGTTCAAGGAATAATAATTGGACTAAATTGAATAGATTTGTTTAATTATTCATAATATTACAATTGAATTTTGTGAAGAATTTTGTCGAATTTGAATTCAAATGCGGATTTATAGAGTAAAAAGTTATTCGAATATAAAAACTAAAACCAAATTCGCATCCATATATTTAAACCGGATTTGAATACGAATTCGGATAGGGAAAATATTGTTAGTTGGATAAAAACATATTAAACCCTATTCACGATTTGTTGAATTCGTTAATCGAACAATTCGGATAATATGAATCCACCCCTACCGAGAGACATGATGCTCTTAAGTGTTTTTCTTATTATAGTATCGATGTTCATTTATGCAGTTTCCACTTCATTCCTATGGTTATGTCAAGTTTTTCTTTTCTATTTCATATGTTCCAACACATACATCCTAAGTAGACACCGGTATAACCGTGAAAGTATAAAATAAGGCATTCTGGAAAAAAAATTACATAATGATGTGCATCCTACGTTCTGTGAAAATAAGCGACCAAAGTTAATTTGGATCGCAATTTCTTTTCGAGAATAGTGTAGACCTCAACTTCTTCTCATGAGAGCTTAGGATTGTTCTAGAGTATATCAATTGAACAACTTTTGCCTCTGCCGAAGCTCCGAAAGTTTGTACAGGTGACATCACATGAGTACATGACAGAAAGGTGTAAACAAACAAATCCTAAAATTAAGACGCTGAGCAGTTCTACTGCACAAGAAAAAGGGGGAAAAGGATGGTAAAAGGGGCGGCGTAGATCCTCTGACGTAATCTCAGGTGACGTTGGGTCACTGACGTGTGGGCCTCTGGCTCATGGGGCTCACGCGTCAGTGACCCAATGTCACCTAACGTTCCGTCAGAGAATCCGTGGGGAAAAGGGAGGAGGGGGGGATAGGAAGGCTGTTTTCCTGAGTTCCTGCTTCCCTTCTACGATCTCAAAACAGTCCTCTATTAGCTGAGGAAGCCATTATCGCCGCTGCTCTCACGCCGGCAGCTCAAGCCGCAGACCGATGTGGCTCGACTGTGCGCTCAAGCCGCAGCGCGCCTCCGCCGCCGGCCTCGCCGTCCTCGAGACGCGCGTGACCGGCTCTAACCCGAGCGTCAGCTCCAGCCCGACCTCATCTTCCCTTTCCTCCTCCTCCTCTGCCACCGGCACAGGGCTCTGCTCGGCCTGGCTCACGTGGGAGCCCGCCTCCACCTCGGTGTCCTCCGACCCCTCCTCCCGCGCTTCCTCGACCGCCATGTCATCGTCCTCCACGTGGTTGTGGTCGTGGCTGCTTGCCGACTCCTCATGGCTCGGCGCGCGGTCGTGGTCATCATCGTGCTCGCCGACGACCACCGGCTCCGGCTCTGGTTCCGGTTCTTGCCTTGGGGTGCGGGACGCGCGCTTGGCACCGGCGCCCTTGGGCTTGGACGTCGAGGACGACGCGCGCTTGAAACGGGTGCGCCTGCCGCTCGCTATGCGGAGCAGGTCGGCTGCTGCGGCGGCGTCGGGGTCCTTGGCGACATGGCGGATGTCGTACGCCTTGAGCGGCGGGGTGGCCTGCGCCGCAGCCGCGGCCTCGGACGAGACCTGCACGATGCGGTCCCCCTTGAGGACGGCCTCGACGGCGGCCTGGCACGCCTGCCACTGGCCCGACCAGAACAGCCCGACGGAGCCGTAGATCGGGTTGACGATCCGGCCGCAGGCCTCGTATAGCAGCGAGCGGAAGACGGCCGGGCGGAGGTGGTCGGGGCCCCGGCGAGGAGGTTGAGGAGCCCGGCGCGGCCGTAGAACTTGGCGAGGAAGACGGTGGCGTTGGCCTGCGCCTCGGGGGCCTTGATCCACTGCAGGCACGGGCGGATGGTGCACCCCTCGCTGCACCCCTTGCGCAGCACCCGGCACCCGTTGCAGCTCATCCGCATCTTCGGTTCGCCGGCTAGACTCGCTTATCAGCTCGGCACCGGACTTGTTGGAGGTCGAGGTGGGACTATCTTCTCCTCCCGGAACCCGGAAACACTTCGGTTTGGTGGCGTTGATGCGTGATGACGGTGACGAGGGTGGGGGGTTGTTTTATAAGTGGGTTGGGCGCCAGTGGTTTCGGAAAGCTGGGCTGGGGAAGCCGGGTTCGTCGCCCGCCTGGGGCCGAAACCAAACGGTGCTTGCGGGGCCCACGAGGCCGCGTCCGAGGAATAGGATTTTCGTTTACAAACCAGAGGCGGCCGCGAACTTTCGTGTGGTCTCTAGTGCAGCACTGCACTGGCACTACTACGTTCTCCAGTTTGCTTCGAGAAACAAGCAGCCCATTCGCTCCTGCTCTAAACGCCTCGGTTTCGTTTGTTAGTAAGGAGCAGGTGTGGCAAGCTGTATTGCAATATCTCAAAACAAGTGGAAGAATAAAAAAAAGAAGGGAGAGAAGGTATATATCTCAGCAGAGCAGCAGGACATGGCACAGCGAGCTCCACTAAGTCGAAACAACTAAGAGCTCACTGCCGTTGATTACTGGGGTGTGGCTTCACGTTCTTGTGGTAATCGGAACCGCAGGTTGTTCGATGCGCAAAGTGTCGCGTTCTGCACGAAATCAAGTGCGCCGGGCTCCGGCGCGACGTACAGTCATACACACATGATGCATGCCGAGCCGTTCTCCTCCTCCACACATGATACATACAGGGTCAAATGGTAACAGGTCAATCGCGGTTGTGCAATTCTCGGTGAACTTCGAGCTCGTTCTTTGTTTAGCTTGTGTATACAAAACCAGGACCACTCGATTAGCACATGGAACATACGTCGATCGGACCGGCTAAAAGGAGACGGAAAAAACGAACAAACTAGCGGACCCCCATTGTACAGAAGGATTGGCCGCGCAGCAGCGAAGAGGACCCGACGAAATCCGAAAGGCAAGGAGGGGAGGGGACGAGGCGCGCGGAGCAGCGCGTGGCGTCCACGTCCCGTGGACTCCCACCAGAGTACCCGCCGCGCGATCGGTCGCCACGTGCCGTGGAAACTGGAGAGCAGCGGCGAGCGGGAGAGGGGGGAACCGAGGCCCGCGAGTCCGTTGGAGCGCTGCTCCCGGTTTTGTGGAAATCGTACAGCGACGGCCCGGTTTCCGCTGACTCTGTGGGCGCGCGCCAATACCATGGGCGGGTTTTCATCCCCGCTCTCCTCTTTCGCTTCTAACAACGGCTTTTAATTTTTATTACAGTATCTAACTTTCAAACGAAATATTTTTTAAGATAAAATCTACAAGTTAATTATAGTATATGCTATCTTTCTTTTTATAATCTCTATCATAAACAGCTAAAACTTAAAATTTTTAATCAAAAACTATAATTTACCGCCATATCAAATAAACCCCAGTTACGTTTATCCCCCTCCATGGCTTTGGCTGTCCTGGACGTACTTGCCCCGCTATCTCTCTCTCCTCCCATCCTTATCTGTTCCTGGGGTCAATCAACGCTAACTAGACGGGGTTAGCAATAATTCAAGTAGAGTAATGCTATACAACATTCGACTGTTTTTTGGATAAAAACAATCAGATTGATGTGGAGCGTTAGATCTCTATCCAACGGATCAACCCATACAAGCCCCCCTAAAAAATGACCCCCTCCAAAATAAAATAATCTAAGACGTTGGATCTTCATTTAACGGCTCAAAATCTGATTGTTTTTGCCCTCAAAAACAGTCGAATGTTGTATAAATATTCCCATTTAAGTATGTGTTTTTGGGGTTTCTGTTTTGCCGTGGAGAAGTATCAACGTTGCCAAACTCCGATTCACATTCTTTCCGCTCTCCTCAACATTTACGCGTAAACACCATCCCACATCATTCTCTCTCGTTCTCGAGACGTTCAAAATAGAAATATCATGTTCGTTTCCTTCTAGCGTCCTTTTGGTTTTACAATCTTACTCTCCGTACGTGACCAAAATACACCTTATAGAAAAGAAAAGGAGCAGTAGTATACAAGGCTTTAACTTTTTCGTAGGATGTTATAATACATTCGTAGTCTATGAATCTCTCAAAAAAAAGTTACACAATTGAACTCATCTCTCTTAATCAATCATCTAATTTTCAATACCGTCGGTGGTATCCTCGAAAAGGAAAATGTCGTTGCTGGTAGCTACAACATTTTGGTTCCCGGGAGTATGTAGGAGATGGGAGAAGCCCGTCTTCTTCAAACCAAGGCCAGGTTCGCCTAATCTAGTGTAGTAGACAAACTGCGAACAAATTATTCCGTTGAGCATTATTTAAGCAAGTTATGTATGTATGATACCGGAGTACTAGCGTTCTAAGACCATCTCCAATATTATATTTTAACCAATTCAATAAGAAGAGAGAATGTATTAAGGCCCTGATCAATTCGGCTTCGGCTTCTGGCTTATTTTTCACTATTCATAAGTTTCGTCTTTTTCTGAACTTTTGGTTTTTTGTTGAGCTTTTTTGCCGGTTCTTTTTTTTTCCTGTATTTGTTTCTATTATACGTAATGGGCTAACATATTTTTTATATTTTTAATTTTTTAAATTTAATTATGCTAAATAAGCCTTTGTCAGCTACAGTGCTTTTTTCAGCCAGCTACAGTGTTTTCAGCCATAAGCTATGAGCTTTTCAGCCGAACCGATCACCACCTAAATCAATTCAACATATTGGATGTAACGATTTTAACAAAATAATATATAGAACTGAACTCTACTTAGAAGTCGATTCAAAGCATTAAACAGTACATATAGCATTAAATAATATATAGAAGATAGTACAGTTGAGAGAGAATAATATTATTTGTGGTTTTTTAATGTAACTTAGGTTCTATGTTTAATATATTAAAGAAAAATAAGATTAGCTTTTAAAATACTTATATAACAATATCAAATAGTAGGGGTGGAAAAAAAGCTCGTTAGTGGGCTCGTTGGCTCGGTTCAAAATTACTTCAATTATACTTGTTAATTGGTTAAACATTAAAATGAGTTGATTTCAAATGAATTTGAATTTTGCTCAAGCTCGGCTCGGCTCGGCTCGTTAGCTCGTTTCTAAAAATACTTTTAAATTATCCGTAAAATGATATTAAATCAAAATATGTCAATTTTAGAAAAAACTCGATAAGATGAGCAGTTGGCTCGATATCCACCCCTATCAAATAGACACTGAATCATTACACTCAAAAAACTCTGAGTTGTTAGACTAGTACAATGACGGCGACCGCTGAAAGCATGATGATTCCTTTCATTTCCTGGGAGCAGTGTCAGTTGCTTCCCCCGCCTGTCCTGTGAACTCTACGCCGATCTCTTCTTAATTATGCATCATTATTCCCTAGATTTCCGGGACTCGGCTGGCCTGTCTGTCTCCATCGCTTCCCTAAACAAGCAACGGCGTCCACGGTTTTGGGAGTCCGGGTTTCCGGTTTTGTTGGAGTCGCCCTCCCACTTCCCAGCTAGTATTTTGGACACATGTAGCGCTGTAAATACCCGAAATTCTAAATCTGACCTCAAAAGCAAATAAATTCTATATCTGGTCCCCTGCCCGACCGCGCGTTCACCTGACGCCGACGCGTGTCCGGTCGTGCGGTCCGGTACCGCACGACCGCACTGTAGCTGGGTCGTGCGGTCCCAGACCGCACTACTCCACTGTGCTGCCACTCCCGCGCGCGATTTGTCCGCCAAGCGCATGACCGAGCTCCGCCGACCACATGACTAGCCCCCTCGACCGCACGATTCCTCACACGACCGCACGACTAAGCTCCCGAGCGCACGATTGAACTGTAGCTAGGGTTCCACTGTGTTTAGGGTTTGTTGTGAGTATCTGGATTGTGAGCATTTAAGGTCTATATGCATTTGTAAAGTTATATTTAGAATAGAAATAATTTTGGAAATATGAAATGGTGTTTGAAAAAATATGAATTTGATGTAGAGTCCAGTTTAATGCTTGTGTAATTTTTTTGCAATTATAAAAATTAAGAATTTTGTTTGTTAGAGTACAAACGAAATTTTGTGAAGTAATGATTGATGTATTTGTGATTTTCGTACAGTGTTGACCGTGAAAAATATGTTGAACTGGCAATAACATTTTTCGATCATGTTATGTTGTTTTATTGGAAAAAATTTAATGAAAATTTTTTTGAGCACAACTGTGATATGAACAATTGGACGAAAGGAAGTAAAATGATATTGAACACGTAGGAGAAATGAATGCGAAAAAATGAGGAGATTTATGCTGATAATTAAAATAGACTTCATAATAAACATGGGACTGACACGGCACACAGGATTTGGTTACGTGCATACGAAACAGAACAATGCACGATGTAACAACGTAGAGTAGTCCCACGATACATATGCGCCTTCTTGGCATGGAAATAAATTAGACATTAAGTGGAGTAGCGCGGAATGGCCCAACCTACTGCGTAGATCAGGGCCATTTTCCCTTCCTTGCGAGCTCAGCGTTGAAATCCTCAGATTCCTGTTTGGCCTTGGCCGCCAGTTCTCGTTTTTTCTCGCGCTCCCTCTCGCGAGCCTCGCACTCCCTGCGCGTGCACGCCTCGAGATGAGCTTGTGTCTCCCGACGTATACGCTCGGTTTGCTCGTCTTGGCAACGCTGCTCCTCGCGGATCTCGTATGCCATTTTGTCGTTCCACTCGTCAAAGTCCAGAGTCCACTGGTCATATGGGTGGATCTCTAGGTCGATCCACTTGCGGTAGCCACATAGCTGCTCCGGGGACTGCGGGTAGACGAGAGAGTTTGTTATTACGTACTGTTAGTTAGAAATAGTGGATACCGACTACCGATAGCTGCTGGTGTCGAAACGGCGGTCAGGATAGTCAGATGAGTAGTTCCCGCAACCCCAATAACGCATGCCGAGGCTAAGGCGCTGCTTTGACTTGAAGAATTTACATGGGTCTCTGCACCAGTAGAGGGGCGGCGTCTCCCCCTCGGGGGGTGTTGTGGCGAACATTCAGTTGGAACGTTTGGTATGGACATGCTCCTACGGGGGGCGTCGTTAGGTGGCTGTGACCTCGTGGCACTCTCCCCTTGTTTGGCCTTGGCCGTAGCAGCCCTTGCTTGTTCCTCGCGAACCGCAGCAGCCCTTGCTATCTTGCGGGTCTCCTCCCATTGTGCCTTCTTGCGGGCCTCCTCCCTATTCTTCGTAATTTTTTCCCATATGTTGTCCGCGAATTTCTGGAATTCCTTTAGCTACTTGTTGTCCATCCCGACATGGAGAAGGAAGGTATGATGTAGTGTTAGATTGTGTAGTGTTCTCTTGCAGATGCATTGCACCTCGTTTTATAAGCCAAAGGGTAGGCATGTGATTTATTTTTGGTCGCTGCGCAAAGCTGCCCTCTTTTGTCATATCACCTGGCAAAGGTACTCTCTTTTGTCATGTCTCTACACAACAGATGCAACGCGAGAGGGGCAACGAGGAGGTCGTGAACATAGAAAGCTCGTATAATCCCACATGTTGCTGCGCAAACCCTAGCTGCATATGTGTGTGCCACTACCACGACGGCCAGCCATGTCCAAGGTGGCCCCCTTAGCAATACTCCATGTGGGTGCCACGAGGCTCGTTTGGCATATAGGCAACGAGGGTTATTGTTGTGTCGTATTTTAGTTCTTGTGTTCGTTGTTGTGTTGATGGTGTGGCGCTGGGACTGTTGTTTTGATTTAATTTGTTGGTTGTAGTACTTTCTATATTTTCTATATGTGCAATGTATGTGTTGTTTCGTGTTGTCAGTGCGTGACACCTTCTTGTTCTGTGGCCTCTATGAGTGAGCCCCCCCTCCACTGATGCTATAAGAGGGAGCCATTCCTTACCTAGTCGCCTGCTTTGTTCTCCCTCACCTCCTGAATTAGTCGTTCCCAATCTGTGTATCTTTCTTTCGTGCTCACTCCCCTAGACGCCGATATGAGTCAGCTCAGCACCTCTTCATCGGCACCCATGGTGCCCAAAATGCAACACGGTTGTTAGACGTAAGACCTCACACACGGCCGCGAATCCTGGGCGGCACTACTACAAGTGCCCCTTTCACTCGGTGAGTACGATTATTTCGGGTTCGTTCAATACGTGTCGGGTATGTTTCAAAATCTTCATCTAATGAAATCACAGGAAGCCCCCGGCGGTTGCCGATTTTGGGTGTGGGAGGATGAAATGGGCACTAGGACCGACATTGTTCGGCATGAGAGAGTTGTCGTGGGGGGTAGCGACACCGTCGAGATGCGCCATCGTTTCGATAGACTGGAGTGGAAGATTAATTTAATGTTGTGTGCTATTTTCTTTCTTGTATTTATTGTTATCGTCAAGTTGTAGTGCTGGAGGTTATTCTCGTCTATGTTGGTAATGTTTCATGCTCTGTTCTATGTTGTGTTTATTGTTATCGTGTGTAAAGCAAGCTGTAAATAAATAATTTGCATAACATTGCATAAATAATTGCAGGAAACCATGCGACGTTATAGAATCTGAATTACAAAAACTCATTATGAATCTCGTCGTCGTTTCCTCGGACGGCGTACATTATCCTCCGAGAAGGTGAACCGGGTAGGCGAGTGCGGTGCATCTCGAAGGTCATACTACGAGGCCTGCGTCCGAGGTGGTCCTGCGTATGGCTGCGTGGGGACTTGCGTTGGATGGCCGAAAATAGAGCTCAGCCATTCGGTCGACGAGGGGTCTACGGCCTGCTGAGATGGTACAGCTGAATTAGGCCATGGACAGCGATGTTAGTAATGAATAGTAATATCACAAGGCATTTACCTGGGTACTCTGAAATGCAGATGACCCACCATGAACGTCATGGCTCTGTTGCTCGGTGTAAACCTGCATTTTTTGGCAATGCGATGAGATGGATTTGAAATAGACATGTTTACCTTACTACGTTAGTGCATACCGGGGTCTGCGGCTGTCCAAATGACGATGCCGTAGGGTACTCGTGCATGTACTGTTGCGCTGTGTATCCTTGATAGGTCTGCCCAAACCACTTGTCCCGGTCTGGTAGGCCGGACTGCACGCCATGGGTGAACGCGGGCAACGCCACCTCTGGTTGCTGCGCCAAGTCAGGGTCACTCTCTGGAGTGAGCCCCCGTCGGCCTGGAGAGCACGCTTGCTCCTTCGTCGCCCTCCGTGATGACGATGGCTATAGCAACGTGCTATCCTGTCGCAAATGCTGCAAGAAGAACATGTGGTTACACATAAATGGCAATCGAGTGGATGAACAAATAGTTGGCAATTGTCCAACCACCGGTCCGAAGTGCGTGGAGGACGAGCGAGCGTAGCTGGGCCGACTGCCGAACTGCGATGGATGTGACGACGATGGTGGTGCTGATGGCGGCGCGGAGGGGGTGGTGGTGCTTGACGTACTCCGTGACCGCGTCGAGCAACAACGTCACAACTCATGGTCCATATCGCAACCCTGGTGTCATCATAGATGCTGCGCATCGAAGTGAGCAGGCGATCAACTGTATTTGCCCTCCCACGGTGTAGAGCCCGAGCAGCCTCATCGTGGATACGATACAACCGGTCGAACTGCAGTGAAACAAACAGTGAGTTAAAACGTAATCCTGCATAAGTTAATTACACAGTAATCTCGTACCGTCTCGTCGTGCCGTGCCGCTCGATGACGGTCTGGACCTGCCTGTATAGCGGCCTCGTGTACGACCTCAACTGGACGCTATGGCGGCTCCCCAGTAAACCTAAATGCGGGTGCGTGGAACGTACCACTGAAGGTATGTACTATACGTCTCGAGGTCGTCCGGCCGTTTCTCCTCCACAACCATCGTGTCCGCCTGGTCACGCCACATGTCTGTCTACGGCCGCTGTATGGCTCTCCAGTTTTCGGTCGCTCGCCCTCTCCTCAATTGCCTGCAAGTTAATTGAGACATTACACAATTAGTTGGGGCACAAACTAATGCATTAATTAAATTTACCGTGTAATGACATACCGGTGGGTGCTGGGTGGAAGAGGGCGTCCTGCCAGGGGGGACATGCTGGTACAGGCCAAACTGCCTCATGACTCGTTGTGGGTTGTATGGCTTGACGCAGTGCGAGAACACCAAGTGGCAGGTCGTCAACCAGTACCTGTGATCCTACCCGCACTGAGATGATAATCCGTGGGGGGTGTGTCCATAATAAAATGTGGATCCCATGGCCACTAGACTATGTCGGCCTCGTGGAGAGTCTCGAACATGTTGTGGAACTCCGGGTACACACGTCTCGGTCTCTCCTTGGCCCACCGTAACTGACCACGTGTCCAATGTGTACCCATTGTGGGCGCATCAACGGGGTCGTCGCCACCACCGAGGGCGTAGAACTGTGGGCTGAACTCATAAGGGTGCACAGCAGTACCAAAGTAAGGCCTTCCAACAAGGAAGTGTTCCCACGACCACAACTGAAGGAGAATGTAGCAGACGGCTAGGACCAGCTCGCTGGCCGCAGTACGCTGTGAGGCATCACACAAGCCTCGGTATGTGACGCTAAGAACTGCTGATCCCCAGCTATATTGTGGCACCTCACCAGGCCAGCCATCCGCCAAGGACTCCGCTAGGTGTATGTAGCTAGGCTACACGGAGTCTCAAGTGGTGTTAGGGAACAAGACCCACCCGAACAGAAATAACAGGTACGCAATGAAGTGTGTCCGCACCTCCTCCTCATGTGCGTGTCCAGGACAGGTCATGTACCGACGAAGCCATCCATGTGGCACACCAGCTGCATTGCCCGGGATCGGATGACCGAACCGGTGACCCAGACGGACCTTCCAATCTGCTGCCTTTGGGGGTGGCTCTACAGCAGCACCACGGACGGGTAGACCTGTAAGCATCATCACGTCCTGCAGAGTAACCGTCATCTCACCCCACCGGAAGTGGAAGGTATGAGTCTCCGGCCTCCAACGACCAACGAGAATGGACAGCAGCGCCGCATCAAACTGGAACGCATGCGGTAGATCCAACATGCGGGCAATGGGCAGCAGCCCGGTGTCCCGTAGTAGTGGGATGTACCGCTGGTCGAGAGGCCAGTGCTCTCGGGGGCTCCTAAGGATGAAGCAAGGAGGCCCGTCTCCCGACGACCACGACAGGCATCGGTGCCGCTCATCCCAACGGGGGTCTAGCAACTCGTACGCCATCTCCTGCCAAAGAAGGACAACAAGTTAGTCTGCATTGATAATAAAATGTGCAACAAATGACAACGTAATTAACAACAAACATAACGACAGGGAAACGTACGGAATGTACCAACACATACAGAAAATATACACACAAATATGACCCACACGACAGGGGAACATATGGAATGTACCAAAACATACATAAGGTGCACACGGTAAAATGTTGGAAGCTAATGTGCGCGACATAGAGACATGGAACCAACAATGCAGCGTACACCTCCTCAATAATGTAGCGTAAATCGCAACGCATAGAACACATGGAAGCAACAATGGGTACAAGAAAACATTGTGGTTTCTACTACGGAGCGTTGCTTGATGTTGGCCTGTTTGGGCACTGGCTGAGGGAGTGCCCAATCGTCTTGCATAGCCTACACTTCGGGCGCCGAACTCGATCCCCACGCTGGCTGTCATCCATGTCATTGCGGATGCGACGGCTTTGTCGTCTTCCACGACCGACATGCTTCAGTGCATCGTTGGGCACCCACTTTACCTCCCCTAGCCATAATTCCCTGTAGTGCATGTCTACCCCGTAGGAATGGAACTCTGCACTCCAGGTTGCATACAAGTGCTGCATGTCGTAGTACTTTGAGATGTACTGTGTCGACGCCTGCTGCCATACCACGCAAGCCGCGTACACATGGGAGCATGGCTTGTGCAGAAGCTGGAGCTTGTTGCAGGTGCAAGATGCTTTATCATCAATCGTGCATATATGCTTGCGCTCCCTTCTAATGTGACCCATGACGTACTTCTGCCTGAGGCGGATCTCGAACTTCCTCCTTAAGCCATCAATGGGCTGAGCAATGTGGGAACGACCCTTCTCCATCTTCTTGTCCATGAAGGCCTGCATTACCTCAGAGTATTGCTTGTTTTCGTCCAGGTCTCGCCCACGATTGCCGTGATCGGTAGGGATCTGACACCATTCAAGACACCATTGTAAACCTTGGACATGTTAGTTGTCATAATCCCATACCTTGCCCCACCGGTATCGTGTAACAAAGATCACATCTCCAAGTCAGGTGCATTGGACTGAACCCATTGTGTGAATACCCCAACTCTTGTGGAGCCTCCCTCCATGGCCCCTACTTCTGTATGCACATGCTTGGTAGCCTCCTGATCGAGCTTCCTCCACAAGGTGTCGAACTTCCGCTTCTAGTTATGCATACATAGCTTCTTGAACATCTTCATTAGGTCCTTGCTACGGAACCTTCTGTGGAAGTTTGCTGCAAGATGCCTCATGCACCAATGGTTCTTAAGATCATTCCACTGGAAGGAGGGCTACGTTCCATTCTGCATCGTTTGCAACGCAGACAGCAAGCCTGCATTGCGGTCGGAGATGACACACACTTCAGGGCGATCTCGCACTATGGCCTGCTTCATATTGGCAAGGAACCAAAGCCAGCTATCCGTATTCTCATTCTTCACAATTGCAAATGCCACTGGGAGTAACTGGTCATTTGCATCAGCTGCAACTGCGGTGAGGATAGTACCCTTGTACTTGCCGGATAGGAACGTCCCATCTATGGTTAGCATTGGACGGCACTACCTAAACCCTTATATCGCCTAATGGAAGGCTCAGAATACTCTGTCAAGAATGAAATAATTTGGGCCCTCCGTAGGATGAACCCTCTCCTGCTTGTTAATGTACGTGCCTGGGTTTGATTGTGCAATTTGCTGTAGCATTCTTGGGACCAGGTCGTACGCCTCCTTGTACGTCCCAAACATACAGTGCAGCACCTTTCGTTTCGCCCACCATACCTTCTTGTAGCTGACTTCAAAGCCCACCATGTTCGCTACATCTGCCATTAGAACCTTCGGGGAAATGGACACATCTGCCATGATGAGGTGGCTGACCAGCTCCGCAACATACGATGATGTCATGTTGCGGTGCCTATGTACTGGCCCCGCAAGCTCGCAACTGTGATCTTGCAGCACCGTTATCCAGAACTCCGTGCCAACGCCCTTGAACCGCTGTGCACGAACTTTGCCAGGACAGGACCCGTCGACACACTTCACAATGTACGTGTCTGGGTTTGACCTGTGCACCCGATACGTCCGGCTTATGTTGACGGCATATCTAGCAATAGTCTGCTGGACAACACTCTTATTACGAAAGCACTGCCCAAAATGAGTGTGGCCTCGCTGAACCCCCATTCTTCCTCCTCCGCCTGTGGCAGAGCTAGGGATGCTGCTGCGTTGTCGTCCAGTCTGGACGACACGTACGCACCGTCGGTGGTCACAACATGACCTACCACCCCTCCAGTTGCAGCTTCGCCATCCTCGTCCTCTCCAGAACTGTCTGTTTCCACATCCTCATCCTCCTCGCTGCCCACTTCTTCCACCTGGCCCCCCAAGGTACTCATGACAGTCAATACGGGCGGCCTACCACCTCTCGTCCACACCTTCGTTGGCCTGGAAATTCTTTGCACGCCTCCTGAGGTCTTCATCACCCACTTCCTCGCCCACATGTTCTCCCGCAGAAGCGTCTTCATGACCGCCGGAGATGAAACCAGGCACTACATCTCCACCAGCGGCATCAGAACCAACCATGGCAGATGATTTTGTCCTCTCCACGAACTCGACATACACCATTGGCCTGGCATATATAGCAGCATCAGGGTTGCACACGACCTCCATGTAGTTGGCCCACGAGGCGTCATTGGTCACCTTCAGAAGTTGCCACATGCTCTCCCCTGTATCACCCACCATTGAGGCATAGACTGCCTCGTTCCGTAACTTCTTCCTTGCGGTGTACCGATCGAACGCCGAACGGACACACCTCCGTAGGTCAGACAAGCTCATGGCGTTCAGACCGGGTGCCCGAATCATGGTCCGCTACAATTAGACAGGTCCGCCCCGTACGGCCCGTCGCGTACGAGACCACTCCTGTAGAATACAAACAAGTCTTGAATGTCAGCCATGGCGTACTTAACATAAGTGCATAATCAACCATCTTAGTACATAACATGCAACAATCGTATCATCAAACCCCCACTACCCCATTGTAACATTAACAGTGCGGTATTTCATACCTCTTCCTACTGCCTACAAAATCGATTAGTATTTGTTTTGTATTTGTAAATCTACAATTTATTTCTAACTATTTTACTTACAAATTCTAACATACATCAAATTACATATTCATTTCATTTTTATTTCCAGCGGTCTTATTTATAGATCTTACTTTCTAATTCGTAAAATTTCTTTCGTAAAATTTTACTTAACACCGGCTTCCACTAACCAATTTCAATTCCATTTTTTCCGATTAATGCAAAATTTCCATTACTTAATTTTCTTCCTTTCTTTTCTATATTTCACTTCATGCGGCTTTCACTTACGAAAGCGTACATAAATCACAAAATATATCTTTGTAATTTCGTTTCCTCGGTTTATTTAATTTTACTATACATTCGTACTACTTTCCTGGTATTTCTATTATAATAATCCAAATTTATTCTCAATTTTAATTTTGCACATTGTCTACGGTCATTCACTAAGCCTACCAATTATACAAATTGTCTCTAATCTAACTACTGTTGCTATCACCTACAAATGCTCCAACATAAATATTTACTTTTTCAACATCTACACATGTAAGTACATATGTTCATCAAAAACTAACTACATTACAATACGTAACTTCAACAAAAAAATATGACATTTTCTACACTACCATACATCATGCATCATATATGGATGTTTACCTACAAAATACACACCGTATGAAAGATTGGCTTATAAGAACATTAACAAAAGATGGTTTGCCTAATTACGGGCTAATGACATTCATAGAAAAATACTTGCACGGGGGCAAAAATTACCTCTTCTTGAAGCTCACAAGACGATCTACAACTTTTGTATTTGCAAAATATGCTGACTCCAAACAAAAGCAACTAAAATGGGTTTCCACTCTTTCTTTTCCTCCCTTCACTCCTTCTCTCGCTGTCTTTGCTTCAACTGCAAACGAGAAGTCTTCACCGCATGCATCTGCTCACCAAGCGAGCTCCAAGGCATTTTATTGCGAACACTCCTCAGCCATTCAGCAAAAATTGGGGGACCATATCACATACTGCTGACGCGTGTATGAGCTGCATGCAAAAAAGTGCAGAAAACTGCTCTTTCGACGGACGGATTGGACTGCAGGAAAGCATGGTCGGGCGGGAGGAATTTGGCTCGTGAACGCGCTCGCTCGGACGAATAATTGGCGCTACAGTGGTGTCGTGCGCTCGGGACGTGAGATATGCGGTCGGCAGACGCGATCATGCGGTCGCAGCGCAGCACAGTGGAGTCGTGACCGCACGACCTAGCTACAGTGCGGTCGTGCGGTACCGGACCACACGACCGGACACGCGTCGGTGCCATGTGAATGCGCGGTTGGGCAGGGGGCCAGATATGGAATTTGTTTGCTTCGGGGGCCAGATTTGGAATTTTGGGTATTTACAGTGCTACATGTGTCCAAAATTCTCCCAGCTATGGCCCCACCGCCCCAGTGCTCCCTCTAGAACGTAGAGGCTATTTTCACGTTCCGTCTCTTTCTTCATAAATCACACATAGGATTTCTAGGCGGATGTTTGCAAACATTTCACTAGAAATAACTTAATTCCAGCAAATTCGTAATATTTCACGCGTTCCAAATGTGACCTATGCTTGGGCCTTCACATGAATGCAAATATAATCTCTTGTAAGTTTCTTATATTGTTTCCCTCTCGCAGAAGTCAATTAATTGTAAGCGGGGGCAAAAATAGAAGAAAACAATCGGGATCCATCATTTCACCATATATATAACAATATAGATAATTTTTAAGTAATATTATGTTAAATACTAATTTGTTCGGTAATTTTCAGCATCAATACTTCAACATAACTGATGACAATGTATGATGATAAAGAAGTATCGATATGCTTACTAAAATAAAGAAGCTTGATAACAATATTGGTTAGTTGTAGCAAATTGAAGGAAATAATGACTAAATCATAAATAAAAGTTGGTCGGTATTGGTAAAATACTTTATCCGACCTCAATGGCCTGTTAAAAGAGAACAAAATTATTTAAAGTTTTCAATTAAAAAAGTATTATGATCAAATGTAAGTTAATACATTAACTTTTAGTATTTACATTCTTTCAAGTTCATGAAGTGACAAACCACAACATCATTAATAATTTTCATCAATTCTTGTTTCTCCGCATAGCAAAAAAGTATATTATTCATGAAATCATCACCAACTAATTGAAAAAGTCAATTATATATTTGTATGTTCAACAGTTCAAGAACAATATAATAGAAAAATACGTCCAGTGGAGCTGATTTCTCCCATTCTCTGATGATCAGTCACTGCCTAGCTGGGTACGACTGTTCGGCAGGTGTGGTGCACATATCTTAGCCGATCATGCGAGACGAATAGGTGACGAGGGGTACTGCGAGTTGATAAGCTTCGGGATTGATCAAATAGACGCTATGGTCTGTTGCTGTCCCCCCTCTTGGGCTAGCACAAGGGCTAGCTCGGCTTATTACAGTTGCCTCATGGGCTGAGAGAAGAGGATGCTCCTCGTAGATTGTTGCTAACTGCTAGTGCTCCCCTCGTTGGGCTTTAAGGAAGGAAATGGGGACTGAGTGCACTGAGTTTGAACTGGAAGTTCATACATGAGTTGGAGATGTTGATCCCTACTAAAAATTTTTTGGACCTCGTGTCCTATGACACCAAGTGGGATAACTTACTTCAGCACATGATTGTAAGGAGCGTTGTTTTAAATATCATGCCATAGCTCCACTATAGCCTCGCTATAGTGGTCATGGTACCCCGAGAGCTACATGTCAGTTGTTGTTACGATTTGGTGTAATATTGTCGATATATCAGATCGATGCACGCGCTATCTGCTACAAGCTATATTAGCACTACTACCCTACTATTTGCTATAAGCTATATCAGCGCTACTACCCCAATAACGTTCAAACAACCTCTGATATAGGGATGTGCCTCTTGATTTACTAGGTTTCACTAACATTGGTCTTTCCATTGAATGGGTTTCCATGACCCCACCTAATCCAATTAATAACATTCTATATTTTCACAATCCTTAGCTTTGTTAGGTAATATCATTCCATCTCTTCCTCTACCCATTGGAATTTTCTCACTTGTCAGAAAAGGAGGAAGAGCTAATGCACACCTGAGGGCTCAAACAAGGCAAGCATAATTCTTGATCTATTTCCTTGTATGATTTATCAAACCAGGCAAGCATGTAATATCAAAGGGTAATGAGAAGCCAAGCAGCAAAAATAGATTCGTCATGTGGACAGGAAAGAAGGAACAAAGGGAACATTGATTTCCTATTTTCTTCATCATACGATGAAAATTGATCAACAAAACACTAAGGCTTTTATATTTTGATGTTAGATATATACTTGTGAGATTTGATATTTTGGATGTTTTATTCAAATTATGATTGAGACTTATAGTTTAAGATTAAACATCTTTATATTTTAAGTGTTTCATAGCTTATCATGTAGCGTTTGCTATATCTTTGATATACACTATCCATGATAAAAAAAATACTCCACCGCTATGCTTCCGCTACCCGCTATAAAAACACTCCACCGCTACACTTCCGCTACCCGTTATTTAAAACCTTGGTAAGGGGGGTATATTTATTCAAATATATTCACTAGGAGCAAGATGCTTGTAGGTCTTTTATTTTCAATTTTTGGTTGTATTGGCATTTTTTGCCTCATTTTTGCAAGAATGGCAATCATCTCATGAAAATTACAAAAATAGCACCTCCACTGCATGGCCACTGCACGGAATTGATCTAGACGCAACACATATGCGCACTGCACTGCCACCATACGGATTAGCCAAAATCGCACAATGGCCACATGACAGAGCACTGTAGCACAGCACGGCCACCGTGTAGGGTGCACTGTAACACACTATAGCAAATTTTCAAAAAATCTATTCAAGTATACCTTTGTAGAAATTTTAAATATAGCAAATGAGTTCTAAAAATTATAAAATTTTTGTGGAGCCTCCCGATAGAGTGTACTTGTGTAATCTTTCTATAATTATATATGTTCTGAATTTTTCTCAAAACTTTATTTAAGTATACTATTTGTAGAAATTTTTTAATATAGAAAATAAGGTCCAAACATTATAAAAATTTTAAAAAGGTTCCTTTCACAGTGTACTTGATTGTGTAATTTTTTTAGATTTTATATATTCTAAAATTATCTCAAAAATTAAGAGTTTAGATCTCAAAAATTAGGATTTTAGGTTTTGAAAATTAGGGTTTCATGATTTCATGTAACTTGGAATGTGGAAAGTTTAGTACCACATGACTACTCTAGGCAATAGACACTCTTAAGAGACACCCATTAAGGGTTTAGGCCACTACATGGCATCCCTCCTCTGCACATTTGATGCCCCGTTGCTTCGGCAATTGATGCAACTGCACCACACGATCACCGCGCATGATGAACCGAGGAGCGACATATGGCCTATGTCGCACGGCCAAAGTGCAGTGGCCACTATTCATCTATTCCTAATTAGCGAATTCATTTAGGTGCATTGCATGTAGGAGTTTTGATTGCTTTCTCTGAAGGGCAGGTAATTTTTTGTCGAATGCCTTTGTCGTTATTACTGTAGTCATAGTTAGTCAGTGTCAGTCAGCTAGTCACAATTAATGAAGCTTGTATTTTGATGTAAGTAGGTCAAAGTAATTTAGCCATAGTTTTTTACTATTTATAATATAGTCATAGGTATGGTATCTGTAATTTATTTGTGCATGATACCTTATAGGGATTAATCAGTTATAACAAATTAGGCTTTATTATTTTTGGTATGAACTAGTTAGTGAAAATTTACTACTCGTAATTAATTTAGTGGTAACTAATCAGTCATAATTAGTTAGTGGTAAGTAATTAAGTGGTAATGAAGCTGTGCTTTAATAGTGGTAAGGACGACGGTAATGAATTATTTGTAATTAAATTTTAGAGGAGTAATAAAATTGTTGGTCATTAATGAATTATTTTTATGTAATTATATATATATATAATTGATCACTTGCATGCAATTTGTCGTCATTGTTTGTTTTAACACGTACTGCAGACTAGGTTGTTGTGGCTTTAGGTACTCTCGAGCATGCAAGACTTGGAAGTGTTTTATGGCGATGGTCTCGTATGGGCCGGACCTGATGGGCTGGACCTATTGAGATGCTAGTACAAGGTGCTCTGAGCGGAAGGGCTCGACACGATGAATATTCTGCATTCGGAGAGAGTTCGCTATGGAGGCAATGATGAAGAAACATGTGATCGAGGGGACCACCTGCACGAATGCTATGTGGGAGCTATCAAGGTGAATGGAAGTATAGCATGAGCCAGTACATGCAAATTGCCTCCCAACCCGAGGTGGCCATTTATGGGAGGCCAGTAGTGTATGTGAATTTTGTACACAGGGTGCCAAAAAACCTTGATGATGTGGGGCCTCTACAACTGGGTAACCGTAGGGCAAGGTTGAAGATGGTAGCATGGAATGTGCTATCTCAGAGGGAAGACACACGCATAATTCTGTGCAAAATAAGGGGGTGGAATTGTGGTGTTCGGCTCACATTAACTGCCATGAGTATCTATCAGACCAGCCTCTCGGGTTGAAATCCGACGAGGACATCAACCCTGGCTCAGATGGTAGCAACGAGGACGCACACCAAGCGAGTGGTCCAACCAGGGGAATTGTGTCATCGGAGGTGACCTATGTGGCCTCAAGACTTGATGATATTGTGGTGTGTTACTGGGGTTGCCCTAACTACGCCTAGGACTACCCTGACCGACGTTGGGACATGTGGCGGTACCACCAGCCGGTAAGGACCGATTACAGTATATTCCCTTTGCATTTTTCTTTGAAAGCATGCACTAACTACATCTTCAATCTATTCGTAGTCTCTGGATCTGCTATATGTGTTCCACAAATGGATCGACCAACAGATCCACCCACATGACCAGTGGCGTCTTGCCTATGAGGTGTGGGATGCTGAGACGGGCCGTGAGAGGAGGGAGGAGGGGTCGTGCAACGAAGAGCATAGCGAGTGTATTCAGTGAGAGATGCAAGTTCATCTAGAGGCGTGCAGCCATAGGGAGCATGAGGCTCACGAGGAGGAGCGCGAGAAAAGTGCAAAAGGGCGTTCAAGGCCAAGACGGCCGATGAGGACTACAATGCTGAACTCAGAAGGAAGTGCAAATGGCCCCGGTCCACACAGTAGATTGGACAATTCCGTGTGGCATAGGCCACATGTCACTCATCGGTTCATCCCGCGCGGTGACCGTGCAGTGCAGTTGCATCAGATTGCCAAAGCGAGGGGGCGACAGATGTGTGAAGAAGGGAGGCCAGACAGTGGCCTAAAGCCTTAATGGGTGTTTCTTAAGAGCGTCTCTTACCTAGAGTAGCCTTGTGGTACTAAATTTCCCACATTCTAAGTCACATGAAATCACAAAACCCTAATTTTTAAAACCTAAAATCCTAATTTTTGATACCTAAACCCTTAATTTTTGAGACATAAAATTCTAAAAAAAATTATACAATCATGTACACTATGTAAGGAGCCTTAAAAAATTCATAATATTTGGACATCATTTTCTATATTAAAAATTTTCTACAAATAATATATTTTAATGAAGTTTCGAGAAAAATTTAGAATGGGTAAAATTGTGAAAAATTTATAAAAGAAAGTACACTATGTCGGGAGACTCCACAAAAAATTTCATAATTTTTTAAGATCATTTGCTATATTTCAAAAATTCCTACAAAAATGTACTTAAATAGATTTTTCTAAACAAATTGCTATAGTGTGCTACATTGCAACCCCCCTTCCGTTGGCCGTGCAGTGTACAGTGCTCCACCATAGGGCCACTGTACGGTTTTGGCTAATTTGCCTGGTGGTCGTGTGGCACGTCTACATGTCGCATCCAAATCAACCACGTGATGGCCTTGCGGTGGAGATATTATTTTTGCAATCTCCATGAGATGACTGTCATTCTTTCAAAAATGAGGCAAAAAAGTGCCAATATGGCCAAAAACTCTTTGATTTTCACCTTCCTAAAGTGGATAGGTAATGTTATACTCGTTGTCGTCACAATCTTGCCATTATTTTTCATTGGAACTTAGTGTGCATAACTTCCACCATGTTGAATCATACACATGAAACAAAATTCTAAAATTATTCTAGGTAGGCAATATTCACATGCATACGATAACTTAAGAGTCATGTAGTGTAGTCACCCTCTAGATTGGCAAGAAGATCCTATTGCCCAGTAGAATGGCGACAAGATCTTGCCGCCATACCAGAGGGAGATGGGGTGTCACCTGGATGCCACATGAGCCAGGCCAGGAGTGATGCCACCCATATCGCCCAATGGAATGGCAACAAGATTGCCATGTAAATGTGTCAACCATTCAAATGGAGGTAGGTCCCTGTCGATTTCCATTCGAACAGTGATATGCTAATGTACTAACTATGTTGTTGGTTGGTAATACTGTGGCGACCCAGCATGCCACTCTCTTTGGTAGCATACCAGTCAAGCTCATTGCCCGACAAAGACTCACTTCACTGAGAAATGTGCACAATAAAGCAATGTAGTGGTCTAACAATAAGTAGTATATTATAGACTAAAGTTCATGACTTCAAGTACATCCCTTGATATAAAACAACATAAGTCTCCAAGTTCAACGAAACATACCTTGCCACACGTAGCGAATCATAACTACTACTACTACGATGAATGATCTAACTATGACTTCAATTATCACCATCTGCTCCATTAAAGATAGACGAGTCGTAAAAGACTCATCCTCGTTCTGCCACTCCTTGAGCTTGAATGGCTGCCATCTGCCAATATTTCTACCCGTTTAGCACACGGCTTCCTGCTGTAGTCGGATGACATCCACTACTTCAATCGTGCATATAGCACACTTTTCATCTACTCGCACAAAGTGTGATATCATAAATCATTATGGGCACTGACGCCTACCCTAGTGTTATCATATATACTCTCCTTGCATAGATAAGGAATTAATAAAGCATTATTGAGCTTAGCCTACCCATAACAGTTCATGTGGTCAATGCTGGAGTTACGGCGCTTGTATGCCTTATGGTAGTTGTTGTTTAGCCTTTTAGTTTAATTCTATATGTAGGGGAGCCTTGACTTTCCAAACCAATCTTTCCCTTAGCTCCTACTACCAGCCATAATCGTTCAAAGGACTCACAAGGGTGAATTTCTTTCTTTAGAAATTATGTTTTACCATGCAAATGATAGCATTCTCATAGATTCAAATACTTTGATATGAAGAATTAACGAAGCAACATGATCGAAGAAATAGATTTGCCTGATAAAGACGGAAAGATAGAGTCCAAGGGTTCAGACTAGTTTAACGGAAAGATAGAGTCCAGGGGTTCAGACTGGTTTACTAGATCCCCTAGGTGCTCCGATTTCTTAAAAGAATATGAATAAAGTCCAATATGGACAAGATGTCGAATAGAACAATTATGCATATTGTAGGATTGGAAATGGCAACAGAGGAGGGGTGAATGGTGTCTTCAAAAACGCTCCGAAGTATCCACGCGACTTTCCTCTCCGATAGCTATAAAAGCTATGAATCAAGAAAATAGATTTTGCCAATCGGCCGAAGAAACTCACAGAAGATGCAAAACCAGACCGACAAAAACTTCTCTGAGAACAAACAGGAAATGGATTTCACTGACTAAGCAAGGAAATAGACTAAAAACTGCAAGAGCTGTTTTTACCAAAAGCTGACTGTACCAACAGATTGCCAAAAATAAAATGAAAATCAATAATTCGGTTGTACATTCTCTCAGGTGATCAAGACCATTTGTGAGAGAGTTCTTTGCTGTCAAGACCAATGAAAACATGGAGCAATAAAATGGAGCAGCTCTCAAAAGTAAGACATGAAGTCAATTTAACCGGAAGAATGAAAGCAGTCACTGCCAGTTTGACCGCAAGCTGACTGCCGGTCAGACCGCAGCAGTGCAACCGGTTTGACTGCCTACTTACTTTTGGTCCAACTGCCAAGAGCAAGCCGAAAGATTATATCCTGCAGACAGTAAACCGAACCAACTGCAGACTCAAACTGGGAGCAGCAAGACAGAATAATGTTGGCAGAGAGGACCGAAAACAGATAAACTGTAGGATCGGAAATGGCAACAGAGAGGGGGTGAATGGTGCCTTCAAAAATCGCCCCAAGTATTCACTCAATTTTCTTTCTCCTATAGCTATAGAAGCTAGGAAGAAAGAATACTCTGGAGACCAAAAACAATTTAGCCGAAACTAAAAGGACTAGACAGGACCGAAGACTGAATCAATGAAGATCAACAAAAAACAACACAGAGACTTCACTGAAAAATTCAGATGAACCATGAAGATAGACAAGAAAATGCAATCTCTAAATTGGCCGAAGGCAGAGAAATGGATTGACATTTATCTGCACTGAGATTACTGCAAATGAGACTGAAAGCATTCAGCTAAAATCAGCAAACCGAAAGAGCCAAGAGCAGTCAAGAGAAGAAGGCTGAAAACTGCAGAGGAAACAGACCAAAGAAATGCAGAAAATGCATACTGCAGCTAGAGCCTAATTGCTGGCTGAGACAAATTACTGAAAAGTAGAAACTCTGAAACTGCAGCAAAGAGGAGAGACTGAAAGGCAAGCTCTCGGCTGGATAGAGACTGGAAATTGCAGCCGGTCGGCCTGCTTGTGTATGCCTGGCCTAACAGGGAAAAGATTCCAGCTACAGCTCTGTTTCGGTTCTACAGTGAGGAGCTTAACCACCAACAGCATGCAGAAAAATGGAGTTCAAAGCAACAGCAAAAACAGCAACTGAAGACAGAAATCAGGGGCACAACGGCAGCATCAACAGCAGCTGAAAACGGCTGAAAAACAACACTCAACATAGATTAAAAAGGCTGAAACATCAGCCGAAATGACACTAATTGCTGACCGAAAATTGCAGAAACAGAGAAGACCAATCTGCACACAAAGTTTGCTGTTGGCCAAAAGATTTTCAGGCAGTGGACTGAGAAAACCGAAACTCTGAAGTGATGAAACTGCTACTGAAAACAGGAACTGCAGACCGAAAATAGAAACTGCAGAAATGATGGTTTTGGCACAGTAATTACTGAAAAAGGCTGAAATCAGGAAATCTTGGAAATTTGGCTGCTCTTCTCAAGCTTCCTTCACAGGGACTTTAAACTAAACATCAAATTGCTCTCAAGGAGAAGAGAATGTTGGCAAAAACCCAATCACACATGAAACATCCGATTTTGCTGAAACCAGACAGCAAGAAGTGACAAACTCCATTTTACTCAAGATGTTTAGCTCCTTTGCTCATAAGACTTTGAAATACATCAGAGAAGCATCTTTAAAGGAGAAAGTATTAAGCTAGAGCCACTTCTCCCAGGGCATCAAGAAGAACCAAGGTTCCTCTGCCTTCAAACCCTAGATACTCAGAAATAGAGGAATGAGGTGCAAAGGATTTTCAGGAAAGATCATGGCTATTAAAGGTCTGCTCTCAGAGATAAACTAGCCAAATGGCTTGGATGAGGATCCCCAGTTCAGAGCAAACCGATTCCATTGCTATCCAACCCAAAAATTAATCCAAACCAAAGAATGCAGTGAAGAACAGAAACAAGAACTCAGAATGATTTAGGCAACCAGAACATTTCAAACAAGAGACATCTCAGATTGATACAAAAGAGATGAATGATTACATAGGAGTTCTCTTACACCCATCTCACTACATCCCCATACGCAATTGAGGAGAAAAGTCACTCATCTCACTACATGGTTCTCACTGAGATGAACACATACTCAAGAACTCACGCAGGAGAACATTGCTTCCTCAACTCAGTGAGTACTGCACTGCCAACTCCCCTTTACTAAAAAGAGGGAACTCACCCTCTCAAATAGCAAATCAAGAATTGCAGTCCCAACTCCACTCCATGCTTCACACACACAAAAGAAGCAACGGTCAACAGCACTCATCAGGGAAAAATGGAGGGAAAACAGCCTCTCCACTCCAAACCCTAACCTCCTCCTCTTTTCCATTAACGGGTCTCCAACCCGTTATCTTCAACCGATCCCGCTTCCAATTTTGCAGCCTCGCGCATTTTACCGAAATGCCCCTGCCGCAACTTCTTGGAAGCTTCCTGTTCGCACAACCGCACCCGGCATCTGGACCGTCTGGACCTCAGCTCCTCCCTGAGCCTAGTCCCGGTCCACCTCGCCGCACACGACCGCACCCGGCATCCTGACCGTCTGGACCTCAGCTCCTCCCTGAGCCTAGTCCCGGTCGGCAGCTCCAGCTCCGGTTCCTCATCTCCTGGCTCGCAACCACCTCAGTAGCCTCGATCATCTTCGATCTCCGACCGTCTGGACCACAACACCTCCAGTGCCTAGTCCCAGTCCTCCCACGCCTCACATAGACAAGCAAACCGTCACATAGCACCGCTCGAAATAGCATAACCATCATTAACATCAACAAAACATACTCAAATACAAAATAGCCCGAACAACCGATCGAGTAAGAGAACAAGCGTCCTAAACACGTCCGACCACGTTCGACTAAGTCCAACCGAACTAGACTACGCCGTGCACCGACTTGGCGCGAACCAACCAAATCAAACTCAAACTATCCAGAACACGAGTCAATTACTCATCACAAACATGGGGACACCTCCACATGGTCTCTCAATCTCCCCTTTGATGAGTACATTGACAAACCCAGAAAAAGCATAAAGTTAAGTTTGTTTTGGAAGTCATACATGGTCTAAAAGAAAAGCAAAGAGACTCAAGACCATGTAGACAGGCTTTTTCTCCAATATTCTCCCCCTTTTGGCAATAAAATCATCAAGAGGCAAGGAGAAAAATATATCATGATATGGATGAAATGGCTGAATTTTATTCAATCTAAGCAATTAGAGCCATGAAGATTATCCAAAATGACCATTGAGTATTATACCAAGCCATAACACATAATAATGCTATCAAGATCATGACAATGCATGTATAATCAAGCTAAACCAAATAAGTCACAATCTGAAATTTAGTCGAATTTCTTAGCATGTCAAGTTATCCAAGAGTATAGTCTAGCTAACGGTATCCAAGGATGATGCAAGCCATGTCAATAATCTAAATGGAACCAAGAAGCTAAAATTGAGTCAATTTAGAGTGCTACAAGTCCAAGAATGAATCATTTGTTCAAGCGCTTTAGTCTTTTTGAAATGAAGCAAATTTAGCACAATTGACATGTGTTACTTTTGAAACTCATGGTCGTTTCCAACCAAAATTTTAGTCATGTGCTAGATCTCAAGCCTTATGCGACCACTCCAAGCTAGAAGCTTAAGAAGATGATCTTGGTCATCCAAAACTCCCCCTGAGTTCATGCCTAGTGCAATGCAATAGTGCAATGCAAGCAGTCTCATGAGAAAGAATTGGTGAGATCAGTTCTTTCGCACAAAAGAGATCTTTTTTGCTTTTGTTGAATTTAGTGCAAGAGAAGTTAATACTAATAACTCATGCGTCATAAAAGAACTAGCATAGCTCAATCTAAATCTCAATAAAGATTCAAGACTCAACTCAGCCTATTTGACATGGCACGAATCATAAAAGGATAACTAAAGACAGACTAGTCTCAAGAGCTAACATGACATGTCTTAATTCAAGTTTGTGCGATGTTAATCATCCTATCATGGCAAAGGCTTGACTACACATATAAAGTCATGATAAATCTAGCAATTAAGCACGGATCATGGCAAGATGTAAAGCATTGTAAATATGTCATAAGAGGATAATAATCAATGCCCTATGTAGTTATGTTACAATGCAGAATGACATGCAAGAAAATCCAGCTCCCCCTCAACATGAGGTGCACCTTTAGTTCAAGTTGAGTTAAGTCAATATTAAGATTCAGAAGCTCCCAAATGAACTCCCCCTGAACCAAGGTAATAAAAACGAGAAGCTGGCAAGGAAAACAGAAAAGACTGTCCTTAAAGCATAGACAAGATATAGAGGATACTATGGCTCAGACTGACTCTCATCTACCCCATATGACACTAGGACTATCAGCCGGTTATCTAACACACTAAGGAGCAAACACGTTTCCTATCTACCCAAGGGTGGCCCAACCCTTGCTAGAACCTATAAGAAGTGAGTGAGCTCAACCTAGTGAAAAGAGAAACAACTAATACGCAGCATCATAGAATCACAAGATAAGAGGAAAAAGTCTAAGCAGCTAGACGAGAGAAACACTCTAATCTATGCTAGGAGGACTAACCCCAATGCACCCATATGCAATGCAACAAATAGAGAACAGGAGCATATAAACAAGATAAAGCATAAAGCACAAAGCTCCCCCTCACAACAGTCCATAAGGACAGACCACCCCAACTCCCCCCGCAAAGCTGAAAATCTAGAGCTATCCAAAGGCTTGGTAAATATATCCGCCAACTGGTGGTCACTCTCCACAAACTGGAGCACTATGTCACCCTTCTCCACATGGTCTCTAAGAAAGTGATATCTAATATCAATGTGCTTGGTCCGAGAGTGCTGCACTGGGTTCTTAGCAATGTTAATAGCAGAAGTGTTATCACAAAAGAGTGGAACACTGTCTATAACTAACCCAAAGTCCCGCAGGATCGAAGCCATCCAATGTACCTGACTGCAGCAACTGGCGGCAGCAACATACTCGGCCTCTGCGGTGGACTGTGCAACATCGGACTGCTTCCTAGAAGACCAAGAAACAAGAGAAGTGCTAATGAATTGGCAGGTGTCAGAAGTGCTCTTCCTATTTATCCTACAGCCAACAAAGTCTGCATCGGAGTAGGCTCTAAGGGAAAGACAGGAAGAGTACCAAATACCATAGTTTATGATAGCTCGAAGATATCGAAGGATGCGCTTGTGACAGCCCGTGTTTTTATTAAAATAAAAAAATTAATTAATTAATTAAAAATTAATTAAATTTAAATTTAAATTAAAAATAAGTATTTTTGTGCCTAAATTTTAAATTTGGATTTGTCCTGAATTTCTGTTTTTGAAAAACTAGATTTAAAAAGTATTTTGTGTAAAATCTAAAATTATTATTAAATAAAGTGATATTTTGATTTTCTATAAAAATCCTACTTCAAATTAGGAATTTGGATTTATTTGGCCTTTATTTGGTTTCCTGGTTTTTCTGGAGTTTAAAAGTGTATTTTTAACATTAAAAAGTATTTTCAATATAAAATTATAGAGCCAACATTAGTTGGAAATAATTTTGTTGAGTCTAAAAAGTATCCAGGAGGTTCTCTGAAATTTTTTGGAAATTTTGGAGTTAAATTTATATTTTTCTAAGGCTTATCTAATTTCCTATGCCTTTCTGAAAAATCCATAAACCAGAAAATAAAATAAAAATCCAAACCCCCTCCTCTGGCCACCACGTGGACGACCAGATCTCGCCCCTGATCCCGCCTCCACCCCTCCCCTGCCCAACACGCGTCCGGCCCCATGCTCCCATACCCGCCCGCGCCGATCCATCCTCGCTGTCTGCCCCACATCGCCCCTAGCCGCCCGATCTGCGCCCCGGCCGCGTGGCGCAATCGCCGCCATCCGCCCTCCCCCTTCCGCTGACAGGCCGGGCCCGCCTGTCAGGGCTTTCCCCTACCTCCGGCCGCCCCCTTCTTCCTTCCGCAACCGCCGGCTCCGCCCCACCGGCTTCCGCTCTTCCCGGCCCCTCCTCTCTCCCGCGCGCACCGCCCGACTACCTAACCATCCCCGCACGCGCATCACCCACTACCCCCACTTCCCGCACCCCCACCTCCCCAATCCATCCGTAACCGCCCCCGCCGCCGTGCATCTCCGGTGAAGAATTCCCGTGCCCCCTCCCCTCTCCGACCCCTATAAAAAGGCTCCTCAGCTCCACCACAACTCGCCCCACCTCCCTCTGCCCTCCACTTCCTTCCCCGGCCGCTCCATCGCCGCCGTGTCGAGTGCCGCCCACCGCCGCCTCTGCCCTCTCACAGCTGGCCATCTCCGGCCACCCTAGGTAATCGCCGCCCCCTCCCCCGAGTTCCCCTCCTTCTCATCTCCCCGTTGCCGCCCTCGCCGCCCGCCGAAGCACCGGCGAGCATGCCGTGCCCGAGCCCTCCCCGCCGGCGCCTGCCACGTCAGCGCCGAGGGCGAGGTGGCAGCCGACGTGGCCGCCACGCGGGCGCCATGCAAGCCCCGGCTGCCACGCCACCCCCTCCTGCCACCTCGGCATTTCCCCGGCCCATGGACTTGGTCCACATGGACCAGGCCCACATGTCAGCCCCTCCCCCTCTTTTCCCGTTCAAAAATAATCCGGCCGAAAAATAAAATTCCAGGGATGACGCAATGCTGACGCCATAAACCCATATTTATTTAGAAAAATAATTCCAGAAATTCCTCTTTTTCTTTTTCTCTGAATTTAAATTTCTCGGAACCTGTTCTCCTTCGTCCTAACTCCGATTTAGCCAATTCAAATTTCTAAATTCATCAAAAATTCCCCTCTATCCATTTCTGGCCTCAATTCAAATTTTTGAAGTCAATTTGAATTTATTTTGAATTTATTTGAATTTGGTGGGTTATTTTCACGTGTAGACTTCGACGATTCGGGAAAATTCGACGACGAAGGTTTTGCACCAAGTTGAAGAGCAAGGCAAGTCACACTCCTTGATCAAGTTGATCCTTGTTTTCAAAATAAAATTTATGTTGATTTAAATTATTCTGCATGCATATGTTTATTCAATTATTTCAATTCAATTTTGAATTTTGCTATTACCTACTGGTTATTATCTCCATTGACCTTGAATTATCTTGATACCTTGTAACCCTAGATTAAAACTCTAGTTAATACATTAGTGTTGGCTAGAGAGTTTAAATCAAATGCTTAGCCATGCTTAGATATATATTGGGATGGGATATCTTTCACATAAAATGATAACCCTGTTTACATAAAATGATATGCTTTTGATATGTATTTTTGACTTGGTGAGTCAAGAAGGTTTATGAACTATTTTGAAAGCAAAATACAAAAACTGATTTAGACTTAGGCAATTGGTTAGATTAGTGGGTGCAGGCATGCCTGTTGGTTGGAGCCGCAGTGGTTGACTGTCGTGCATAGAGGTATGTGGTTGGGCCTAAGTCAATTAAGGACCGGTCTGTGAGCTACTGTTGCAAAGCCCTAATCGTACTACCACATGGCTGGTATAGGACAGCCCTAGCTGAATAATTTGCGAAGTCCCAACCTGAGTCAAGTCGTAGGTTGAAAGTGAGCGTGGTTGGTGCCATGTGAAGTCTCACTTGGGCGAGCGTGGTTAAGCCATGAGAAGTCTTGCCTAGGCTCAAGAGGGGGTCCCAGTCTGGTGGATTCCTTACTGGGGTAAAACCTTAGAGTTGGCTCGACCATGTTGAAGGCTTTGTATTGTAAAAGGCCTTGTCATGACTCCTCGCCGCATACTTAAGGAAGTGTGTAAACCGGTGGCAATATGGGATGATCGTGTCTTGTGGGTAAAGCTGTACAACCTCTGTAGAGTGTATAATCTATCCTGGATAGCCGTGCCCACGGTCACGGGCATGCTGAGTAAAAGTTTTTCGCGGATTAGATTTTGTTTTTATCAAAATGATTTTCAAAAACCTTATGGATGGATGGAATCCATGAGAGAAGGAAAACCTTGTGGGTGGATGGAACCAATGAGAGAGATTGGAAGCTTGTGGATGGATGGAATCCATACGTGATCTTTTGGAAAAGATGGTCCGGGTGGGATGTCCGTGGATAGGTTGGTGTTTGGTCGGAGCCGGCACTGACGGTATTATTTTCAATTACAAGTTATGTTTTTACTTACTATATTAAATTCAGCAATTTCAATCTATCTATTTACTGTATTTCCTTAAATGCTGTTTTATGCAAACTAACCCTATAAGCCTTCCATTGAAGCCTTTATCATTATGATGCATTTCTCCGTGTGATTTGCGGAGTACAAGTTTGTACTCACCTTATAATCTCCATACAGAGGAAGATGTCGTCGACTACGGTGAAGATTTGGACGAATAGGCCGCGTCTTACTGTCATTTGCCTGTGGGCAGACTTGGGCTTCGCTATTTATCAGTTTGCTTCCGCGGTTCTTTTCTTTATTTATCTTTGCTAATGGGCGTTGATGTAAGACTTGGTCATATGGCCATACCCCTTTATTTAATATAATTGATCAATTGTGCTTGGTATTTATCTTTGTTGTACTGTGTGCACTAGCTGATCCTGGACTAGTGCGATTGACACAGAGGATCCAGGGGTCGTTACTCCGGGTTCCGACCGCGCTTCACCACTTGGCGGTGAGATACGCGAAGAGAAGCCTGAAATCGAGCACATAGACACACAGAGAAGTGTATGTTCGGTTTCGAGGCAGTGAGGTACAAGAGAGAGCCAATCATACTTCTGTACTCTTTTTGATCAACTGGCTCGCCATCCTCATCTAGATCAAGTGAAGCTGATGATGCCATTGGAGTTGGCACCGGCTTGCCATCACTCAAATCAAAGTCTCAGGAGGTCTCGAGTGTACTTGCCCTGTTGCAAGAAAGTACCATCTCGAGTCTGCTTGATCTGAAAGCCAAGGAAAAAGGTCAACTCGCCCATCATGCTCATCTCAACTCGGTGATCATGACATCCGAGAACTGTGAAACAAGAGTATGAGAAGAGCCACCAAAGATGATATCATCCACATAAATCTGGACGAGTAGAAGGTCATTGCCATGCCTGCGAATGAACAAGGTCTTGTCTACCTTACCTATCTCAAACCCATGACTCAACAGATAGGACTTAAGCCTCTCATACCAAGCTCTAGGAGCTTGCTGAAGTCCATAGAAGGCTTTGGAAAGCTTGTAGACATAGTTTGGGTATTTGGGGTTCTCGAAACCTGGAGGCTATCTAACATAGACCTCTTGCTCAATAAACCCATTGAGGAAGGCACTCTTGATATCCAACTGGTAAAGTTTGAAGCTCTTAGACGGTGCGAATGCAAGTAAGATCCTAATGGCCTCTAACCTAGCTACAGGGGCAAAGGTCTACTCAAAATCTAAACCCTCAACCTGGGAGAAACCCTGAGCTACTTCAGAATGAAACACTTGCAACTAAATACACGAAAATGCGAGACACTGGGCTTTCGCCCATATCTCAACTCATAAGAAGTGTGATGCAAGTGTGCCATCAGAAAAACTCTGTTTGAAACATGGCACGCGGTGGCTATAGCCCCAGCCCAAAACTTCCAAGGTGTAGAATACTCGTCAAGCATCGTCTTGGCCATCACGACCAAGGTACGGTTCTTCCTCTCCACGACGCTATTTTGTTGTGGGACGTACAGAGAAGAGAACCGGTGCTCTACACCTGTCTCATCGCAAAACCTCTCAAAGTAGAAATTTTTGAACTATGTGCCATTGCCACTGCGAATCGCTCGTAAGGCACCTGGGAGATCAACAGAAAGTCTACTAAACAAACCCCGAACATGGGTAAATGTCTCATCCTTTGAGGCTAAAAAAACACCCAAGAGTACCTCGAGAAGTCATCGACCACGACAAGAACATACCACTTCCCTCCTGCTGACTGCACTCTACCTGGACCAACTGTGTCCATGTGGAGCAGCTGTCCTGGTGCATCGGTCATAGTCACTGTGACTAGAAGATGAGAAGCGGCAACCATCTTGCCGTGCTGACAAGGAGCGCAAACTAGATCTTTGATCATCTTGAGTTTAGGCAGACCACGAATGAGATCGTGGCCGCTAACTTGAGTTAAATGGTCAAATCCAATATGACCAAGTCTCCTATGTCAGAAAGTGAGGTCACGGGACTCAGAAGCAACTAAACACCTGAGAGGATCACCAGAAAACTCAACAAAATCAGCATGAAAGATCCTCCCATATATAGAAATCCCGCAAACCAAACTCCCCGAAGAATCAAGAATTTTGTAAGCATTTTTCTTAAACCTCACCTTGAAACCGTCATCGGTAAGCTGGGAAACAAAAAGCAAATTGTACTGCAGCTTACTCACTAAGGCGACATCTTTTAAAACAAATCTTCTTGCTTCCAACAAATCTCTCAAGAGTGCTCATAAGATACTAACACTCCTGAAAGAGAGAGGTGCAAGAAGAGCAGGAGAAGAAGAGACAGCAGAAGATAAGGGAGAAGAACCAACAACAGAAGAAGGAATGGCATGTGCACGCACAGCCGCCTCAACATTGATGTCTTCGCAAGGAATAGGAGGGACAGTCCTACTGCTAGCCATTTGGTTCTCGTGCCAAAGCATCTCTACCACTTCCTTGGGCTTCCCCCCCACCACAGCACAAGCATTACAACAAGATTGTGACTTCTCTAGAAGGTCCTTAGTTAGCTTCACACATTTTTCATCTAATGCAAGAAAGTCATATTTTAGTTTTTCACAGTTATTGCATGGTGAGCTAACAGGGTCCTTAGAAACATATTGAGCTAATTTGTTACTGTAATCAATCATTTCTTGAAACTGTTTTGAGACAGATTCAAGCTCAACAGTCAACTTGGGACAGTTCATACATGAAACAATGGGCTCTAGTAGAAAAACTTGTAACTCAGCAATTTTATGATCTGCCTTCTTTAGGTTCATTTTCAAATTATTGCAGCTTTCACAAGTTTCAGGCAGATCGAGAAGCATAGTATAAAGATGTAACATCCTAAAATTTGGATGTTTGAAATTTGGAGTAATTTAAAAACTTTTATTGGCATTTGAATTTTTGGCTCAAAATCTTATTTGGGTTTTCCCCAATTTTGCGCTGAGCAAAATAAAAACTGGGAATAAATTTCAAATACAAATAAGAATTATGATGATAAAGGATAGGAAATAATTTTGGGGAGTTAAAACTCTAAGGATCAAAATACCAAAAAATCTTGGATTCAAATCCAAGTCAATAAAATGAAACCAAAAATTCCATCTTTTAATTTAAATAGCATACAAAAACCCAAGATCGGGCATTCAAAAATTTGTATAAGCAATTCATTACAAAATTTAATTGAGAATAGAAGACTATTAGATTTTGTAGTTGAACCAAGATTTAGATTGAAGATCCAAAATTAGATACAAGATTTAAATAAAAACTTAAATTTTGAATAACATGCAAAATTCCAAAGATCAGTAAATTTTAATGCAAATTAAAGATCAAATTAAAAATCAAAATTTCAGATCAGTGCCCTGGCATTTCTTTCTCACTTCCAGGTGGGCCCCACCATTTTCTCTCTCTCTTTCCTCCCTCTCTTTCTCCCGTTTTCCTCTCCTTGCGCACGGGACCGGCGCCCTCTCCTCTTTTTCTTCCTACTCTGCTTGCTCCCTTTTCTTTTCCCTGCCTCTTGGCTGTGCTTGCTCCACGTTGCCTCCTTCCTCGCTCTGCAGCGCCCGCGCCAGCTCTTCCTTCCCTCCTCTTTTTCTTCATCACGCGTGCCTGCAGCACTGCTCCCGTGCTGTTCCTTCACCGCACCCTCGCATCACCCGAGACTGCCATGCGCAGCGCCGCTCGTCTCGTCCCCTCCGCGCAGCACTGCCGCCTGCCACTGCTCTGCTCGGCGCCGCGCACTGAGCCCCGCGCCTCCGGTCCTTGCCCCGCGGTTATCTCCCCGCGCGACCCTGCCCTGCTCCGTCGCCCATGCCATTGCCCACGCCCCAGTTTCACCCCCTGCGCGTGCGCCCGGCTATAAGAACCATGCCCGCGGCTCCTCCCCTGGCATTACGCCTTTCTTCCCCTCCCTCTTTTGCCGCCTTGAGCTTCCCGCCAGCGCCTCCACGCCGCCCCGGCCGCTCCGGCCATCTCCTCCAAAGACACCCACGTCACGGCGTGTCTACGCCTTCCCTCTGCCCCCTATTCAAGTCAATTGAAATTTCCTCCAACAGAGCACGCGAGCCGGCCATCTTCCCCGACACCTGTCAAAGCCGCCGCCACCAACGCCGCTCTCTCATCGGCGAGTATCCCACCGATTCCCCGCCGTTGGAGCATCTCCCCGCCGCCACGGACCTCCTCCAACCGCCACCGGAGGCCCCCCCCCCTTCCCCAAGCTCGCCGGCGATGTGAAGCTCCCCGCGCCGCCCATGGTCCTCGCCGCCGGCTCACCACGGTCCCTCCCTGACTCGGCCACCGGTGCAGTAAGTCTCCACCCGCCTCCCTGCAGCTAACATGAGTCTCAATTTTTCCTCTCCCCACGCCGGCGCCGCCGTTCCCGTTTCCACCTTGCCGCCCACCGCCCGAACAACCGCCCCCGTCGATCTACGCCGTCCCGGCCCGCGCCGCCTCCTCCACCGGCTCCCACGTCTTACCGGGGACCCATTTTGCCAACTCACCCCGCACATCTGACGTTCCCTCGCCGGAGCCCCTTCCGCCGGCCGTGCACCCCCATGTCCCCTGTTTCGGCCGGGTGGGAGCTCTAATTTGAGCTAGACTACAGTAGCTGCTTTATTAATTTAACCTCCCCCCACAGCATCACAAAGTGAGCACTATCTGGTTGGTTAGCCAAGCCGAGACCATGCCGTAGATTGCAGGATCGAATCCCCTCGCCGAAGTTAGTTTTTATTTTTATTTCTAGCTTTGTTAATCCGTCTCAACTGCCGAAAATTAAGGGAAACCGAAAATTAGTTCATGAAGTCAATAAATTTAATTAGGAAGTAAATGAGGTTGCTTAAGATTTCATAGTGGATTAATTATCATATATGTGACTTAAGTATTGAAGTAAAGTTTAGTTATTAATTAAAGTTAATAATACAAGATGACCTCAACTAAATATTCAAAGGTAAATTAAAACAAGAGCCTAATTAGAGGTATCGGCAAAAATATAAAAATTTATGCACATAACTGGTTAAGTGATTAAGGAAGGCCCATGGAAGCTAATAAAATTTGATTAGTACATAAATAAGACTATAAATGGTTTAATCTTGGACTAGCCCTTATATAGTGATGACCAGTACGCCTTGAGTACTTATCTAACTACGGATTAAAAAGTATTGCTAAAGGATGACCTTGGTTAATTACACAAAGATTTATAAAGATTTTAGCTATCATGTCTAGCTATAAAAGTAAGGCCACCATGCCGCCCTAAGAATCCTAGTGGTAGATTTCGTTACATAACGATATTAAAAATATAAACCCAAAAAGCAAGCTAGGCTATCACCTAAATATATATATATAGATAATCATTCCCTTTAAAACTTAAGTTGCGCTAAATGACAACTAAAGGTACATAAGTTGATAACAACTTTAATTAAAAGGGCATCTTTACATAGAGAGGTCTTGTTAGAAAGATATATATATATATATATGTATGTATATATATACACATATCTAATTAGTATTTACTTATGCGGCCCTTATAATAAAGTAACCCCTAGGTCGACATATGTTAAAAGTAGGTTACATAAGATAGCGATGTGAATAGTGTTCATCACTTGCGTGTCATCGACAAATAAATCTCAACCATAGATTCAGCGGAGATATTGATAGTAAAGTATAACCTGGTATAGCATGTTCGGTCCTAGATAAATAAATTTAAATAACAATAACAACAATAATAATAACACTATAATGGTAACTGTAATGCACATAAAATATCAACGATACCTAAGTCAAGGGGCATCTTTAACAAAAATCAGGTGGGCATGTTGTATTAAAATCCCTAGGTCATTTGTAAATAAAATAATCGCATGAATATATCTTTATCATGACCCATTCCTTGACCTCCATTTTGACAGTTCCCTGCCATTTCCCACCTCACTCCACCCAATGTGACTCCAACAATACTCTGCGCTCAATCAACCTTGCCTCAAATCACTCATTCAACTATACTAAAGATTAATCAAGCTCAGTTGGAGTTATTTGGACATTTTGAGTTATTTGTTTTTATTCGGATTCAATCGTTTGTTGCGTAATCAGAAACTGGAGTCCTGAAGATTCTATGGATCAAGCGAGGACGAGATCGACGAAGACCGGGAATTAAAGATCATCGCATGAGACAACTTTGTGTGAGCTCAAGATTGCGGTAAACCGTGCCAGGCGAGTCAATACTTTGATCATGTTGAACTTACATTTTCTGCAAATTACTTTGTTTTAAATTATCAAATTGCATGCTGTTATTTTATATGCAAGTACATGTTCAATTTAATATTCTAGTTATATGCCCATTGTTTACCTTGAATAATATTACACCCTCTTTGGAATATTTGAATGTGTAAACCTTGTCGCCCTAGCAAAATTATAATATTAACCTTTTGAAAATAAGTCCCTAATTATATGCCATGCTTAGTATTGCGTAGATACTCATGGGCGCGAGAGCGCCCAAGCATCACTTTTTAATCCTGAGAAAAATTGGTTGGGCAGTCATGGTGGGAATGACTGGTATATTTTGGCATGATTATTTTATGCTCCAAAAAATCCCAACTTGCTTAAATATCTGGGCGGATTGATTCGAGGGTATGAGTGTGGTGTAGTGGATGCACAAAGTGGGTTTGTGGTAGAACCGCCCAGATACCACTAAGGACCGAATCTTGTCTTGTCAACCCATGTAAAACAGTACAACCACAAGTCTGTAAAATACAACTTGGCTAAGTAGACTTATCGAAACCCCGGACTCATCTCACCGGTAGAGGATAGAAGTGTTAAGCTATGGCAAGGGGGCCTGAAGGGACACCAGTGGAGGGTGAAGTTTGCCCAGCTGTCCTAACGTTGTGGGGAGGGGAGCCCGGCTGCGTTAGTGGCTGTGGGGAACATCCCGCGCATAGATGGGACCCACCGCAAGTGGGAGAAGCCCATAAAGTGAGATGAGAAAAGGGACTAGATACTTTGAAAAGTCACTGTGATGGTCTGCTCAACCACACTTCTAAGGAATCGTGTGGGGCAATGAGTTGATTGTCTCTTGTGGTGAAAGTGTACAAACTCTCCAGAGTCAAAACTATTCGAATAGCCGTCCCCACGGTCAAGGGCGGACATGGGAACTTAACTAGATATAGTTCTATTTAAAAATGTTTGAAAAATGGGAATGGAAAAGTGGAGGGCAGTGAAAGGCCCTAGTTTGGAGTTGTCCTAGGTGTCGTCCCAGTGGTAAGTTAAGCGGCTATAACGCTGAAGAAATTGCTATATGGTGCAGATGCCATGTAACGGTGGATGGAATCTGAATCGATATTAATAATGCATTTCCTTGTACATTATGATTTGTTCCAAGATTGCTAAGTCATAGGGTTTTTTAATTAATTGTATTCAAAAGCACTTTACGCAAAATAAAATAGCCCGAGCCTCTCCTTTGTTAAGCTATGCATACTATTTATTTGCATTCTGTGTATTGGCTCGCGGAGCACGGGGTCGGAGTGCTCACGCTCGCTTTTGCGACAAATTCAAAAGCAGGAATCGGATCTCTACGCTTCAATGATACTTTTGGATCACGATGGCGAAGAGGATGAAGACGTCAAGAACTAGGTCGCGAACCTCCAGTTGGCTGCCTATGGGCATGTCCTGAAGGTCCCACCTGTGTGCTTCGTTCTTCCGCTGCTGCAATTTATTGATTTCGGCCTAATCGGCCCATGAGTAAGTCTACTATTATATTTACGTTTCCGCATGATATGTACTTTGATATTCAGAACTGTAACTGTGTGTACTATCTACTAATCCAGAGAATAGTGCAGTTAAACACAGTAGATTCCGGATTATAAAATCTGGGTCTGACAGGGATGGTATCAGAGCATATCGACTGCAGGTCGTGACCTAGTTAGTCTGGCCGTTAGTTCATAATTAGAACTATTTCCTCAATATCTATTTTCACAAATATAAGTTATAATGCTCATTCTCATCTCTCTTAGACGATTCCCCCTCATCTATATGCTACCCTAGCCATTTTACTTCTAAAGCTCCCTTACCCCGAAGTTCAAAACGTGATAAAAATCCAGTACTCCCCTTGTAAATGTTCTATGAAAACACACTTGGGCCAAGAATCATGATGCTTACCCTTGAAACTTAATTGTTTTATCCTTGGAGGAAAGAATAGTGTGAATTTCGGGGTAAATGAATTGGTGGAGCTTAAATGAATAGATTAACCAGACAGATGAATTAAGTGATTCCTGGAGAAATAGAAAGTATGAAACTAATTAAAGGATTGCAACACTGATAAATTGTGTAATTGCAACACTGATCGATTGCCAAATGAATTAATAGAGTTTTAAGAAAATGGAGACATGATAACAGCTATCGGAGTACAGGCTTGATTACTAACATTATTCCTGGAAGATGTTCATGATAATGAATTAATTCGGAGGTTGTCACTGAAGATTTAGGCGGTTACTAGAGGAGCAACTATGATCTTGAATACCATCTTGGATTATTAGGAAGTCCTGATACACATGACACTGGTGAATTTAAAAGTAATAATGTTGGATAATCATTATAATTCAGAATCAGGAATCAAGTCACTGCACCGCAGCAACAAGATTGGACAAGCTGGCAGAGAAGATGAAGATGTCAAGAGCTAGGTCGCGAACCTCCAGTTGGCTGCCTGTGGGCATGTCCTGAAGGTCCCACCTGTGTGCTTCGTTCTTCCGCTGCTGCAATTTAATGATTTCGGCCTAATCGGCCCATGAGTAAGTCTACTATTAAATTTTACACTTCCGCATGATATGTATTTTGATATTTATTACTGTAACTGTGAGCACTATCTACTGATCCAGGGAATAGTGCAGTAATCACAGAGGAATCCGGATGTTAATAATCTGGGTCCCTACAAAAGACCTCTAAAAGCATTGTCCTTATCCTCACATGAGGTGCAATAAGTAGTCTCAACAATAGTAGATGAAAGAGCAGTTACCCTACTCATCTCTAGTTCAGCAAGCAAACTAACATTCTTCACCTTAATCATGTCAAGCTCAGAAATCATACTATCATAAGAGATCCTTAGCTTCTCTATATCACCAAGCAAAAAGGTACATACATCACATTCATCACGGGAGGGAGCAGATATAAGTGAAGTAAACTCCCGTGACAGTCTCTCTACTTCCTTCCCCAACTCGCTACACCTAGCTCCAGATCTAGCATGAAATATTTCTAACTTAAGAAAAGCATCATTGAGTTGGTCATAAGAAGGATATACCTCATCGGAGTCAGAGTAGAGTTCGCTGTCGCTGACGTCGCCCTCATGGGCCATGAAGCACATGCCGATGAAGTCGTCGCCGTCCTTGTCGTCCTTGTCTTGATCATCTTTGCCGTCATCGTCACTCCATCCTTCCAAGTCGATGGAGTTCATGTTGTCAAAGGCGGTGAGGACGCGGTGGAAGAGCTTCTTGGCTTTGCCAAGGTTCCGGTACTTCTTCTCTTTGCTTGGGGATCCATGTTGCGGTTCTTGTTGATGTAGTCGTTCTTGCTCGAATCGCCGTAGTCATTCTTGCCCTTTTCCAACTTGGGGCAGTTAGCTCGAATGTGGTTAGGGCCACCACACTCGAAGCAAATCACGGGCCCTCCTCACTTTATGTCCCTCACCCTCTTGTATGCATGAAAAAAATTTCTGGCTAAGAGGGCTAGTTGGTTTTCTGGGAGCTGCTCTAGATGATCATCATCAATTTCGCACAAAGCAGCAAGAAAGAAACCAGAAACAATGTAAGAAGAAGATCCAGAGGCAGGACTGAAGAGATGCAGAGCAAAGAAGAAAGCAAAGACAGAAAGAAGGCAGACCTGAACCGAACTGAAAAAGGGCAGAGATTGGAAGAGGAACCTTTAGTACAGTAAATACAGAAGAGTAGAAAACCAGAGAAATTGCCGACCGCATGTTTCTCTTCTTGGCCCAAAGAAAGCAGAAAAACAAACTGAATATTTGACCTGCCTTAAGAGGTGAAATGAAAGGACAAATCAGCAAAGAAATCGACAGAGCAAGAAATGCATATGGCCGCAGAACCGATTCTCTGAAAGTTTGGTTAGTTGCCGAAAACAGTATGCACAGCAATTACTGAGAAGGTCCATCCAAAACAAAATGATTGCATAACTGCTGTGTTTCTCAGGATAGTTAACCAGATCTTTAAACATAATAACAGTCTGAGCTAGAAGTGGCATTCATCTGCAAGAACTCAAACCCTGAAACTTGAATTAGTAGATTTGAGAGGCAGATTGACAGCTGAGAGCAAAAAGGAAACAAATACTTTAGTAGCATACCTTCAGAGAGAGGAATCACACAGAAAAAAGAAGCTTTCAATTGAGACAACAAGAAAATGGAAGTTCCTCTGTTTACCCAAACAGTAAACCCTAGGCAGGGGAAAAACAGAGGAAGTTTAGGCGCTACAACTGAGAGAAGGGGAGTACTCATTGATTCTGATTTTCACTCTTGGGAATGAACTAGCCATATGGCCTTGGGGCTAATTCCCAGCACAGAGCAAAATCAGTATCTACTCTCTCAAGAACTCAACTTAGACCCGAGGAAATCACATTGCAGCCAAGACAGAACTTGAGCAAAACAAAGGAGGCAGCACAAGAAAGATAAGAAATCAACACAAATTCACCACAAGGCCTCTCAAATTGATACAAAGAGATGAATGATTACATGTAGTGTTCTACAGCCATTCCACTACGGCCCCATACGCAATTGGAAAACAAGGAGAACAACACACGCTGGGCAAACACACGCAGGAGGAAGAACACAACTCTACAGCTTGAGCTGCTTCTGCTCTACTAGCTCCCTCTCCCTTTATAGAAGGAAAACAGAACACACACACTCAGGAACCCTTCTACAAGAGCTCACACAGCCACCAGGGTTAGAACACAAAGGAGAATTCAAGAAGTGGCAGCCCACTTCCACTCCCAAACCTCACACCCACATGAGGCAAAAGTCAAACTCTCTCATCAGAAGGAGGGAAACCAGGATTCAAGCCCACACATGCTCCAAACCCTAAACCCTCTCTATTTAGCCTTCCACTAACGGATCTCTAACCCGTTATCTTCAACCAAAACCGCTTCCATTTTGCAGCCTTATGCATTTTACCGAAATGCCCCTGCTGCACCTTCCCGAAAGCTTCCTGTCCTCACACGACAGCACCAGGCATCCTGACCGTCTAGACCTCAGCTCCTCCCTGAGCCTAGTCCCGGTCCTCCTCGCCGTTGCCCGTCATGTTCACCTCCAGTAGCTCCGGCTCCAGTTCCTCGTCTCCCGTCTTGCAACCACCTCAGCAGCCTCAATCATCTTCGACGTCTCCAAACCGTCTGGGCCTCAACACCTCCTGTGCCTAGTCCTGGTCCTCCCACGCCTCATCATGACCTAGCTCCGAAGTTCTGCAATCACACAGACAAGCAAACCATCACATAGCACCGCTCGAAACAATATAATCAACATTAGCATCAAAAGAAAGTAGTCAAACATGAAATACCCAAATCGACCGATTGAGAAAAAGAACAAACGTCCTAAGCACATCCGACCGTGTTCGACCAAGTCCAACTGTACTAGACTGCACCAAGCACCAACTTGGCGCGAACCAACCAAATCAAACTCAAACATTCCAGAACACGAGTCAATTACTCATCACAAACATGGGGACACCTCCACATGGTCTCTCACATATGCTGAAGAAGAACGACTCTCATGCAGGCGTAACGTCGAACCCAAATAATGGAACTTAACTTTTGAACCGTAATTACTTAATAAAAGAAAGAATTGGAAATAGAAGTTGGATTCTATTTTTAAAATTGAAAAGAAATTTATTTTATTTTATAATAAAGATTTATTTTAAAATTAGAAAATAATTTATTTATTTTTATTTTGTTTCTAGGATTAATTTTTAATTGAATAAAATAATTAGTTATTTTTATTTATTTATCATCTATATAAAATAATAAAATTTGTAATATCATTATCTTGTAAGATAAAATGGAAAAATAAACTTTATGATAACATTTATTTTTAATATCATTTTGGAAAAAGGATTTGCTTTATTTTAGTTTTGGAAAACTAGAATTGTGGTTTGGAAAAATTTTGAAAATGAAAGAGAATACTCATATTTGAAATTTGGATTTATGTTTTGAATGAATTTTTCAGAAATGCTCCCTTTTGCCAATTTACTACGGTGCATAGCTAGGCCAACGTGTTTGGCCCAACCAGTCTGACCACCTCCCTTATCTTTATCTCTCTCTTGCTCTCCCCCAATCTCTCACTCTCCCTCTCTTTGCTTCTCTTCTTCTCCAACGCCGCCACCATCATTGCACCATCCAGCCATCATCGGATCTACTGCTCCCCAGCCTGACATGGATCAACTAGTAGGCTAGCTAATGCGCAAGGGTGACCCAATCTTCACGGTACGAATAGCAGCGAGTTCCTCTCTTCTTCTTGTAGCGGCAATGGAAATTAGAGTTGTGGTTAGTAGAGTGCTTCCCAACCGATTAGCAACCCTTCTTCCTCCTTCTTGTGGCAACAATGGAGGCAACTTGAGAACGACAACCCTCAATGTACACGATCAAAGCAAGCCCCAATCGGGAAACTCTCATGCAATCACAAGCACACAAGTTTGTGCCACACTCATTGTGACTTTTCTGCATATTTCTCAACTAAAAACATAACTAATCTAAACTTAAATGGTGTATGCCTCTTAGCCTTATATTGGTGCTCATGGCACGACCAACACATGCATGTACATGCTATGGCTGAAGGCCTCACGTGAGTTCGGCTAAGAAACTGAACTAGACTATCTTGACTTCCCTATTGGTTCGAACTCAAAAGATCATGACTTGAAACATATACAAACTGACTCATAGAGTTCGGCCAAAATAAAGGCATGCAAGCCTTGGATACCTACTAGGATTCTAAAAAGGAAACAGACTCAAACAAATAAAGAAACTCAAATTCCCTATAAAAGATTAAATGGAAACCTGTATTGCTCCCACATAAAAAGTTCTTTCCTGACTTGTATCCAGTTGCTGGCTTAACAATTTCTGGCTCGTACACCCATGCACAAGTCCTAGTTTATTTTTCTGACTCATTTCTTGGCTCAGCATCAACTCCTGGCTTGGCTCTCCTGGCTCCACACAGCTTCTTCTTGCTTTATCCTCATTGCATAACGTTCCACTCAGACTCCCCTTCATGTGCGCACAAGGAGTCCATGTTTCACACGTTGCAAAACAATCGACTTCCTTTCTTTCATTACACACAAGGCAAGCAGCCCTCAACCGATCCTTACTCACCTCACACGATTTCCATGCACCAACACGGCTTTCATGCACCCACACTACTTCCATTCATGCGTTCACTCCCTCATGCGACATTTCCATATGTGCACTCTCTCATGTGTCCATGTGCACACCTCATCATGCGCTAGGGTTCTTTTCCCTCTCCCTCAGCCGACCTCCCTCTCCTCCCACTTGGCCAAACCTGATGTCTTCTTCTCTTTACACAAAGTAGTGCCAATATGGGAAGTAATTTCAGATTGCAACTTGGAAGTACAAAATTATGTAACATTGGTACTTGGAGCCGCATCATTCTCTCCCCTTTCAAGCGAAACTGTCTACGGTTTTAGAGTATTCTTCACAAGCTCCTTTTTCTTCACAATAATTTCAGATTGATCTCCTCATCTTGCTCTAGCAACAAAGCATGGGACACACCTTTATGTATAAATGTGAACCGGTTGGCTTTCCCTTGATGTGTTACATCATGGTTAAATTGCCATGGACATTCCAATAGTAGGTGACATACATGCATTGGCACGACGTTGCACTCCACATTGCTTTCATAGCCATCAATAGAAAGTGGCATAAGTACCTTATGTGTAACTATCAGCTTACCAACATTGTGAAGTCATTACATATAGTATAGCTTAAGATGACACCATATTGTTAATAAGAGTGTATCAACCATGTCCTTACGGATCACATTATTGTAGCTTCTCCCATCGATCATAAACTTGCACTGTTTGCTCTTGATCATGCTTTAAGTTTGGAACACTCCACGTCGTTGCCCTTTTTCCACAATCGTGTATTGTCGCGATCCACCTTTTGAGCCATCAAACTTGAACCATTCAATTCTGAATCACAATAGACAACTTCCTTCTTGGAATCATCGAATTGCTCTCCTTCATGTTTAGCTTCATCACTATCACTTTTTGATGCATAACCTTCATGTGTGAGAAACATCTTCCTCATATTTTGGCAATCTTTCATCATATATCTCTTACCTTTACACTTGAAGCACTCAATATCCTGAGTTCTAGCGGTAAGGAATGTACTAGAATCAGCTTTGGATACCTTCTTACTTGTTGTACTTATCGCATTCGATGCTTTTTTATATGGTGTTCCAACAAGCTTAGTGAATGCAACTGGTTTAGAACTTGAACCACCTTCACTTTCTTGTGAATTTGGATGCCTCTAACTTGAATTGGTGCGGCCACCTTTGTTGTGTGTATCTTTAACCAATTGTTCAGTATGCTCTGCTTAGTGTAGTAGCTTTTTGTACAGCGTTGTATTGCATTAAATTGATACGAATCCACACATCATCATTCAGCCCTTCAAATAAACGTGTCATGGTTGCTTCCGCAGACTGGCGTACACTGGTACGAGTATGAGCACTTGTATCTATTGATAGTATTTAGATCAAATTCTAGCCAAACATCCTAAATTTAGTTAGGTTCTAGCTTCTCTCTAGAAGCTCCAGGTAGAGAGCTCCAACTTCTGTGCTAGAAAAACTATATTCTCCTAGTCGAAACTCGGCTAGACATAACCTCAATAAGCAACGAAGATACTCGAAGAAAGTGAATCATGAAATACAAAGTCATACGAAGGTAGGGTTCGTTTGGGCTTGTTGTTTATGACTTGGTTTTTACTATAGTAATTAGCTCTTAAACAGTGTGTCTTTTCAAGGTGAGATCTATAAACTTGATTACAGTAGGCACTGTACTGACTTCAGCTATACTGCCAAAATCACATGGGACTGTCTCTCTCTTCATACTCTCTCTCGCGCTCACAAATAGCTAGATTCAAAAGCTACACGCGGCAGCCAAAAAAAACCCACCCAAAGCCTTTTTGTTGCATTGAGCCACCAAATTTAACTGCAGTGCGTTTCATTTAGCATCTAGTACGACCTTCCTTTCACAACTTCTAGTGAACTTAACAAAAGTACCGTACAAATCACAACGTGCTTAAAACTATGTCAACATGAAGCTACACTCAATGCTCGTCTCTTCATTGCACAAAAAGAACTGCATGGTAATGTTGCGAAGTGAGCATGCATACATGGGACAGACCTTATTAAAAATCTGATACCAAACAATATAGTACAACATAAATACAGAAGTTCGTATTTTCATCTCATATACAGTTCTGTAACAAACATACCAATCTCCGTAAACAAGCTGATTTATTTATCAAATCATCTAGGCTATGAATAATGTAGATTATTAAGATATTTGAGCATTCAATGGTTCTCTTGTTCTTCCTTCTTTTGGATAATTGCCCAAACAGACGTCTGTAGATATGGAAAGCTTAATATATCTGTACAGGAAACCTCAACCTTGTTTCTTTACAACAAGAACTGGACACTTGGCATGAGGCATACAGTAGTTGCTGACACTTCGAAGGAACAACCTGAAGCAACAGTATGCAACGGTCAGATAATTGACCACTGAATACTTGGCACCTTTCAGGATGAGTTTCATATGCCTGTAACTGAAGCCAATCCACGCAAACAGAGAAAGCTTATTATAAATTAATCAGCAGTCTTGGTTCTGTGAAAAACTTGCACTATGTCACACCAACACAAAGGACTAGAGTAGAGACTACAGAATGTGGTAAAAATAGACATTATGTATCAATATGTTGTCAAAGCAATTTTTTTGTCCATGTACTTGGATAATTGCGTGATATAAGCAACATTCTTGCAATCATCCTACACGATTGAATGCAAGGGATCAGAAATTTAGAATTGAGCAAACAATCCAGATTTGATATGATAAGAGTTTCGAAGGGAACATAGCTAAAAATGTCATGTGGTATCGATGTAGTTTTAGAAAGTCTGACATGTACTAAAACTTTGGAATTTGCAAGGCATCTAACTAAGAAAAGCTTTCGAAAACTAAATCATTTTAAACAAGAGAAGACAACTATCGAATGATGTATCAACAATATTGTTCTATTTTAAATTAAGATGATAATTATAGATAATTGATGAACACAAGAAGTTTAGTATTACCAAAACATATCCAGTTAACCATTGATTGTTTTCATAGATGCAGCCGTGGTTTTTGTTTGTTGTCTTAAAGATGTTCTCGTTCAGCGCCCATTTATTTCGTGTCGCCCACCAAAATGTGTTTTGTTATTAGGTTTTCATGTAACTTGGCTAATCCATCCATAATTTGAGTATTGGAATTAACGGTGATTATAGGAAGTTAACGGATTTGAACAATTCACTATCTTAATCTTAGGTTACTCGAGAAAATATTTCGTTGTATTGTTTGTTCATGCAGATCGAACTTCATTCATGTGAGAGGCATATCTATAAGACTATAACCAGCAGGATCTTGTTGGTAGCAATGTAGGCAAGGAATGGAATAGCTTGCACAAGAGGTTGTATGCTTCATGGGCAAGCAGTCATAAGCATTAGGTAAGCTATTTTCCTGTCTTGGATCACATGTGCAATTAATGCTGCCAAAACATTAGAGTAGCAACTTGATATATTTGTGTGTGTTCGTATAAAGGCTGTGAATAGAGATAAATACAATCAATTATGTTGATTAAGCAAGAAAAGAACATTTTGTAAAACACTGCAACATATTCATTAGACTATACCTTTGTACGGGCCCACAACTGTGACTCCCAAGGATCAGTAAATCAACATTTGATTTCTCTGCTGCGGCACATATCATCCCCTTGGGATATCCTACCTTGACAATTGTCTCTACTGCTACCAGCAATACAGAAAGGGGTAAGCCAGTAATCATTTTACAACTGCAGAGACTTAACCGTAGAAAACATACCCGTCCTTATATTACTGATAGAATTGTGCTGGTACATATATAACAATATTTGTTATATCTGGATGTCCTGCCTGAATCCTGATCCATATTAACACCTACCCATCCTTCATTACTTCCTGTTGGTTAGTATCTTCTCGCAAATATAACTTGGTCCTATGTATGTATCCATTTGTTTCACAATAATGTGAGATGATTTTAAAGCAATTAGAGCAATTATCACCATTCTGTAAGTTCTTAAAATGGATATCGTTCAGAAAGTTTGAATCTAGACCGACTGATCAAGAGCAGGGGCTAGCAGTGTGTGATCAGACATACATACTGTGAGCGATCGCAAGCTAGTCGCTCGTATTTGAATTTATGTTATTGAATATTCCAAATAGATAATCTTTTGATGAAATGAGATTAGGAGCGGCAAATGTCACATGGAAACACCCAAACTCTCCATGTAAACTCCGTGAAAACCAGGTATAAATGTTTCCAAAAATTCTAAAAAGAAATTCTAGATGCAGAGGAGGGGATATCCTATACCCATGTAAAGCTTTCTGACCAAACTCTAGTTCATTTAGAAGATATGTCTTACAAATGTGATTGAGTTTAATCTTGAAATTGTGTAGGGATATATTACATCTTGTAATCTATGTGTGGTAATGTTTTGGTTTTATAAAACTTTCATGCCTAATTTCCACAGAGTTTATGTGACAAGAATGGTTTCGACCTGTATTCCTCTCGTGTGGTGGATAGAACATGTGCTTTATCCACTTGACATAGCATGACGTTTTAGCCCTGAGTCTCTGACAACAACATCCATGCAGTTGTTTGCCACGCTTGTCTCCTACTAACAACAACCAAAGATCAGGTATTCTCTCTATGGTAATAACTACCTCCCCAATCGGACGCACTGGTTCCATAAGGCATCTTCCCCGACAGATAATTAGCACCCTTCACGCTATTTAAGTGGTGAAGATAGAAGACAGATGATGTAAGATTGGTCTCAATCTTCCGGTGGATAATAATTCGATTGGTAGAGAATGACATTAACGACAAGGCTACTTGACCGAAACACGATCAAACTGTCCAACAATCGCAACACCACACTCTTGTCGTTATCAATCTTGTTAAGAATAACAGTTGACTTGATCACAAAGATCAATTCCTGCAAAGAATTCAAGTAAGAGTAATTTGAAAATTGCTAGATATAAAAGTTGCACAATGATAATTGAGATTCTGTAACAAGGGGCTAAACTGACCTAAACAAAACCTAACCCTAAAGGCTACGAATACAAGGCTTATATAGCCCTTTGGGACATCCCCAAGTCCCCAAATTGAGTATAACTCAACTCTACATTGTATTAGACTTAAACTCACACAAAAAAGAAAACCCTGATTTTTCCACAATCATATTATTTTGGACATTGCGGCACAACCAGAAGGTTTTTGAAGCTGGGGCCTTATCCATTGCATGGGACTTAGAATAAGCTTTCAAACAAGCCAAAGAACACCCGAATCAGACTCTATTTGTGAAAATTATGACCTTTTATTATGGGCCTGTTGGGTTGTCCTGAACCAAATCCAAATTGAGTTTTGAGTTATTTCTGAGTATAATTTTGGTTGAGCTTAAGGAAATTCTAAATTGGGTTTGAAAATCTCATCCAAAACTTGAGTTTTAAGTTCTTGGACCTCTCCCCTTTTGCTCTCCCACTGCATGGGCATTTCCTTAGCTTTTTTCTTCCTCATTCTTCTCCATCACTTTGGCCTCGGCCTCTGTCTCTCTCTCTCTCTCTCTCTCTCTCTCTCTCTCTCTCGGTTCTAAAGTCTTCTCTTTGTTAGACCTGAGAATACACAAAATAGAAACATGAGGTAGTATTCCATTCTCATGAATAACATTAGTAGGAATAGATAGAAATGAGTTCACCTCAATGTTAATCTTCTTAGCAAAAGCTTTAGCTCTTCTAGTAAGTTCATGTTGTTCTGAAGTAGATGGATTACAAATAACATATGGAACAACATAGCCAAGGATGTCCTCATCACTTGATGTGTTGATTGGCTTCCCTTTAAGTAGACCCCAACCACGAGCACGTAGCGTTGATGCAATTTTCCTTATATAGTTGCACAAATATACATTTTGATTATTATGTAGCATCATATTCTCAATTAAAACAAATTGAAGCTGATGGAACGAATTCACCTTTTGTTCAATCTTGGAAGCTATAGTCGTATGCGTTTATGGCATGCTGACATCAACAGAGGAGACAATGGAAGACATGGTGATGAAGCCTCTTCAGGAAGATTCAAGCCAATATGATTCAACCATTCAAAGTCAAGTAGATTAAGCTAGTCATATTCTTCCAATGGGAAGAATATAGAGGCAAGGGCTAGTTTTTGGGCCTTTGTAAATGCATCTTGTAATAAGTTCATAGTAACAAAGAGCATACCTATTCTCATTCAAGGATTGTCTATTCTCACTTAGAACTTTCTTCTGTATTATGGGCCATTTGGACTACGGCTAGTTGTGCAACCGATGAAATACCATTCTTTTTAGTTTACGGTGCAGAAGCTATGCTTTCTCTGGAACTAAAGATTGGCTCTACTCGGACCGATCGTTATAACAATAACAATCAAGCAGAATGAAGAATTTATGATATCAATTTCCTTGAAGAACAATAAAATGCAGCCATAATGTGATCGATAGTCTATCAACAAGCCATGCGAAGGTACCACAGTCATAAAGTGCAACCTCATAGCCTAGCTGTGGATGATCTGGTTCTCAGGAAAATCAGAGCCAGGCAAATCACAAGAAACTTTTGCCTAAATGAGAAGGTCTATACACTGTGGTCGAAGTCATCACACCAGGCTCGGTATGACTGGCCTTGTCAGATGGGCATGTTATGTCTAATTCCTGGAACATTGATCAATTACGTAAGTTCTAAGTGTAATGTACTTTGTATTTCAATATTCCAATAAAGTTACATTATATTCTTTCTTTTTCGATGAGTATTTTTTATTTGTACTTCATTATCCCAAATTTGGTCGCATACAATTGTTGTCTGAGATACTCGAAAATATCACTTTTGCTCCAAACCCCTTCTAAGCGATGACTTTTACTTTATTGACTTTGACATTTTCGTTAAATACCATGCAGATTTCTATCACAACCTTCATAGAGATGGTTCTTACGATAATTTGAACTATTTTCCCAAAGAAAAACAAGTAAAAGAAGAATCACATAGATAACTAAACATAGCTACTTAAATTCTCGGGGGCACAAAAGCTAGCTTTCTTATTTCTACATTATATTCCTCTATTGTTTCAACCTGGTCGAGATACGGAAAACCTCCTTGTCGAAATCTCTCCTCTATGCACATGGTTCTGCCCACTTGAAGGAGTTTCCTAGCGGCGGCATTTTTCCTACGATCTTTGCTACTAGTCAAAACTCGAGAGTGAATACATTTCAGGAAGTATTATTCATATTTTTAGTCCTCGAGTTATCTTATGACCACTTCAGATAAAGTATACAAATAAAAACACTTATCTTCCTTGCATAAGTTTTTCTTGTTCTTCATAAGTTTATGTCATAGTTTTATCTAATCAACTTCTCAATTTTGGAAATGAAGATCTAAGACTAGTTGAAATCATTTATTGGTCTTGCTCGATATGATTTCCTAGACATTGCTAGATCATTTCTATGACATAATCGAAGTTTACCAATCGGATAAACTACATCTTATTTTGGTGTACTACTTAGTAAGATCTACTACTAAACAATCAATTAGTGGCTAGGAAAGATACAAGTACATATTTAGTTGAGAAAATGATATAAACTTCATTAATAACAAATGTAAGTTTTTACATACAAGTACTTCCTATTACATTCTTGTTAAACACTACTCGGAGCCTTCAAACTGTCCGCTACGCGATGGAGATCTGACCATCATTCTTCTGCTATTTGGTTCTCGAAGGGTTTCATCTCTTCGAACAACTTAGCAGCTTCTTAGTCCGAGCAGTCAAACTCCGCTCCGAGTGCTTGAAGATCAAGAGTGGGGTTGGTAGCTTTAAGCTTCGCTAAAGCAAAGCTTACTCCATTAGCCACGATATCTCTCATAGTATGCTCGTGGTTGCTTTGAGAAGTGGCCAGCAGACCTGGAAGGTGCTTGAGTTGTTGACCGAGGCAATTCACCTTCTCGGTAGCTTCTTTCGAGGAGGGTGCAATGGCTTCCGAGACCATCTCGGCAAGCACGTTATTGAGAGGGTAATCTTGTATTGAAGAGATATTGAGAGACTATGTGGAGGTAACCCCATGTTTGTGATGAATAATTAACGCTTGTTTTAGAGAGTTTGAGTTTGTTTTGGGTATTTCATGCTTGAGTACTTTACACTAATGCTAATGTATGATTATGTTGTTTCGAGCTGTGCTATGTGATGTTTTCTTGTCTGTGATGGCTACAGGACTTTGAGGCTAGATCGTGGCGAGGCATGGATGGCCGGACTAGGCACAGGCAGTGCTGAGGTCAAAGCGGTCAGGAGATGCTAAAGACGGCGAGGACTCGAAGTGGTTGCGAGGCGTGGACAGCAAGAAAAGAGGAAGCTTCTAGGAAGGTGCAGGAGGAGCATTTTGGTAAAATGCGCAAGGCTGCAAAATGGAAGCGGATCTTGTTGAAGATAACGGGTAAAGCGCTGAGTTTGCTAATGGGCAAAGCAAATGGAACCCAGTTGTGGAAGCTATAAATAGAGAGTTAGGGTTTGGAGAAGCTATCCTTGTTCCCTCCTCTATTTGGATGTAAGGGTTTTGCATTTGTCTCATGTGTGTGTGTGGGCTCTAGTAGTTGGGTTGGTGCTTTTCCTTTTTCTGTTATGGAGTGAGAGCCAGGGAGTTGGCTGACTCTTCTTGATTTTCCATTTGAGTGTGTAAGTTTGTGTGAGCTGGTGTGTGCTCTTCTCAGGATGAGAGACCTGGGATGAGATGGCTGTAATAAGATTTCTTTTTGTAATCATTCTTGTCTATGAATCCCTTGGAGAAATCTTGTGTTGAGATGTGATGGGTTCTTGCATTTCTCTGTGTTTTTGCTTCAGCTCCTACCTTTTCGCTGCTCTCTGTTCTTCTCTGCACTCTTTCGTTGTGAATGGTGATTTTGTTTGTGTATCTGCATTGAATCCCTGTTGCTCTGAACTGGGTATCTCCTCAAGGTCATTTGGCTAGTTTATACCCGAGAGCAAATCTTTTTATTAGCCGCTTTCTTCTTAGAGATCATTGGCTAACCTTCCTCTGTTTCGGCAAAATTCTAGGGTTTACTATTTCAGTAAACAGAGGAACTTTAGTTCTTGATGATTTCGGATGGGGAGACCATCTTTCTTTTCTATTTTCTCTTCAGAGGATGTTTTTAGATATGCATGAAAGTCCCATGATCAAGAGATGCAAAATCTCTAGGTTTGCAGATTTTTTGTCTTGAGTAATGAATATCTCTGTTTCTAGGGTTTCTTGTTCCCATGAAAAAACCCTGATTTCTTGATGCCTTGTTTGAACTTTGTCTTAGTTCATGTTTTCTTGATCTCATTTCATTTCCTTGTTATGCTCTTAAGTCTCTTGATCAAAGGCCTCAAGAATCTCAAGCAATTTGGACTCTGTCATACCTATTGTTCTCTATTTGGCAATTACAGTATTTTCTGTTTTCCTTTGCTTTTTGTCTGCATTCTCTTCTCCCAGAAGTCAACTTGTTGTCTAGGTTGAAGTCCCTATCAAGTGACCTGAGAAGAGCTGCAATCCTTCAAGCTTTTATTGTCTCCTCTTTTCTTTTCAGTAATTATTGTTCTGGATTTTCAATCAACTGTCTTCTGCTCTGATCTGCAGCCGCTGAATTTCTTTGAACCCGGTTAGACCAGTTGAAAAACTGCAGTTAGACCGGTTACGAATTTCAGGTCAGACTGGTAGTAATTAACCGATTAGACCAGTTTTGGATCTGCAGACTAACTTCTTTCCATCGCTGTTGTCAGCCGAGTATTGCAGGTTTTAGCCGAGTTAGTTCAGTCTTTTGCTGTTTTCAGCCGAGTGTTGCAGATTTCTGCCGAGACTGTTCCAGTTCTTAGTCGGTCTGCCTTTTGTTTCTCCAGTGAGCAATCAATTCATCAGCTTATTAGTGTTTCAGCCAAGTTTGTCTCTGCTTTGATAGCATTTGGTCTTTTCAGTTATTGGCCAAATTGTTTGTGTTATTCTGTCAGCCAAGACTGTTTTGCTCTCGGTTTAGAATCTGTTGTTAGTTCGCTCTCTCTGTTGAATCTTGACTGTCCTTTTACTGTTTCAGTTCCTTTTGCACCTCTTCTTCTGTTTGATCTTTTTTCAGCTTAATATTTACTGTGCAGGCTGTTTTCAAAAGCGACTGGTTCTTTGTTTTAGACTCCTCTCAACCAAGTGTTTGATCTTTGTTTTGGTCTTGACCATTCAATCTGTTTTTCAGTCAGTGTTCACACTCTCTAGACTGCTATTTTCTTTGCCCTGTTTTCTAGCCTTTTCTGTAGTTTCCATATAGCATTCATCCTCTTTCTTCATAGTTTCTATAGCTATCGGAGAAAAAAATTATGAGAATACTTGGGGCGGTTTGAAGGCACCATTCACCCCCTCTATTGCCATTTCGGTCCTACAGATACCTTGATCTCCTTTCTCTTCTCCTCCTTGAAGCCAAGAGATTTCTCCATTTCTTCAACTTTGAGGACTTGCTCTGCACAGGTAACTCAAAGTTAGTCAAAAAATAAGATTTAACCAAAGCAACACTAGTCGGGTTTACGATTAGTTACCTTCTGCTTCTCGAATGTTTTGATTGGTTCTTTGTGCTGAAGAATGTTGTATTTGAACTTGGTCGACCAGTCCTCAATTGACTGGTCCTTGGCCTTAAGAATCTCCTCAAGCTTGAGGATGACAACACCATTCGTCTTCGCCTTTGCTTCATACTCTTCTAGTTTTGTTGACCACGGCGAAGGGATAGAAGTGAGAAGAAGCGAAGATAAGAAAGTAACAAGAATGAAAAGTAAAATACTTACTTCTTAGTCGCAGGCTCTTTTCCTCAAGAGTTTTGAGGAGCTGCTCATTCTCTGTCATGGTTGACCCGAACAACGTCCTCTCCTTCTTGAGAGTTTCTTCAAGCACATTTACAATGTTCCCTGACCCGTTGACATATAAGAAAAGTTAAGTATAAAAACTTATTACCAGAAGGTAGTGAAAAAGAAATGTTATTACAAGTCGTCGGTCGTTTGGTGGGGAGTATTCCTTTCTCTCTCCAAGTCCAATGTTTGCTTGGTCATTTCTCCAACCAGAATGATGCTCTCTACCATGTGTTAAAAAAGAAAAGGGGAGAGAAAGAAATTTACAAATTTTTTTTGAAAAACTCCAAAAATGCATCCTAAAGTGGTCTACCTATATTGCTTTATCAGCATATGCAGAACAAAGCACCTCAGTAGTTGTCCTCAACTGACAATCCTCAACTCTCCTCCGCTAAAGCTCCTCGAGTCTTTCATTGTTGAAGATTCAAAGCTAGTCAGGGATATCCCTTGGGTGTGGAGACTTTCTGACCAATGAAGAACTCTCCACTTTAGGCCCTCCAAAGAAAGGTGAAAGTATACCTACTCCCTCCTCTTCGACCACTTATTTATCGACAGTGATCAGATCCTGCGGAGATTTCTCTTCTGCCTCTACACCCTTTGACAGGGTCAGAGTCACCAAAGGTTCCCAAGTTTTAGTAGTGGTAGACGATTCTGCCATCCGCTAGGGGGCTACCTCGACTACTCCCTTAGGAGTCTCCTCATGAGGAGTACTTGGATCAGGACTGATAGGAGTATTAGAGGTGCTATAAAGAAAGAAGAACGAAAGAGAATAAGAAAGGACTTCATAACACCAAAAAAATGCAAAGGTATGAATTTACATGAATGTTCACTAGTACATACTTGGTCCTTTTTGTTTTGAAGTTAAAATGCCCTGGAGCATACTCTAGAGCGCTCACCTTCCTTCTCGTCTTATCAACCGACTCTAGCAGTGCTGCACTGGTAGGGTTAGTTGGACCCTTTAAGTCATCCAACTAGATATGTTTATCCTTGGTCAGATCCTCCATGAGGTGGTCGGAAGTGCCTTCTCCGACCACTTGCTCGGTGGTTGGAACCCCCTCGACTACCAGAGCAGTCGTTTCCTCTAGTGCACTCGAAACTTGAGGGATGACCACCGGAGTTTCAATCCGATCGAACACAACCACCAGAGTTTGAATCTGGTCTGTCATGACCGCCTCAGAGCCCACGAGTAGTGAACTTGGTATCACTGTTGACTCTATGATCGTAGTGACTCTGATTAGCAACTCTTTCTTCTCTTCTACCTTGTCACTACCTGAAGTGAGCTCGGCAACAAAGTCCTTCATCCAAGAAATATATTCCCGTCGGTGCATTTTCTCTATCCTCCTAATAAGAGAAGGTGTAAGCTTATAAGAAAACTCTCAGAATCGTAGTAAATAAGAGGACTTTGCTCTTAGAAGCTTGTGTGGCTGTCGAAACGATCGCAGGGCGGCCGAAAGGACACTCGGAGGAACTATTAGAGTAATGGTCGATAGAGTAGGGTGTGATCCCGAGGCTCCATATGACTTCCTCACACTCCGACATCTGTTGGGACTCAGAGGAGCATCCTCTGAGTTCTCAGATAACTCACTATTCTCCGATGCAACCATCTACACATAATAAGGAATGTTACAACACACCAATTGGAAAATATACAAATTAGTAGAAAGAGTGATTATCATTCTACCTTAAGATCAAGGATACTTCTGCCTTTTGGTCGGCATCCCCCGCACATAATGACTTGACCCATTCTCTCACCTCAATAGGAGAAAGGGCTATGAAGTCAAGGAAAAAGGAAAACCTTAAGGTCAGAAAACATAGTAAAAACAAAACTCGACTAGTCAGAATTTTTTGAGGCTTACCTTCTAAAGAATCCCTACGCGAGTCAACCGCGTCCATGTACTAGAGCATGATGTGGTCGCGTGACTTTAGAGGACTTATTTGACGCATGGAGAAATTTTCACCACATGCCATGAAGTAAGACCTTTTCCCCTGAAATGGGCAATGGCATCGACCCATCACCCTATCTTCTCCTCCTTCGAGCAGGACCTTCACCTTGAGTTCTCAACTACAATCCAATCGGTGAAGGAAAGGCTATTGTCCTTACTGAGTGTCATGTAGAACCATGATTTCTTCCATAACGACTATGAGGATTTGGAATACATTTGGATGTATTCCCCTACTTTCCCATCATGGAGGTACAAAGCGCAGCCTCTAGGTGATGCCGCTGACTTCATAGACTTTTCTGTCATCTTGTAGAAGTATTTGAGGAGCTCCAAACTTGGTGGAACCCCCAAATACGCTTCACAAAAGTAGACGAAGATACTCAAATTAGCAATCAAATTAAGAGCTAAATTTACCAGTTCTATTCCATAGAACTCCAAAACTTTCAAGATGAATGGATGCGCAGGCAATCAAAATTTGCACTCAATGTATGCCCAAAAGATCAAGATTTCGCCTTCATTTCCGCTCAGGAAATTCTCCCTAACTGCTAACCTTCATGGGGGTCAAAACCCTATTGGGAAGCATCCCTTCGTCTTCCATGGTTTTTGGCTTCTTTGACCCGAGCTCTAACGTTGGTCAATCTGGGATTAGATCTAACATTAAATCAAAAAGAGATCGAAAAGATTCAAAGCTACGACTGAAGAACGCTAGGGGTGAAAAAGAAGAAGATGAAAGATTTTTCTAAAAGTATAAAACCAATGAGAATTATGCTAAGGGTTTTATAAGGGTTTCTCTCCAACTGACAACAATGGTTATTTAATCCGAAGCCTAACTGATACAAAACCTTCCAGTTTCCCAGTTAGGTTTTAAATTTAAAGTGAATAACAACTGCTTTTCTACTCTTGCCATTAAAAGAGTAGTTTCTCAATAAAAATTCAATTGGAAGAAATTCATATTATAAATTCAGTTGAAGTTTGGAGGCTAACTGATGAGGATTGAATAAATCCCTAAATATGACTTTAATATTTAATTAAGGTCAAAGGACCGCTGTGGTCGTAAATTTTCAGAGGTTGCTCCCTGAATACTCTAGTTGGAGAAACACTATGTGTGGTACCGGATAGGATGACTGCTCGAAGATTCTATGAACTGGTACCAGGATATTCCTCCCGTGCAGTTGGTAGAACACATGCTTTTATCCACTTGAAACAGTATGTCATTTCAGCCCTGAGTCTCTGACAGCTACCATGCAGTTATTCTCTACGTTCGTCTCCCACTAACAATAACTGACGATCAAGCGTCCTTTCTCTGACAATAATTACATCCCCATTTGGACGTTTTAGTTCCATAAGACGTCTTCCCCGACAAATAATTGACGCATCTTCAATGCTATTTAAGGGGTGAAGAGAGAAGACAGAGGAGACAATGGAAGACATGGGATGAAGGCACTTCAAAGAGATTCAAGCCAGTACACTTCGACCATTCAAAGTCAAGTAGATTAAACTAAACATATTCTTCTGGTGGGAAGAACATAGAGGTTAGGGCTAGTTTTCGGGCCTTTATAAAGGTATGATGTAACTAGTTTATAGTAATAAAGAGTATTACCACTCTCTCAAGGATTTTTAGGCTATCTTTCTTATATTATTTTATAAGATTGATATTTCGATCGTCGACAACTCTAAATCAGTACAACCAAATCTTGTTTTGCCTATACTATTTGTTTTTTATTCAATAGAAGCACCAAGGGAAGACACTCTGGAACCATCAAGCCGAAAATCAATGTTGAAGATGAAAGGAAGACAGAGATTGAGGGCATGGGAATATCTTGCAAGAAATTTATAATATCTTATAAAAAAATCAAAATATCTTTTCTACCTCAATCTAAACTAGACCATTGGATGCTTGATTGCATGGCTCACAAGCCAACGGGGTGAAAGGTGCGGAGGCGAAGGCACAATAGACGTTTTACCTTTTCCTTGGGAAGAAAAAAGCTTAAAGCTAAAACATTTTACTGCCGTATAACCAACCCCCTCTCATAAGCCTGCTACTCATCCTTAGGCCCTGTTGGCTTAGATTTTATCTTTTAGTTTCTGACTTCTTATTTATTATTTTTATCTTTTTTTTGAACTTTTTAGTTTTTTAGACTTTTTTCGTATTCCTTTGCATTGTCTGTAATAGGCTAACTTATTTTTTTTATTTTTTATTTTTTAAATTTAATTATATAAAAAACCACCAAACAGTAAAAAATAAGTTATAAACCAAGTAAGAGGCCTAAATGTCCATCTACAGTCAGCCCGTTCAGGCTAATGAGGACTCGGTGCTCCTAGCATAAGTTTCAAAAATGCGCATGCCATTCCAATGGTCCAATTTCCAAACCTGGACAAAATCTCCATGTTACATTTGAACATCCTTCTTTTCATATTATGGTTTCCCCTAATCGAAATATGATTTTTATTGAATTTTCAAAATAATTTATTCGAATAGTTTTTCGAAATAATTTATTAATTTATTGATATTCGATTTATTCTTAAGTATTTATTAGAGCTAAAAAATCATTAGCTACGACAAAATTAACCTACCGAAAACACCGAACAGGAAAGAGAAGGAAAAAACCTTCGTTCCATAACGCAACCCCTCTCAAAGACACAGCCTCCCCTCGTCTCGCCTCGCCTTCTTGGGGAGCATCGAATCCAAGGACCAAGGTCGAGACGAAGCCCAAAGAAAAATCTATTACTATTATAAAAAGAAGAAGTTGGTGGTTATACGTTCATTCTCCTCTAACTGCTCTATTCACTCAACTTCTCATCATTCTCCACTTTCCAACCGATCAAAACAACTCTGTTCTATAGCATAATTCTTTATATATTCAATAAGTTCTGTTGCAGCATAATTCTTTATATATTCAGGCCCCGTTTGGTACAGCTCTAGCTCCGAAATCTATGCTGGATCTGTAGTTTGTTGATTAAATTAAAGTGATTTAAATATTTTTATTTAATATATAATATAAATGAAATGAGTCATGTAAATGCACTTAACATGCCTGCAACTCTAGATTCAGGATTTCCTAGAGCTATAGGGCCTGTTTGGGAGAGCTCCACCAACTCCAGATTCACAAAAAACAGATTCAGATCCACTTTTCCAAGCCAAACACCTCCAGCTCCAGCAGCTCCACCGTGGATCTGCTCCACCAAAATCATGGATCTGGCTCCAGATCCACCAAATCCATGGAGCACCTCAAGGGGTGCTCCACCAAATTCAAGTTGGTGGAGTTGGGGAAAATTACCCACCATGCCACTCATTACACACAAAAAACGGTTCGATCTTATTTCCCTCTTCCCGTCGCCCGTCCTCTCCACCGCGCGTCTCCACCCCCTCCACCGCCCAGCCGCGCGCCTCCTTCCCGTCCTCTCGGCGACGCCGCCTCCCCCCGCGCCGGCGCCGCCTCCCCCGCGTCCGCCTCCCTCCGCGCCGGCGCCGCCTCCTCCGCCTCCTCCGCCTTCCTCCTCCACCGCCGCCTCCTCCGCCTTCTCCCTCCACCGCCGCGGTCTCCTCCCGGGCCTCCGCCTCCTCCCTCCACCGTCGCGCCTCCCCCGCCTCCTCCCAGGCCGGCGCCGCCTCCCCCGCCTCCTCCGCCTCCCTCCTCCACCGCCGCCTCCTCCGCCTTCTCCCTCCACCGCCGCGGTCTCCTCTCGGGCCTCCGCCTCCTCCCTCCACCGTCGCGCCTCCCCCGCCTCCTCCCGGGCCGGCGCCGCCTCCCGCGTCTCCTCCCGGGCCGGCGCCGCCTCCCCCGCCTCCTCCCGGGCCTCAGCCGCCTCCCCCGCGTCCGCCTCCCCCTCGTCCGCCTGCGCCGCGCCTGCGCCGGCCGGGGCCGCGCCTGCGCCGCCTCCTCTTCTCCGCCTCGCCTGCGGCTGCGCCCGCCGGCCGTTGCCGCGCCTGCGCCGGCCGGGGCCGCGCCTGCGCCCGCCGGGGCAGGGCCCGCCGGCCGCTGGAGCGCCTGAGCCGGAAGGGAATTTTTTTTCATTTTGCTTGCTGATGCGTGGGGCCCAGGTGGAAGTGAGATAGAGAGGGAGGTGGAGCTGTACCAAACACTTTGACGAATCCCAGATCCACGGTGGAGCTGCTCCACGGTGGATCCAGGTGAATCTGGTGGATCTAGGTGGATCTGGAGTTGGTGGAGCTCTCCCAAACAGGCCCATAGATGACTAGATCTAGAAAATCTACAAATTTCCTAAAACTAGAGCTCTCCCAAACGGGCCTCAGTAAGTTTTGTTGCAACCTATAACTATTCGGAAAAAAAATTCAAAGCTCGGATATCCCCTTCACCCCTTGCGGCTCGTGCTCGTCCTCCCCGAGGCCACTCCTTCCCCTCTCTCCCCATCTCGCCGTCTCTATCTTCTCTCGGGAGGCGGCGAGATCTGCCTCGCCCGCGACGAGGTGAGGTGAGCAAACCCCACCCGATCTCGCGCTGATTTCGGCTGAAATTGGGGCATGATATATAAGTGTTTGGTTTGCGATTTGGTGTTCCATCTGTTAGGGTTTTGTCTCGGGATGGCGTCGTCGGGGAAGATGGAGGGGCCGTCGGCGCCGGCGCTGCGGCGGGACCCGTACGAGGTGCTCTGCGTGCCCAGGGACTCCTCCGACCAGGACATCAAGTCCGCCTACCGCAAGCTCGCGCTCAAGTCCGTGCTGCACCTTCTCTCTCATTTCGCTCTTGTTCACGCTATTCAGATTGTGCGATTCGGAAGGGAAAGATGGTAGCGTAGCAGAATGCGTTGTTGGCTTCATTTGTTATAGGCGAAGTTGTATGGTTTTTGTATGCCAATGCTGTCGCGATGGTAGACATGTCCTAATGGTTCAGTTTATACTAAGATTCTTTGTACTTGGAGATGGAAAAGGTTTCTTGAGTAATGGGGTTGGCTCCAATTTGGTTATCATCGAGTAGGCAAATTAGCATACCAGCTATCGTGTTAATGTGAAGTTTACATCAATGTGGAAATGACTACTCATGTCTTGTGTAATACGCAACAACAATGATATTGTACTTTCCGCCTGCTTCTTTACATAGCAACCACAATGTTTTCAAGGCAATGCATAGAATTGTGTTCAGAACCATACATTGAAATGGTTTCTTGAGTAATGGGGTTGGCTCCAATTTGGTTATCATCGAGTAGGCAAGTTAGCATACCAGCTATCGTGTTAATGTGAAGTTTACATCAATGTGGAAATGACTACTCATGTCTTGTGTAATACGCAACAACAATGATATTGTACTTTCCGCCTGCTTCTTTACATAGCAACCACAATGTTTTCAAGGCAATGCATAGAATTGTGTTCAGAACCATACATTACATAGAATTCAATAGTGGCACTCTTACTTTATTATGTTGAATAAGATCTGAATTGTTGCAAAGATATCTCTTTAACCCTCTCTCTCTCTCTCTCTTGAGTTAAAATATAATTTGTGTTTTAAATCAAATTGTGCATTCACTTTGAGAGATGAGAGTAAAAAGCATGGGATGGTAACACAAGTTTCTTTGTTCTACTTGCCATCCATTTTGCATCTCCACCTTTTTGTATGCTCTTAATATTTTGACACTGGTAGTCTGTTACCATGAAATCAAGAGTTTGATGCTTTTCTTTATTATGATAAATACTTGATTGTAGGAAAATTAAAATAAATAAACATATTTTCTTTTTCGCTGTTTTCATGGTTGCACAGCACACCTTTTTTTGGGTGATGGAATCATTAACCATTCGACAGAAAAGAAAACATTAAGATGGTTTCTACTATGACAATTAGTTATATATATGGGCATAGAAATGGTATACTCATATGAGGTTAGAAGAACATTCTCTGTTGCGCTAACTCCATGGCAGTAATGATTTTTGTGCATTTCGTGCAAGATTTTTAATGTCATCATTCTTTAATGGTCACATGATTCTTCTGTGAATTATGATCTCTCTCCATGAACGGCACCTTAAATGTGTTCAAATACTGTTGTTCCATTACACCCAGCTTATTACTGAATCAGTCTGTTGTTTGCATGATGTTTTTGGAAGCAATCAACTCATCCCTGCCCCCTACAGTGTTGATGAACAGAAGTCCTATCTTAGAATGATCTTATTCACAGTTCCTATTTTATTTGACAGGTATCACCCGGATAAGAATGCTAGCAATCCAGAAGCATCAGAGCTCTTCAAAGAAGTTGCATATTCATATAGTATCTTGTCAGATCCTGAGAAACGGAGGCAGTATGATACTGCCGGTTTCGAGGTGTGTTCTCTTGTTGAATCTGCCAGACGAATTTCAACTAACATTTCTTTCATCTTTGTATATTTTGTTTTCACTCCAATTCTTGTGCATGCCGTCAACTGCTGTCATGTGCAGCGGTGAACAGTGCGTGGTTACTGTTCACGTGAACAGTGCGCACCCCTGTTTATGCGCTCGATTTGATTGGATTAGTTTCCTTATAGATAAGATTAGATTTGTTAGGATAATCTATTTTCATAATATTAGAGATAAGTGATGGATGTGTATCTTATTTTTATAAAGCGATAAAAAAGAGTTATTCTAGTCTCTCCCTCGAGTTCTTCTCCTCAGTCCATGATCCCCCTTTCTCCTAAAACCTCTCTCCTTCAGCCATGCCGTCCCGGCCATCTTCTGTACGGTATCATGGATTGAGAAGAATTTGAGGGAGAGATTAGAATAACTCTTTTTTCTTATCGCTTTATAAAAATAATATACACATCCATCCTTATAGATTGGATGGCTTGACCTTTAAAAAATTTATCGCTAATATTACGAAAATAGATTATCCTAACAAATCTAATCTTATCTATAAGGAAACTAATCCTATCAAATCGGGCGCATAAACAGGGGTGCACACTGGTTATGTGAACAGTAACCACGCACTGTTCACCGCTGCACATGATGACTTTTCTGTTCAATAAGGAGGTTTATCAAAGACTCTCTAGATGCTGAAATACCTGTTTGGTTATTGTGGTTTTATCCCCAAATGTCAGAGTGGTTATATTTTTTTTGAAGTCAAGGTTTTTAAAATGCACTCCAGCATATTATGGTAATGAGACTCTTTTCGTCTTTTTATATATTATGCTTTGATGATCTTTTTGTGAGAAAAAATTCTTTTGTATAAAATTATGAAAATACATCTTTTCTGGTGTATTAATAGTTCTTTGTGTAACTTAATTGGATTTGTCTAATGCTAGCTAAGCTGTTATTCATGCCTGTCTATGTAAATTTGATTCAATCATTCAATGTTAACATAGAGAGCATGTGGATGTTGTCTATGTAGGACGTACCATAACTAGTTATTGGGTTAACAATGAGAAATGCTAGCTACAGTTCAACTATGGTGTCTAATATATTCTACCTTTTACTGGATCAACAAATTCTACATTTTAGTGGAGGCTTTGGGTTGGCACAAATATTCTTATGTGCTTTGGCACAACGTTAGCATAAGGAGAATGCATTTGTTGTGTTGGACCCGGATTTTGCAATCTAGTATTCTTTGCGAATTCACCGCACTATTCCCTAGATCACTAGATAGTGCTTATAGATATATTGCTGAATCATTTCATACATCGCATTAACCATACCATTCATTAATATTACACATCAGAGTTTAAATATTCCACATCAGGTAGTTTTTACATAAAGGGCCGATCAGGCCAAATACTTACATCATAAAAGCGGAAATGGATTTGATAAGCAAAAGGGTGTGGCCCTAACCTACCACAGGCAAGCGACTGGGTTAAAATGGGTACAACAGATATTATCCGTGCTTGGATGATATATGTGCACACAATCGCCATCAAAGCCTACTTAACTGTGGTAAAGACTATAATACTAAAGATTGCTCTAGTTCCCTCTATCTTCTTCTCTATTAGGTCCTGGGGCACCGTGATGAGTGTAGGGGTCTTGCTCCACCACTTCTGAGTTATTCGAGTAAGCGAGTATGAGCACAATCAATCGTGCTTCGCGAGCCAGCACACATAATGCAATAGTATATAATGCAAAGCTGAACGAGGAAGGTTCGGGTTCTTTTGCTAAAAACTTTAGTTGAAAATTACAATAATTAGGAATACCTGAGACTTAGCAATTTTAATTGAAATTAATTTTCCAAAGTGTGTGAAATATTGTAGTATTAATAATAATACAGGTTCCATCAACCATTACATGGCTTCCTGCATCTAATGCTAGTTTATCAGCGTTATACTCGCCCATTATTATCACTAGGTCTGACCATCCAGGGAAACACAATCCAGTTTTCATTCCAAGGATTTTAGAAATAGACACTAACTCCCGCAGGTTCCCAATGCTAGCCCATGACCGTGGCATGCTGCTCGAACAATTTTCACTCTGTAGAGGCCGCACGCTTTACCCACAAGAGACAACCAATTTGTTATATTCTATATGTTTCCTTAGACATGCAGATTAAGGTCACCACAAGGCTTTTACAATTCATCTTCTCAGCGATGCCACACCCGTTAAGGTTTCCACTCCTGTGGGTACGACCACCCCTCCAGAAGCCCCCTCTTGCGCAGTCACATCACAGGCCTTTCCCTTCGGCTCACTTGCACGTGTTCACACTAATGGTGCAGCCCACACTAGGTTGATGTAAATTAATTAACCAGGTTGTATCCATTATAGACTTGTGATTGCGCTGTTTTGCACAGAGAGGTCATACAAGATTCAATCTTTAAAGTTATCTAGGCGGTTCTACCATAACCCACTCATTCTCGTGCATCCACTGCACCTTCTCCTCTTACCATCTGCCTAGATATTGTAAGCAAATTGAGGGTTTTTGGGAGTGTAAAATAATCAAATTACAATATACCAGTCACCTTCCACTAGTGATTGCCTAAACCATATTTTCATGTTTGAAATGATGTCAGGGAAAATTAATGCCCCCGAGTATTTAAGCAATACTAAACATGGCGCTTTAGATATAAACTTATTACCAGTAAGTTAACAATTACACCTAGGGTGACAAGGTTTTACGTGCAAAGGAAAGGAGTTATGAATAATTAAGCAATTGTTCATAAGGAATTAACTATGAGCTAATGTGAATATAAGTTGCATAGTGAAATTAAAGCATGCAATTTAATAATTTAAACCAATATAACTTGCGTTTAAAATGTAGGAGCAAAATGATTAAAGTATTGCCGTGCTTTGCTCACAAGTTGTCTGGTCGTAAGGATCTTGTTCGTGCGTTCCACTGCCCTTCTTGTGCTTCGTAATCTAATAAATTTGAGCATGTAGAAATTAGAATAAATATCAAAAAATAAAGATAAATTCAAATGAACTCAAAAACTCATGATTTCAGTTCCATTGGAAAGGTCTCGATTTTAGACGAATTTAGAAACAAATTTCACTTATTTGGGTCTAAGATGAAGGAGAACGAGCCTTTCAAAGTTTTGAGTTTTAAATTAATTCTAGAAAATAATAAAGGAGAGGAGTCTCTCAATGACAGGTGGGGCCCAGGGATTTTTAATTTTGTTTCCTATTTATTTTTCTATTGAAAAAGCCATGATGTATAACAGGTGGGGCCCATGGGGTTTTTATTTTCTTTTCAAATTAATTCCTAAACAAAAACTCACTAGAGGCTGACAGGTGAGACCCATGCACTGTAGCCATAGTGGAACGGGCCCACTTGTCAGTGGCTCATACTACGTTAACTAGTTTTAAAAGAGTTTTTAAATAGTAAGGGCCCACATGTCATAGATCCAATGACAATGAGATGGGTTCGCCTGTTAGTGGGGATTAACTAAACTTAATGCTTATCATTAACTTAATTAAACTTTTGAATTTAACTAAACCCATGCTACAATGTCATCTTCCCCCGTCGAGGGGAGCGACGCTTGTCGCCGGCGAGCCCGAAATGGACTGCTGGGGGCCAACAACACCCACACACAGAGCTACACGGCTCAATTTGAGTTCAGTGGTCACCGGTGGTGGCCCTAGCGGCGGGGGTGGCTCGGCCTCACGGATTTATGGTAAACGATGGCAAATTATTCCAATTCAGCGCGCGGGAAGCATCTACCGGCTATGAGGGAGCTACTTGAGGGGTCGGCAGGGCCTGAGGATGACCGAGGTGGCACGGCGGCAAGAGCCTGAGGTGGTGGAAGGTTGGACCACGACAATGGTGAGCTACGGCGGCTATCGACCTGATTGGTGAGCAGGGAAGGTAAGAGGAGGTGGTAGTGCTCTATGCCAACGGAATCGAACCACAGCTTACCGTAGCGGCGATGACGGCAGTGGCCGGAGTTGGAGAAGAAAGGCGGCTCCGGTGAGCTTAAGCCGATGAGGGAGTGATTCCTCGGAGGGGAAGGGAGAGGGGAGTGTGGCGATGCAAATGGAAACTTGGCGGGGTTATTATAGGGGCTGGAGCAATCGAGCGACGTGGGCCGATTATGGTGGTGGCAGGAGAGGTGTCACGATGACTTCAATGGCCAACGTCAGCTTGGGCATGGCCATAGGGGCGTTGAGGCGACTATGCATGTGCGTCTAGACTGGCAGGTAAGGCGTGGCAGCGCGAAGGGCGGACTAGCTCTCACGGCCGGTTGCTGGGGTGACGTGCGCCGATGCGACGGCATGGCAGACGGGGGTGCCAGCGCGGCGACCGCCGTTGTGACACACTTGAATGCAGGGGATGACAAGGTGTATGATGGTTTGAATGCAGGCAAGGAGGGACGATGCCTTGGTCAGGAATTGAGGCAGTGCTATGTTTGGTGCGACGTGGCCGGCGCGGGCACGCACGGCATCGCGCACAGAGAGAGTAGGGCTGACATTGGTGTGCATGGTGAACTGTGGGCAAGGGTCAGGCGGTGCATGACGTGCGTTGGTGTCACTCGGGTGTAGCTAAAAGACGCAAAGCTCTTGGTGGTGGCGTAGTTGGCGCGTCCAGGGCGCGAGCTAGGCGCGCCGTGCGTGCACTGGCGCAGCCGGGCCAAGCCAGGGAGGTCATGCCTGCTTGGCTGGTTGGGTCGAGGCAAAAGATGGGCCAGCCCAACACTATTCTACTCATTCTGAATTTCTTTCGAATTTTTGTTTTAAATTTATGCTTTGAACTTCAATTCAAACCAAAACCGTACTTGGGTCAAACCTAAACTTGGACGTGAACTTGGTGTAAAATTGTGTTTTAATTCTTTCCATAACACCCACTTTGGTTTTTGAGAGACCATGGGATAACTTGATGGTTTTGAATTTAACTAAGCTGGGTTGTGAAAACGACTAATGTTTAGGGTTTCATCTATTGAACCTTTGATTTTAATTTTACTACTCACAATTTAGCTCACCACTCTCTTTAATATATCATTCCTTCAATGTTAACTCAATTTAACCATGTCAACCCTATTTTCTCTTCGCCATTTTATATTCATGTATTATATCCAATAGGAACTCAAACCAAAAGCCAAGAAAAACCAAATGACAAAGCAACACAAGCAAAAGTTTTAAAACTTTCACATTTCCAATCACCAGGCTTTTTGAGGTGTTACATATTGTCTACCTGATTATTAGTTTAACAACAAGAAATATCAACTAAAAATCATGATTGCTTTGCATTTTACTTTGAGTTTTGGGGTTGGCACGAATGTTTTCCTTGCTGATACCGCTGGCATGTCAGTTATACTGACCACTATGCCTGCCATCACCGGATTTTCATGCTTGTTATGTTTGGCAGGCAATATTCATGTTATGGTGGACAAATATTTGCATATATAATTCCCGAGGAACCTATTGCATTAAGACCTATATAAACTCATTTATTTTTGAAAAAAACTCCAATTATTGAGTATCTATTTTTAAACTTTTACTAAGTCTGCGGAATAGTAGGTGTATCCAAGGATCGAAATCCCGGCGGTAACCGGCCGGTTACCGCCGGTTACCGGTTGTACCGGTCCCGACCGGGAGGAGGAAAACCGGCCGGGTTTCAATATTCAAAAAATTGAAATTGTAGATGTTTGGATGGGTTCCAGGGGACATTATAGCTACATTGGATGCTTAAGAATCAATTTAGACATGGTGGGTCCATGGGCATGAGAAAGTCATGGCTTTTTGTGTTGCATGTGAACTTTTGAGGACAATACTCTACGAATTCCTCCGGTTTTCCGGTTTTTTTCCGGTTTTTCCGGTAACCGGACCGGTAACCGGCCGGTTACCGGAAACCCTCCCGCCACCGCACAAATTTTGTTTGCCAAATTTCATCCGGTTTGTAACCGGGTTTTCCGGTAACCGGCCGGTAACCGGCCGGTTACCGGTACCGCCCGTCCGGCGGGATTTGACCCGGTTCCGGTTTTTCGATCCTTGGGTGTATCCGAAATCGTACATAGAGCAGCTCTCCCTTATTTGCCAGTAAAATGATTTGTATTTATGCTTTTAATCTACTGCTTTATTTTACTATTTTTGGATATATGTTAACTAATTGTAAACCCCTTTTCTTGAGATGCAATATAACTGTTTTACTAGGATTGGTAAAGATTCGCTTAACTATTTAGGTTCCGCAGCATAGTGCAGCACAGCAATGGCATTCGCTTAACTATCTAGGTTCCACAGCATAGTGCAGCACAGCAATGGCAAATTGGGCCTTAGGCAGCTGCTAGTCTTACTGTAGGAAGGAAACCATGAGTGACCATTTATCTTCAAACTTTTTTGGGGTTGGTTCTTGGGTGATATCGCCGTACAGCTAAAAGGTCAGCATACAAAGGTGATGTTTGGCTGGGCAGTATCTACGGTGCATCAGGGTGTTGATTTATTAGACAATGTGAACGAAGATTTAGGCCACGTTTGGAACGCTGGAATTTTGTAGGAAAGGAAATATCAACTCTCACTTGATGTGGGCTTCCTACGAAATTCCTGTGGGAATCCTGCGTTCCGAAGGGGGCTTTAGTTGGTTATCTCCAAGCCTTTCTTCTGTTGCAACTTATATATGAAGATTACCTGTGGAGTTTACTGGAGTACTGAGTATCAAAGAGAAAGAGGTGGACCCCCTCAAAACCACTGAAGAGGCAAATGAGCACCTCTCCTAACATAACCAACTAGGGGAAGCACTTCTACCATGTCTAGCTGTTTGATTAGAAAGCTATCTGACCAAATACTTGTTTGATTAGAAAGCTCTGACCAAATACTTTTCCTTTCTGGATAATTAATGTAAGATAATGATTGTACCAATTAGCTCAGAGCCTCAGATTTTCCTTAAACAAGTAGAAACTAGAGCAATATTATTAAATTGAATTAATTTTTGGCACCTTGATGCAGGAATGCACCCATGAAAATTGAAAATGGCGCTTATTATTTTGATGGCAAGTAAATTTAAGATGTGTTTTCTAAATTTCAGACATTCAGCAGTGGAATGAATCTCTTGTTGAAAATGAAAAAAAAGTCAATATGAGTTATAACCTTGTATTATTTTTTGGTCAGGCATTAGAAAATGAAGGAATGGATATGGAGATTGATTTGTCCAATCTTGGAACTGTCAACACAATGTTTGCTGCACTTTTTAGGTAATTGTAGAATAAGTGATAATTATTGTGTAGAAACAATTGAAGATTAGTAATTGCCTACTGATTTTCTTATACATGTTACTACTTTTAGCAAGCTCGGGGTTCCAATCAAGACCACAGTATCTCCTACAGTTCTTGAAGAAGCTATGAATGGAACAGTTACAGTGAGACCACTCCCAGTTGGAACATCAGCTGCAGGAAAGGTTCTGCCATTGCCATTCTTATGGTACTATTTAATATTGGATGGCTGCCATATGTCTTGTTTATTTATAGGTTGACAAGCAATGTGCTCAATTTTTTGGTGTAACAATAAGTGAAGAGCAAGCTCAGTCAGGAATAGTAGTCAGAGTGACCTCAGCTGCACAAAGTAAATTTAAGGTACAGGGTTGATTATGCTTTCGTCATTTTCTCTGGAAATGAAGCTTTTGCTGTGCTGGTTTCTTTTGAATTTGAAACATTATTCACTTTTCTACTTGTGCAATATTTGTGCACAGCTTCTTTTCTTTGAACAAGAAGTTAATGGTGGTTATGGACTAGCTCTGCAGGTAATTTCTGCTTTATATCATTCCATGGTTTATAGGCTTCAGTATTTGTCAATTGTATGCTATGAAATATGAATTATATTTAATGGCCCATAATCATCATTTTATGTCTTCTGTGTATGAATGTGGAAGTAATTTGGAATAAAGCTTTAGAGAACTTGCCTGCCATCATCATCACCAGTGTAATTTTTGAACACGTAGATGGGTTAAAGCAAGTGCTACCAATACCTGTCATCTCCATTCTCCAAAGTAACTAATCCCATCATTGAATTGCCAACCCAAGGTTATTAAGTCGGTAAGTCGAGTCGCCAAGGGACCGACTTGCCGACTAGTCGTCGACTACTTGTCGACTTGCATTCAGGACTTGCACTAGTTGTCGACTTGCACTAGTTGCCAATGAACTTTGGGTGGTACAGAACTACAGATATTTGCTACAAGTTGTTCCATTAAAAAACAGACCAAGCATCAAAAACAGCATTGAATACCTAATTTATACTCTCCAATAAAGGGCCTGTTCTTTTTGGCTGCGGCTTATGGTTTTTGACTGAAAATTTTGAATTTTGGCTGTTTACGGTACAAATTACGGAGAGACAGATACTTGTGATTTTGGCTGGTACAGATGTTGGGCTTTTAACGTGTAGATCGTTTAACTTGTAGACCCTGTTTTGAGAAAATACTCCGTTTGAAAGTTAGGTACTGTAGCAAAAGCCAAAAGCCGCCAGCTTTTGACTTAAGAACAGGCCCAAAGAGGAAAAATAAATGCAATTCACCATTTCATCACAACAAAAGAAACAATGAAAGACAGTTAATACATACCTCCTTGGCACTAACCAGAGAATGTAACAAAATGCTGTAGAGATCACTCTTCTGATAAGGATTTGTAGGATCGTCGATGGCAATCAGGGGGGGTGAATCCTAACCACATGGTCTAACAGGATTCATGTTCCATAAGACATTCTCAGCTACATTGGCCAGCAGAACAAAAGGGAATTTATCAGGATCTGATGGGCTAACCTGGAAAGGTAAACACCCAAAGTGAGATAGACGTAACATGATTCTAGACTGTAAATGAATTATAAAAAGACCTGTCCAGATTATCAAATGATTTCATAGAATTAACATCATAAACTAGAACACAACAATCTGCTCCATGGTAGAATGCAACACCAAGACTTTGAAACCTTTCCTGGCCAGTAGTATCCCATATCTACAAACAAATATATGGTTACACACCCCATGTAAGCAGTTCAGGAATAATAGAGTACTGGTGTAACAACACAGGTAGCAGAAAAGCTCAACAAATAGATTTCTCATGCATCCATTCGCAAAGGTGCTTCAACAACAATCAATCAAAACACGAAGGAGCCGCTAGGAAAAGCATCGACTATAATCTCAAATGTGCATTTACATGTCAGGCAATGTTACTGTGAGTTGTGACCTAATATTTCAAGACAAAAATATATATCATCTAAAAATAACAAGCTATAACATTGTAGAACGAAAATCGAAGCACTTAACAGTAGAAAGCTTGGGGCATTAACAACAAAAGAAAATCGTTCACATGAAGCAAAAGAATTCATTGCAGTCTTAGCAGCCAACCTGAAGTTATCTGTATATTCCTCCTTGTAGGCTGTAGCAGTAGCATTTTCATCCAGATGTGGCTTTGTATTCTCAACATGAACTTTGTAAGATACATATTAGCAGCAACAAAAACTAAGCATAAATTCATAATAGAGCAAAAGCAAATCAAACAACACTCCATAACGAGTTAACGACAATAGAGTTCCAATCGAAAATTAAACAACATAATAGAAGTTCAAGTGGCAAAAGCATAAAGTAAAAAGACTCACGATCATCGTAATCACCACACCACTAAAATGCCATCCAAATTAAGGTCATCCGACTCCAAATGACCATCATTTGAGTTTCCACCAGCACCACCCTCATGAGGACTAGTTGGTGGAGAGTGTTGGATCCTGGGTTTTGGATCTCAGATATGAATGCGAGGGCTGGAACTGGTCCTCGGTTTCCCGGCGTGGCACTCCCTGCCTCGCTGTGATTGAAACCGGCTTGAGATCTTAGGGTTAAGGGAGAAGAAGGTATCTTTTTTTCCTCCTTACCTCTGCTAAACCGCACACGCGCGCGCGCACACACACAGAGCTAGAACTGGTCCTCGGTTTCCCGGCGTGGCACTCCCTGCCTCGCTGTGATTGAAACCGGCTTGAGAACTTAGGGTTAAGGGAGAAGAAGGTATCTTTTTTTCCTCCTTACCTCTGCTAAACCGCAGGGTAACGCGCGCGCACGCATATATATATATATATATATATATATATATATATATATATATATATATATATATATATATATATATATATTACAAGTGCTATCTCGCCTGGACTCATACGGTTAAGACTCCTTAACTAATACCAACAGACTTACCTAATCCTAGATACTGAATTCGGACAAAACTGCTAGTTCTTGTCGGATTCTTTCATACTTTTAGACCTTCTGCCATAATACTTGCCCCAATACTTGTCCACAACATTTCCCTCTCCCTGAGGAAACAGCTCGTCCTCGAGCTGGAAATGAGGATATTGACTTTGAAAATCTGGAAGAGACCCATGAAGCTTCAGAGGCTGGTTGACCAACCCATTGCACCAGTGTTTGCCATTTGTCTTTATGAAGTCGAGAGGAAACAATTTTTGAGGGTGTAGGCAGAACCTGAACATTTAATATAGAAGGAAGGGCTGGAGGAACGGTCGGAGGACCCACAAACCGCTTCAAGAGGGATACATGGAATACATCATGTATACGAGCAGCAGCCGGAAGTCGAAGCTTATAGGCAACTGAGCCAACCTTCTCAACAATTTGATAAGGTTTGTGATACTTTGGAGACAGTTTGGATATTTTGGTTGTGATTCCAGTAGCTTGACGGTGATGAAGCTTGAGTAATACCCATTGGCCGACGGCAAACTCAACTTCACGATGGTGCTTGTCATAAAAATCCTTCATGCACTGCTGGGCTTGCAATAATCGTTCATGAATTTCAGTCAAGAACTCATCACGTGAACGTAAGGTAGCATTAGTCGCTGAAACTTGAGCAGTGCCTTCTGAATACGAAATAATGGCAGGGGGAGGCCGGCCATAGACCACATGGAATGGAGTAGTGCGTAATGCCGAATGGTATGAGGTGTTGTAGCAGAATTCGACCCATGGTAGCCAATGGACCCAATGGCGAGGACGATCTCCACTAAGGCAACGGAGATACATTTCAATGGTGCGATTGACTATCTCACTTTGACCATTGGACTATGGATGAAAGGCGGAATTCATATCAAGGGACGCTCCGGCGAGCATAAAGAGTTCTTTCCAGAAGTTGCTAGAGAAAATTGTATCGTGATCACTGACAATAGACTCCGAAAAACCATGGAGGCGAACAATGGTTTCGAAAAAAAACATGAGCTCCGGAATGAGCTGTGTACGGATTGGCCAATGGCTCAAAATGAACATACTTTGAAAATCTGTCCACCACAATCAATATAACTGATTTCCCATGTACGTGAGGTAATCCATTGATAAAATCCTAAGTCTGGCGTCCTTTTCTCTTGATGTTGCTGCTATGCGCCCCTTATGTGTCGTGGGACCCATCGGTCCTTGCTCTGACGCCCTGGTTCCTACACGTGAAGGAGAAACACCACTCGCGTGGCTTGCTCTTGACGTGATGGACTTGACACATCGAGAGACACACAAAAAAAAAAAAACAGAACATCAATTGCTTTGCTCTCTTTTCTTTATTGCTCTGTGTCTCTCTTACACCTGAAGACTCCCTAGCCTTTGCTATCGATCACACCGATCGTTTCGTGCTCACATCGTTACATTGCTATGCATGGCCTTATAAAGGCTGCACATGCGATTCGCACACAGACTCGAAAACTTACTCGGTGTTTACTCGTTTACGATACGGACTACTAGTATATACACGGCAAAACAAACTTGAATACCATTAAACAAGATTACTAATTCAAATAATCATCTCCTTAATCTTGTTTCTCCATCTTGACCATGCTGATCTTCTCTTGCTTTTGCACCTGAACTGAACCCGTTCTTCCTTGCACGCTTGCTTGGGTCGGAGCACCTGCTCCCTAAGAAGCAATGATACGGCTCGAAAGCGCCCATGGCCGCCTTGGCTTCGCCGTTACTTGAGCCTCCCGCTCCTCTCTTGGACCAAGTCTGTCCGCTTTCTCGCGTACATCTTAGCTGAGGCTATACCGCCCCTAACTCCTGCCTCCAATGCTTCCTGCGTTCCCTCTGCAAAACCATAGAAAAATGCACCGACATGTACTCCAAGCTTTCCTCTTGGAACTTGTGCACTTTTTCCACATGCATCCTGTTTTTTCTTCTGCGGGACCTACTTGTCCTTTACATGAGCCGCCCGCACTTTCGAACAGCTGCTCTGTCCTGCGCCATGCTCATGGGCTCGTGTCAGCTGCATGCCTCCTAGACTTGACCCTCCCGCCACCATGTCCATCAAGAACAACACGACTGCTGCTCCTTTCTCTTTTATTTTCCTGGCTACTAGTTGCATGTGCGTCTGCATATCTTGCACCAACTGCATGCATGTGGGGTCCGTGGCCTTGAACAACCGAACCACCTCCATGCACGCCTGTGCCATCAGCGTGAAACCCACTGTCCCGTCCACCTGTGCTGCCACCTGCAGCGTGTGCGTCTTCGCTGCTCCCATCTGCATGCACACCTGCATGTGTGTGTTCGCCTCCTGTGCTAGCTGCTTGGGTTTCTCTGTTCACCTTTTCTGTACCTTGATCTCTCCTTTCCGGTTTACAAATTTTCAAAGAAATTTTGTACAATCAATTCAGAGATCTTTTCACTTTCATCAACAATTCATCGTTCTTGGTGTAGATACGAAGAACTCATCCTGCAATACCATCCTGTACTCTCTTTCTGTCATCTGTCCAAGACTTGAGTATGTTGTTGCACATACTTGGTATATAGTAAATTCCTGTCAACAAGTTTTTATCTCCGTTCTTACATTGCAGCATCATCGTCCCTTTGGCTCTTACCTCTACCATGGAGCCATCGTCAAATTTGACCTTGCCCCAAATCTTCTCGTTGAGCTCATGAAACATGGAGCGATCTCCCGTCATGCGATTACTTGCTCCATTGTCCAAGTACCACTGATCCGTGTGATTGTGGCTATCTTCCTTTGTGCATAGTTTTGGAACTATTTTCTCGTTCAGCATCACCATAACTGGTGCCTTTTCAACATATGAGGAGAGAAGTAGTACCGGTTCATCATCTTCTTCGTCTTAGGCGAGGTTCACCTCCCCGTTTTTGCTTCGGTAATCCGAAGCATAGTGCCCGTACTCGTTACAGTTGAAACACTTTATGTGGCTGCGGCACCCTGATGCGTAGTGCCCGTATTCGCCACATTCAAAACACTTGACATGTAACTTATGACGGGATCTGTCACCATCGCCTTGCCAAGCCTTGTCTCCACGGCCACCTCTGCCGCCTCGATCGCGCCATCTCCCGTGGCTGCTTGATGAGCCACCACTCCTTGTATCTCCCTTTATCAGCAACGCTTGCTCGTTATGAGTCTGGGATCCCTGCTCGTTACGTGACTGAAACCCCTTCAGTAACTCATGTGTTCTGAGGGAGCCGGTGATCTCTTCTATCTTCTTGTCTAGATTGGAGGAGTATATAAGTGTGGTGACAACAGGTATGTACTTCTCCGGAAGCACGCGCAGATATTTCTTCACCACCACAGATTCCTCTATCTTGTCGCCAAGAGAGTTAACCTGATTGTACAACGAAGTCAGCTTGTCGGCGAACTTGTCCACCGACTGTGTCTCCCATTTTGAGATTCTCGACACGATCAACTCCCTTGTGCATCATCTGAAGCGTCTCCCACGCTTCTCGTGCCGTCTCCTTTCGGATGAGCTGATGCATCATGAATCTGGCACAACCTGATAGATCACAGCAAGCGCCGCCTGATCTATCTTCTTATCCACCTCATTGTCCTTCCCCTTCAGATCGACTGCACCCCAGACACACCCTGGGTGCGCGTATTCGCCTTTATCTTCATTGCCCACACCGGGTAATTGTCGGTTGTCAGGAGAGGGTACTGGAGAGAGATCAGCCCACTCCGGGCACTCAAAGTCGACGCTTCTCTCATGTTCTTCAGGTATCACCAAGATCAATAGGCTCTGATACCACTTGTTCTAGTCTTCTACGCCAGGCATCTTTTTCTCCTGATGTTGTTGTAGTGTGCCCTTATGCACCGTGGGACCCACCGGCCCTTGCTCTGATGCCCTGGTTCCTACACATGGAGAAACACAACTTGCGTGGCTTGCTCTTGACATTATGGACTTACACACCGAGAGACATGAAAAAATAGAACAACAATTGCTTTGCTCTCTCTTTTCTTTAGTGCTCTATCTCTCTCTTACACCTAAAGACTCCCTAGCCTTTGCTATCGATCACACCAATCGCTTCGTGCTCACATCGTTACATTGCTATGCATGGCCCTATAAAGGCTGCACATGCGATTCGCACACGGACTCGAAAACTTACTCGGCGTCTACTTGTTTATGATATGGACTACTAGTATATACACGGCAAAACAAACTCGAATACCACCAAACAGGATTACTAATTCTAACAATCGTCTGTCATGGAAGCTGATACCAATCTGTTGGAGTCCTGGGTTCTGGATCTCAGATGATATGAATGCGAGGGCTGGAACTAGTCCTCGGTTTTCCGATGCGGCACTCCCTGCCTCGTCGTGATTGAAACCAGCTTGAGAACTTAGGGTTAAGGGAGAATAAGCTATCTTTATTTCCTCCTTACCTCTGTGTCTATATATATATTAATATTATATATATATATATATATATAGGACGAGTGTTTCATGCACCATGGTGCCTAGGCACCAATATCAATACCCGTTGATTTGCTTCGAGATTCGCAACGTTTGATGTGGGTATCTTCATATACCCATAAAAAAGTATATTTGAGATATCAAACTCCGAAAAAATTTAAATTCAACTTCAGTTTAATTAGTTTGAACTATTTTTATGGTATATACTCATTGTAGTTGCATTGAACTCAAAAGTAGTTCAAACTAGTTTGAACTGAGTTCAAAACTAACTTACCATAAATATATCAAGGGTATAAAACATTTTCATACCCAAACTCAAAAAAATTATCAATCATACACGTGTATCGGATGTTGGTGCCTAGGCACCATGGTGCATTACGTAATTTTCCTATATATATATATATATATATATATATATATATATATATATATATATATATATATATATATATATATATATATATACACGGTTAAGACTCCTTAACTAATACCAACAGACTTACCTAATCATATTTGACTTCCTAGAAACTGAATTCGGACAGAACTACAAGTTCTAGTCGGATTCAGATAGAATTCGGATAGAACTGCTAGTTCTTGTCGGATTCTTTCATACTTTTAGACCTTCTGCCATAATACTTGCCCCAATACTTGTCCACAACAGAGAGACACCAAAATCATCAGCCACAAACTCCTCTTCTTCCTCTCCATCTTCACTTTCAGGCTTTCAGCTTCATCTTTACTGTTGTGATCCAGGTTGTCACCTTCCCTACCTACAACATCATTATTGTCTAGTTTCATGGGTTTGTTCCTTTTATTCTTTTTTAGATACCCTTACATCTCTTTCATGATGGTCGTTATTGTCTTGGAACATTTTTCCACATCAACCCCCCCCCCCTCGGCGCGCCCTGCCCCGGCTAAATGCTGTTTCAACCTCCTGACTCCGGCATGCATCCTCTTGTCGCAAAGGGTATACTGCACGATATCTTTGTTAGTCAAGTCCGGCCAAAACCCGTACTTCCATGCCGGGTCTGTAGACTTTGGCCTATCGAGTAGGATCCTTGGATCATACGACGGGGCCACATTTCCCTCAGGCACTATAATGCCCTGCATTCGAGAATGAAGAGTGAATTTGAAGATGTAAATAAACTTACTGTATTAGTGTATTGCTAGTGGCCTAGTGTTACTTGTACTACTAAGTGCTCGTCTGTGCATGCCATGGCTGTATTAGTGCTTGGCTGCTCCTAGCAAATCCAGAGTTTCAAATCGCGGGGGGGGGGGGGGGGGGGGGGGTGGACTTGAGGGAATGGGATTGGAGACAAAATTGGCGGCTGTTGGGTTTGGTGGCGATGGGCAGGAGTCGACGACAGGTAGGCGGCGCTGGTACGGGGAGGAGCTGACGACGGGGAGGCGGTGTTGGTGGTGGGGAGGAGACATTTGACGAGGAGGCGGTGCTGGCTATGGACGCTACGCGACAGGGAGGCTGCGCTAGGGTTTTGCTGCCCTCTTTCAATATGGTCTCCAGATCAGGACTGGGCCCCTTTTGATTGCTGTCGCTGCTGGGCCCAAATCAAATCCGAGGAAAGTCGAGTGCCCAGTGAGGATTGACAAACCTTCCAGGAAACTCCCAGCCGACCGGATGACAAGTCGATGACTTAATAACAATGTGCCAACTAGACCCAAAGCACATTGTTTGCTTTCTGTAGATATGCATTAATGTATTATGTCAACCTTTTGAACACTATTGCAAATATAGTAGTTTGACTCCTGTTTTAGATCCATTAATAATGTAATCCTTTATCCAATTGTAGAAATGGCAAAATTTAGCTGAAGAAGAGGAATTGTACAATATTTTATTATCTCACTGGGGAAGCGACTGAATAAACTGTTAGCTATTGTACCTACCTAGACTTCATTTCCAAGTTTATGAAAATATGGAAAAACATTTTCCAAGAAATTGAATCCTCTTGGTTATGTAGGGCACAGCTAATCGTAGTATATTACAACAAAGGCTGTCCAGTGTTCTATTTGATTCCTTGGCTTAACTCCATCTTACGGTTTATAACTTTTAACCTTGTAAAGAAGGTATATGCTCAACATACAGAAGGGTATTGCCAAACGTTTAATTGTTATGTGAAATTGGAATTTAATGGACAATTATGCATTCATAATAATATATCCATTTATATTTGAAATTGATTAAACATAATTTCTTTTTGGGTATTATCATAAGTTATCAATATAAAACATGACATTTTTAGCCTTTTAGGGGATCTTTTCAAATGTATCTTGTACATCGACCTCCTTTTCGGCTTATGGTTTATGACTTACCTGGAATAATCAAAAGGGCCGGCTTTTTCATTGCCTTTTGAAAGTGGCTTATCGGTATTTGGTGCGTTCGCACAAGTACTGGTGCTAGTGCCAAAAGTCATCAACCATAGCCATAAGCCATCAACCGCAACCAAAAATAACCCATCCATCATTGCTATGGATAGTGAGAAATACATGCTCGACAGCACTATCTATTTTATGAGGATAAAGTGTTTTTCTAGCTCTTTCTAATTTTGCATTCCTATTTCTACTGTCAATTTAAATTTTAAAGTATAAATGGATAATTGAATAACTGGGACATATTTGGTAAGTGGCTGTGAACATGATTATCATTTTAACCTGTAGTCTGCAGTTTGTGTATGTTAGAAATACTTTTCCGATAAGAATTTAGATGAGATAAAAATTTAGAGGTCTAGTTTAATACTATCTCCATTTTGCCCCTCTTACCTCCAGGAAGACAGTCAGAAGACTGGCAAGGTGACATCTGCAGGCATGTATTTCTTGCATTTTCAAGTTTACCGTATGGACTCGACAGTGAATGCGGTACGTATATTGTGTTTTGTGGCTTTAGTTTTTATTCTCATCGGAGCTGATGTGAGGATTTGTTGCTTACTACTACAGCTTGCAGTGGCCAAAGATCCTGAGGCTGCATTCTTTAAAAGATTGGAAGGTCTCCAACCTTGCGAAGTGTCAGCTCTCAAACCTGGAACTCATATATTTGCTGTATATGGTCTGCATACTTACTGTCTTCTCTTTATACCGATGCCATTCCTCTACTCTGAGCCATCCTAATTGACATGTTCAGGTGACAATTTTTTCAAGCCAGCTAGCTATACAATTGAAGCAATGTGTGTAAAGAGTTTTGAAGATACAACAGGGAAGCTAAAGGAAATAGAGTCTAAACTTCTAGAGAAGAGAAATGATTTGCGCCAATTCGAAACTGAGTACAGAAAAGTCAGTGACCATATTTTTGTTATATATCAACTAATGTAGTATTAAGTGTTTTTTCCCCATTTGGAGAAAGCATTGACCGAGTAAAATGGCTATGCAGGCTTTGGCACGGTTTCAAGAAGTGACCAACAGATATACCCAAGAAAAAGAAGCGGTATGCGCATCTTTTCTCCCTGTAGATATATACTGTCTCAAATTGATATTTATATTGTGGATTTGTGGAGAGAAGAAAGAGACATCCTTTTGTTGCACTCAAATCGTGCGGTACTGCCCTGTAATTTGGGTCGCAGCAAACTACACGTAGGGTATAGAATTGCTAGTTCATACCTACATAGAGACGTCCTGTTGTTGCACTCAAATCGTGCAGTACTGCCCTGTAACTTGGGTCGCAGCAAACTACATGTAGGGTATAGAATTGCTAGTTCATACCTACATTTTTGTAGCAACCATGTGTCTGTTTGATCTGACTACAATAGATGGAGTAACATATTGACTAAAGTAGATTTAGAGGGGCGTTCATATTTGTTTTTGCTGATGGATTTTGACGAAAAGCCGAATGTTTGTATTGTCTTTTGGCTTTTCTAAGCAGCAGCTAGAAACAGAAGTAAATACAAATAGGGCCTTAGCATGCTTCCTCTAGATAGAGAGGTGTCAGGTTAGCTTTCAAACAATGTATGCAGAAACACCTATCTTAATTCCCCCATGTGTATTTTCTAGGTCTTCTACTTGCACCAGTCTTCCTCTGAAGGAGTAAGTCTTGCGTCTGTAGGTAGATACATCAAACTGAATAAGCATAGTAGTAGTTGGTTAGTTTCTTGCTTTAGCATCTTCAGTCTTGCTTTAGTACTTTCAGTTTTGCCTTTACAGCTTATCTCTACTTTCAGTTTTACTTTCAGTTTGTAATCTGACCATTTGGTCTATAAGTATGTATTCTGGTTAAGCCTTAAGGGCATAGAAAGCAATACAACAAGAAAATTGCTCCCATACCTGTGCCAAATCTGACATTTGGTATCAGAGCCTTGCTCTTTTCTTCCCACATCCTGTGGCGCCATGTCCCGCTCCTCCCACGCCTCCCTGACCTCCAGCCGGCGCAGAGCCAACGCCGGCGACGCTGCAGATGCGGACGCGCGCGAGGCACGCATCGCCGCAGCAGAGGCAGCGGCTCAGCAGGCGGCTGAGACAGCCAGGCAGGCGGCGGCCGCGGCTCAGGCCGCAGCGGCTGCTGCCGCCACCCTGCGCGCGGAGGCGGAGAACGACGCTGGCCGACCCCGCGTCTCGCGGAGCCCTCACAGGCACCGCCGCGTTTGGCCGTCGCCAGAACGTCGCCGCGGGCGCGGAGGCAGACGTGTATCGCCAGCGGCCATCCAGACCGTCATCAAGGAGTCAAGCGGAAGCACGCCGTGGCCCATGCTCACCAAAACCAACTACAACGAATGGAGTTTGGTGATGAAGGTAAAGATGCAGGCAAGGGGGATGTGGGATGCGGTGCGGGACGAGGATGTCGACTTCCACGACGACCGACGGGCGCTGGAGGCCATCCTCGTTGCCGTCCCGCCAGAGATGGCGCCCACCCTCGCGGACAAGGAGACCGCCAAGGACACCTGGGACGCCATCGCCGTGGCGCGCATCGGAAAAGACCGCGCCCGCCGAGCCACACAGCAGAAGCTGCGTCAGGAGTGGGATCGCTTGACGTTTCGCCCCGGTGAGGACATTGACGACTTCGCGCTCCGCCTCACTGGTCTGATGCAGCAGCTAACTCGGCACGACGATGAGGACATCGACGAGGAGAAGGCGGTTGAGAAGTTCCTCCACGTTGTTCCCAAGAAGTATACGCAGATTGCTCTGGCAATGGAGACGCTCTTGGACTTCTCCGAGCTCTCCATCGAGGAGGTGACCGGGCGACTCAAGGCTGTTGGCGGCCGCGACGAGCAACCACCCGCAGAGCCGGTCACCATCGGTGGCAAGCTACTCTACATAGAGGAGCCGTGGCTCACCCGCCAGAAGGAGCGGAAGAAGGGGGGGGCACTGGTTTCGGCGGCAGCCGCTGTCGGAAACCGCGGAACAAGGAGAAGGCGCCCCGAGGACGTGGCGGCGCTGACGCTGGCGCTGCTAGCGACCGAAAGGCCAACCAGGACGACACCTGCTTCAACTGTGGCAAGGCCGGCCATTGGGCCAAGGATTGTCGGTAGGCAAGGCGTGGCGGCCAAGCGCATGTCACGCAGGCAGCGGAGGAGGACGAGCCAGCTCTGTTTCTCGTTCACGGGAGCATTGAGCTACGGCCAAAAACAGAGGAGGTCAAGGGAGGTCCGATCTCCCCTCCCGCATCGTCCGCAGCCGCGCAACTCCACCTCGACGAGCCGCGAGCACATGTCTTCCTCGGAAACGGGTCCAGCGACGACAAGATCGACGGCTGGTACCTCGACACCGGCGCCACGCACCACATGACCGGCCGGCGAGAATTCTTCTCCGACCTAGACATGGACGTGCGAGGCTCGGTCAAGTTCGGAGATGCCTCTGCCGTGGAGATCAAAGGTGTCGGCTCCGTCGTCTTCACGGCCAAGACCGGTGAACACCGACTCCTCACTGGCGTCTACTACATCCCTGCCCTGAGAAACTCCATCAGTCTGGGGCAGTTGGATGAGAACGGCTCTCGAGTAGAGATTGACAACGGGGTGCTGCGCATCTGGGATCGTCGTCATCATCTCCTCGCCAAGGTGAATAGAGGAACCAACCGCCTGTACATCCTTCAAGTGCAGGTGGCGCAGCCTCTATGCCTTGCAGCCCGCCGCGACGACGAGGCCTGGCGCTGGCATGAGCGCTTTGGGCACCTCAACTTCGAGGCCCTGAAGCGGCTCAGCGGCGGCGAGATGGTGAGGGGAATGCCGCACGTCGACCACGTGGAGCAGCTCTGCGACACCTGCGTGGTGACAAAGCAGAGGCGCCGGTCGTTCCCCCGTCAAGCCAACTATCGGGCCAAGGAAAGGTTGGAGCTTGTACACGGCGATCTATGCGGCCCGGTCACGCCCGCGACTCCTGGAGGCAGGCGCTTCTTCTTGCTCCTCGTCGACGACCTGTCCCGGTTCATGTGGGCGGTGCTGCTCAACACCAAGGCTGCTGCGGCGGAAGCCATCCGGCACATTCAGGCCGCAGCAGAGAAGGAGTGCGGCCGCAGACTTCGCGTTCTGCGCACGGACAACGCCGGCGAGTTCACGGCGGCTGAATTTGCAGCGTACTGCGCCGACGAAGGGATACAGCGCCACTACTCCGCGCCCTACTCCCCGCAGCAAAATGGCGTCGTCGGGCGCCGTAATCAGACTGTGGTGGCCACGGCACGCGCCCTCCTCAAGCAGCGGGCGATGCCGGCGATTTACTGGGGTGAAGCGGTGATGACCGCCGTGCATCTGCTCAATCGCTCGTCCACCAAGAGTCTCGACGGCAAGACGCCCTACGAGGCCTGGCACGGGCGCAAGTCGGCAGTCGGCTATCTCTGGACATTCGACTGTTTGGCGTTCGTGAAGGAGCTCAACCACGTCGGCAAACTCGACGATCGGAGCACGCCAGGGGTATTCATTGGCTATGCCAATGGTGCCAAGGCATACCGCATCCTCGACCCGGCTACGCAGCGTGTGCGCGTGGCCCGTGATGTGGTGTTCGACGAAGGGCGAGGATGGGCGTGGACCAAGATGGCGGACAACGGCTCGTCAGCGGCACTCAGTGACTTCACCGTCGACTACGTCTGCACTCAGGGAGCCGGGGGAGCAGTCGGGTCGACACCATCTCCAACCCGTCTGCCCCTGCCCCGAGTGCACCGTCTGATTCAATTGGTGCTTCACCTCCGGCAATGTCGGCCACGCAGCATGCATCCACGCCAGTGGCTACGCCCCAAATGTCGCCAGCTTCTACCCCGACACAGCGAGCACCGCTCGGTGGAGTTCGCCACGCCGCTGACGCAAGATGAAGAACGCGTCGACGCCGCACATGAAGGTGAACCTCTGCGCTACCGCACCGTCGACAATATTCTGGGCGATCAAGTCGTCCCAGGGCTGGCGCAGCGCGACTTCGAGGCAGAGCTTCACCTGATCAACGATGGTGAGCCTTGCTTGTTCGCTGAAGCAGAGAGCGATGCGGCCTGGCGAGAAGCAATGCGGCAAGAGATGGACGCGATCGAGCAGAACCACACCTGGGAGCTGACCGATCTGCCTGCCGGCCACCGCGCCATCACACAAGTGGGTGTTCAAAAGGATGAGGCTGGGGCGGTAGTCAAGCACAAGGCGCGGCTGGTGGCACGGGGTTTCGTCCAGCAAGGAGTGGACTTCGACGATGCATTTGCGCCCGTCTCGCGAATGGAATCCGTTCGTGTCCTCCTTGCGCTAGCGGCTCAAGAGGGATGGCGCGTCAACCACATGGACGTAAAGTCGGCCTTCCTCAATGGCGACTTAAGAGAGGAGGTCTATGTCCGTCAGCCACCGGGGTTCATTGTCGCCGGCCAGGAGAACAAGGTCTTGCGCCTCCGCAAGGCTCTCTACGGCCTGCGCCAGGCGCCGCGAGCTTGGAATGCCAAGCTAGACGCGACCCTCAGATCAATGGGGTTCCAGCAGAGCTCCCATGAGGCATCAGTCTACCGGCGAGGTCAGGGAGACTCAATTCTGCTTGTCGGCGTCTATGTAGATGACCTGGTGATCACCGGCGCCAAGGAAGAAGAAATGGAAGACTTCAAGGCAGAGATGAAAGGAGTCTTTCACATGAGTGATTTGGGGCCACTTTGTTTCTACTTGGGAATTGAAGTACTCCAGGATGACTCCGGCATCTCCCTCCGACAAACCGCCTACGCTCAGCGCGTCGTCGAGCTCGGAGGACTCACGGGCTGCAACCCAGCCCACACTCCAATGGAGGAGAGGTTGAAGTTGAACACGCAGAGCACGGCGGATGAGGTGGATGCCACGCAATACCGACGAATCGTCGGGAGTCTGCGCTACCTCGTCCACACGCGTCCGGACTTGGCATTCGTCGTCGGCTATGTCAGCCGTTTCATGCAGCGGCCGACGACAGAACATCAACAGGCTGTGAAACGGATTCTCCGCTACGTTGCGGGAACTTCTGACTATGGTCTGCACTACCCAAGATGTCCCGGCGCGGCGCATTTCATCGGCTATAGCGACAGCGACCACGCTGGTGACATTGACACAGGCAAAAGCACGAGTGGGAATCTGTTCTTCCTCGGCAAATGTCTGATCAGCTGGAAATCGGTCAAGCAGCAAGTGGTGGCACTCTCCAGCTGTGAGGCTGAATATATTGCAGCCACATCTGCCGCCACTCAAGCCCTCTGGCTAGCTCGACTACTGGGAGATCTTCTGGGAAGAGAAGCTGAGGCAGTGGAGCTACGAGTGGACAGCAAATCTGCTCTTGCCCTGGCAAAGAACCCGGTTTTTCATGAGCGCAGCAAACACATCCGGGTGAGATATCACTTCATAAGGGGTTGTTTGGATGAGGGAAGCATTAAGGCCAGCTATGTCAACACTCAAGAACAGCTCGCTGATTTCCTAACCAAATCTCTTGGGAGAATCAAGTATCAAGAACTGCGCGCCAAGATAGGAATGATTCAAATCACCCAAAGGGCACCACACAAGACTTAGGGGGAGAATTGAAGGAGTAAGTCTTGCGTCTGTAGGTAGATACATCAAACTGAATAAGCATAGTAGTAGTTGGTTAGTTTCTTGCTTTAGCATCTTCAGTCTTGCTTTAGTACTTACAGTTTTGCCTTTCCAGCTTATCTTTACTTTCAGTTTTACTTTCAGTTTGTAATCTGACCATTTGGTCTATAAGTATGTATTCTGGTTAAGCCTTAAGGCAATAGAAAGCAATACAACAAGAAAATTGCTCCCATACCTGTGCCAAATCTGACATCCTCTGCTTACCTAGGAAACGAGTCAAAATAGTGTATGATTTCGATCAGGTCTGTGTAACAGCATAAGACACTTTCAAAATTTGTCACTGCATTGTACTAATCTACAAAGAGGCACATTTTGCTACAGAAGTGTTTATAAGTCGATGTTTTCAACGTTCATGTCTTGTTTTTTTGGTTGCATTATCTCGTCATGCTTTATGAGCAAGGTGGTCACGGCACTCTGGCAAGTCGCGGCGAGACCAGGGTACCTGGATGTCTAGTCGACTAGGCGCCCTCCATAGCGACAGTTAGATAATAGTAGTCAGATGACAGTTGACTTAAAATTTCTTAACTTTTAGTCAATTTTATTAGTCCTTAAATCTAGATCCAACTATCCAGATCATTCTCCTCATACAATATAAACCCATCCTAGCCCTTACATCTAGATCCAACCATCCAAATCATTCACTTTATTCCATATAAACCTATCCTAACCCTTAGATATAGATCTAACCATCCAGATCATTCCTCTCATTCCATATAAACATATCCTAACCCTAGCCTCAACACCCACCTTACCCCACCACCAGCCAGTAGCCGCCGCCGCCCCCATCCCTCCCTGCGTTTTGGTCTCCTCTCTGCTCCGCCAACGCTGCCTGCCTCCTATCCACTGCCCCACCCTCCAACGCCGAAGCACCAGTGCCACTTGCCGCTGCCTCTGACGGATCCGGGCGGCGTAGGCCAGATCCTGTGGTGAAGAGGTCGGCGGCGGAGAGGGGCCGACGCGGAGATGGGAGCCTAGCATGGGGGCTGATGTGGTGCGGCTCGGGAAGAGCACCGGATGAGGCAATGACAGTGCGGGAAGAGGCGGCTGGCTCCAGATTTGAGCCGCCGGCGGCCATATCTGCACGGGGAGAGCTAGAGGCGGCCGGATTCGGCCTGGAGGTGGCCGTCTAGCTCCTCACTCCTGGGCGACGAGCCTTGGCGTTCCCCTCCGGCCGCCAGGACGACTTGGCTTCGCCTAGGCGACGCCGTGACAATCATATTTATGAGTTTAGTCATTTAAATGTTGACAATGTACTGTGTGATTCCATATGTACTCTTCTTGCTTTCATTGTTATAATATTTGCAAGTGTTCGCTTCATTGCTGTGTTAAAATGCTAACCAGTTGCAGCTAATATTTGATTGCCAACACTGATGTTGGATTATATGGAACGTTCATGCAATCATGCCCACATTCAAATAATTTAGAATGAGGCATGAACAGTGGACCAGGCATGCTTAGTGAATGTGTGTATGACGAATGTGCTTACTTGAATGGAGCACACTAAAATTGAAATATCATCCTTAATAATTGGCTTGCTAAATCATTTTAGAATTTAGTGTGCAGTTACTCCTGAAATTTCATTAAATTAATAATACTGTAGCTATTCATCAGTATAGAATATGTAGTACTTTAGCATACGAAACTGTAGAAAGTAAAAAAATGGAAACAAAATGGCATCAATGTATTCCTCACACAAGTTCATCTAAGAGTCGTGTATATACATTATGCATAATCCTGAACTTCTCAGTGTTGAACATTGATATTGTAAACAATATGTTCTCTATGGCATTTAATATGGACATTTGTTAAACATGTTGTTAAAGAGCTGTAATCTGTGCAGGTTGATGATATGTTGAGAGAAAGGGATAACATCCATTCTTCATTCACGACTGAACGAACTATCGTGAACTCGGTTGGAGCTGGTAGCAGCAGCAGTAGATATCCCACTGAGCAGAGCCGAACTGAGTCTCCCGAGAATGGTAATATAGATGGGAAAGACAAATCGGGTAAAAAGAAGTGGTTTAATTTAAATCTTAATAGATCTGACAAGAAAGTCTGAGTATGCTGTCTCTCGTCAAAGCCAGCATTTGCGCTTCGACTGTGTTGTACATTTCAGAAGCCCTATTGTATTTGTGCCTTGTGAGCTGTACGGTTCCACTTCTTGGGAGTTTTGCAGCATGGCAGTTTTGAGTATACTATTTTCAAGTCATGTATCGGTTAGCCATCTCCCTCTCCAGTTTTTTATCCTCACCATCAGAAAATTACAAAAGCAATAGAAACTGGTGTTGGAAGTCAGACCTTAAGAGTGTCGGTTACCCATTTTCTCCATATGATTGTTAATTTATTGCATTATTTTAATGGCAATTATCCCGTGGTGGAATATATACTTTGCAAATGCTACATCTTCGTAAGTCGTAACAGTAGGTCACAGAAGTTATGTATTACTTGATTGCTCTGGAACGAGCTGCCTTTGCATTTGTTGTGCACAGTCTGTATGAGCCAGTAATTTTGGGCTTTTGGCATTGCTACGTGGGGAGGAGTGTCGTGTGCATTAGTGCTACTTTTTTAACTGTTCGTAATTGTGTCTCCATATAGCTTATCCGTTGCATTGTTTTGCATGCAATGCTTCTAAAATGCGTTGCAAAATGTATCATATGGATAGTAGAGCTTCGAAAGTAGGGTTACTGTTCTTGCAGCCAAGTGTGTCCTGGTGCCTTGTTAAGAATTGAGTAGGGGCACTTTCCCCCATTTAAGATTATAAAAGCAAGGCACTGAAGATTGATTGACACATGGACAATCCTGAGATCGGCATTTTCGTGCTTAATTAAGGTAAAAACCTTTGCTTGTTTTAAGGACATGCAATGTTACCGATGTGCAATCTAGTTAGGAACCACCCAAAAAAGGGGGGGAAAAGCCCCTAATTTTCTCGCCTAAAAATCATCCTTTGGCTATGCTTTCTTTTTCATCTACTTGTCAATTCTCCTCGATTTCTCGCAATAGACACATTCTAAAGCAGCACAAATTGCTAACGAACAAGTCACTTCGCTGCTACAAAATGGATAACACGTATATTGAAGGTAGGAAGAAGTCAAAAGTCCTCCAACTTATGCCGTGATTTACAACATCAACTACGAAACCATTCATATTGCATCCCACCATTCATATTGCATCCCTCCACTATCGAAATGAGTAATTGGTTTTAGATGATGTGGTATCCATATAGGCTCGTTTCATACTTATGGAGGCCTTCTGGCGCACAAATTTAGCATAGTTTCGCGCTCCAAGTGCCAACCATTCCTTGCTGCGGCCATGTCCTCGGCCTTTCGTCGTCACTGGCCCTCCATATCCACCTTCCTCTCCTCGTCTCCACCTTCCTCGCCCACCCCACCTTCCCACCCTCTGCGCCCCTCGTCTTCGCACTCTCCGTGTCCAGTGACCCTTCGCTTGGCCATCTCCACACCGTCTCGCTGCTCTCCTCCTCCGCCACTTCCCTTTCCCAACTTGGCCGACGCGTGCCTACGGTGGGGGTGAGGGTGAAGGAGCCAGCCAGCGCTAGAATCTCTCGCCGGCTCCATCGGGTCATTGCCGGTGTCCGCCGCCGCCATTGTGGTGATGCTCGACTTCGGCGACCTCCTCCCTTCCGCGACAAGGCCGTGTCCGTGCTCGCCACCTTCGCGTCCTCGGACACCACATGTCGGTTCTTGGCCTAGGAGTCGAAGACCACCTCCCCCATCTCTGTCGCGCGCTGGACCCCAAGAGGCTTGCCGCCGCTGCCATTGTCGTGATGCTTGACTTCAGCGACCTCCTCCCTTCTACGACAAGGCCGTGTTTGTGCTCGCCACCTTCGCATCCTCATGTTGCCTCGCACCGCACCGCTCCCCAAGGCTGTTGTCGAAGCCGCCACGAAGATCGTCGCTATCGCATTCGCTGCCAGCGGGCGCTCCTGGGACCGTTGACACCGCCATAGGCTTCATCGGCGGTGCATCTACCAGGCTGCTCAAGGAGTCCTCGGGTGCACTCGGGCGCCTCGCCGTCGTTTGTGTCCAGACCAGCAACCTCTCTGTCAGCTGCACCCGGCACCTAGGCCTCCAACTGGGCGACTTGCGGTGGTGGAGGTGCAGCCACATCAATGCCATGACTTAGGCGAAGATGGCGGAGGTGATGCTATCTGTCGCCGCGACAGACACCACGGACGCTAAGTTGGTCATCGACCTCTGCCTGGCCGTCGCTACACACTTTGCTCACTTGAGCTACCGTCTGCTGCCACCTTGGCTCCTTGCTCTGTTTACCCTTACCACCATCTATCCTCGCCAGTGGAGGAGAGAGTGGGGAGAGAAGATAGTAGGAGAGACGAGGAAGGATGCCATATAATCTTGATTTGTTACAAGTAGACATGTGGGGCAATATCATCTGAAACCAGTTTATTTGTCAAAACCACCGGCACATGAGCGCCACATCATCGAAAACCAGGGTGATTTCAGGTGAAGGGCTAATTTGATCCGGTTTCGATAGTTAAGAGGTGTAAAGTGAATGGTTTCGTAGTTAAATGTATAAATCGAACTCATGATACAAATTGAGGGGGTAAAGTAGGCTTTTCCTTGAAGGAATCACTTCAACGTGCTGCACTACAGAATGAAAAGCTGAAAGGAAGCAAGAGTTTAATCTACAAAATATCAAACACAAGATACAACCCAAGATCTAAAATAAGTTCTATTGATGGGTATTAATTGGTAGTCGGTACATAAGTTGTCCTTCAAAACTAGAACCTCTTACCTATCACCTCTATTTATAGCTAGGCTACATGAAATCCATCACAACTCAATTCCAGCCAGTAAACATGGCATCATATTACATAGAAAATCTAAGAAAAATATGGTATCATACTACTAAAAGACTAAAAAAATATGACATCATTAAACTTAAGCCTAAGTCTTATAGCAGTCTCAAGGAAGTACTAGTACAATCAGAATTTGCTTCGGACTCTTTATTGTCTCTCCTCATCCTCGTTATTTAGAACTCGACCCAGAATTATCATCTGTGTCCATCTATTTCTATGGGTCCAAATACTCCACATGATGTAATTTGATTCGGCAGTAGGATTTTCCCGAAAAACAGAAGTACAATCCAAATCCCTTACATAACCTAGATTTTCCAAGGGAAGTGGGGAAAATCTCCCTCCAAGAACCATTCCTTGTAATAATCTCTGCCCACTTCTAAATGCCTCAAGAAGAAAACTCTAATAATTGACCTTTCCTTTCTGCAAGGCAATACATGGCTGACGGCTTGCACAATTGCAAATTTGCAAAGTGATGCCAATGCCAAGTCCCAAAACAAAGCAAGGAAATAATTGTTGTACTCTTACCCTGATATCGAGACAATGAGATTACCTTGATGAGGCCACTCACCGCCATTTAGCAGTCAACATCGGGAGCAGGGAGGCAGTGGCAGTGGGAGAATTGTGAAGGGAGGAGGCAGTGGGGGTGGGAGAGGGAGGAAGCAGCGGCGGCAGAGGTAGCAGTAAGGAGGCGGGGTGACGCTGGAGCAGCCAAGCTGCGGATTTGCAGTATCCCATACGCACATCATATAGCAAACCGCTGCGAACCTCAACCCACGACCCATTGACGCATACACCCAAGAGGAGGTGGCATGCTGCTGCTGGTTGGGCCGAAGGGAGAGGTGGGCGGGCTACTGGTGGGCAAGCAAGAGAAGGGATGGGAAAGAGAGATGGGATAGCTGGTGGGGTTTTAGACCAATGCGTGGAACAAAAGCTCTGTCTTTCCTTCTCATTTAGTTGTAGCTTTTTGCGAAATGTTGTAGTAGGCCTTTTTTTCTCTCCTCGAGTTCATTTTTTCAACTATTAATATTTTACATTTTGTTTTCAACTAATTGCCTTTATTTTTTCCACAAATATATTTCATTTGTTCTAATAATTTTTAATTGTTCCACTAATAGTTTTGAATTGTTCCATGAGCGTGTTTAATTTGATAATTTTTAAATAATCTATTTTTATTCAGAAATACAAAATTATACACACGATTTTATTTTTACAAAAGTAACCCCTTGTAGCCGAACCGTTAGGCGACTGGCTCCTGTCACCCAATGGCAGATTGTCACGTTGTAAGTAGCTGTACTGTTGGGTGACAGGGATGCAATCGCCCACTTGTCAGCCAACAAATGCTTTTGCCCAACCGCTAGGCGACAACACCTCCACTCGCTTAGTGGTTGGGCGACTAGAGCCCAATTTATTTTTGAGAGAATTATGCCACTAGGGAGTGGTCGGTTGCACAAACTGCCATGGGTGAAAGGCGTAATTACTGTATGACACTGAGCTTAAGATTAGTTCCACTATATGTCACTGTGGTTAGTTGACCGTTAGGGGAGGTCGTTATCTTTTCAAAAAAAAGACAAAAATGCCCGTACGGAAAGATTGAAGACCCGATTTATTTAAAATAGCAAACAACCTCCAAAAAATATCAAAATTCATAGTGGTGTTGTTCAACTTGTAAGTGAGGTAGGAAAATATTTCAAGGCATTGTTCAAAGGAAAATTTTAGACTTTTAATTTAATGGTAATAAAGGCTACTATTTACAAATAGAGACTAAATGAGGTATAAAAATTGTGGGAAAATTCTCATGTTTAAAAAAATGATTTTCCTTTTTGGTATAGTGAATTAATCCTGGTTAAAAAATAGCTCAAATATAGCAGAAGGTATAAGAGTGTTGAAATGTTCCGAAGTTGGGAGACAAGGAACATGTAATATATTATAGTCCCTAAACCAATGCACATGCGATGTGGATACATGGCATAGTGCTTCTGATAATTGCTTAGCTAAAGATCAATACTACTATGGTACACTGTGATGAAAGCATGCGACTAGTGCTAGAATACATGTACGCGCATAAAGGAACAATATAGCCGGCAGGGGGCTGCTACGGAATGCCTCGAACTACTGCATGGATGACGGCCATTTACCCTTCCTTGCGAGGTCGGTGTTGTACTCCTCTCCCGCCGCCCTTGCCTTGGCCATAAGTTCACGATTTCTCTCGCACTTCCTACGCTTGCATGCCTCGAGATGAGCCTGCATCTCTCACCGGATATGGTTGCTATGCTCTTCATCATGGCGATGCTCCTCCATTCTCTCATGGTGGGTCTGAACATCCCACTCCTCGTAGTCAAGACTCCACTCGTCGTTCGGGTGAATCTATCGGTCGATCCAACTGCGGTAGGCACATAATGGATCCGAAGACTATGGGTAGATGGGAGAGGATGTTAGTGCATAGTTGCGGATAGAAATGTTACTAGAATAAGTTGTACCAGGTCCTTACCAGCTGCCCGTAGTGGCTCATGTCCCAACGGCGATTGAGATACTCCAATGCGTAGTTTATGCAACCTTGGGAATTTGGCTCCCAAAGACCTTACGAGAATAGCCCTCTACATCTCAGCCATCAAAGAGCTGAGGGACAAGGGGCTCATAGGCTGGCATGTGGTGAAAGACTTCGTCACGCATCGCATTAGCCTCCTGAAGCGATGAGCACATCCTATGTGGATATACTCAGGAATCTTGGACCCAACCAGAGACTACGAGAACAGTTAGTGATACTCAAACTCATGTTCATAATAAGATTATTATTTTTTAGTATTATTTATCGATTATCATGTCTAAATGAACAGATCTTGAGTTGGAAGAAATCAACTCCTGAGTTAAGGTTGTGTGCGAGAAGGCTCCATCGCTTGAGGTGGAGGCCCCTCATATTCTGGTGGCTGTATTCGCCAAAGAGAAAGAAGAGCACCTAGAGGTAATCAAAGAACTAATTTTGTCTTTAGGCTTACATAGTCGTAGGGAGCGACTAAGTAACATTTTTCTCTTTCACAGAGTGTAGGCATAAACTACCGTCAAGATGTCCAAGGAATCGAATTGATGGTGGTCGGAGAAGTAGAGAAAGCTAAGGCTTCTCTAGCCAAGAGATGTTGACTAGTTAAGATAGTCAACAAGGACAAGGGGAGCACAAGTGTTGTTGTCCCCCTTGCTATTCTTCCCCCGGCTGCTCCGAGCGCTTCTATTCAACAGTTCATTGTAGACATGAGTACCACAAGTGAAATATGGGCAGCCGTATTGGAGCAACCGACTCCTAAAATTAAGATACCCTTCTATTATGATACTGATACTCATTCATTAAGCGCATCTCGAGGCTTTATCAAGTGACTCAAAAAGGAAAATTGCAAGAATTTCGTATCTTTTGTGAAAGAGAATGATGCGATAGCTAATCCTGTGATCGAAAAGGAGGCTGCCCCCGGTGGTCGAAACTAGCACCGACCATCAGGATGGGCAGGTGGGAGAACAAGCAGTAGCTCTTGCTCCAGACCTTTGATCAAATGAGGTTGAAGGTGCACATGACTTTCGACTAGACGTGGTCGAAGAAGTCCTCATTTCTCCATGACCAAACATGGTTGAAGAGAAGAAGTCAAAGAAACCACTCTCTGGAAGGGTTTATTCTAAATTCACACTCAAGGTTATGACGCCAATGTATGAAAATACAAGTATAAATATTGCATATTATCTTTATGTCTCCTCGAATACCGACTCACTTTTCACAATTCTAGCTCGGCCTCTCCACTGCTTAAGGAAACTTCCGCCGAGAAGCCACCCTGGCTCTGCTCGTGATCGAAGATGCGATGGAGAAGGTGGTCAAGGGAACAACCACCGTAGCAATAGAGGTTGCTGCCAAAGTTGCAAAGACTACAACCACAGAAGCGGTCATAGCAAAAGGAAAACAAATGGCAGAGGAAAAGGTAGAAGTACTTGATCGAGGGATTGGAAATCCTTTCAATCGCCACATCGAAGGGAATATCATCGAGGATGTTCCTCCTCATTTTTGAGAAGACACGGTTGGAGAAGAAGAAGAAAAGCCAAACTTCTTCTCTGCATTTTTTAACCCTACATTTGTAGAGGAATCTCCTTCTGATCGAGCTGCAATCCAAGTCCCACACCCCCAAAGACCTTCTTGATAAAGGGAATATTTTTTACAATGAGCGTCTCAAAAAGGTGTGGTGCAGAAGGCTCAAACAACTCAATCAGCTCGAAGATTCTCAATTGGTTCTCGCTACATTTGCACATAGGAGCATGCATGTAAGTATCGAGCACTTGAACGTTTGCACTTGTTTCTTCTTGTTTCTCATTATCCTTCTTTGATTTGAGAGTGCTAGAAGACATGGCTACTGTGGCTAAGTACCACAGATAGCTTACGCTTCTTCAACAAGAGAATGTTGATATCTCCAAGAAGGCAGCGGCATTGTAAGTTACCGGCTTAGGAAGTTGAACTCTGTTTTGACCATTTGTCAAGCCTTTCATGTCTGCTTTTAATACTTGTAGGTCTAAGCTTGATGCAGAATTTTTGGCTACTGCGGTTGACAATGAGAAAGCATATTCGCAGAAGTTAAAGATGGAGTATGCTGACTTATCAATAAACCTTGTGAAGGCTAACTTTACAGTCAAGGCTTTATAGGAGAAAATAAACAGTAAGTTTTGAAACTTAAGACTATTCATTTATATATCTTTCTTGCTTTCCTTTAATCTTTTTCCCTTAGTAGCAAAGGACTGAATCGAGTAAGTTTCTTGAGGTTGAAGAGAAGGCCAAAGTGATCATTGAACTTACTCGCATCAACAAAGAGAAAGACAAGAGAATAAGGTTGCTCGATACTCAATTACTAGGTAAGAAAAAATCTACGTTCGACTATTTCTTTAAACAAGTCTCTTAATGAGTATCATCTTGACCACCTTCGACTCTTTTGTAGAGGCTATGGTCGAAATGAAGCATCTTTCTAAGGCTGCGACTCATAGCCAAGAGAAGACCAAGTCAATGAAGGCGATCCTTCAAGACAATGGTGAACTTCTCAATATCCACTCGATGGGTTTGGTGCAGAGAAAATGAGTCCTTCCGAGGACACCATTATTGCCCACTTGAGTATGATCGAACTACAAGTCAAGGCTTTGAAGAAGCACCTGTTGACTCTAAAGTCTGACTAGGCGGAGTCGATTTGGGATGCGGTCAGGAGCACTGTAAGCTATGTCTTGGCAAATCTCAAGGCATGCGATCGAAACCTCAACCTGCACCCAATCGAGCATGACTTCAATTGCACTTTGGGAGAAGCGACCCACCTAGTCAATGAATTAGAGCCAACCGGATGAAAGATTACCGAAGAAATGCAGCTTGGCTCTCCATCAGAATGATTTTGTAAATAATAACTTGTAAAGACTTACTAAAATGAAAGACTTACCTTTGGGAGATGAAAAAACTTCTTTCTTTTCCTGCAATTCATCTCGTAGAGCAATTAGTACTCGTAAGATGAAAAAAAGAAAATGAAACAGAATGAATTTTCGACTAAGAGATAAATTTATGCTGATAACTCTATTCTAGCCCTCAACTATTTACTTAGTTTATGTGAATAAACAAGCAAATAGTATAGAGTAAAATATGAAGAGAGCAGAGCGGTTCATCGACCATTGTTATCGAATTTGATTACATGTACTAGTAGCAAAGAGGAAGAACAAGTCAACGCTAGGAAGTTCTATTTAGTGGACAAGATCACGTGTAGAAAGAAAAGGCTTTGACTAGGTGATGTTGCTTCCTTTCGACCAGGTGAATGAAATCGAAGATAAATGATACAAGGACAAAACATTCGGATCTCCTTCTCATATATTCATTCAATGTTTTCCTAGACAACTCAATCATTTTATGCTGATAGCAAGAGTTAGGAACAAGTTGACACTAGGAAGCTCCTTCTAGTGGGCAGGACCACATGCAGCGAGGAGAGATTTCGACTAGTTGTGTCCTTTTCTCCGACCAATTAAACAAATTAGATATGCTAAAAGTGATCGAACAAACATAAAAGAATCTCTATTGAACATACAACAATAAAGATTTGAAAAAAATAAAAACTTTATTGAAAAATATTGAAATGTTTACATGTAGAATTTGCGTAATTGGTCGATATTCCAAGCACTTGAGAGAATCTGGCCGTCTTCCATAGCAAGTCGTACAAAGTCTAGGCGTGTGACTTCAACCACGGTGTAAGGACCTTCTCACTTGGGGGAAAGCTTGTTCCGATTAGACTAGGATTGGATTTTTCTCAATACCAAGTCACCTACAGTAAAGCTATAAGGCTGGACCTTATGATCGTAATACTTATGCATGTCTAGCTGATAGACTACTGATCGGATTAAGGCTTGATTTCTCTTCTCTTCAATAGGTTGATGTCATCTGCTTGAAGCTGCTCCTAGTTGGAGTCATTGAAGCTCTTGACCCTCATTGACCGGATCTTTAGTTCTGAAGGAAGCATGCTTCAGCTCCAAAAACTAGGAAAAATAGAGTTTCTCTTGTCACCTGACTAGGAGTCATGCAAATTGCCCATATACATAAGGTAATTCTTGCACCCAAGCCCCCAAGCACTTTACGAGCTGGTCGAAGACTTGGATCTTAATTCCTTACATTATTTGGCCATTCACGTGCTCAACTGCCCCATTGCTCGCTGCTTGTAATTATTCGACTTGGAACTCCAAATCGAGTAATTATGCTTCTCATCATGAACCTTTTGCAACCTCTATTGTTATCCCCAATCACAAGATCGGCTTCGAAGCCCCCGACACTCTTGGGAATAGCCCCACGATATCGAGACCCCAGGTCACAAAAGGCCAAGATAGAAGAATTGTTTGGATAGCCTAAGCTGGTTGGTGTATTTGCCGGCTATGAAACTAGTATTGTACACATTTCTTAACCAGAACCTTGGCATCATTGAGGGCTATTGACCAGTAGAAACCTTGTCGAAAGACTTTACTGACTAGTGTTTTGTAGGAAGCATGCACTCCATAGATGCTCCCATGAATGTCGTTAAGGATTTGTACCCCCTCTTTCTGCGATATATATCCCATGAGAACCCCTTGTGTACTCCATTTATAGAGTATACCCTCAACCAAAGTATACATTCTGGCCTTGCGGGATAGATGATCTACATCGAGATCATCATCAGGTATTGAACCCTTCTGAAGGTAGTCGTAGATGGGAGCCATCAACGTCTCCTCGTAATTTAGAGATGTTGTCTCTTTAGGAGTTATCTCCGGTGCTTTGACTAGAGACAGCTTCTAGAGTTGCTCCAAGAAGACTCCTGGTGGTACTTGTGAGCGGGAAGAAGCTATTCGCGCCAACTGGTCTACGAGAAAGTTACCCTTCTGATGGATATATTGTAACTCAAAACCAAAAAAAAATGATTCTCGAGCTTCTAGACTTCCAATAAGTACTGAGACATGGTCAGACTCGAGCATTGATACTCTTTGTCAACCTAATTCACGACTAGTTGAGAGCCTCCTCTCACGAGTAGTCAACAAATCCCAAGCATTTTAGTGGCTCGTATGCTAGCCAACAAACCTTCATACTTAACCATGTTATTAGTGTCCAGAAAGAGTAATTGAATGGCATACTTTAAGGTCTCTCCCTTGGGAGATTCCAGGACCACCCTAGCCCCGAGCAGCTTAGCGTAAGCGACCCATCAAAGTACGTCATCCACTGATCATGGGAATCATACTGTTGGGGATCCTGAACAGGTCAGAGTTTGTCCATTCGGCGACAAAGTTTGCAAAGATCTGGGATTTAATGTCCATTCGAGATATGAAATAGAGGTCGAACTCCCCAAGTTCTACCGACCATTTTGCCATGTGCCCTGCTATTTCCCTATTTTGGAGGACCTCTCCTAAGGGAAACTTAGATAGCACAATAATTTTGTGTGCCTTAAAATAATGCCTCAACTTCCTCGAAGACATGAGGAGGGCATAGAGAAGTTTTTGGATTTGAGGGTAGCGCTCATTAGGACTGTGTAAAACTGCACTTACATAGTATGCTAGTCGTTGCACGCTCTCGCGCTCTGTGACCAATACAACACTTACTGTCTGTGGCATGGCGGATAGATACACTAAAAGTGTCTCACCTGGTTTTGAAGAAACTAGGATAGGAGCACTCGCAAGATATCTCTTGACATCCTCAAAAGCATCATTGGCCTGTTTTGACTACTCGAAACCCTCGTGTTTCCTCAGAAGTTTAAAGAAAGGAAGGCCTTTCTCTACCAGACATGTGATGAAATGACTTAGAGCCGCTATGCACCCAATGAGTTTCTGGACTTCTTTGTTTGTGGTTGGAGGGCACATCTATTTGATGGCCTTGATCTTCTCAGGATTTGCTTCAATACCTCTTGCCAAAACAACGAATCCGAGCAATTTTTCTGAGGAGACTCCAAACACATACTTCTTGGGGTTGAGCTTCAAGTGATGCTTTTTAAGATTATCGAAGGTCTCCTATAGGTCTGAAACGTGATTAAGTCATTTGATGCTTTTCATCAATGTAGGCTTCCAAGTTTTGGCCCATTTGATGTATAAAGGTCAATTGCATCAAACATTGAAAAGTTGGACCAATATTTTTGAAGTCGAATGGCATCTTGACATAGAAATCTTCGTAATTTCTATTTTACGAGCTTCTTATCAGGCCATAGAGCTAGCCTGTGCTCAATCACCTCCCTGAGGACCCCGGGCATGTCGGATGGCTGCCATGCGAATGCATTTGTGTTTGCCCAGATGAAGGTGAAAAGGGTGTCTTCCTATGCAAGGTCGAAAGTAACGCCGATGCAAGCTGTCTTCGAAGGCTCCGCTGGGTCCAGAAGAACTTCTTTGACTTCTTTGTTCAGCTTCGATGCAACTTTAGGCTTTGAGTGCTTGCTCGAAAGCTGCACCTTGGTAACTTTTCTAGTTGGTAGCTGGCTGACCATGTCGAGGGACTTGCAATTGCACGACAGTGCCATTTTCTTGTCACAGTGAACTGTGATGACTCCCTTGGGACCCTGTAACTTTAGACATTGATATGCATAATGAGCAACTATAGAAAACGTGCCAGGGTTGGTCATCCGAGTATGGTTTCGAAGTTGATCACACCAAAGGAGACTTTCTCTATCCTAAAGTTGCTTGGAGAACTAAACAACAGGTAGAGAAACTTGGCCAATAGGCTTGGCCGAGAAACCTAGTACGATTCCATGAAATGATTATCGTACATACTTTATTCTGATATGAGGAACTTGCATGTCTTCCAGAGCACTAACAAATAAAATATTTAAAGAACTGCTATGATCAATCAACACGTGATTCACTCGACAGTTGTTAATGGTGGGCTCGACCATGATAAAAAACCGACCAGGTTGAGTCGAAGGGATCGGTCAAGCACTCTTCTCGGAAGAAATAGTGACCTCCGACCACTTAGGTAAATTATTGACAAGGGTAGGTTCGATAGAGTTTACCTCTCATTCGATAGCTTATACTGTCGCTTTTATTTGTATGTGGATGATCCTTCGTATATGTGCTTAATAGTGTGCTTTGGGTCCTGGAAAGGCATGTCCTCATCCTCGTCCGAATGCTTTCGACCTCTTGACTATCCCACCTCCTTGATAGTTGGTCGTGGGCCCTTGCCAAAATAATAATCCTTGAATTTCTCCTGGAAAACTCAACAATTACGAAGATCGTGCCCTTCTTTCTCGTGAAGTTGGCACCATCTAGTCTTGTTATCCTTCCGCGCAGGTGCTTTGCCTTTGCCCCAGTCAGAGTATTGCTTGGAGTTGCGTGGCACTTTATCCCCCACGACCAAGACTTCCTTCAAATTTTTGGTGTGAGGCTTCTAACCAATAGTCTTGTTCTTTGATTTCTTGGCCTTCTCCTTCCTCCCACTGTCTTCACCTTGCTCTTTGGAACATCAGTTGACCTGGTCAATAGACTTAGTCTATTCGACCGCTTCAGTAGCAGTTGCATAACGGTCCACCATCTCAAAGAGCCCAGTGACAGTGGTCAGAGGATTCAAGGCGATGTCCTCTGTGAACATCCTATTGCGTACGCCTTGCTTGAATGCCCTAATGGTAGAAGTGTTAGAAACCTCCGAAATCAAGTTACGAACCTGATTAAAGCGTCGAATGAACTACCATAAGGTCTCATCACTGCCTTGGTGCATTCGATGTAGATCATCCTCCTTCACAGGGCGGTTGTATGTAACCTAGAAGTTGGCCATCAGAAGGTCGCAGAGGTGTTGCCACAAGTAGATTGACTCGAATGGCTGGTCAAGCAACCAAGACTAAGCAAATCGTTTGAGCAACGTCGAAAGATAGTTTGCCATGATGTGCTCGCCTCCTCCTGCTACCCAAACCGTAGTCGTGTAAATCTAGAGGAACTGGATGGGATCTGGGACCCATCAAATTTCTCCATATTCACTGGTCAAAAACGCAGTAGCCAGCACACTGCTTGCAGTTCGGGCACAAATGCTCAGCATCAGGTAACAATTTCTTGACGTCTCCATTACGGAAAAGGGTAGTTGATATTGTCGGGTGATCGTACTCGGTGATGCCCGATAGTCAGTGGACCTGATCTATAATAGGCCTCATCCATACAAGTGTAGCACTCCTCGTACGCCATTGCTGCTGCAGGTTCCTTGCTTGAAGCAGAGACCGAGCATCAACTTACCAATTTGGAGCCGTTCAAGGTATTCTTCTCTAACTAGTATTGTGATCAAGAGTCCGACGTGCCGTGTCATCATGCTGAACCCAACTAGATGAGTTTCATAATCGACTAGATGTGGTCATATCTTGCTGATTCTCGTAATTACATTAGTGAGGGTGCTTGAGTCTGGCCATCAAATCGCGAAGTCTTTGCACAATCCCTTCAGCGAAGTGGTCGTAGCCTGGTGCTCGAGCAAGCTCTTGAGTCAGGTTCTCAAGCAAGTCATTACTCTGTTGAATCTCTCGAGCCTCTTCAAACTGGTACTCGACACGCCTAGGCAGAGACCTTTGGGCAGCCAGTCGCCTTCTTCGAGCGGTCTTGGGATCCTCGATTCCTGATGCTGACTGGTTGCCTCATTGGAGAGTGATTATTTTTACGATTTCTCCCATGCTCATCAGAGTACTAATCGGGCTCATCACTAGAGGTCTCCTCGTCATCCTCATGAGAGGCGGGAGAGTGTGATCAACGGGGAGCATCCTCAGGCCTTCCTCCGAGAGGGTGATGAGGATCTACGGGCGGGGCAAATACCTCCTATCTAGAATCTTCACTTCTGGGGAGGCCCCCTCATCTGAAGAATTGTCGAGCGGATTTCCTCACTGCCTGGAGTAAACCCTGCCAGGTAGGGGAATTCCGAGTTATAACTATCCCTGGTCTGACCTGTTCCCTGTGAAAATACAGTCAAACGCGAAGAGTGCCCTCCCATTCTCTTTGTAGATTCGACTGGAGAGTCACCATCAACAATTGGCGATGGATTCTCGGATTGGCAAATTCTAGGGCTCGCTGAAACTGCTTAGAATGTCGCTGTGGGACATGAACGCTTGAGGACAGGCCCATTATCACGTTGCGAGTCCTCATCATAGTTGGGTTGACCCTTGCCATTATCGCGTACTGCTATAGGGGATTTCAATCCCTCATCATTCTTTCCTATGGTGGGATCTCTGAGGTTCCATGATGGATTTCCAAGGAGACTCTCACCATCGGGGGATTGCATCATCTGTTCGAAGTCATAGCAGGCATCCTTATCGAGGTCTGCATATTCGGCCAAGTCAAATCAGTTCTCCTCATTCCACTCCCTTGCCATGTGGACATCAGGAGAAAGAGAACTTGCAGGCCAGAAAATTACCAGGAACTTGGAAGAAGTTGTCTCCATGGATGATGCCAATTGTCGGTGTTTTAATACCGATCTTATGTATGATTTGTTCGGATTTGGAAGAAACTCTTATCACTAAGTCTGGTAATGCAAAAGGAAAACACGAGAATTTTTATACAGATTTGGGTCTTCTCCTGGGAGAATAATAACCCTATGTCCTATGTTGCTATTACTCAGAGAGGAAAATTATAAAGTGTGTAATGAGAAATGCCTTGTACTATCTCTTACTTGGATCCCCCTCCTTTTTACCTCTGTCCGACATGAACCTTTATATAGTTGACGAAGCGGTGGCCGTTGTCCTACGCCAAAAGATGTCCCAACAGTTCAGATGATAACTGTCCATTGGAAATTATTGTCAGAGAGATATGAGGGTGGTTTGCCATACAATGGTTGTTGTTAGAGAGAGATCTGTGCAGTTATTAAAGATAAGCAAATATTCTAACTGTCTTATCAGGTGACTCTACGAGGCACTAGATAGGCTATTCGTAGGAAAGTCTACGACCAGGTCGTAGGACATCTTACGAGTACATGGTCATAGAAAGACTTACGACCAAGGAATAGTCGTAGTAATACTTACGACTATGTGGTCATAGAGAGACTTACGACCAAGGAGTAGTCGCAATAAAACTTACGACTATATGGTCGTAGAGAGACTTACGACTAAGGAGTAGTTGTAGTAAGACTTATGACTATATGGTCGTAGAGTGACATACGACCAAGAAGCAGTCGCAGTAAGAATTACGACTATGTGGTCGTAGAGAGATTTATGACCAAGGAGTAGCCGCAGTAAGACTTACGACTATGTGGTCATAGAGACACTTACGACCAAGGAGTAGTCACAGCAAGACTTATGACTATGTGGTCGTAGAGAGAATTACGGTCAACGAATTATCACAGCAAGACTTACAATTACGTGGTCATAGAGAGACTTATGACCAAGCAGTAGTCGCAGCAAGACTTATAACTATGTGGTCATAGAGAGACTTACGACCAATGAGTAGTCGTAGTAAGACTTACAACCAAGCAGTAGTCACAGTAAGACTTATGACTATGTAGTCGTAGAAAGACTCACGACCAAGGAGTAGTCGCAGTAAGACTTATGACTATGTGGTCGTAAAGAGACATACAACCAAGCAATAGTCGTAGTACGACTTACGACTATGTGGTCTAGACAAACTTACGACCAAGGAGCAGTTGTAGTAAGACTTTACGACTAATAATTAGAGGATTATTGTATCCTCGTCAGCTATGTTTAAGAACTGTCTGTGATATCTGATATATCATAGATGATTTTTTGAAAAATCGTCTGTGTTGTAATTATCACAGACGGTTTGAGAGCCATATGTGATAACCATATATTACCATAGACACGTAAATTCAGACGTTCAAGGACCGTCTGTGACAACGGTTTTAAACCGGCAACGTTATTGGATTAGATAATTGTTGCATTATCCACTAGATGCGATACAAGGTACGGCGTGGCAATCAATCTAGATGTCGACATCGTCGCGCAATCAGACGAACTTAAGCCGTAGCACCGCAAGCTACACACAACAATGGCCAACTGCCGCAGATTCTTCCACATAATAATGGACTCATGCAACGCGTATATTTGACATCTCGAGCAAGCGCAAGGTCGGTAGGGGGGACAAGGGAGGGTCCCTGGTAGGACTCAGGAGAAGACTTGGGAGAAAGCAGCCACTCCAGAGAAAGAAGCTTTACTGAGACTTAAGAGATAGATAAGCTAGGCCAGTAGGAGTGAAGTAGACATCAATCTCTCGATCAATCAACAAAAGCATGCTTAATTTGTCAAGGGTTAGGGGAGATTATGCGAGGGCGACGTGAACCGTCCCTTCCCATGCACGTTTTCTTGTCATCTTGTGAGGGGATGGAGGAGGAGATTTTTTTGGCGAGATCTTCTCCTTGTCCTTAGCTCGTCGTACGTGTGCATAGCTTTATGCGTTTGGTTCAGGTAAATTAATGTGCACGCATGATTAGCCGCGTGCCGGTGCCGCGGAATTGTACTTGCCAGCCGCTGTGCTATAAGATGACTTGCTGACTACGAGTCACGAGAACATACTGCTTGCTCAGTCTTGTGACTTGTGCTACCTATGTTCCTATTCATCGGATAATGGTTTAGATGGTAATAAAAAATTCTGAAAAAAATTATCAACGTTGACACAAAACCAATCTATCCTGTAACAAAATTTCAAATCTAAATTTGATCTATACATTGAGAAACAGAAAAAAAGGCAATTCCTACTGAAAAGTAAATCCGAAAGAAAAAGGGAAAAAAGAAAATGCTACAATTCACTGAAATTTGTATTTTTCTCTTGACATACATAATTTTGTTTTGTTGAAAATTTTCAGAATGCTTAATTATATCATACTCTATCTAAAAAAAGAATATTTCATGACCATTTTGACCGATTTTCGTTTAATGAGAGCATAGGTAGCATAAAATTGGCTTGGAGCACACAACATGTTCATGTCGAGTTGCAATGACTTGTGCAAGGTTCGTTTAACTTGTGGACGGTTTGTCGTCATTGCTGTCTTATATATATTGTGCTGCCTTATAACCTAAGTTAGGCTCCGTCATATATATGACATTGCGGTGGATAATAAAACCTCGTTTGGGGACGCTTTCAAACATTTGGTGTATATATATATATATATATATATATATATATATATATATATATATATATATATATATATATATATATATATATATATATATATATATATATTGTTGTGGTCTAGATATGTGAGACCATGTGGAGGTCACTTCATTATTGTGATAAGTAATTGACTTTTGGTTTCAGAAAGTTTATGGAGTCTGAGTTTGATTTTTGAGAGTTTGCAAATTTTTAGTTGCATTCTATTGTTGGTGACATGACCAACATTAGGGCCACACGGTCATACTGGCCAGGAGCAGTCTGATCGACCTGGGGCTGGAGGTTAGACCGGCAGTGGAATGGCGATCTGACCGGCCAGGTGTAGTAGCACTGGACTTGAATGGCGATTGGACCAGGTTGCGGTATAGCCAGATTCTAGTTGGTGGTAGCTATTTTCTAGAGAGCATGTTTTCATGTGACGCACTTGGGGAGGCAGCGATATGACCAGCCTTGGGTCGGCGGTCATACTAGCCAAAGTGCCGACGGTCTAATCGGCTTAGTGACCATGGTCAGACTGCTTCCCTATTCCTATGGTAGAGCGGGGCTATTGACTAGCTTGGGCTTGGTGGTCTGACCAGTGCTAGTGGCAATACACTAGGTGAGTGCACTTGGGTCAATGTTTGGTCCTAGAGGGTTAGGATCAGTGGTAGGTGCATACATGGTGTATAATGCATTGTTTTAACTAATGTGAGCCATGTGCATGGAACTTGAGCTCATCATGGTTACTTAGTATTTAGAAGTGCATGTGTCTAGGAGGACATAGCGTTCGGCAGCGTTGGATCGGGACTAGACGGGAGTGATGAGATCCAGAGCAGTCATATAAGGGTCTGTTTGGGAGAGCTCCACCAGCTCCAGATCCACAAAAAACAGCTCCACTCCACGAAATTTTACCCAAACGCTCCAGCTCTGCGAAATCTGGATCCACCAAAATCCTGGATCTGAGGGCCAGATCCATGGATTTCATGGAGCTCCTCAAGGGGTGCTCCACCGTGGAGTTGGGTGGTAATTACCCACCAATGCCACTGGTTACACACCCCATTCCACCAAAAGTGGCCATTCCCACCAAAACCTTAATTTCGTGGATCTGGAGCTGCTGTACAAGCCAAACACTCCATGGTGGGATCCCAGATCCACGGTGGAGCTGCTCCATGGTGGAGCTGCTGCTCTAGATCCACGTTTTCAGTTGTGGAGCTCTCCCAAACAGGCCCTAAGTCCGACTGAGACTACGCGGCTTAACTGGGAGCATAGAGAATACAAGGATTTTTGAGAAGCGAGTTGGTACATGTGGTGCACTAAGTAACGAGGCCGATGCATGTAGAGATGGTTCAGGGGAGACTGAATACGTGAAGGTATGACGGCTAGTCATTAGGCACTACAGGCTGCGTGTCAGAGCATGCGGGGATGCTTTGGTGTGAGGTAAATTTTTTGGGCTCATCGATTGGTTGACTTGATGATTTTATGTCATGCGGTGCTACATGACAGTTTTCTTGTTATTGTTGGTTGTAGGCGAGGGTGATAAGTTCTAGAGTGATCAAGGTGCTGCTGAAGATGAATGAGATTAGTAGGGTGGTTACAAGCCAGAAGACAAGGAATCGGGGCGAAAGCTACCAGTGGTGGACATGACGGGCAACAATAAGGTGGACCAGGATTAGGCTCAGGGAAGAGCTAAGGTCCTGAACGGTCAAGGAAGTGGAGTGTGGTCATGGTAAAGATAAAGCATGAAGTTGCTTCAATGCAAGGGAAACGAGAAGCTTCAAAGAAGACGGTAGAGGAGCATTTTTAGTAAATTACCTAATACCAAAAAAGTGGCGATGTGCAAAACCGCGGTGTGGCCTAAGTGGTTTAGGTCTTAGTTGTGCTAAAAGTGTGAACTGGTCAAGTGCTGATTCACTAATAGGTTAATGAATGTGTAAGTGTAAAATCCAGTATAGTATTGGGTTAACGAGTTAGCCCATATAAGTGGATGAAGGCCAACTAGATGTGCTGGTTAGTGTTTTTCTTATAAACCTCCATGTATAAGGAGGGAGAGAGGTGGCTAGGGTTAAAGCTTGAGAGAGTTCATGCCTAGCCTTGAGAGGAGTTAGGGTTCTTTGAGAGAACATTTGAGAGATGAGTTATGGCTCTTTGTATTGAGCTTGTTGTCATTGTTAGGCTTATGAAGTGGTTGGAGAGTGACTGTAAATATTTATCTCCAAGTATCAATACAGGTCAAATTCGTCCAAGGCTCTCCCTCTTTGATCAAGTGATGAAATCTTAATTTGGCTTGGTTTTTTGTGCTTCATCTTCCCCTCTCTTGCTTTGTACTAGGGAAGTGTAAGTGCTGAAGGTGTTTCTTGAAGACCACATCTCATCATCCAGGCACTTGTTCTATGCAAGTTCTTGTGTTTACCCAGTTCTAGCTCAAGAAATAGTGATTTTTGGGTTTTGGTCTTATGGGCATTTTGGCTTGAATTCATATTGTGATCTAACTGTGAGAACTCATCTAAGGTCATCTAGATCATCAAGAACTCACGAACAACAACAAATCAAGGTCTTCCTTTTTTGCCCAATTTTGGTGCAACTTTCCTTATTTTACATAAAAGTAGGAAGTTTGGCATTGATCTTCACGATGCATACTTGGAATAGGTTTCTGATATCCTGGAGAAGGTGCATCTCAAGTTTCAAGTCTTTGGGAGCCGCGGATCAAAAGTCTTATTGATTTTTGGATTTGAAATAGTGCTGAAAATTAGTTCTATCAAAAGGAGCCAGTTAGATGGCCCTTGGATGGGTCAGACAGCATGAGCTTAGTCGGATTGCCTCTAGCATTCAAGTCATACCACTCCTACCGGTCAGACCAGCTTGAGCTCTACGGTCAGATCGCTTGGGAAGAATAGGTCCTATTTTTCTCTGTTCTTATTAGATGTTTTTTGTGGGTGATTGATCTCTGATATTCATAGATTCTCATAGCCATTAGAGTGAAGAAATTTGCATTCTCCCTTGAAAAAGATCCAGAAAATCTTTTAATTGAGTTGGCTCATTGTTCTCGATCACCGATCCATGGCGTATCCCCAGGATTTCGATCTCACCTGTCCATTCTCTCCACATCAGATGGCAGGCATCGGTTCCTCCCACTGCTCGACCCTTGTTAATTACTCCCCATCTACCTTCCCACCGGCTGTCATGGGCTGGGTGAGTTCATCCACTATATAGCTTCCTGCATCCTCCCCTCCCCTCGACGACGCCGAATACCACCGTGAGCTAGCGCCTCTGTTATGAAACCACGGTCGACTGCATAACACACTCTTATCGTAAGTGTCGTAAGAGTGTCTTATGCAGTCTTACCGTCGTGCCATAAAGGTGGCGCTACCGCTGCCTCTCTATTGCCGGTGATATTCAACAATCATCTGATGCGTCTAGCTTGTCCTCAACGATGCCAACTATCGCCGTGAGCTAGTGCCTCCGTTGTAACACCACGGTCGACTGCACAACACACTCTTGTCGTAACAGTGTCTTTTGCAGTCTCACCGTTGTGCCACAAAGGTGATGCTACCGCCGCCTCTCCGTTGCCAGTGATATTCAGGCGCCATCCGATGCCCTCCCCTCTCTTCCTTGATGGTAGGCGTCAAGGACATCGCACATTGCATCCAGCTTGTTTCTCGACGACGTCGACTACCGCTGTAAGCTAGCGCCTCCATTGTAACACCATGGTCGACTGCACAACACACTCATGACGTAAGTGTCGTAAGAGTGTCTTTTGTAGTCTCACCGTCGTGCCACAAAGGTGGCGCTACCATCGCCTCTCTATTGCTGGTGATATCCGGTCGCCATTCCATGCATCCAGCTTGTATTATCTTCTAGAATCTTTACTTCTTATATATTCTTACCATGTTAAATAGTTGTGTTCGCTATCTTGTTATACTGTAATGGTGGACTCTAATCTTAATGGGAATGGAATATGCTGTTGTGTTTGTCACTGTATTTGCTTGTTTTCAAAGGGTATAGGTATATAATGAACTATCACAGACGGTTTGTGCTATAAACTGTCTATGAAGGACTATCACAGACGGTTCTATGTACTAACCGTCTGTGACTCTCACCAATCACAGACGATTGGTGTGTGAGTATCACAAACGGTTTTTAGTTCGAGCCGTATGTAATAGTTTTCTTCACAGACAGTTCTAGTTACAAACCGTCTGTATTATCTTTATCACAGACGACTCACAAACCGTCTGTGATAACCTCTGATTATCACTGACATACAAATACAGACGGTTCAGAAAACCGTCTGTGATGACAATTCCGAACTGTCTGTGATAACCCTTTTTGTAGTAGTGAGGATTTACTTCTCAATTTAATCTAAAATGAAAACAGGATATTACTGAATTTTTCACTACCGCATTACTTTCTACATTAGCTTTGAAAAAAAAATCACCGCGTAACATAGCTCAGTAACAACGACGCGGCATTTAACGCGGGTTTTTTTTATGGTATATTGCTACACCGTGCGGGCATGGTAATGTAACATCGAATGGACCTTAACTGACACATATATAGTAACTTGCATGCGCATGGACAAAATTAAAAGATGTCTCGTTCCAAATCAAATGCAGTGTACCCAGCCTTTTTTTCCTTCTTTTTTTTTGGCTTGAAGGCGATGTAAATCAATTAAGATTCATGGTTTACTACTTTACAGCTCCATAATTGATGTAGAAATACATAAAAAAAAAGTTTGTTTGGTTAGATATGTATTACTTTATAAAGTGTGAGGCACGGAGAATTTACAATATCATTTTCCATCCGGCCGGCAAGTAGCTAGCAAATAAATCAAATGGTCAAGCCTCAAAAAAAATCAAATTGTTCTCTGTAGGGGTATTTGATAGAATTAATTAGCCTGACGTTAGGGATTGAATGAAACGTACTTTGATACAAAGTCAAGCATAGAACTGTTACGTATTTGGAAATTATTTTCTTTAGAAGTAATGGATGTCCAAGCATAGAACTGTTATGTATTTGGAAATTATTTTCTTTAGAAGTAATGGATGTCTACTCTAAAAAAAAGGTGATGGATGTCACATGTTCATGTGAAACCTAGCCAAAATTTGTGCTCAAAATCAATCTTCAATACGAGGGGAGAAAATAAATTGAATTAAATTAAGTTGATTAGAGAATCCGAGCTGACCACTAGTCGAATGAATGGACTACATTTGTACGTAGCCGGACGCCTGGACCTATTGTGGAATATTTCTATCTTGTTGGCATTGACAAGAAAGGGAATGGTGCAGGCTAGCCAGTCGGTCTTTCCACTCCTATCTGCAAGAAAATCATGTGTCCTTTTAATTATGTCACAATTCACAAATCAATGACAGATTGACAACATGACATTAACACGTACCTTTACATAGAGCTGTACGAGAATGGCAGCCGCAAAGGGAGTTTTCGGCCCGCATGACCGTATTTAATGTGGGATTAACAGAAATGATATTCACCATGTGAAATTTACAAAAATAGCTTCTTCCCCACCTGTCATTGCGCGGAAGTCCCGATGAGATGACACGTACCCAAAACCACACGGCTACCATACGGTAGAGATAGCACCGCATGGCCACCGTGCGTGCTGCATTGTAGCTCCAAAAAACACACGACCACAATGCTATAACTACTGTAGCATCATTGAAGTACCGCTATAGCACAATTTTAAGGAAAATCTATTATGTATATTTTTTGTAGAAATTTTTAACTATAGCAAATGAGTTCTAAAAATTATTAAAAAATTCATAAAGCCTCCTAATATATAATACTTACTTGTGTAATTTTTCATAATTTTATCCATTCTAAAATTTTCTCGATAATTCATTTAAATATACTATTTATAGGAATTTTATTATATAGAAAATGAGGCCCAAATATTATGAATTTATTTAAGACTCCTTACACAATGGACTTAATTATGTAATTTTTTTAGAATTGTATATCTTTTGAAATAATCAATTTTACATAGTGACTCCTACTCTAGTTTGTTCGCCACCATTCTCTGAAAGGTGACTATTTCAAAACATATAAAATTCTAGAAAAATTATACAATTAAGTCCACTGCATAAGGAATCTTCTAAAAATCATAATGTTTGGATCTTATTTTCTATATTAAAAAAATTCCTACAAACAATATAATTAAATAAATTTTTGAGAAAATTTCAGAATGGATAAAATTATAAAAAATTACAAAAGCAAGTACACTGTGTCAGAAGGCTTCACAAAAAAATTATAATTTTTGGATCATTTACCATATTTAAAAATTACTACAAAAATTATACGTAAATAGATTTTCTTGAAAATTGCTACAGTGCGCTATAGTGGTGCTACAGTAATTACCGCACAGTGCTCGTGTGTTTTTTTGGAGCTACAGTGCTACACCGCACAATGGCTATGCAGTTAAAAGCATGTAGGCCTCTAAAAATGGTTTTGGTAATTAATGACATTATATGAATATAGGACTAACATATTTACTGAGTATTTAAAAGGTTAGTCCTGATGATGATTGCGAGATACATGCTAAAGGTCAATATGAAGATCAATATGGCTCAAAACAAAGGTATAAGTAGTATACGATCCCTTTTAATTTTACCGGTCTTAGGTAGGGCTGTAAAAAAAGCTCGAAGCTCGCGAGCTACTCGAGTTCGGCTCGCTCTAGGCTCGATTCGAGCTCGGTTCGAGCTTTAAACGAGCCGAACTCGAGCTTGATCTCGAGCTCGCGAGCTTCACCGAGCCGAACTCGAATAGTTCGCGAGCCCCGATTCAAGCTTAAATAGTAATACATATTAGTTCTTACCGAGTTTACTCGAGCCGAACTCGAGCTCGAGCTTATCTTATTATTGAAAATTAGTGTGCATTTGAATTATTTCGACTGTTATCGAGCTTATTAGAGCCGAGCTCAAACTTAAAAATTTCTTATTATTGAAAAATAGTGCATAATAAATCATTTTAATTGTTATCGAGCTTCAACGAGCCGAGCTCGAGCCTACTCGAGCTTAGGCCGAGCCGAGCTCGAGCCCAGTTCCAAGCTCGGACCCTAACTCGAGCTCGGCTCGAGCTTCTACCGAGCTCGAGCCTGGAAGGCCAAGCTCGCTCGAGTTCGGCTCGTTTACAGCCCTAGTCTTAGGAGAAAGGGTGAAAAACCGGATTATAGGATAAATGACGTACTATTAAGAGAGATTATGGCTAGTAACTTGATAGCATGTTCATGTACCATTGGATCAATTTAGGATCATGCATGCACTTAAAACTAAAATTGATAGCCAAACTTGCATGTGAGGAATATCAAAAGTACAAGAGTGTAAACGGTGGTACTTCCGCATTCGAGAAGTTCTGGCAAAATGAGTGGTATGTTTTTTCAAAGAGCACCCTTGGAATTACTTTTGTATCTCTGGAAAAGGGAAGTACCAAAGTTTTAATAGCGGAACTACCTCAAAGCGGAAGTACCGCAATTCTTGAGCGGAACTACGGGAACACAGAAGCTCCAAAAATTTGGGTGGTGCATTTTTCCAGAGAGCGCCATCTTTTGTGGCCTAGAAGCAAATGGAAGTACCGCGTCGAAATTTCAGAACTACTGAAGATCAAAACTACCACGATTATATCGACGATAGTACTACAGAGACTTTGAATAGCTAGTTCTGATGCTCTGATATAGCCGTTACTGTTGCTATAGCACATGTGCGGTAGTACTAGCTGATAAACAGTGGAACTTCCGCTCACCCTGATTTTTTCAAGGATTGCCTTACAATGGCTACATTTGGTTGGTGGGGAGTATAAATACCCCCACCTACTCAAGAACAAAGTTAGACATTACATTGAAATGTCCTTGAGCATAGAGCATTTACTCTACACCTCAATTGCTTTCATTCCATTCATTTGATGTAGTTGAGCCAACATCAAGTACATTCATCTAGATTGATCCTTTGTCACTTGATCACCATCAAGCGAAGCAATGGTTTATTACTCTTGGTGCTTGCTAGCACCTAGATGACTTGGCGGGAGATTACGAGGTGACCTCTTCAAGAAGATTGTGAAGAGGCTCAGCGCTGACTTGTGAGTGGTTTGGTGTCCACCATCTATAGAGTAGAGGAAGGACAACCACTAGTGGATTGAGAAGTTATAGCTTAATTCATGGAGCCGGTCTAAGTCGCTTGAGCTTTCCTCAACGTGGACTAGTAAAGACCGGCATGTCTTCAATACCACAGAAAAAACTCTAGTCATCTCGTGGTTATTTCTTTATCTCTACATTCCGCACTTATATTTCTATTTTTATGATTGCTAAGATTGTCTTATTTACTTGTGCTAGAGATATATTTGTACAGACTAGTGCTTGTGTTGCTTTAAGTATAATAGAATTGTGGTAATTAGTCATAGTAGGCAAAAAAATTTAGAATCTCCTATTCATTCCTCTAGTTAGTTATCCTTAAACCTACAGTGATGTTGCCTCCACCGCATAGTGGCCATGTGGTTTTAGGTACGTGTCGTCTTGTCGGCATTCCCCTGCGGTGGCCGTGCAGGGGGAGGCGCTATTTTTACAAATTCTATGTGACGAGTGCCATTTTTGCTAGTCACACTTCAAAATTTGCCATTTCGGCCCAAAACTCTATTATACTTAAAGCAATTGTCATTGTTGTGGTTATACGTCAAATAGTAGATATCAAAGCTTCGAAAAGCTCAAGAGGGATACTGGAGCCTAAAACTTAAGAGAGTGGATAGGTGTAGAGTAAATGCTCTATACTCAATCTCAAAATAGTCTTTTCCTCTTAATCTTCTCTCCTCTCCATGGTGTCCTAAGAGCCATATTTATAGCTATGGGTGAAGATGATTACACAAATACTCCTCTTAGGGTCCCTACTAATGGAGTCAAACATGTCTATTCACTACTACAATAAGGGTCATCCTGCACGTCTCATCACAGATAGTTCAACACAAACTGTCAATGATAAAGTTACCACAGACAGTTTTATAAGATAGACCATATAAGTTCACCATGATGGAAAGAACCATCCGTGATGACCTACTTATCACACATGGTTTTTATTCCGAACCGTCTATGATACATCACAGGTGGTTCTTTACCTAGATTCGTCTGTGATAATACTTTAACTTACCCGCTCTCGTCGAATTTGAATTTCCCACTCATCTCTATGGATTTGTTCTTTAAAATAGAAGACTCGACTATTCTTCTCCTCATCTCCTCTTCTCTCTTCTCTCTTCTCTCTTCTCACTTCTCCTCCACTCCTCATCTCCCCTTCCACTACTACAGAAAGGCTAATAGTAGACGGCAAATCACAGACGGTTTTGTGAAACTGTCTGTAATGTAAACTATTACAGACGGTTTTAATTTGAAGGCCGTCTGTGGTATTTGTGGCGGGAAAAAGGAGTATCACAGACGGTTCTTACCGCTGAACCGTCTGTGATACTGGAATATCGCAGACGGTTTTTATTAAAAACCGTCTGTGTTGTGTCGACTATCACAGCCGGTTGTTGTTAAGAACCGTCTGGGAATGTTCACAGACGGTTTTTCACAAGAACCGGCTGTGATGTCCCTTTGTCTGTCATATTCTAGATCAGAGGTTAATATATAAGTACACATTGCTTCTAATAACTTAACTACAGAACTACTGAGACAAGAGATCACAAATTAAAGGCAAATTTATTAATTTCAATTAGAGGCAAATTTATTACAAAAGTCGCACAGGTAAAGAGTTTCCCAGATTGTATTCTTTTGGGCTTCGTAAGCTTCTTCTTCAACTTGGGGACTTGGAGGATCAGCCGTTAAATTCTCGAACGCCGTTAAGATTGCCCTTGTCCTCAGCACTTCCTCGTGCAGCCTGGGCAAATGATCTAGCATCCATAATGTCGTAGATGATAGCATGAAAAGATTCCTCAGAATTTGTCGTTTCTGCTTGATCGGCAAGGCTATCCATCAGTCTCTGGAATGCGTGTAGAGCTTCTTCCGCATTGCGCACATTGTGGAGAAGAACCAGGGTGAGGGCTGTTTCCCTTTCTTGAGCGGCAGCGAGACGCCTCCGTCGACGGCGGAGGATCAGGTCAAGCTGACGGATGCAAGAAAGTCGGGAAAGGAGAGCAGGGCGGGTGCGGAGAAGCTGCTCCAGATGCAAATTGCTGGCCGCCTGTGTAAGGTTCCGGCCGAACAATTCGTGATGAACAGATGAGAGGAAGGAGATGATCACAAGAACAGTAGTAGAAGCCATGTTGTATTGTATATTGTATTGTACGTACGTAGAAGAGACCTGGATTAGGAGCGCATATTTAACCTTTAGCACAAACGGTTCGTATACCCAAACATTAATGATATAGACGCTTCGTATAACGATCGAGAGACGTTAATTAGACGATCGAAACACGAAGCGTTCTGGCATCGAAACACGCGCGAAGCGTTCTGGTATGAAGCTTATCACAGACGGTTTTTTTATAAAAAACCGTCTGTGATAATTTTATCACAGACGGTTTTTAATAAAAAACTGTCTGTCATAACTGGTTATCACAGACGGTTTTTAGTTTAGAACCGTCTGTGATAATCTCCCTACATATACCCTCTCGCTAGGGTTTTCCGTGTGCGCTGCAGTTATTCGATTAGATCTAAATCTCGAGCCCGTCGTCGCCGCCGCCTCCCCGAGCCCTCGCCGGCTGCCTCCCCCAGCCCTCGTCGGCCGCCTCCCTGGACGAAGACGTCACCGCAGCCTCCTCCTCCTCCGTCGCCGCCTCCCCAAGCCCGTCGCCTCCTCATCCTCCGTCGCCGCCTCCCCGAGCCCGTCGCCTCCTCCTCCTCCGTCGCCGCCGCCTCCTCCTCCTCCGTCGCCGCCGCCTCCCCGAACGAAGACGTCGCCGCAGCCTCCTCCTCCTCCGTTGCCGCCTCCCCGAGCCCGTCGCCTCCTCCTCCTCCGTCATCGTCACCTCCTCCTCCTCCGTCGTCGTCGTCGCCGCCTCCTCCTCCTCCTCCGTCGCCGCCGCCTCCTCCTCCTGCGTCCCTAAGGTCACCAAAACCCTAAGGTCATCAAATCCCTCCCCGAGCTTCATGCTTACTGTTAGTGTTTAGGGTTGATGCTTGATGCTTCATACTGTTGCGGTTAGTTGCTTAGTACATATTTAGGGTTGATGCTTCATGCTTACTGTTAGTGTTTAGGGTTGATGCGTGATGCTTGGTACATATTACATTGGTACATTGTTTACTGCAGTAGCTTAATTAGTTTGCTATTTGGTACATATTACATTGGTACATTGTTTACTGCAGTAGCTTAATTAGTTTGTTATTTGGTACACACTACATTGGTACATTGTTTACTGCAGTTGCTTAGTTTACATTGGTACATATTACATTGCTTGTTGTGTTAGTATATAGTATATAGTACATAGTATATAGTATAGGCACATAACCCCTCTCTGTCCACATCACCCCCTCCCTTCTCCCCCTTCCCTCTACTCCTCTCCTCTCTTCCTAACATTGAGCATCATGTATCACTTTTCTTGCTTCCTCATCTTATCATGTGCAACCCTACAATTTGAGAGCACAAATTAACCAATCAAGGAAGAGTATATGATCAAAGGGCATGAAGCAAGAAATCTTGCGATTATTGCAAAAGATATATTGACCATTTGGGTGGAAAGAAATACATTGTGTCGTCAGGCTCATGACTGCCAATTTGAAGCATAGCATAGCATCCGAGGCACATCCAAGGCCTGCAGCTGTGTCTTGAAGAATGCCAAGAGCTGGTCTTCAGATGTGGCATTCCTCAAACTATAAAATATGAATCTTATTCTCATAACCCATCTGAATACCAGCTCTTGGCATTCCTCAAGACACAGCAGCAGGCCTCGGATGTGCCTCGGATGCTATGCTATGCTTCGAATTGGCAGTCATGCGCCTGACGAAACAGTTGATCTTTCCACCCAAATGCTCCTTGTATCTAGACAAAAAACAGCAAATGAAGCAAGTGACATACTATAGTGTTCCCGTTCAATGAACCGGATACACTAGTTTGTGTCATTTGCTTCATAGACCTTTGTTTAGGGACTTTGCTATTTGGTTTATAGTTTTAGCAACTAAAGTAGGTGCTAGGATAGGCACTTTGTTTAGAGAACTTGTAGTAATAGTATTACAAAATTCAAGGAAATTTTAGTACAGAAGTTCAAAAAAAAGAAATTCCCAGATTCTTCGGTGAGCAGCCGACATAGCCGACTTCTTCGGTGAGCGACTATCCATCTGCTTCTTCCCATTCCTCTTCATCTCTGGTCTCTGGATCACGTATGCCAGTAGCGATGATTCAGTTAGATGAATCATCGCTACTCGCGTACGTGATCCGATGATTCAGTTAGATGAATCATCGCTACTGGCGTACGTGATCCAGAGACCAGAGATGAAGAGGAGTGGGAAGCAGATGGATAGTCGCTCACCGAAGAAGTCGGCTATGTCGGCTGCTCACCGAAGAATCTGGAATGTCTTTTTTTTGCACTTTTGTAATAAAATTGACTTGAATTTTGCGGGAAAAAGGACTTGATGGAACAATGCTATATACCTTGATTCTCTAAGTAAGAACAAATCCAAGTACACAGCTATCACCCAAATACTCGATAGGTACGTACATTGTACTCTTTCTTTCCTTCCGAATAACTAATCTAACTTTTTCGAATAACAAAGGTCGTTCGCCACATACGTTCAACAAACACGTGACTCGACGACAGGCTGCGTCCATCTCTACATCTGCATTGACACAGCCGGATTTTGCAAAAATTCGAGGAGAGCTCATTTGGTTTTTGTGGACAAAAGTCGTAAGATCAGATGGAGAGTTCCACTGCCCAGAATGATTTTTTATTGTAATTCTAAGTGCAAATACAGTGTCAATTGTGTATTTATATATGTTTGTGAAATGTGTATTTGTGTATTTGTTAATGGATATTTTATTTCAATTCAATGAATTGATTTGCGAAATGGATGCTTTATATATGTTTGTGAAATGAAGTGCGTTGTCAATTGGATGTTTTATGTCTGTGAAATGTATCTGAAATGAAATGAGATGTGTGAATTGTATATGTTTTATGTCTGTGATTATCTGCTTGTTTCAGAGGGCATGGCTAGCATTTCCTGAGGCTAGCCAATAAACAGAAATATATTTAGGGTTTGAAGGGAATATCACAGACAGTTTTGAGTTAAAAACCGTCTGTGATAGCTGATAATCACAGATGGTTTTTAGTTAAAAACCGTCTGTGATAATTGATAATCACAGACGGTTTTTAGTTAAAACCCGTCTGTGATAGCTGATAATAACAGACGGTTTTGAGTTCAAAACCGTCTGCGATTACCAGCTATCACAGACGGTTTTTAACTCAAAACCGTCTGTGATTATCAATTATCACAGACGGTTTTTGAGTAAAAACCGTCTGTGATAGCCCATAATCACAGACGGTTCGAAAACCGTCTGTGATGACCTTCGATAATCACTGACCCATAAATACAGACGGCTCACAAAACCGTCTGTGATGACGTTTTCGAACCGTCTGTGATGACCTTTTCTGTAGTAGTGTTCTCATCTCCTCTTCTCTTCTCACTTCTCTTCCTCCACTTCTCCTTGCCAAATTTTTCCTTAAAAATAGAAGGCTCGATCGACTCTTCTTCTCATCATCTCCTCTTCTCTCTTCTCACTTCTCGTCATCTACTCCTCTCCATTCTCCACCCTTATTCTATCTCATCTATCCGATTTCGCTATAACTTGGATGCCCAAAAATTTGGCTAAATCTGAATTATCACTATGGTTTGGATGCCCAAAAATTTGGTCAAGTCTGGATTTTTAATGTAGCTTGGATGTCTAAAATTTGGATATATCTACATTTTTACCATGGCTTCAATGCCCAAAAATTTGGCTAAGTCTACTGTGGCTTGGATATTCAAAATTTGGCTAAGTCTACATTTTTATTGGGGCTTAGATGCTCAAAATTTGGCTAAGTCTACATTTGTCACATATACATTTAGATGTACGATAAATCGACTGGACCACGGTGATGATCACTCCCAACAGTGATTATCCATTTCTAGAACGACCTCTTGGGTTGGAACTTGAAAGCTTGCGTGTGACCATTTTGCTCAATGCTTTACATACCTACCTCCAATCTTGCTAGATATGCAAAGCCCTCTATTCTTCCCATCCGTGCCCCCGTTTTCTCGATGCAGGTACGACTTCCCTCCGCTCCCCACGCGCTACATATACTCATCACTTCACCACATGCATCACCAACACTTCAACAATCAGTACACCTCAAGAAGCAGTGTGGTAATACTCGTCCATGGCGGACATACAGTGCGAACAGCCCAAGCTGACGCCTAGCCCGTCGTCGTCCCTGAGGATCTTCGGCTACGACGTGGCCGGTGGCGAGGGCGCTCCGGCTCCGCCGATGCCGCCGGATACGCCCGCGGCCGACGGGCGCAGGTTCGAGTGCCAGTACTGCTGCCGCGAGTTCGCCAACTCGCAGGCGCTGGGCGGGCACCAGAACGCGCACAAGAAGGAGCGGCAGCAGCTGAAGCGCGCGCGCCAGCTCGCAGGAGCCCGCGTCGACGCCCCACCGGCTGGCATGGGCTACTGCGCGGCCGGCTTCGCCCCGCCGCCGGGGCACGTGATCGCCGTGGGCCACGCCGGGCCGTCGGCCTACCCAACGGGCGCCGCCCCCAGTTGGGTCTACCTCGCGCACCAGCCGACGATGAGCCTGCCGTTCCATGCTGTTCCGACAGGTGTGTGCCATGCCGAGCCGCGGCTGCTCCACGCTGGAGGCGGCGGCACCGGCAGCAGCGCTCGTTCGTACGAGGTGTGTGCTCCGGCAGATGACGGCGACGATGAAGCATCGGCGATGGGGCTGGACCTCCATCTCAGCCTTGCTCCGGCCAGTTCATCGTGACTTGGAGTAAATATATAGTCGCCTCGTCAATTTAACCATGGAACAAGTTCCATCTCCTAAAGCTTATTTTCGTGCCCCTTTGTTTCGTTTGTTTTCTTTTCTTTTTTGAGGGGCATCCCTTTCATTTTCGCTGCTCATACCTCCTTTGATCTTGCAGAAATGCCCAAAGGATACATATGCTTGATCAACTATCAAGCTAGTAATTGATCTTTTTGAGTGTCATTGTCAACAATTAACTTGTTTTCTCGCTACTTATGAGGGAAAGTGGAAACACAATTGTTCCTTAGATAGGTGATCCAGCCAAATCGCTGGCTACGGAGTGGACAGAAAGTATAGAAACTGGTTAAAACATCGATTAGATGCTTGATTCTCCGTTCGGGCACCAAACCGCATACTCGTTAGCTACTGAATTATATAGTCACGTTTAGGGGTGAAAATTGGCTTGAATCTGATACCGTATTCGTGGAAAATCATATGGGTTGTCGTTTTTAAGATTCGAATTCAAGGCATTTGTATTCAAAAATATATTATGTGACATGGGGATGGCAATATTTATTCTCCATACCGAGTGCTTTGGTGAGCGGAGGCGTATGCATGCAAAGATGACGTGAAGATGCTTTCAGACTGGAGTGTTGCGCTTGTCCTTGTTGAAACGGACTTGTAGACTCTGGTTCATCTCTCGGAGACGATGCAAGACCACTAGACAGAGTTTTTGCTTCTTTTGCTATTGTGTTTGCTAGCTAGAAGTAAAGCGGGGAGTTGGCCATGCTTTTTTGGGCTAGCCCGAAGCACAGTCGGTCCAACACATGGTGGGTCATACTGGCACGGCATGATCGGTGGGCCGGGCTGGGCCTGGAAAGCCGGCCCATTGGGCGGCACGACGAATCGTGCTGTGCTCGGGCCAGCACGGCACAGGCAGCATGGCGGGCACGTCGTCGGCACTAGTGGCTGGGCCGCCTCGGCCTCCACCTCGCCTCCCCCCTCCCGTCGATATCCCATATCCACTATTCTCACGGTCATGCCCAAATTCCCCACAACCACAACCCATCAAACCATCATAGAGCAGAGAGAGGGAGTAGAGGGGAAGGACGTATACCAGTCACCCGAGCCTGGATGAGTGGACGACGGCCACAAGAGGAGAAGCGGGGTAGCCGAAGCCAAGGGTGGCATCCCGCGAGAAGACGCCCAGCGACGGCGGCTCGAAGAGCGAGCCATCGATGACGAACTCATCATTAGCACCCTAGTCGCTGCTTGGCCATCTACCGCTGGTGGGCTCGCTCTCAGAGTAGTCGAGGTCACCGTCGCTCGGAGCAACTAGAGTCCGTGTGCAGCAGTGGCACCGAGTCCCGGTCCGCCGACCCAGACCGATCGAAGGACGCTGGGGAAGGAGGGGGTGCCGGGTGAGGAGGGAGGCGGCCTGGGGAGGTCGGGGAAGGAGGGGGCACCGCGGGAGGAGGAGGCGGCTGGGGGAGATTGGGGGAGGAGGGAGGCAGCCAGGGGAGGAGGGGGCGCCGGGGAGATTGGGAGAGGAGGGAGGTGGCCAGGGGAGGAGGGGCAGTGGGGGAGGAGGGGCGACGGGGGAGGTGGGGGCAGAGGGGGAGATTGAGGGAGGAGGGGGCAGCAGGGGAGGAGGGGTGACAGGGGAGATCAGGGGAGGAGGGGGCGGCGGGGGGAGGAGGGAGGCACCGGGGAGATCGGGGAAGGAGGGAGGCGAGGATGGCCGGTGGGGAGAAATGAATTGGGCGGCTACAGCGAAGGGATTTCAGGGACAGGGATTGGGCATTTTTGCAATTTAGTCCTTCAGGTTTTCTGAAATCTAGAAATAGGTTTTTGTCCATTTTGATTTCTTCTGTTTTAGCCCTCAGAAATTGTGATTTCATCGCAGAAAGATCCTACACATCCGTTGTAACATGTACATCTGTATGGAGCAGTCCATAGAATGCCAAATTTGAAGATTGAAAATTCACAAAAATCCCTAGAGATGTCTTGGACTTATCAAAAATATTTCCAACTTAAGTTGGGATTACATTTTTATAATGAAAATAATTTTTAATTTTAAAAATAGATTTTAAACTCCAGAAAAACTAGATAAAAGCCAAATAATCTAAATAATTAATTTGAAATAGGATTTTTTATATAAAATCAAAATATCCTTTTATTTAATAATATTTTTATGTTTTTACTTAAATTACTTTTGAAATCCAGCCTTTTTAAAAACAAAAAATCAGGGCAAATCAAAAATAAAACTCAGGCAACCAAAACACTTATTTTTATTTTAAATTATTTTTTAAATATTATTTTTTAAAAAAAACCTGGACTGTTACATTTGTTTTCTTTTTCTTTTTTCTCTGTTTTTTTTTGTTTAGACCTCATGCATATTTCCATAGTTTTATTAATCCTGCTTTAATCATCTTTATTAAATCTAGTTTTCCGTATTTGCATATTTCCAAATTTCTGAATTTTCACTACTGATTCTAAGTGAGTCCTCCTGCCCAAATTTTTACATCATCTTTTCAGATTCGTATTTGATTTTAGGTTTACTTTCTATTAATTTCACCTTTGTTTCAGAGTTCTATTTTCAAGATTTTCTTAATTATTGGAACCCCGACCAAAATCCAAGGAAAATCCATTAAAAATCCAAATGTTGAGAAGATGCATTCCAAAATATTTCAAAGGTTACACATTTTTCAAGACTCAATTTTTTAGGATGTTAAGTCTACCCCCTATTAAAAGAATCTCGACTCCGAGATTCAGCCTAGTCTGAGAACAAGTAGGGGTAATCTTTTCTTAGTTGATCTTGGTATTCCCAGGTGGCTTTCTTCTTGGTGTGATAATTCCATTATACCCTGCATAAGCAGATGGTCTAGTTCCTTGTCTTTTTTTCTACAGTGTCTAGAATCTTGATGGGGTGCTCGTTGTAGGTCAGGTCACACTTGAGTTTGATTGTTTCCAACGGTGTTTGATCTTCTGGCACCTAAAGACACTTCTTCAGTTGAGACACGCGGAAGACATTGTGTACATCGGCTAGACTCGTGGGCAGCTCTAGTTGGTAAGCTACTTCTCCTTTCTTGGCCACAATTAGGAATGGTCCAACATAACGTGGGGCGAGCTTGCCTTTAACTTTGAACCTTCTAACTCCTCGCAAGGGTGACATATTCAGGTAGACATAATCTCCAATTTCAAAACTTAATGGCCTACACCTCTTGTCCGCGTAACTCTTTTGTCTTGATTGAGCTGCTTGCAATCGGTCCCTAATCAGGCAGACTTTTTCTTCAGCCTGCTTTAGAGTTTCTGGTCTGAAGATATAGCCCTCTCCTACTTCTGACCAATGTAGAGGAGTCTAACATTTCCTTCCGTATAATGCTTCAAATGGCGACATCTGTAGGCTAGCTTGATAACAATTATTGTAAGCAAATTCGGTGTAAGGCAGGCATTTTTCCCAATCCTTAGTGAAATCTAGAGCATAGGCTCAAAACATATCCTCTAGTATTTGATTTACCCTCTTTGTTTGGCCGTCTGTTTGTGGGTGGTAGGCGGTACTAAAATCTAGATGGGTGTTGAGGGCTTCATGAAGGCTAGCCCAAAAGTGCGAGGTAAACTGAGAACCTCGATCTGAAACTATCCTTCTTGGCACACCCTGCAAACACACGATGCGGGATATGTACAACTCTGCCAGCTTGTCTCCTTTGTAGGTGGTTTTGACAGGATGAAGTGGGCAATTTTGATCTATTATAACCCATATGGAGTTGTACCCCGATTTGGTTCGCGGTAGACCAATGATGAAGTCTATTCCAACCTCTTCCCACTTCCATTGAGGTATTTGCAATGTGTAATAATCTTGTTGGTCTCTAATGTTTGGCCTTCACTCTTTGACATACATCACAGCAGGCAACATGTTCGGCAATATCCCTCTTCATGCGTGGCCACTAATACCACTGCTTCATGTCTTGATACATCTTGGTGCTCCCAGGGTGAAGGGAATACGCGGGGCTATAGGCTTTCTTAAGTATTAGGTCTTTAAGGTCCTTTTTGTTGGGAACAAAGATATGTGTCCCATACCTTAGAATACCTTGTTGATCCTCAGTTATCTTCGGAGCCTTCCCTTTTTCCATTAAGCTTCTTAACCTTAGAGCAGTTGAGTTCTTCTGTGCAGCTATGATCTGCTCTTCTATACTTGGTTGTATCTCCATGGTTGCTATGGTGCCTTACTCTATTATCTCTAGATTGATCACCATTAACTCTTTATAAAGCTCAAGCTATTGCTAGTGAACCATGAGATTATGGCAGTAGGTTTTATGACTTAGGGCATCAGCTACCACATTAGCCTTGATAGGGTGATAGTGAACACTTAAGTCGTAATAACCATCTTCTCTACCTCAGGTTGAGGTTTGACTGCATGAAGATGTACTTGAGGCTCTTATGATCGGTATATATGTCACAATGGTTACCGATCAAATAGTGTCACCAGATCTTTAAGGCATGCACCTCCGAAGCTAATTCCATGTCATGGGTAGGATAATTTGCTTCATGAGGGCGAAGCTGTCTAGATGCATATGCCATGACCTTGCCCCCTTGCATCAGTACACACCCAAGCCTTGGTGTGAGGCATCACATACACCTCAAAGTCCTCGCGTATGTCTGGCAGGACTAACACAGGGGTGGAGGTTAGTCTCTTCTTTAGCTCTTGAAAACTTTCTTCACAGGCCTTTGTCCAGTCAAATTTCTCCTCCTCCTTGAGTAGTTGCATCAATGGCTTGGCAATCCGGGAGAATCCTTCTATAAATTTCCTGTAGTATCCTTCCAACATTTGAAAACTTCACACTTCCATGATGGTAGTGGGCTATTTCCATTCCACCACGGCTTCTATCTTGGCTGGGTCGACGGATACTCCTTCGGCGGGCACTATATGGCCTAGAAAGCTAATATCTTTTAGCCAGAATTCACACTTATTGTATTTGGCATACAGCTGGTGTTCTTTTAGCTTCTCTAGTACTAGGCATAGGTGCTCGGCATGCTCCTCTGCATTCTTGGAATAGATGAGGATGTCGTCAATGAACACAACCACAAATTTGTCTAGGTATTCCATAAAGACTTTGTTCATGTGGTTCATGAAATATGCTAGGGCATTGGTTAGGCCAAAAAATATGACCGTATCATATAATCCATATCTAGTGGTAAAAGTTGTCTTTGGAATGTCTTCAGCCCTAATCTTCAGTTGGTGATAGCCCGACCTTAAATCGATTTTGGAGAATATGGTAGCTCCCCCAAGCTGCTCAAATAGGTCATCAATTCTAGGCAAGGGGTACTTATTTTTATGGCTACTTCATTTAAGGACAGGTAATCCACATACATCCAAGCAGTGCCATCCTTCTTCTTCACAAAGAGCAGGGAGACCCTCAAGGTGAGGAATTGGCCCTGATGAAACCCTTGTCCTGCAGTTCATGGAGTTGTTTCTTCAGCTTCTCTAACTCATCAATAGTCATTCTATAAGGTCATTTAGAAATCGGGGCAGCACCGGGCTTTAGGTTGATGACAAACTCAAGGTCCTTGTTTGGCGGCATGCCTAGCAATTTCTTTGGGAAACACTTCAAGGTAATCCTGTACTACCAGCATTCCTTCCAGAGGTATGTCCTCAAAATGATAGACTGCACGACCCCAACGATAGGGTCGATCCACCTTTACTTATATGGTCAACTCAAGACACTTGGTTAGACTTACCCTCCTAGTAGCACAGTCTATTATTCCCTAATGTCTTGCTAGCCAGTCCATCCCTAGTATAATATCCAAGGTCTGGAAGTTCAATACTATTAAGTCTGTTAGGAAACCAAAGTCTTCCATAGTGATTTCTACCCTAGGGCATACTGTAGGATCGAAATGGCAACAGAGGGGAGTGAATGATGCCTTCTAAAATTTGCCCCCCAAAGTATCCACTCGAAAATCACAACTCTCCGATAGCTATACAATCTATGAAGAGAGAATAATCTATCTTACCAAAACATAGATAATAATCCACCCAAAACAGAATGTTACTAAAAACAAGCTTGCTAAGAAACTGGGAACATCAATCTTGACGACAAGAGCTTACTGGAGAAACTGAAATTGCAACAAGCAAACAGAGCACAAACTAAAAACAACACGCGGTTAAACCTCCTCTTAACTGCCGGTTTTAGTGCTAAAACTCATGGTCAAATCTCCACAATGGTACTGGTCTGATTGCAGTTTCAACATTGGTTGGAGTGGTTCCTAAACTAGCAGCCGAAAGAAGCAGCCTACAGTGTCATTTTGAGCAAAAAGGAGAAAAGAAGGGACAGTCGGGCAACTTGAAAGATAACAGTAAAAGCCAACTAAAAATGGGTGAGCAGTCTGAAAAACAAAAGCAAAACACATCTCAAATAGAAACGGATTGAACTCCAAAAGAAGCAGACACGAAAAGCTAGTTGATTCTTGCCGATAGGAGGATATTCATACAACTTGGCAGCAATCACTAGCAGAAATAAAAAGATATGCTGCTGGGAGCCGAAAAGAGTAGATGATAATTTCAGGCTCAACTACTTTCACTAGCATACGGGGCTGCACTTGGACTGAGCTGACTGAAAAATAAAAACTGAATACCAAGACAAATCTGAAAAGAAAAGCAATACTGAATAACATGAAACCTGCAGCATATCTTTAGTTCACACTTGTAGGTGCACTGAGAACCCAAAAGCAGCAAAAGAGATTTAAAAAGAGAGCACAAAACTGAGTTTCTTTCTGCTGGCTGAAACTGCATACTGCTGCCAAAAGAGAGAGAGACTAGAACTGTTGCATTGCTGAAAAGAACAAGGTTTCAAACAATGCTATACTGCTGAATTCTCGGCTGGCATATAGTAGTCCCGAGCAGACAAAAACCAAAGCGAACAGTGAAACAAAAATCAGATCAATAGGGCATCTTGGCAGGGAACAAGCAGAGAATCACAACAGAGGAAAAGATTAAGTATTTGCTGCTCTACTCAGGGCAAGGAAATTGACTAACAAACATCATTCTTCTTAGGAAAGAAAGAACGAGACCTTAAACCAAAAGCTCTAGACAAGGTTCTGCAGCTAGAAACGAAATCCACTCAAAAAGCAAGAAACTAAGAATAAAGTGCAGAGAAGAAAGAATCAAGAGCAAGAAGGAATAAACTTGAAGCCATAGCAACTCAAACAAAGTCTCTCGTATTGAAATTGATACAGAGACATGACGCGATTACAAAGAGTAGTTCTCAGCTCATCTCTCTCTCAATCTCACACTAAGTCCCCATACATGCTTGAAAAATCAAGAACTCATAGCACACATGCACAGGAGACAAACTCACACCCACTCTCTCAAGCCATCTCTCTAAAAATCATGCTCTCATTTCATGAAGGCTACTAGAGAACACCCTCTCTATTTATAGCCTCTCTTAATGGGTTTGCTACCTGCTTTGCCCATTAAGACTCCAACAACTCTAGTGCTTTATCCACAATCCACTTCCTTAAGTGTAGCTTTGCGTATTCACCAAAATGCCCCTCCTACACCTTCCGGGAAGCTTTCTCATTCCTTGCCCTCCAAGCCTCGCAGCCACCTCGAGTCATCGTCGTCTTCGGCACACCTCGACCGCTTTGACCTCGGCACCGCTCGCGCCTAGTCCGGTCATCCCGTGCCTCGCCACGACTCCACCTCGACGTCCTACAGCCATCACAGATAAGAAACACATCACATAGCACCGCTCAATAATAGCATTAGGAAAAATCTTAAGCATTAAAAAGCCAAAACCTGTCGAATCAAAATAATAAGCATCCTAAACACTTTGACCAAGTTTGACCAAGTCTGACCGAAGCCGATTGCACCGTGCAACGACATGGTCCAAACCACACAAACCAAACTCGACTTTCCTGAAACCGATGTCAATTACTCATCACACACACGGGGTCACCTCCACATGGTCTATCACATGCTAAAGTAGCTGTGATAATCCCAGTAGATGAGCTAAGTACCACTGGTTATTTAGTGGGTAGGTAGGTAGCCCAAGCTTATCCACATATATCTTGGCTATAAATGAGTGTAAAGCCCCAGAATCAAAGAGAGTATGTGCTGGTATTGTCTTGACAGAAAATGTACCCATCAGAACTCCTGCGGCCTCCTGAGCTTCCTCAACAGTGATGTGATTAACCCGGACACGGTTGGGGGTCGAAGCAATCTTGCTAGGTTGAGTCTGGTACCCTTTGATGGGTGCTGATGCTTGGCCACAAATGGGTGTGGTTCCTATATTGAACTTCACTAGTGTGACCTTGTTATAGTGGCATTGGTTGATGAAATGTCCCTTTTCACCATAGCTGAAGTAGTTCCTGTTGGCAGCAAGGTTCGTCCCAATAGACTGGCCTATTGGGCATGGAGTATGAAAGGAGCTGCCATTTGGATGGGACACTGGGGTTGGAGCTTTGGGTTGACTTGACCTTGAGAAAGAGGGGTTGTTGAAGAATTTCTGGATGAACCTCCCCTAGGGCCGCTATGCCACTTACTTGCGCTTGCGGCTGGCTTCCAAGTTCTTCCTTTTATTCTCTAAGATCAATGTTTTGTTCACCAATTGATGGAAACTGGAGAAGTCTTGAATGATCAGCTGCACATGTAGATCCTCATTCATGCCCTTACAGAACCTATCGATCTTTTCCTCCTTGTTCACCATGTCCTTTGGAGCATAGCGGGCAAGTTTGTTGAACTAGGTGAGGTATTCACTGACAGACATGTTCCCTTATTTTAGGGTGTAGAATTCATTCTTCTTCATTCTCATCACCCTTGCAGGAACAAAGTTGGCTTTGAAGGTTGTCTTGAACTCCATCCATGGGATGGCTTGATGGGCATGCCAGGTGCGAGGGGCTTGGTTAGCTTGGCTTGCTCCTCCTTCCCCTTCTGCATTTCCTCCTATGGCTGCTCCTTGTCTGTCTGCTTCTCCTTCGGAGTCGTCTTCAATTATGGCGTCTTCATAGCCCCAGGCAAACAGGTAGTTCTCCTACCAGGCTGTTGCTGCTCCCTTGAGCTGGTGGGTGGTGAAGACCACCCGATCTTCCTCTGCACATCTAGCCTGTTAGAGTTTCCTTTCGGTATCTCAAAGCCAATCTTTGGCCTCGAGGGGTTCATTTGCTAAGGAGAAGGTCAGGGGTCAAGTCCTTAAGAAGTCAGCCAGCTTTGAACTGTGGCCATTGGCATTGGCTTTCTGACCAGCATAGATGGCATGCAAAATTTGTGTTTGTTATACCATGACCTGCACCATGGTGGGGTTGACCGATGGGGGTGGAAGATCGACTCCTTGGCCCTAGCCTCTACCCCGGCCTACAGGCGACGTTCCTTGATTGGCATCCACATCGGCCTGCATGTTGGGGTTAGCGCTAGCCTAGGTTCAGGTAACTCTCTGAGTGGCCATCTGCAAGTACAACTTTGCACTTAGACACTCATGCTAGACAAGTGGGTTATTGGCCCATAACAGTTATGTAAAAACCAACCAAGTAAAACAAACGACAAAACAATTTTCAACACAAGGCCTATGCCTGGCCACACATCATTTATAAATAAGGGTTCACATAGCTTAGTATATATATGTAGCCCTTAGGCTAGGATGAGCATCATACATACAACACTTAGGTTTCTTAACACCCACGGCTACCGTACTAGTTTACTAACATAGCTTCCTACTATTACAGGGGGTTAGTGCTCACTATCATTATACAACACCTAGCAAGCACTATACTAAACTATCTACTCCTCCATGAAGCTAGCTCCTGGGCAGGAGGGACTGTAATCTAGAGATTGGAGCAGGAGCGACTTCCACTGAAGTCTGAGGAATCTGAGCAGCAACGGGAGCGACTGCGGCCACGGCGGGTCTCCCCGAGGTTGATAGTTGCTCATGGACCAGGGGGGTCACAGGCTCTTGTGAGCGGTGAGTCTCGTATGAGGCCCATTATCCCATGGCTAGGGTGGAACAGAAGCCATAGCAGGTGCAGTGGGGCTAGAGCAAGGATCGTGGTGGCAACTGTTGCCCGCTGTAGCTCAGCGAGGGCAGCGGCCTTCTCCTTCTCCACCTCCGCAAGTGCCTTCTCGCACTTAGCAAGTTGCTCTTGAAGTGTCTCCACCTGACTGTAGCTGGCAAGCAGAAGCTAGCGAAGGTCAGTGATCTCCTCGAGCACTACAGTATAAGTAGCCCCCATGGCCCTGGTGAGGTGCACCTAATGTGTGAGCATTGGGCTGTCTTCTGCCACCGGCATAAAGGTCTTGTTGTGGTCAGCCCCTTCCTGGTGGGACGGGTAGTAGAGGAATGGAGACATCAATAGTGCGGATCCATGGATGTCGCATAGCTGAGCAACAACTAGGCGAGTGGTGTCCTAAAGAGCAGTCTTGCGGTGCTCCTCCTATGCAGGCTCCTGAAGACATGGGGTGGCTCATGTTCATCTAGAGCATAGATGAAGACCTCCATGATCCAGGACTCCCTAGCTCCTTCTGTGGCCTTACGTCCACGATATATAGGCTGATCCTTGTAGCCCAGATAGTGCAGCAGCTTGCGTAGGTTGCTTGCAAAGTCCCCCTCATACTGCCCATGGGCTGTAACAGCCCAAATTTTTGGTAAAATAAAAAAATAAATAAATAAATAAATAAAAATGGAATAAAATAAAATTTAAATTAAAATAAGTATTATTGTGCCTAAAGTTCAAATTTGGATTTGCCCTGAATTTCTGTTTTTGAAAAAGCTGGATTTGAAAAGCAATTTCAGAAAAAAACCTAAAAGTATTACTAAATAAAATGATATTTTGATTTTCTATAAAAATCTTATGTCAAATTAATTATTTGGAGTTATTTGGCTTTTATTTGGTTCCCTGGTTTTTCTGGAGTTTAAAAATGTATTTTTGAAATTAAAAAGTATTTTAAAATATGAAAATTAAATACCAACATTAGTTGGAAATATTTTTATTAAGTCCAAAATCTGTCCAGGAGATTCTCTAAATTGTTCTGGAATTTTTGGAAGTATTTTTGTATTTTTATGAGGCTTAATGGAATTTCTAGGCATTTCTGAAAATCCAAAATCCAAAAAAATAAAACCCAGCCCCTCCCACCGGCCGCCACGTGGACGGCCGGATGCCGGCCACGTCGCCCCCGCTCCAACCCGCCCCCCCCCCTCTCGGCCGTGCGATCCGCCCCGGCCGTCCGATCCGGATCCGCGCCCCCTCCCTCCTCTCTCTCGCTGCCACCCCGGGCCCGCGCGTCAGCCGCCCCTCTCTCCCTCCTCTCTCTGCCAGCCCGGGCCCACCTGTCGGCTTCGCCTCCTTCCCCGCCTCCTCTTCCACCTCGCGCCGCCGCTGCCCGCAACCGGCCACCCCGCCCTTCCCGGCCTCTCCCCCACTTCCCGCGTGCGCCACTTCCCCCGCAAGACCCGCGCCCACGCGCCACCTCCTCCCCCGCCGGATCCGCCGCCCACCTCCCACTTCCCTCCCCGCAACCGCCAGCGCCCACCTCCCCACTCCGACGAAGAATTCGCGTGGCTCCCCTCCCCCCCGAGCCTATAAAAGGCACCCCGAGCTACCTCGTCCCTCGCCCCACCTCGTGCTGCGCCCTCTTTCCCCTCCGGAGCTCCAGAAGCGCCCGGCACCGTGTGCCTTGTCGCCACCGCCGCCAAAGCAGCTCCGGCGAGGAATTGCCGGAGCCTCAGGCCGCCTCGCGCCTCGCCGTTCCGACCTCCGCCTTCGCCGCGCTGCCCTCGACCCCGGCCGCCCCTCCGCCCGGCTCAAGCACCACCGGAAGGCCCTCGCCGCCGTTAGCCCAAGCTGCGCCGCCGCTTGCTCTCGTCGCCGGCCAATTCCGGCCATCTCTGGTGAGCCCGCACCCCTTCCCCGCATTCCCCTCTGTGCCCTCTCGCTCCTCCAACCCTCGCCGCCGGCAGCCGCCCGCCGGAACGCCGCCGCCGTCGCTCCCCCGTGCGCCTCCGGCCAGCCAGCCCCGTTGGCTCGCCCGTGCCTACATGGCAAGTGACGCGGCGCCACATCGTCGTCCCTGTGCCCACGTGGCCGGTGACATGGCGCCTCGCCAGCGCCACCTCGCCCGGACCGAGCCCCGTCAGCGCCACCCCACCACCCTCGCCACATCAGCCTCCCCATTCAGTCCATGGACCCGGTCTGTGGACCCGGGCCCATTGTCAGTCGGTCCACCCGGGGATGACGCAACCGTGACGTCGTAATTCCCTTTTCCAGTAAGAAAATAATTTGGCCGAAATGAAATTCAGTGCTGACGTCATAAATCCCAGATTTTCCCTTTAGAAAAATAATTCCAAAATTCCTTTTTCCATTTTCTCTCTTTTCAAACTTCCCGGAGCCCATTCTCCTTCGTTCTAACTCCGATTTGGCCCATTCAAATTTCTAAATTCATCAAAAATTCCCCTCTATCCATTTCTAGCCTCAATTAAAATATTTGAAGTCAATTTGAATTTATTTGAATTTGGTGGGTTATTTTGACGTGTAGACTTTGACGATTCGGGAAATTTCTTCGACGAAGATTTAAACCAAGTTGAAGAGCAAGGCAAGTCACCCTCCTTGATCATGTTGATCCCAGTTTTCAAAATAAAATTATGTTGGTTTAAATTATATTGCATGCATATTTTTATTCAACGTATTTCAATTCAGTTTTAAATTTAGTTAATGCCTACTTGTTAATCCCTCCATTGAATTTGAATTCCTCAATACCTTGTCACCCTAGAATCAAACTCTAGTTAGTACATTAGTATTAGCTAGAGAGATTTCATATTAAATGCTTAGACCTGCTTAGCTACAATATTTGTTTTGGGATATTTTTCGCATAAAATGATGACCCTTTTTACATAAAATGATATGTTCTCTTGACTTTGGTGAGTCAATGAGGTTTATGAATTATTTTGAAAGCAAATATAAAACTGGTTTAGACTTAGGCATGCCCTGTTGGTTGGAGCCGCAGTGGTTGATTGTCGTGCACGGGGGTATGTGGTTGGGCATGAGTCAGATTAAGGACCGGTCTGTGAGCTACTGTTGCAAAGCCCTATCGTACTACCACATGGCTGGTATGGGACAGCCCTGGCTGAATAATTTGTGAAGTCCCAACCTGAGCCGAGTTGTAGGTTGAAAGTGAGCGTGGTTGGTGCCATGTGAAGTCTCACTTGGGCGAGCGTGGTTAAGCCATGAGAAGTCTCGTCTAGGCTCAAGAGGGGGTCCCGGTCTGGTGGATTCCTTACTGGGGTGAAACCTTAGAGTTGGCTCAACCAGGTTGAAGGCTTTGCATTGTAAAGGCCTTGTCATGACTACTTGCCGCACACCTAAGGAAGTGTGTAACTTGCGTGGCATAAAAGGATGATCGTGTCTTGTGGGTAAAGCTGTACAACCTCTGCAGAGTGTATAATCTATCCTGGATAGCCGTGCCCACGGTCATGGGCATGCTGAGTAAAAGTTTTTCATGGATTAGACTTTGTTTTTCAAAATGTTTTTGAAAACCTTGTGGATGGATGGAATCCACGAGAGATGAAAACCTTGCGGATGGATGGAATCCGTGAGAGATTGAAATCTGGTGAATGGATGGAATTCATCAGAGTTGCGCAGTGAAAGCGTGTGGATGGATGGAATCCATACGCGATCTTTTAGAAAAGATGGTCCGGGTGGGATGCCCGTGGATAGGTTGGTGTATGGTCGGAGCCTGCACTGACGGTATTATTTTCTACTACAAGTAATGTTTTTACTTACTGTATTAAATTCTGCGATTTCAATCTATCTATTGTATTTCTTAAATGCTGTTTTATGCAAACTAACCCTATAAGCCTTCCATTGAAGCCTTTATCATTATGTTGCATTTTCCCGGGTGATTTGCGGAGTACAAGTTTGTACTCATGTTGCTTTTTCCACACAGAGAAGGAAGACGTCAACTACGGTGAAGATCTGGACGAATAGGCCGCGTCTTACTGTCGTTTGCCTGTGGGCAGGCTCAGTGGGCTTCTTCCGCTTCGGTTTTTCTTCCGCTGCTTATTACTTAATTTTGGCTTATGTGCCGTTGATGTAAACTTTGGCATTCATGCCCATATTCAGTTAATAAATATCATTATGGTTGATATTTATCTTTGTTGTACGCTGTGTGCACTAGCTGATCCTGGACTAGTGCGATTTACACAGAGGATCCAGGAGTCGTTGCTCCGGGTTCCGACATGGGCGAAGTAGTCCCAGTGCCATCAACTGCACCTCCAGGCATTTGTAAGTTAAAGCACTAATGTTAGTATCTTTTTAAAATATCAAAGAAAGGAGGATATTGTTAGATCTAAGAAAGGAAGCAATACACTATACTTTTAGAAATTCCTTTTTAAAATTTTGTCCTAAGACCTTATCTAGTAACCGTCCTAAGGATTTTACCTGTCGAGACCCGAATATGCAAATGCGGACTCTCCTATGTATTCTGCACTAGTCTAGGATCACGCTAGTGCACACAGCACAAACAAAGATGAAATATCGACCATATCACAATACACTAGAAAAAGACTCAAATATTATTAATAATCAGAGTACGTGATTATGGCCAAGCTTACAATTAATAGCCCAAAGGCTTAAAGAAACTAGCAGCGGAAAAACAGAAATAAGCTAGTAGTCATTCGACATGCCCATAGGCAATCGACTGGCGAGAGAAGTCCTAATCTGTGAAGTCGTCGAAGTATCCTCCCTCTAGTAGCTCCTGCTGATCTGGTTCTTCTTCCTCAACTGAGCAAATATGGATGAAGCCATGAGTACATAGAGTACTAAGCAAGTCATTTGTAACAAAGAATGTAATATAATATGTAAGGCTTACCAATGGATGGCTGAAAGGTTAATTTTGCAAAAAGCAACAATTTAAAGTAAATACAATAAATAGATTGTAAAGCGACCTTTAAAGATGATAATAGTTAAGTAACCAAAGGAATTGAGACCAACCACGAGTAAACCGACCATTCACCTCAAGAATCACCCATTAACCAAGATCCATGTAATGAACCACTAGTGAACTAACCATTCACCCCCAACTTAACCCCAACTAGGTTTAATGAAAACTCTACCCCTCGTGTGAAATCATCGAGCATTGTCCATAACCGAGGACATGGCTATCCGAATAGTTTGACACTCTGCAGAGGTTGCACAACTGTACCCATACAATGTGATAATCCGCATGTTAAAGAAAATCACAACAAGGCTTTTACAATACTCCATCTCAACCTGATCTCGCTCGCTAAGGTTTCACCGTCGAGTAGGCTGACCACCTAGTCGATAATTGCCCCCCCCCCCTTGCGCCATAACAACATCAGTGGCGAACCCAAAGTTGAGACTTCATAAATTATTATGCCAAGTCTATCCCATACTAGACATGTGGTTTGCACGGTAAGGCTCAGATCAATGGCGCACAAAGTTAAGTCCTTAAATTTACCCGGACAAAGCATCCACATCCCAATGTGTAAATTGCACCCCCTTTACTGCACGATCATTCGCCAAGTGAAAACAAATTTTTGAATAACTAGTACCAATGATACTACCCATGTCATGGCAATCAAATTTTATAGATGTGGCTGACCACCACGTTTAAGTATGTCATTAAGTCAAAATTAATTAATCACATGTGATGTAAACCCAACATACTACAAGAATGGCTAAGCAATTCTAAGCGTACCACCCATGTGACAACTAGTATTGCATCACTAAAAAATTTCCCATTCTATGGTGACAAGGGAATCATGGTATTCAAATTATCAAGGACGAATAATCAAATTGGACAATAGCTACCAACACAAGGGTTTATAACAGAATAGCGATGCACGATAACTTAAAACAAAATAACACATAATAGATTGAAAACTAGGTTCAACATGATCAAAGGGCAAGACTTGCCTTGACCTTGCTTAGTTAACGGCTCTTGATCTTCAAATCCTACTTCAGCTCCTTCGAACGCGTGATCTAATGAGAGAGGAAACAAAACGAAACACAAAATAAATTCAAACAAAATTCAAATGAACTCCAAAAACTTCAAAACCAGAACCAAAAGATAGAGATCAATTTTAAATGAATTTAGAAAAAACAATCAGGTCAATTGGTGCTTGGACAAAGGAAAACGGGCGCTTGGAAAATCTAATTTGGGGAAAAGGCTGAAAATCGGAAAAGCTACTATGTTGTGGACTCGGTGCATGGAAAAGGCTAGTCTACGGTGGAGTCGGCTTACGGAATAGTGCACTAGTTGACTAGGCTTGCTGACGTGGTAGACAGGGCTAACGTCGATGGCTTGCATGGCTGTGTTGACTCGGCTGGCTCACGGATCCACGATTGACAAGCGGGCCCCGCATGTCAAAGGCTCGGTGCACGTGGACCAAGTGCACAGGAATTCGAAGCAACATGGTGCGCGGGTGCGGTGTGACGTCAGCGCTGATGTCTGCGGGTGCGGGGACCGAAGAGGCATGTGGCAACTGAGGCGACTCCACGCGGACTGAGGGCGACACACGGCAGGGTGACGGCTGGTTGCGGCGGGGCAAGACGGCGACTCACCGGCGAGGACGGACGACGGCGAAGATCCAAAACTCAACGGCGACGAAGGCAAACTTTGGCTGTGGCACTCGAGCAAACTTTGGCGAACTCGGCGAGAGAGGCGGCGGCTCGGGATACGAAGAACGAGGGGGCTCGGCCTTATACCCGGACGCCGAGGACTCCAGAACGGACACGGGTGCAGAATTCGAGTCGGGCAAGAACGTCAAGATGAAGACGACGCGAAAGGCGATGGTGAAGTCCTGGTCGGAGACGGAGACAGCGGCGGGAGGCACGCATGTTCGGATCGCTAACACGTGGCACACAGGAAGAATCGAGCGACTGGGGAGGAAGGCGGTGCGAACGGCTCGGATGCGGGCAGCGAACACCGGATGCAAGACACGTGGTCATGGCGGGGCAAAGCAGGCTGGCAAGCAGAGCGAGCTGGACCGGGCTTCGGCCCAGTTGGGTTTTGGGGTTTTTTTCTCAGAAATTCAAATAAATCCTTTTAAGCTCTAGAAAATAGCAAATAAAACCTGAAAAATCCAAGAAAATTCTAGAAAATTCCTTGAGACTCAAGGAACCCAAATAAAATATTTTTGATGAATGTTAATGTGTAATTTAATCATATTAAATCCTTTTAAGTAATAAAAATTCTAATTAAGCTTTAATTAATTCCAGAAAAATTCAAATGGTGAATTTTATTTTAAAGACTTCAAAAAAGCTCTGAAAATCAGGATGTTACATTACCCTACAGTCGTATGCTCTGATACCAGCTCTATCAGACCCAGATTTTTCAACCCAGAATCCTTTGTGATTTACTACACTATTCCTTGGATCGGTACATAGTGCTCACAGATACATTGCTGCATCAACTCATACATCACATGAAATATACCGAATCATAATATTATATATCAGATTTGAAATACACCACGTCAGGTGACAGTTTACAAAAGGGGCCGATTAGACCAAATACCTACAATATAAAAGACAGTAACGGAAAGCATAAACAAAAGTAGGACCAACATCCACAGGCAAGTGACTGAGGGGTAAATGTGTGCAACATGTATTATCTAGATCTAGAAAATATATGTGCACACCATCTCCATCAAGTCTACTTGTCTAGGAATCGAACTCATAAAAGTTGTCCTAATTCTCTTCGTTGACTTTTCCATCCATGGCAGGAGCGTCCTCATAAGCGTAGTGGTCTTGGTTTCCTATTTCTGGTTTTGATAATGCGAGGGTGAGCACAAATCCACCGTGCTCCACAAACCAATACATAGTATGCAAGTAAATAACATGCAGGGCTTATCAAGAAAAGGCCCTGGTTGTTTTGCTTGCCAGAAATTGCTTTTAAAATACTATTCATAGAAATTTCCTGAGACCTAGCAGTTTGTACTAAAACATAATATTTGGGTAAAAAGAATACAATAATAATAATAATAGCACAGATTCCATCCACCATTACATGGCTCTTGCACCATATGCTAACATTTCAGCGTTATAATCGCTTATCTTATCACTGGGGTGACACCTAGGACAACACAGATCAGGGCTTTTCACTGCCCACCACTTTTCCAATTCCACCCACAAAGTTTTTGAAATAGAACTTATCTGGTTAAGTTCTCATGTCCGCCCATAACTATGGGCACGGCTATTCGAATAGTTTTAACTTTGTAGAGTTTGTACACTTTACCCACAAGAGACAATCCACTCGTTGCTCCACACGATTTCTTAGTCATGCGGTTGAGTAGACCATCATAGTAACTTCTCAAAATACCTCGCTCCTTCCATCATCTCACCCATATGAGCTTCTCCCACTTGCGGTGAGCCCCATAAGTTGTGCAGGATATTCTAGCCTCAGCATCTAGCCCATCTAAACTACACACACTGACTATCTCACCGTGGCAAATTTCAGCCTCAATGACTGTCCCATTCAAGCTATCACACAGACAGCCACTTGCACTACCCATCTCCCCCACCGATGAGATGACTTTCAGGGTCCAGTAAATCCACTAAGCCAAGTTGTAATTTATAGACTTGTGGTTGTACTTGTCTTACATAGGAGGTCATGACAAGATTCAATCCTTAGGGTTATCTGGGCAATTCTAATACTAACCACACTCTCGTGCACCACTGCACCAGCCTCCCCATACCATCCGCCCAGATATTTAAGCAAGTTGGGTGTTTTGGGAGCATAAAATAATCATGTCAAAATATACTAGCCATTTCAACTCGTGACTTCCCAAATCGGTTTCTCATGATTAAAAGTGATGCTTGTGCCATTTTGGAGCCTCGGAGTATCTAAGCAGTACTAAGTATGGCGTATAATTATAGCCTTATTTTTGAAAGTTTTACCACTATAATTTTTCTAGGGTGACAAGGCTCAAATACTCAAATGTTCCAAAAGAGTGTAATAGTAACAAGTTAAATAATAAGAATATAACTAGAATCTTAAAACAAACATATATTTGCACACAAAATAACAACATGCAATTTGATAATTTAAAACGGAAATAATTTGCAAAAAATGTAGGTTCGACATGATCAAAGTATTGACTCGCCTTGGTCATAGTTGGTTTGGTCTTGGTGGTCATGGCTCGCTTCAGCTTTTGCCTCTTCCTTTTGTGCCTCGTAGGCTATTTTACATTGCGCAAGAATTTGAATAAAAATAAATAAACCAAATAAATTCTCACCAAAATTCAAATGAGCTTCAAATTCATGGTTTCAGCTCCATTGGACAGATATTGAATTTAACCCATGTTGTCCTAACCCATGTGGTCGTAACCAACATGGTCGAACGCCAATGTTGTTGCAGACCTACGTGGTTGGTACCAACGTTGTCAATGTCCAATGTGCGGTTGAAAGACCAGCGTAGTTCAAGACTAATGAGTGGTTGGAAACCAGTGCTTGTCAAACACCGACGTGATCACAAACTATGTGGTCCAAGACCAATGTGTGGTCGACACCACCGTAGCCAATGACCAAGGTGCACAGAGAAAACACATGCAGTCGAAAACCAGTATGTGGTCATCACAATTCAGAATGTGATCAAGAGATCTACGACCATTGAGCGATCGAAACCATGTGTGGTCGTAAACGACTAGAGGTTGCAGATAAGTTGAGGGACCACACAACTTAGGATCATTGGATGATAGAAAGCAAATGTGGTTGTGAACGACTAGAAGTACCAGAGGCGCCTGACCGAGACCATCAGTTGTGGTCGTGAATGACTTGTGGTAACAGAAGAGGCGTGCGACCACCAGATCTAAAAACATTAAATCTTTTGATTCAAAGATCAAATGGCCACAGAAATTTATACGCAAGTAACTTAAGGTCTCAGGAAGCTGATCCCATCTTGGATTGGAAACCTAGTAAGCAAGTTGAGACCATTTTGAGAATTGATTGAAGGCGCACAAGAACAGAGACGTGAGATTGAACAGATGAACCAATCATGCTCGTGGGAAGATAATAACCAAGATGGCTTTGTGTCCAATCCCACATGTCACAGTAAGCAACAACATCAGAGAAATGAAATCAAAACTCTTGAATCAAGAAAAGATCAAGAGAGAAGAGAACTATCTCAAAACAGAGCATTCATGAGATGTGGTCGAAGATCCTTGAGCACCCGTAACCGACTACAGTTGTAAATGACTCGTAAGGTAGTGGGGCACCTAAGCATGAGATCTACGACCATCAAGCAATCGGAAACAAGTGCAATCGAAATCAGACACGAAGCAATCTGAGTCTTGACCGTGGTCAAAACTGGAAGCGGTCGTAATGATCTCAAAAGAACAGAGGAAGGCCTATGAGGCACACGACCGCAAGATCCAGATTCCAAAAAACTTTTGATCCGAAGATCAACTGGCCAAGAAACTTTGTGCATAGCAAGATTAAGGTCTCAAGAGGTTATTCTAATCTTTAATTGAAAACTTATTAACCAGGTTAAGACCTTTTTGCGATTTGATCAAGAACACACATGAACTGAGTTTAAGAACTGAAATCATTCATCAGAACTGCTCGTGGGTCAAAGAGAGTCAAGATAGCTTTGGTTATATTCCCACCTATCACTGCGATTCAGAGCATCAACAAGATCAAGACAAGAACACGTCCAAATCAAGAAAGGTGAGGAATCTCCATGTTAAGAAGAGAGAGGAACATAATGAAGAACACTGAGAAAGAACCAAACCGAAAAACTCAGAATAGGGTAGACTCAAACAGAAAGATACACGAAAGAGTAGACCAAAGATTGCTAGATTTCTCACTTGAGATACTGGTTTCACAGCCACTCCCTCAGGAGGAGCAAGCTCTAAGCCTAGAGCCAACACTCACACTCTAACCTAACTCCCATGGGAGGGAGAGGCACCAGCCACCAAGGCTTGGCCAACCTTCTCAACCTTAGCTCTTGCCTCCCCTCCCCTTTTTATAGGTTTATAAATGAACCCTAGACCAAATGGATCCTACCATTAGTCCACACCAGGAATAACCCGTTAACCCCACCTAACACCCGATTTTACTCACGTACGCTTCTCAAAGCAGCATACATGTGGCCCCAATGACTTGTCAAACCTCTCACGCGTTCGGATCCCACCAAACCGTCCTCACTTGCAAACGACCCAAGTCACTTGGCGCACCACGTGCTTCTCCTTGCACATGATGGCACCCGGCATCCTTGACCGTTTGGACCTTGACTCCTCCCTGAGCCTAGTCTCGGTCCACCTCGTCATTGCCCGTTATGTCCAACTCCGATAGCACCTGCTCCAGTTCCTCGTCGTCCTGGCTTGCAACCACCTCACCAACCTCGATCATCTTCGGCGTTTCCCTAACCATTTTGGACCTTAACACCTCCTTGTGCCTAGTCCCGGTCCTCCTATACCTCACCATGACGTAGCTCCAAAGTCCTGCAACCAACACCAACAAGTAAACCATCACATAGCACCGCACGATACACAAAGATCATCAATTCATACAATCAAAATGTATTCTAGTGAACAATCTCAGCAAACCAGTTGGTCTAAAATGACGTACGAGTACTAGGATGCACAAGAAAAGAAGTACTCTAGCCCACAAGATCCTTCCAGCAGCCTACAACCACACTGCAATCTGCTACAAACATGTAGCAGACGTTATGACCATCAAATGCACAGGCATACAGAATGCTATGACTATCACTCACATTCAGCAGAAGCTATGACTACCAACAATATAGCTTACAACTGTCGATCATGACCAGGCAATAACTTACGACCATCGATCACCAGTCTACGACTATCACTCACAGCATCTGGTCGCTACGACTTACGACTGTTGAACACAAGCAGTTGGTCGCTACGACTTACGACTATTGATCACAAGCCAGGCAGAGCTACGACTGTCAATCACGACCATCAAAGGCTATGACTATCGACTAGCAGAAGCTACGACCACCAAGTCATAGAAGTACCTGTCGACCACCAAGTCATAAAAGTCTCTGCCAACCACCAAGTCGTAAAACACTCTGCCAACCACCAAGTCGTAAAAGTCTCTGCTGACCACCAAGTCATAAAACCAACTGCCAACCACCAAGTAGAAAAATAGACGGCCGACTACCAAGTTGTAAAATCGACTACTGACCACCAAGTCGTTAAATTGACTGCCTACTACCAAGTCATAAAATTGACTACCGACTACCAAGTCGTAAGAGCACCTACGACCACCAAGTCGTAAGAGCACCTACGACCACTAAGTCGTAGACCACGAGGATGACAAACAGAAAGCAATCATCTGCAAAATCCTCAAAAATCAAACTTAACCTTTGCACAAACTCTCACGCAAAGGTCAATTACACATCACAACTATAGTCTCACACAAATTAATTATTTGAAAACATTTCATTTTTATTTAGATTTTCTATGTTTTTCTAGGATTTTAAAATCCATTTCAAAGTTAAAAAATATTTTTGTAATAATTTAAAGATCAACTTTAAGTTGGAAATAATTTTCCTAAGTCTAGAATAGCCCAAGGAATTTCTGTGAATTTTTTTTTGGAATTTTCAACCTTTATTTGCTATTTTCTAAGACTTTTTGAAGCTTCCTAGTATTTTTGAAAACTAAAAATGGAACTTAAACCCTCCCTCTCTCCTCGGCCAACATGTGTCTGGCCCTAATTCAATCCACTGCCTCCCGATTTAATCTCAGCTACCCGCCTTCACTTACCCCTTTGTTCCTCGCCAACAGCCTGGATTTAATCCCCGTCGCCTGATCTAATCTCAACTGTGCGCCTTCACTTACCCCTTCATTCTTCATCCGATGGTCGAGATCCATTCCCTTGATGCATGACCATCATCCGCTCGTCTACCTCTCTCCCTCTCTCTTCTCTCTCGCTGACACGCAGGCCCCACCTATCAGACTTGTCTTCCTCCTCTCCTTCTTCTCCCCACGATGTCACCTCCATAGCTGCCGCATTCGAGTTTCATTTTTCTGGCCAGTATCTCTCCCCAAAGCACCGCCTCGACTTCCCCTCCTTTCCTACACCTCACGCTTTCCAACCATGGCCATAAATGGCCATTCGTCTTCGCGTTTGCACCTCCTAACCGGTTTCCTTCCCGTGAACTCCAGCGAGCCACGCCGCCCTTCTCCCCCCTATAAATCCCCCCAGCACCCCTACCTTCGCACCACCTCCCTCCACCCTCACTCCCCTCTCTCTCAGAGCTCCCCCTCGCCCGCGCTGTGCGCCTACCCCGGCAACCACCCTCCGCCCCTCCACCGTCAACCAGAACCATCGAAGCACCACCGCACTAGGAGCTGCCCGCCGCAGCTACTTCCTTCTCGTCGCTGACCGCTTCCGTCGCTCCTTCATCTCCACGTAAGGTACCATCGGGTTCCCCTCGTCCCCCCTCTCTCTCATGAAGACCTCGCCGGCCGCCACTGAGCACCAGAGCTCCGCGACCCTTGGGTCCTGAGCGTCGCCCCAACCGGCCAGGCCACGTCAACACTTGTGCATGCGTGGCAGCCGCGTAGTAGCCACATGGCGCCATGGCTTAGCCACATCGGCGATTGGTCACCACGCCAGCAGGTGTGCCACCTCAACAACCTCTCCGGTCCTTGGACTCGGTCCACGGTAGACCCGGTCCCACCTGTCAGTGAAATAAAACCTTTCCTGTTGAAAAATAATTCGGCCACAAATCCATTTCTCTTGCTAACGTCACCCTGACGTCATAAATTTATTTTCCCGCAGAAAAATAATTCCACCAAAAATCAATTCCTTGCTCATGTCATAAATACCTTTTTCAGTACAAAAATAATTCCAGAAAATCAGCATTTTCCTTTTTTTTTTCTTTAGAATTCAACTTCCAGAAGCCCGTTCTCCTTCATCCTAACTCCGATTGGACCTGTTCAGATTTCTAAAATCCTCTAAAATCCTAAACTACCCATTTCTAGACTTGTTTTGAATTTTTTAAGTTTATTTGAATTTTGTTTGAATTTATTTGCTTAGATTTTTCGCATATAGATTGTGACGATTCTAGAGAGTACAATTTCGACGATTCGCAACATCAAGTCTTTAAGCAAGGCAAGTTTCACCTTTGATCATGTTATTCCTAGTAATTCAAATTATTTATGTTATTTTTAAATTATTATGCATACGTACGTTTATCCAAACCTAGTTTAAATCTGATTTAAATTCTAGTTATACCCAAATTCCTTTGTATATGGCCAAAGTTGACATTGAACATCAACATGCCTTGTCACCTTAGATAAAACTCTAGTTAATATACTAGTATGAACTAGAGAAATTTTGTATCAAATGCTTATACCTGCTTAGACATAATTTTTGTTTTAGGATAACCTTTTCCACATAAAATGATAAAGTTTTCAAATGTACTCTTGACTTCAGTGAGTCAAGAAAGACTATGAGTTATGTTAAAACAAAATATAAAAACTTGATTTAGACTTAGGCAAATGGTTAGGTGGTGGGTGCTTGCTGGCATGCATTGTTGTTTGGTGACACAATATTGATTTCCAGGCACAAGGGGTATGTGGTTGGTGCCTAAGTCAGTTAATGACTGGTCTGTGAGCTACTGTCACAAAACCCTATCGTACTACCACAAGGCTGGTATGGGACAGTCCTGACTGATTAATTTGCAAATCCCAACCTAAGTCTCGCTGTAGGTTAAAAGTGAGCGTGGCGAAGGCCATATGGAGGGTTCTTTGTAAACCAATAAACTATAAGAATCATTCTTCTTCATGCAATAGATCAAGTTCTTGCAATTCTTGATTTTGCTTGTGTTGATTTAGTTCTTTTCATACCCCTCTTGTTCTTGCTGTGATATATGATATGTAAGAAGCACTAATAGATGCTTGAGATCAATCTATGCCCATTTATATCACTCCATAGTGAGAATCAAGATCTTATCCAGTTCTTGCCTTATCTTGACCAAGATTTATAACATTTGTGATCACGGCCTTTCTAGCTCAAACCTATGACTAGATTACCTTGCTAGAACATGTGAGAGATGATATAAAAAATCTCATGACTTAGATTCTCGTGAGCAAAAAGTAATTTGGTTTTTAGGGTTTAGTGTGTTCTTGTGATCTAAAACGCAATTCTTTTAAATTAGATGGAATCAAGTCCAAGAATATTGTTTTTTTATTTGATTTAGTTCCTAACATCCCTGTCTAGTTTTATGCCAATTTTGGTGGCATTGGACAAGGTTTGATCAAAATCCTCAAATTTACTTTTTATCATGGGGGGTTTGTGTCTAGAAACAAGACAATCAATCATACCGCCTCACTGTGGCGGTAGTACCGTAGCAGTCATACTGGCCTTATATCTACGGTATTACCGGCCACCTCTCGGCGTAGTATCGTCCTTGCTAGCAAAACCAAGGGCTTGCATGTTTTTGGTTCTAGATCTCTATGAATTTTGTGTGGAAGATGTAATTTGAACTTGATGCTTCTCATAGTTATTTGAGGAAAGATTTTGATTATTAGGGAAAAGAAAAGGATTCCACAATCATTCAATCCCTCTGATTGCCGGTATCGGTTCAACAAATGGTGTGATGGTATGCCATGCAAGCTGTTGTGCAATTTTGCTGAAAAATAGTACTCTGATTGATCGTATATATGGCTTGCACCGGTTCTTCGCATGTGGGTTCACAAGCAGCCAATGAAATCGTCGGCGATGAGAATATGGGCCCAGAAGAAATTCATGGAAACATGGGCGTAAGGACAATAATGGCACGAGCATCTTTGATTAGGCCAACAACGATGCAGCCGACAATGCCTGCGCAGACCAACCTAACAATGAAACATCCTAAGAATCCTGCCTCTACTGCAATCGGACTTGCCGCCGCAACTTGACTTCCCTTTTGGCTTAGTCCCTTTTGGCTTAGTACCTTTTGGATTGATCTTTTGGTATTTGAATATGGTAGCAACTTGGTAGATTATAGATTGATCTTTTGGTCTTTGAATATGGTAGCAACTTGGTAGATTACATATTTTGTCGCTTGGCTCAAACTGAAGCCTATTGTGCAACCTTGTGATGTGAACTTATTTCACTTAGGGCAGTCCCAGTGCTCCACGTAGGATAGTGTCTATGGCATTAATTAGATTGCCATGTAGGAGTTTTAGATGATGTGGCGCTATATTAAATAAGAGAGAGAAGAAAAAGAGGAAGAAACTGGGTCTCATGCAAGACCTAGTTTCTATGAGAAAATCAATGCAATAGACACTACCAAATTTTGCATTGGAGAGATGGTGGTATCTTCATGATATATGGAGAAAAATTATGATTGGTGGAGAGGAGAGAGTGATTTTGATGCTTAATTAATTGCTTGGGTTATAAATAGACATGGTGCATTAGAGACAATAGTGTCTAAAGTAGTGTCTATATGACATGACATAGATAGAAACTACTTAAGTGGTTTCTGCATTAGGACTGCCCTTATGGACACCTGGATGCTTTGGTCTTTTAATTTGGTCGCAACTTGGGACCTTGTTGATTTGGAACTAGTTGATCGATGAATGCATGATCGAGGAAACCCTGGTTTTGATGCAAGATTCACTACTACAGAAAGGCTAATAGTAGACGACAAATCACAGACGGTTTTGTGAAACCGTCTGTAATGTAAACTATTACAGACGGTTTTAATTTGAAGGTCGTCTGTGGTATTTGTGGCGGGAAAAAGGAGTATCACAGACGGTTCTTACCGCTGAACCGTCTGTGATACTGGAATATCACAGATGATTTTTATTAAAAACCGTCTGTGATACTGGAATATCACAGACGATTTTTATTAAAAACCGTCTGTGATAATCTGGGATTATCACAGATGGTTGTTTATTAAAAACCGTCTGTGTTGTGTCGACTATCACAGCCGGTTGTTGTTAAGAACCGTCTGGGAATGTTCACAGACGGTTTTTCACAAGAACCGGCTGTGATGTCCCTTTGTCTGTCATATTCTAGATCAGAGGTTAATATATAAGTACACATTGCTTCTAATAACTTAACTACAGAACTACTGAGACAAGAGATCACAAATTAAAGGCAAATTTATTAATTTCAATTAGAGGCAAATTTATTACAAAAGTCGCACAGGTAAAGAGTTTCCCAGATTGTATTCTTTTGGGTTTCGTAAGCTTCTTCTTCAACTTGGGGACTTGGAGGATCAGCCGCTAAATTCTCGATCGCCGTTAAGATTGTCCTTGTCCTCAGCACTTCCTCGTGCAGCCTGGGCAAATGATCAGCAGCATCCATAATGTCGTAGAGGATAGCATGAAAAGATTCCTCAGAATCTGCCGTTTCTGCTTGATCGGCAAGGCTATCCATCAATCTCTGCAATGCGTATAGAGCTTCTTCCGCATTGCGCACATTGTGGAGAAGAACCAGGGTGAGGGCTGTTTCCCTTTCTTGAGCGGCAGCGAGACGCCTCCGTCGACGGCAGAGGATCAGGTCAAGCTGACGGATGCAAGAAAGTCGGGGAAGGAGAGCAGGGCGGGTGCGGAGAAGCTGCTCCAGATGCAAATTGCTGGCCGCCTGTGTAAGGTTCCGGCCGAACAATTCGTGATGAACAGATGAGAGGAGGAGATGATCACAAGAACAGTAGTAGAAGCCATGTTGTATTGTATATTGTATTGTACGTACGTAGAAGAGACCTGGATTAGGAGCGCATATTTAACCTTTAGCACAAACGGTTCGTATACCCAAACATTAATGATATAGACGCTTCGTATAACGATCGAGAGACGTTAATTAGACGATCGAAACACGAAGCGTTCTGGCATCGAAACACGCGCGAAGCGTTCTGGTATGAAGCTTATCACAGACGGTTTTTTATAAAAAACCATCTGTGATAATTTTATCACAGACGGTTTTTAATAAAAAAAACCGTCTGTCATAACTGGTTATCACAGACGGTTTTTAGTTTAGAACCGTCTCTGATAATCTCCCTACATATACCCTCTCGCTAGGGTTTTCCGTGTGCGTTGCAGTTATTCGATTAGATCTAAATCTCAAGCCCGTCGTCGCCGTCGCCTCCCCCAGCCCTCGCCGGCCGCCTCCCCGGACGAAGACGTCGCCGCAGCCTCCTCCTCCTCCGTCGCCGCCTCCCCGAGCCCGTCGCCTCCTCATCCTCCGTCGCCACCTCCCCGAGCCCGTCGTCTCCTCCTCCGTCGCCGCCGCCTCCTCCTGCGTCGCCGCCTCCTCCTCCTCCGTCGCCTCCTCCTCCTCCTCCGTCGCCGCCGCCTCCCCGGACGAAGACGTCGCCGCAGCCTCCTCCTCCTCCGTCGCCGCCTCCCCGAGCCCGTCGCCTCCTCCTCCTCCGTCGTCGTCGCCTCCTCCTCCTCCGTCGTCGTCGCCGCCTCCTCCTCCTCCGTCGCCACCGCCGCCTCCTCCTGCGTCCCTAAGGTCGCCAAAACCCTAAGGTCATCAAATCCCTCCCCGAGCTTCATGCTTACTGTTAGTGTTTAGGGTTGATGCTTGATGCTTCATACTGTTATGGTTAGTTGCTTAGTACATATTTGGTACATACTACATTGGTACATTGTTTACTGCAGTAGCTTAATTAGTTTGATATTTGGTACATATTACATTGGTACATTGTTTACTGCAGTAGCTTAATTAGTTTGCTATTTGGTACATACTACATTGGTACATTGTTTACTGCAGTTGCTTAGTTTACATTGGTACATATTACATTGCTTGTTGTGTTAGTATATAGTATATAGTATATAGTACATAGTACATAGTATATAGTATAGGCACATAACCCCTCTCTGTCCACATCACCCCCTCCCTTCTCCCCCTTCCCTCTACTCCTCTTCTTTCTTCCTAACATTGAGCATCATGTATCACTTTTCTTGCTTCCTCATCTTATCATGTGCAACCCTACAATTTGAGAGCACAAATTAACCAATCAAGGAAGAGTATATGATCAAAGGGCATGAAGCAAGAAATCTTGCGATTATTGCAAAAGATATATTGACCATTTGGGTGGAAAGAAATACATTGTGTCGTCAGGCTCATGACTGCCAATTTGAAGCATAGCATAGCATCCGAGGCACATCCAAGGCCTGCAGCTGTGTCTTGAAGAATGCCAAGAGCTGGTCTTCAGATGTGGCATTCCTCAAACTATAAAATATGAATCTTATTCTCATAACCCATCTGAATACCAGCTCTTGGCATTCCTCAAGACACAGCAGCAAGCCTCGGATGTGCCTCGGATGCTATGCTATGCTTCGAATTGGCAGTCATGCGCCTGACGAAACAGTTGATCTTTCCACCCAAATGCTCCTTGTATCTAGACAAAAAACAGCAAATGAAGCAAGTGACATACTATAGTGTTCCCGTTCAATGAACCGGATACACTAGTTTGTGTCATTTGCTTCATAGACCTTTGTTTAGGGACTTTGCTATTTGGTTTATAGTTTTAGCAACTAAAGTAGGTGCTAGGATAGGCACTTTGTTTAGAGACCTTGTAGTAATAGTATTACAAAATTCAAGGAAATTTTAGTACAGAAGTTCAAAAAAAAGAAATTCTCAGATTCTTCGGTGAGCAGCCGACATAGGCGACTTCTTCGGTGAGCGACTATCCATCTGCTTCTTCCCACTCCTCTTCATCTCTGGTCTCTGGATCACGTATGCCAGTAGCGATGATTCAGTTAGATGAATCATCGCTACTGGCGTACGTAATCCGATGATTCAGTTAGATGAATCATCGCTACTGGCGTACGTGATCCAGAGACCAGAGATGAAGAGGAGTGGGAAGCAGATGGATAGTCGCTCACCGAAGAAGTCGGCTATGTCGGCTGCTCACCGAAGAATCTGGAATGTCTTTTTTTGCACTTTTGTAATAAATTTGACTTGAATTTTGCGGGAAAAAGAAGGACTTGATGGAACAATGCTATATACCTTGATTCTCTAAGTAAGAACAAATCCAAGTACACAGCTATCACCCAAATACTCGATAGGTACGTACATTGTACATTGTACTCTTTCTTTCCTTCCGAATAACTAATCTAACTTTTTCGAATAACGAAGGTCGTTCGCCACATACGTTCAACAAACACGTGACTCGACGACAGGCTGCGTCCATCTCTACATCTGCATTGACACAGCCGGATTTTGCAAAAATTCAAGGAGAGCTCATTTGGTTTTTGTGGACAAAAGTCGTAAGATCAGATAGAGAGTTCCACTGCCCAGAATAAATTTTTATTGTAATTCTAAGTGCAAATACAGTGTCAATTGTGTATTTATATATGTTTGTGAAATGTGTATTTGTTAATGGATATTTTATTTCAATTCAATGAATTGATTTGCGAAATAGATGCTTTATATATGTTTGTGAAATGAAGTGTGTTGTCAATTGAATGTTTTATGTCTGTGAAATGTATCTGAAATGAAATGAGATGTGTGAATTGTATATGTTTTATGTCTGTGATTATCTGCTTGTTTCAGAGGGCATGACTAGCATTTCCTGAGGCTAGCCAATAAACAGAAATATATTTAGGGTTTGAAGGGAATATCACAGACGGTTTTGAGTTAAAAACCGTCTGTGATAGCTGATGATAACAGACGGTTTTGAGTTCAAAACCGTCTGCAATTACCAGCTATCACAGACGGTTTTTAACTCAAAACCGTCTGTGATTATCAATTATCACAGACGGTTTTTGAGTAAAAACCGTCTGTGATAGCCCATAATCACAGACGGTTCGAAAACCGTCTGTGATGACCTTCGATAATCACTGACCCATAAATACAGACGGCTCACAAAACCGTCTGTGATGACGTTTTCGAACCGTCTGTGATGACCTTTTCTGTAGTAGTGATTGTTTTATATCGACTTGTGAACGTGCAATTAGTCAATCTGATTATTTTTGAATTTGTGTGAGATTATCTGTGCAATGTAATTCCGGGCTGCTTATGATTCAATTAATTCTGTACAATCATCCTCAATATTTCCGAACGGTATTTTTGGGTTTACTGACGGCTGGTGCATACAGTAGACAGGCCATTCGCCGGCGGGATCAACCTTTTCCCCGGCGGTTTTAAGCCATCGGTTCGTGGTAACCGTCAGGAATAGAATCCACGATGATATTTATTGACGGGGAAACCGTCAAGAGAATTGATATCGAAAACCCGATGCCATGGTAATTTCCCTGTCGGTGGCCGTCAGGAAATCTTTTCATGATAATTATTGGTTTTTTTCACGACGGTTTTAAGCCATCGTGAATCCGATGCGTGGTAGTGTGTTACAGAATTGACGTATTAGTTGATGAAGTTACAGTTTTTCTTTTGTGTGTACTATGTTAGTTTATCGGTAACCGATTCAAACTTGATTTGTATTTGTCTTACATTTGTTTCCACAAAAATTGAATTCATATTCATACCCAGGGCTTCAACATTTGGATTTGTATTTGAAGAAAAATGTGGGTCAGGGTATTCAAAGACCAATATCTGCATGTATTTGTTCCGTTTTCACCCCTAATCACGTTTACAAATGATGAATACCTATTAGAAACTAAGGGGCTGTTTGGTTGCCAGACACAGTTTACCACGCCTAAGGTTAGACAAGTTTGACCAACTTTGGAAACTGTTTGGTTGCAGCCACAGTTGTGGCAAGATTCCCTTCCAGTAAACTAGGTTCCACGCGTCAATGACTCAAAAAAGTATGGCAAGATTCCCTTAGGCTTGCTAAGGTGTGGCAAAGAATTTAAGCACCTCAACTTAGGCAAGTGTGGCAATTTTTATTGGCAAAATGTGGCTAGCAACCAAACAGCCCCTAAGTTCCAAATCTCTAAGCCAAAGAGGACTCAGAATCTAGATGGTGGGGGTGTACACCCATACCACCCACCTAGAAGCAATTAGGTATCAATTTAATTAAGAAGAAATAGACACCTGAATCTGAGCCAAAAAGGTTCAAACCTGTGTGGTGACAAAAGACAAGCTTAGGCAAAAGCTCAAAAGAAACACTTGCTTTGCTTCTTGCATGATCGTGCACCATTGGCACCCGATCTGGTTCCTGTACGAGTGCAGCATGGAGGTTGCTAGTGCCACTTTCGACTGGGAAGTGTGTTATGAAATACCATCGTGGATTCTATTCCTTGACGGCCACCGACAGGGAAGTTACCTTGGCGTCGGGTTTTTGATCTATCAAGCATCTCAGAACAGAATGAGCTCACTAAAAGAGCAGAAAAGCAAGAGAAATTTAACCAAAAGGTGAACTCGCTCCTGAGTAAATTTCCTTTTCATTGTCATGAGAATTTATACTATTTAATAGTAAGCTATTGCTTGTGTTCAGATTGAAAGAAAGGCACCGTGGGAAAACAAGGAGCATGCAGATAATGTTGTTCTGATGAATAAGTGTCTAATGGTGTATAAGTGCATGTGACCCGTAGGAGGTGTGGGAGGCAGGGGCGTATGAAGAAAAGATGACCTGCAGTTGTGTCGACAAAGTTTATGAAGATATCTGCAGCAACTCGAAAGGTCATAGTGCATATAAAAAGTATACATGAAAAGTTTATCAAGTCTATTTTCTAATGCATCAAATGGCATGTGATTTGAAGCTTTCTACAAAAAAAAATTATGATCATTGGAGTGCGTGTTGCATAGCCAGACTAGGCGACGTGCAAGAGTTGACAAAGGTGATGAGTTCGAGACTTGTATGGTTTTTTTTTTGTTGGTTTTCTATTATTCCATGACTTCTCAATGATTTAGAAGGTTTCCTTTCATAAGTTTCGCATGGATTCAAGATGTTTCAAATAAGAAAATTGAAGATAAGATGATTTGGATGCAGTCGGATTGTACTCGTCACAGCCAGCAAGGCTAGATTGGAAAGCCCATAACTTTTACAAACAAAATTTGTTTTAGATGCGTGAGTATTCATTGGAACGCCAACATGATAGATGAAGTGCCAATAGTAGATTCTTTGTGTATGCACCGTCATAGCAGAAACAAACCAACAGTTGTGAAGTTAGTGTTTTCTTTTTCGTTGTATTAGGGTACAAGTCTGTTTTAAATGTTTTAGGGGAGCCATATAAGCCATTGTATATCGTTCTTATAAATTATACCACGTTATTCAGAAAAGCTATTTGCTCTTGATTCTTAGGTTTATGTTAGGCGCTGCATTCGGGAATATAGGGTATTTTTCTCGATATTACCACCACTTTTCTCGTGATCTCGTGTTTCTTGCAGAAAGAACACGTCTACTTTTGCGTGGTTGAGTATACGAGGATCGAAGCATATGGTTAGATAAATTTAAGTGTCGCGGGTTGCTATATTCAAGACAATGGTTGACGCCATCGTTCGTTAGGCTACACAAATTCAAGTTATCGACAATCCTACGTCGTGAAAATCGAGCATCCCCTGAACCACAAAGGGTGTTTTTCTTCCTCATTGTTTATGGGAGAAATAAAAATTGGAGAAATAAAAACCCAAAATGAAATTTTCCGAGGAACCTATACTGTTAACCTTAATGTTTCGTGTAAAAGAAGTAAGTTGGTTTTCATTAGATACCTGCCATGCAAGAAGTGTTTGAAACTGAAGTGGCCATGTTAATTACACGACGTTGCAAGTACGCTGCGTACGTGTAGATTGACACTACATTGTGGACTTCCATCTGGTTTTCCTAGAGAGCATGGGCGTAGACGGGGAAGGAGGATCTATAGTTACAATAGACTGCATCTCAGTTGGATCACGTGGTTAACATCTAGTATTGAAAAACCGTGGAAACCAAAGCATAGAAGTCCAAAAGAAACTTCTCAATAAAATGCAGGGAAGGACGTGTTCTATAGGCGCGCATTTCATATCTTACAAAAGCAAATGAGCTAACATTTTCTTCCTACATTTGGTGATTTTTGGAGAATTTGTGCAAACTCCGACACCTGGTTTTCACGGGACTTCAATTCTTTGCTGGTATAGGCTCAACATTGGCCGTTCGTACAAAGAGTCTAACAAAGCACACTAGCGCAAAGTCAATACGGTTTTGAAGCAGAGCAAAAAGAAAAGCGAAAGAAAATTTGAACATGTGGGGAAAGCGGCATTTTTATAAATAAAAAAGAAGTAAAAAACGCAAGATTGAAGATTCCATTAGCAGAGGCGCCAATAAGTTACAAATAAAGAATAATAGAACTATCATACTCAACTCGCGAGAAGCAAGCTGCAGTTAGTTCATGCCTACGGGAGCAAAAAAAAAATGGGGACATACTCTATTCACTCGCTTCACATTTTCTTTTCGCAAATACTACTTACAATGTCGGCTAGTTCCTCACATAATAAAATAAAATGCAGCCTAAAATTATCCGAATAGTCTAAAATTTAAGGAAAATTTTGTAATACAAGGGTGCTCACAATGAAAAAGAAGAAATGTGAGATTTTGCGGGAGCTACAATGTTGATTGATTGCAACTGATCATAGTACCTTGACGCCACTCGGTCGTTTACCTTCCATGGCATCCTTCTTGTCGCGGCAATCCAAACAAAGGAAAGGACCTTCCCATGGCTTAGAGCTCGAAGAGAAGATCGAACCGGCATGAACTGATATACCTTCGCTTGGTTCAAGGTCTACTTGGCAGATGGCACATGTAAATAAGCTTGACGAAGTTCTCCGACCACTTGAGTCATCCCCTAACCTGTGTGGTGCAAGTAAATGAAATGAGCATTTGTTTTATAATGGGCATCCCGATTGACAGATGACAATACATTCATATCATCTTGTTCTTTGAAACAGTGAATTATACTATATAAAATAATGCACCAACATGGACAAAAAAGAAATGAAACCGGTTATCCTAAAGAAAAATTTTATCGTAACAGTTTAAACTAAAACATGATTGCAGTAATGTGATGCGCAGTTGGCTAACACAATAGGGCTACTACCAGGCTAATAGTCAAAATGGTCAGTAAGGTTGTAAACCTGAAGGTTTATCCTAGGAAGATCAAATCATGATTTTACAGTGAGCGATATGTAATTTAAAGCAAGTTCAGGCATATTACGGATTATTTAAGAGAAATATGCAATACTCAAAGGATTAAGCATATATTTCACTTTTTAGAAAATACTGAAAATAAATAAAAATGACAACTTGAATGCAAACCGGCCAGTCCTCGACATAAACAACTTAAAAACTGGCAAGCTCCTGCCAAGTGCCAAGTTCTAGCAGCAAGTTAACCTTCATATGATTTAAGATAAACTCCATTACCACCAGTAATTTAGACTATATCTATATCTAGCCTTCCAAACACATAAAAACTCAAAGGATTCAACTGCCGCAACCCACAAATGAATAGCTTTATGGTCCTCACAAATTAGTCTGCAGCAAAATTCATGGTCACCAACTACAGATCTCACGCTCAATTTACACAAAGCATAAATATCATGTCACCCTGGATCGCCTCAATTCCTTCCAAGTGTTGAACCAATGAGGTCCTAGATCTTAAAAGAATATGCATCCACCGTCAGCAACTCAGCATGACTGCACTCTTGGAGACCACGCGGACCACACCCACAACATTCCCACAAGGTCACAACTTCTCTATGATTCAACTGTCACAACTTCTCTATGATTCAAGTCAGTTTACCTGAAGCTCAATTATCTAAGTTTATGGTTACTTCAAACATTATAGGGTCGTTCTTTTGGGCTATGACTTATGTCTTATAGTTTAAATCTTTGAATTCTAGCTATTCGCAAAAGAGAGTATAGAGAAAGAAACACTCGCGTGCGATTTTGGTCGGTATAGCTGAAGTCAATACAGTGTCTACTACGATCGACTTGTAGACCCCGCCTTGAAAAGACATTCTGCTTGAAAACTTGTTATTGTAGTATAAGCTATAAGCCGAAAAGAGTGAGGCCATAGGCTAAGCTAAAGCTGAGCTATCAACACAGTATGTAAACAGGCAAAGCTAAGCTGAGCTTATTCCTACTATAACTACTATCCCTCTCCGAATTCAATCATCTTCTTAAATACTAGTAGTAGCAGATACGGCAAGGACGTTTTCGGACTTGGTCTAGCTGTTATTGACGGCAATAGCTAGACTGTCCTGTTTCGACCGACGCCGAGTATAGACCTTGCCCCATCTGACATCTCTCCCCTCCTCGGCAAACAGCTCATCCACGAGCTGAAAGGAAGGATAGTGCTGCCGAAATTTTTCCAAAGGTTCCCATGTAGCCTCGGCATCTGACAACCCTGAACTAACACCTCACACACTCCCTTAATGATGCGACCGCAAAGGACATGACGAGGCAGTAACTGCAACCGATAGGCGACCTCACCTATACGAGCCACCACTTGATATGGGCCGTAATAGCGAGAAGCGAGCTTACGGTTGATGGTATCGGCCAAGGACAATGCGTGCCGGTGGTAAAGACGGAGCCATACCCATGAACCCACATCAAACTGTTGTGCTCGGTGCTTTCAATCATAGGTCTTCTTGTAATGTTGTTGCGCCAATAGGAGTTGCTCACGGACCTCGGCGAGGAACTGGCCCCGCTCCTGAAGGAGTTGATCCACGGCTAGCAAACGGGCAGACTGGGCCGCAGCCAGCCGAAGAGCCAGGGGATTCCGTCCATGAACCACCTTGAACGTCATCTCCCAGAGCGAAGATTGAAAAAAGGTGTTGTTATCCACTGATGAGGTCGGTCACCGGTGAGACAGCAAAGGTACATGGCAATGATCTTATTAGTGACCTCTGTTTAGCCGTCTGACTGAGGATGGAAAGCGGAGCTCCGTTGAAGTATAGTACCGGACAACCTGAAGAGCTCAGACCAAAAGTTGCTTGTGAAAACCGGCTCACGATCACTGACAAGTTTGAACCAAAAGTTGCTTGTGAAAACCGGATCACGATCACTGACGATGGAATAAGGGACCCCATGCAACCCGACCACTTCATCAAAGAAAACCCAAGCCACGGAACTTGCTGTATATGGGTGAGCCAAGGGTATGAAGTGCGTGTCTTTAGAAAAGCGGTCCACGGTGAGAATCACCAATTTCCCATTGACACGGGGCAATCCATCCACAAAATCCATTGCAATACCTTCCCAAATGCGAGATGGCACCACCAAGGGTTGAAGCAAACCGGCAGGGCGCAATTGCTCGGACTTGTTGCGCTGGCAAACGGGACAGGACTGAAGCACGTCAACCACCAACCGGCGGTCTTCGACGATATGAAAATCCGCGCAAAGGCGGTGAAGAGTTTTCTGCACGCCTTCGTGGCCAACCGAGTGGACTGCCAGCAACACCGGCTAGAGCGACGGAGAAGAATGAGGAATATGCACTCGGTTCTGATGCAAAACGAGACCATCATGGATGCACCAGGGATCCTCCAGAACTCCCACCGAGATCTACGCACGTAAGCTGGCCAATTCTGAAGAACCTTTGGCCTCCTTGCGCAAATCTTCCAAGATGGCGAAGGTCGGCATTGACAAGGCATATGCAGCCCCTTTCGCGATCTCGACCCAAGATAAGGCATCGGCAGCCACATTAAGACACCCTGGCTTGAACTCCACGGTGAAGTCATAGCCAAATAGTTTGCCGAACCAACGGTGTTGTGGGATTGTGGAGAAGCGTTGGTCAAGCAAAAACTTAAGGATATAATGGTCAGTGCGAACTACAAATCGACGTCCCCGGAGATAAGACCTCCAATGGCGGATGGCTTGCACCAAACCAATCAGCTCCCTCTCATATGCAGCCAAGTGTGTATGTCTCCGCCAGCCCCCAACTGAAGTATGCGATCGGCCCACTGCCTTGATGAACTGCCCCAATGCTAGAACCAAAAGCGTCACATTCCACAATAAAATCAGCAGGAAAATCTGGAAGCTGCAGAACTGATACTGTCATCAAAGCATCTTGCAGAGTCCAGAAGGCATGAGCGGCTTGGTCCGTCCAGGAAAAAGCTCCCTTCTTGAGGAGTCGGGTCAGAGGTTCAGCAATTGAACCAAATCCTTGAATAAATTTGCGGTAATAGTCGGCCAAGCCAAGGAAACCACGGAGAGCTCATACCGACTATGGAATAGGCCACTCCTAGACGGCTTGAACTTTGGCCACATCCATCGCTACTTCACCAGCCAAGATCACATGCCCCGAATAAGCCGCTGTCGTCTCCCCAAAGATACACTTGGAGCGCTTCAGAAATAACCGGTGTTGAAGTAAACGCGGAATGGCTCGTACGTGTCGGAGATGCTCCGCCAAGGATCCACTATATATCAAGATGTCATCAAAGAAAACGAGCACAAAGCGACGGAGATAGGGTCGAAGGATGCCGTTCATTAGGGCTTGAAATGTGGCTGGAGTGTTAGTCAGTCTGAATGGCATGACTAAAAACTCAAAGAGGCCTTCATGTGTCCAAAACGTCTTCTCGATATCGGCCGAGTGCATGCGCACCTGGTGGTAGCCAGATCAAAGGTCCAGCTTGGTGAAAAACTTGGCACCGCACAACTCATCGAGAAGTTCGTCGACAACTGGAATAGGGAAGTTGTCCTTGGTCTTGTCGTTGAGAGCCCGGTAGTCCATGCAAAATCGCCACAGGCTGTCGCCCTTCTTGACTAGCAACACTGGTGAGGAACACGCCGAGGTGCTTGGGCGGATGATATCCTATTGCAGCATCTCCCCACACTATCGCTCTAATTCGTCTTTGAGTTGTGGAAACGGTATGGCCGAACAGAAATTGGTGTCGTCCCGGGTAAAAGGTGAATATGAGGATTGCGAGCGTGCCCTGGTGGCATGCCGGTGGGGGCGAAAAAACTTCCGCGAACTTGTTGAGCAAAGCCTCCATCAAAGTGCTCCCTGTCATGGCAAAGGCTTGAGAGGGTGCTCCGGGAACCCCCCAAGCCCAGCCACTGATGAGTCAGCCATTGCACCAGAAGTCCATTGACAGGTCGTCAGAGTCCCAAAGAATTGAACCAAGGGTGTGAAGCCATTGTGTGCCCAGGACGAGATCAAAACCATCCAGGGGCAGAGAATAGCAGTCCAGCACAAACTGCCCGCCATGGATGGTCAGAGGCAGGTCGGCGCACACCCTAGCTAGGCACCCGTTCTCCATTGGCAACTAGCACCCAAAGGCCCACACGGGGTTGGAACGCTACACTGGCTTGGCAAGCAGCAGTCGGGGTGATGAAATTGCAGGTTGATTCAGACGTGCAATTGCATGGTCTGGCCAGCTTGGGACTTGATACCGGTTAGAGCATATAAGGAAATCCCCAAGGTACCTAAATCTTCCTAACTGATCATGTCATCTTCGCCCTCCATGCCGTCGCTTGGCGCAACTAGGAGAAATAGGCATTGGCAGCAATGGTTGGGGGTGAATTTCTCGTCGCAGTTGTAGCACAGGCCTACAGTGCGGCATTGTTCCGTCTCCTCGGGCGTCAGATACTGCCGGTGAATGGTCCGTTGGGCTCGGGCAGCCCTAGTGGCCTCAACTGGTGGAGGGGGCCCGAGGGCAAGCAGCACCACAGGTCCACTTTTAGCTGTAGGGCAGGGTAGGCGGGCAGCAGTGTTGGGCCTGCAGGCGAGCTGGTTGCCGTGGCCATTGTTGATGCTGAGGAAGGTGCGGCCACCGTGCGTGCAGGACGTGGAAGCCCCCCTTGGCCGGAGACCTGTGCGCAACGCTCATATGACCTGACAGCGCCATGACCATCTGTATACTTGTCGGGTTTGGTAGCTCGACATCGATGCGTATCGGTTCCCGGAGGCTCGACGTGAACAATTGGACCTGCTGTCTAGGTTGTTGAGGTCTGCTCGACACATGGATAGCAAGGAACTTCTCTTGATATTCTTCGACAGTGCCGGTTTGGGTCAATTCCTTAAGCTCGCCCGATGGATTGTGGCGGATAGAGGGCCCAAACCGTAGGTTGACGAATTCTTTGAAGTGGCGCCAGTTGGGTTCTCCCTCATCCCGCTCCAATTGGAAATACCACTGTTGTGCCGAGCCGACGAGATGGTACAAAGCGAGCCACACCTTCTCATTGTCCAAAGTATTCTGCCCTCGAAAAAACTACTCACGTCGTTGCAGCCACACCAGGGGTCTTTCCATCGTATGTCGGAAATTCCAACCGGTGGAATCGGGGTGGTTTTTCAACCGCCGGCCATCCAGGGCCGTAAGGCGATCACCAAGCTCCTCGGACCGAATTTGCTATCGGTCGAAGCGCTCCTTCAGATCATCCAATTGCTTTGTCACATTTGCCGCCAACGTTGCGATCTGATCGAGGACCACGTTGATAGTCGCTTGATCGTTCGCCATGTGCTCTGATACCAAGTTGTCACGCCCCATGCCTAATCGCGAATTGTAGGGATGAAGAACCGGCAGCCTGGTGCGGTGGCTCCCTCCTGGAGCTGTACTGGACCGAATCTGGGAAGCAAAGAACAAAGAAGGCGCAAGGGGAAGACCCCGCGCAGATTGGAGAAGGAGATCAGAATAGAGGAGGATCAGAAGGTAATTCTCTGCTTGCTTTATTCCAATGATATCTGTGCCTTAAATAGACAGTATGCCTAACAAGAGTATCTAACCGAATCTCTTATTCCTACTATAGCTCCTATCCCTATCCGAACTCAAATCTTCTTAAATACTAGTAGTAGCAGATACGGCAAGGATGTTTTCGGACTCGGTCTAATTGTTATTGCCGGCAACAGCTAGACTATCCTGTTTCGGCCGGCGCCGAGTATAGACCTTGCCACATCTGACATAAATATTCTTATTGATCTGATAGTTTCAAAAGTCATCCAACAGGCACACCACACACCCATAAAGCAACAGCCATGCAAAGGCAACGTTCATCAAATCAAACAGTGAAAATCACAACCAAGGGGTTTTTGCTATGTGAACAACCTTACATCAGATTGGAAAATTCTTGGACTCCTATGATTCCTTTACTGCTATGTTCATGGATGAAGTCATTTGTAGAGACCGAGAGACTAGTTTTACAAGTGTCACTAGTCTCAATCAGGAGTTTGATCGCATCTGACAGAGATACTGTGGTTCACAATTGTACAGGCTGTCAAGAGGTCCGCTCCATGGTGCAGAATGAGAACAGCCACATGCCCAAACCACATATGATCAGCAAAGGAGACCGATGTTGGAGCTGGCCAATGATCAAGGCAGTGATTGGGCCATGGCAACACAATGTAGTTGGTCATCATGCTATATTTCACTTAGTTGGCTCAATAGCCAATAGGATCTAACCTAGTCATGTATATAACTATACATGTACGATTCACAACAAATCTTACTACTTACACCCTTCAGCAGGGAACTAGTGACTTAGCAAGTTCAGATTAAAGAAACTAAAAAAACTCTTTTGGAGCAAGAGTTCAACTGACCTCTCTGATAGCATCGCTGAACCTTCTTCAAAAAGCTCTTCAATGATACCTGCTGCAGAAAGCTGCTTAGTCAATTTATTCAAAGGGTCCTTTTCTTTTTTTCTAAATATTAGAGACTTCAGCTTGTTCATCTTTTTTGGTGGAGATGGGGGCCGTATTGTTTGATCAGGTGGGATTATGTCAACAACAATGCAGGTTGTATCATCTTTTAGCCCCCTCGTCCTGAGCGCCTCCTAAACGATTGTTTCAGACATGTGATTGGTCAGAAGAAAAAAAAACATGTCTGAGAACGCAAGGATAGTAATTTGGCAACCATTAGAAGCATCACCAATGTCAAGAAGAGCTGCTTAGAATCTATGAAGTAGAAGCAAATATTTTTACCTTAACCACTTGCTTAGCAGCGAGCTCAGCAGGCAACCCTCTGCAAGACTTCGCAGCTGCCTCTGAGGACAATGCATCCCAAATGCCATCTGAAGCAACAATAAGCCTCCCACCAGCATTTGACAACTACAGAAAACAAACAATACATCAAGTAGAAAGCAGTTAGCATCTGCCATCAGTAGCAGAAAGTATTCGCATGGAGAATGGGAAGCCTGGGACAATTCTTATGGTGAATAGGGGCCTTATATACTCAGACTTATACTACTGGCAAGAGAAAAGTTAGCACTTTTAGCAATTATTCGTGACGAGTCACAATAGTACCTTCACTTGCTTTACATAAGGAACAGGTACAATAAATTCGCCGACATCTATATCTCCAATGGATCTTGACAGGCATAAACCTCCTGGCCAGCATCGTAGTGGACCAATCTGAAAACAGGGAAATAAAAATTGTTAGCCCATTTTCTAATCCTTCCAAAGTTAAGGTACTTGTAATTAGTACAGACTTATCATATACAGCACAACAAGCTAGCATGCTAAATTCTATTATTAACAGAAAAGGCAGTAAGTGAGAGCACACCTCTGCCCCGCCAACAACACTAAGCCTCCCAACTTCACCTCCACTCGCTGTGACACGCTCCCTCCTGCCACCATTTGGCATGACAGTTATGGTAAAGTGAAGATGAACAGTTACTTGTCCACACTAGTGCTAAGGCATTGATCAGAAAGAATATAATACTTGGAGTTTCACAATATAAGGCTATCATCAAAACCAGGAGTGCAGTTAATGAAAATTTTCCACTTCCCACCCTTCCATTATTGCTGTGATATCATTATTTGAGTAATTACTAATATCTATTAATGGTAGTTACATGTCCTTTTTCATTTTTTCCCTTGATTTTACCTCTCCTTAATGTGTGTGAAAATGGAAAGGGGGCCATAAATATATTTTTTTAAAACATGAAGGGAGAAAAATTGTTGCATTAAGAGGTGTAATAAACATTCTAAACAACAACCCATTGAGTACCTACAAGAAAGGAATTAAATAACACATACAAAAACTCAGGCATGCTATCCTAGTTTTACCCATTCATATATCCTTCCAAGGAAGGAAAAAAAGGCTTGTTGACATGCAAAACCCTATAAATAAAATATCTCAGTAAAACACATAATTTGGTAAGCAGCTGCTACTCACTCCTCAACATTTTCTTCTAGTCTGTGATCCACTGTAAGCAAAGAAACAGCCCCACCCTGAGCATCCAAAATACAGCGAGAATCGCCAACTGAAGCAACGGTGATAGTCCATCCGTCGATTATCACAAATGTGGCTGTTGTGCCAGAAGTTTGGCCTGGTACATAGCCAAAAAGGGAAAGCTCATCAGTATTCATCATAACTTTTGGTGCAGCGGTAAACGCCAAATACCAATAACGGAATCATGCCTTTGCTTTGGAATTCCTTGTCGGTCTTAACGAACCCCGCGACAAGCGCACGGGGCAACGCATGCAACCACTCCTCCCTGGAGAGCCCCCGTGGCATCGCGCTCAGGACATGGTTGAGCAGATTGTCCCTTGTGTATATCGCGGCAGCATTACCGTTATGTCCATCAAGAACCTGAAGACAAATAAACATCCAATTAGCGAATAGTGACACAAGCCCAGTCCACCATGGCAACAGCAAGCAATCCGATTTATAGCCCACCCATGCAGTGGCTACGTGCATACCAGCAATTCCGAAGCTCAAACTCCCACACCCTGGGTCCCAGACCAAGAACGCGCCTACCAAGATCTACAACCAAGCAACATCTATAGCAGACCACACCAATTCACCAATCACCCACCCATCCATAGGTGGAAGCGGGCAAAATCCAAGCTTCCGATGCAGCAGCAGTTGCTTCGCCAGCGAATCCAAGCTCACTAGCTAGCTATTCAGCTACTCTCGAGCTCAGACCCCAGCTCCGAATCAAATAGATGCAGGCACCCAAGCCCCAAATCGCGCACGCGGTACTGCTGCCCCACTCACCTACGGTACACTCATTCACTGGCTCAGTAACCGAGCAGCAGGAGGGCACGCGACTTACTGCGAAGACGGCAAAGGTGGGGGGAGGCGAGGACGTGGAGGGGCGCGCGCAGTCGGTCCTGAGGAGGAAGAAGTCCTCGCCCTTCTTGGACTGCGCGGCGCACCCGTACCGCAGCAGCGGGCGACGCCCCTCCGCTTCCCCGCCTCCCGCGCCCCCGTCCTCCTCCCGCGCGCAGATCCTGCTCCCGGCGCCGCGCCGCTCCGTTCGGGCCTCCTCCTTGATGAGCGCGGCGAGCGGCACGAGCCCGCTGCCGCCGGCCTGGCGCAGGTGGTACGCCGCCGCTGACGACGACGACATTCCCCTCCCCCCGATCGGATCGAGGCGGGCGGGACAGGCACGCGGAAAGGTGGGGATCAAGGGAAGATGGCGAGGCGAGACAAACGCGTTTTTGTCCCGTTTTATTACGATCTTCAAAATATACCCTCCCTTGAATTGGGGATTTCAGGATTTACCCTCCCACCTCAATAACATGTGGGATCATCATAAGTCACTGACACGTGGACCAGGAGGGTAAATCCTGAATTTCCATCTATGAAGAGGGTATATGATGAATAAATCCTTTTATTACGGTGGTCTCGCACTCGCAAGCAGTGTCACTTTCCAGTCGCTTTGTTGTTTTGCTCACTTTCTTTTTCATTTTTCTCCGACGTTTTTAAGCCCTTTCTTTTAAGGGAAAATTTGTTCCACTGAAAGTTGACTGCTTTCGGAAAATACCACCAAAAGAACTTAGTTCCAAAAATTACCATCCAAAAATTCACCTCGCTTCCGGATTTAACAGTCTGTTAGCTTCCGTTCGTTTGGTATTTTCATAATGTCATTTTTACCCCTTATGACTTGACCGAGCATAACTTGAGACCGAGCGGCACACTCATTCGGCCACTCATTCCATCCATCCATCCGCTCCTTCCAGGCCACGCTCCCGTACCCGTAGGCGGCCAGATCCTTGGACGGGTCCATGGGTCTCGGTTGCACTGCAGCACCAAGACTACCATCAGCGCACACACCACCAGCACAAGCAAATCAACACCACAAGATTCCAACCCGAATCACCCACCAGGAAGGCTCGGATCTGCGAACGGGAGAGTGTGGATCCTCTTCCCCCGCCGCCGCCGCCGCCGCCCATGTACGACGGCACCAGCGCGTGCTGCTCCGGCGGGATGTCGTCAACCTGCAAGATTCACACACCCCCAGAATCGAAATTTTCAACTCAGAGCATTGCAAGAAGAAGCAGCAGAGGAAGTGCAAGAAGACTCTGTACCATCTGGCCGTTGGTGAGGAGCGGCACATTGGGGATTGGCTGGAACGGCTGCGGGTCACCGCCGCGGCCGTAGCTCATCTGCGCCCGCAGCATGGACTCGGCGACGTACTGCGGGTCGTCCTCCCGGCCGTCCGCCTGCAGGCCGAACTCGCCCTCCAGGTCATCCACGCCGTCCTCCTCCTCATCCCCTGCCACCCGTGCGCACCCTGCGTATCAATCGATCAATCGCCATTAGCACGAGCACCAGAGACACCAATCCGCGGCAACGCCCGAGCAGATTTAGCTACGTACCCTTGAGGCGCTTGAAGCGGCTCTTGCACTGGGGGCACGCCTGAGAGCCCTCGCGGCGCTCGTACTCGTAGCAGGGGCGGCAAACGGGGAAGGCGCACTCGTTGCACGCCACGAAGGGCTCGCCGTCAGGCCCCACTCCGACGTCGTCGCCGCATATCTGGCACGCCTGCGCCTCCGCCGGCCGCGCCGCCACCCTCCCGCCGGATCACTACCAGCTCGTTCCGGTTGTGCGACCCGGCCACCAGCCCCGCACTAGCCTCCATGCCCCTCCCCACCACCGGATCTCGCGCTCGCTGCGGCGGCGCTCGCTCACAGGCGCGCACGACGCGGATGCTGGTGGTGTGGTGCTCTGCTGTGTGCTGGTGCGTGGGGTGGAAATGGGTGGTAAGGGCATTTTTGTCTCAATTAACACCATTAATAACAGACTGCTAAATTCCGAAGCGAGGTGAATTTTTGTGTGGTAATTTTCAGAATTGGGTTCTTTTAATAGTATTTTTCGGAAGCAGTCAACTTTCAATGCTACATAACAAATTTTCCCTTCTTTTAATCTCTTATCTATCTGACTCTCGGATGGTTGGGAGTTTCTCGTTTATTTAATTGCGGGGGAGTGGTGAACTGTTGGGCCTTCTTTTTAGCTTATATATGGCTGTGTTTATTTTAGCTTCTAGCTTACATCCTTTTTAATTTCGTTTTTCCTTCTTTTTTTAGTTTTGATTTTTTTTGTTTTTTATTTTTTATATTGTCTGTGATAATAGAACTTTTTTATTTTTTAATTTAATTACACAAGAAAAGCTAACAGAAGATACAGTAAAAAGAAGCTCCAAACAGTATTAAATAAACTAAAAACTTGAACTTTACGCTTAATAGAGCACAACCTAATATAGTTTATAATTTCTTATTTTCTTCGAATAAATAAACAGAATGGATTCTTCATTTTTTTAAAGCAGCTTATTAGGATAATATTTTCGAAGTAACTTATCAATTTATTGACATTCGATACACTTATACCCGTACGTATGTTAGAATCAAAAGTCATACTCTGCAGTCGTAAATCAGGACTCCAAAAAATCCTACTCTGGATTGGTTTGTCCGGTGCCAAGCTAGCGGCTCTGACCCCAGCCAGCTCTCGGCCGGCCACCTCTGCTTTTGCCTACCTCACCGGCCTCGCTCCGGTCCACGGCCGCCGATGTATGTGTCTTCTCACCGGCGTCACCGCAAGGGTCTCAGTCTCTCTCTTTCGTGTAGTAAAGGCCATCATCAGCTATCCAAAACTTTCTGTGTCGCGTAGGGAGGAGGATCGTGGAGAGTGGAGAGGTTGTGTTTACCCTTCTTTTTTTTTTTTTTTGTTTCTTCACGGGAAAATGCCTATTTGCGCGGCTGGATTTATATGATTTGCTTAAGGTGTGCTGTATTTGTCTGTTCGTATGTTACGATATATGACGAATGATACGGCATGCAAGCACCGTGTACGGAAGCCATGTACTAGTGTGTAGACGTGTAGTTGCGTCCATCTATTAGATACGTGACGAACTAGACGGTATCGCGAACCATATAGTACCCTGTATGAAATGAATACTTATCTCTTTATTTTACGTGGGATTTCTCTACATTTTTATATCTTTTCTTGGATCCTCAATGCAATTCAGATTCTTTTACACAAAAAAAATCCCAAAATGCTATGGAAAATCTTAGACATCCATTAACAAGGCGATGAGCACACATGAAATGGTGCTGGAAATACAATTCATGTTACTATCCCTTGTTACAGTCAAGTGTTCACAGGCCTGAACACACGTGTGGATACGGTGGAATAAAAAGACAAGTTTGTGTACTCAAGATGAACAGCGGAAATGACGCCGGTGACTCTTCCTCTAACCATAAAGACTCTGATCTAGTGATTGTCACCTATTACAGACGATTTTTACTTACAAACCGTCTGTGATTATCAGCTATCACAGACGGTTTTTAGTTAGAAACCGTGTGTGATATTCTTTTCTACCCCTAAATCTATTTCTGTTTATTGGCTAGCCTCAGGAAATGCTAGTCATGCCCTCTGAAACAAGCAGATCAACATTTACATATATACATACAATTCACATCTCAATTCATTTCACAAACATAAAACATCTAATTCATATCGCACTTCATTTCACAAACATAAAACATCCATTTCGCAAATCAATTAATTGAAATGAAATAAAATATCCATTAACAAATACACAATTACAAAAGATCTACATTGCATTTGCACTTAGATGGTAACATATGATTTTTTATTGCTCTATTAATCCGGAATCGAGGTCTCGTGTCAGACCCGGATTTTTCAATCCGAATCTTACTGTGTTTCACTGCACTAATCCCTGGATCAGTAGTTAGTGCTCACATGTACATTGCTGAATCATTTCATACATCGCATAAACATCCATTATATTACATAAACTGAAATACACCACGTCGGGTGATAGTTTCCAAAAGGGGCCGACTAGGCCAAATGTCATGATTACAAACACGCACAGCGGAAATACAGCAAAAGCAAACCCAAATCCACAGGCAAGCGGCCAGTAGGGTAATGTGTACAATATATGCCACCAGGATCCGGTAACATAAATGTACACAACGCCTAGAGTCTACTTGTCTATGCCTAACCACCGAGGCCTACGCCTTAATTATCGCCTTTGCTTCCGTCGACGTTGGCGGGAGCCTCCTCATAGGCGTAATGTTCCTGAACTCCTGTTTCTGAATTGTATCGCAAGAGCGAGAATGAGCACTCCGACCCCGTGCTCAGCAAGCCAACACACAGAATGCAATAATGATATATGTATGGCTAATCAAAGGAGAGGCTTGGGCTCATTTTATTTTTGCGGAGAGTGCTTTTGAATACAATTATAGGAAAATCCCTGAGACCTAGCAATTTTAAACTCAAAACTTTTGTTTATAAAGTAAGTTGATCTTATAATTGACACAGATTCCATCCACCATTACATGGCATCTGCGCCATATAGCATCTTTCAGCGTTATAGCCGCTTAACATACCACTGGGATAACTCCCAGGACAATTCCAAACCAGGGCAGTCCTTCGCCCTTAAATTTTTCCATTCCCAGTTTCCAATGTTTTTAAAACAGAACTATATCTAGTTAAGTTCCCATGCCTGCCCTTGACCGTGGGCACGGCTATTCGAATAGTTTTGACTCTGCAGAGTTTGTACACTTTCACCACAAGAGATGAACTATCCTTTTTGCCAACATGCTTCCTTAGGCATGAGACCCAGATAATTTATCACAAAGCCTTTACCTTACTCCGATCTAGCTAGACACCACCCACGCTGAGGTTTCACCGCTGAAGGGTTACACCACCACAGTCAGAAGCCCCCTCTTGCGCCGTGTGAGTACAGTACACCCTGTGCCTCACTGTGGGTAAACCAGTACACCCTGGTACCCACTTCCCTCGGTGATGTCTGAACTAAACCCTTGCAAGTTATTCAGCTAGGTCGTACCCATTATAGACTTGTGGTTGTACTGTTTTACACGGGTTGACATGACAAGATTCGGTCCTTAAAGTTACCCGGATGGTTCTACCACATTTCATGATTTGTGCCCCCACCGCACCACATACCAGCCCCCAAACCATCCATCCAGGTGTTTAAGCAATTTTAGGATTTTTCCAGAGGTAAAAATATTGTGTCCACTTACTACAGTCATTCCATCCATGACTGTTCCCAAATCATATCATATTTTGCAAGTGTTTCTATTGGGGCAGCTATGTACCCCCGTTTCATCTAGCAATACTAAGCATCGCAATATTTATTTGGACTTACTGATAAAAAGCTATGATAGTGTAAGTTTCGCTAAGGCGACAAGGTTCACATGTCCAAATATTTCAACGGATTATTATAAGCAAGCATCACAGTAGGCGTATAGCTATCATTTCTGGAAATGAACATATTTTACCACATGAAATAACAGCATGCATGTTGATATTTAAAGGAAATTACTTTGCAAAATCGTAGGTTCAAAATGATCAAGGTGTTAACTCGCCTTGGTCACAGGAATCGGGTTCTTGATGATCTTGAACTTCTAAGGTTGCTGCCTCGGCTTCCTCCTCCTGAGCCTCGTATGCTATATAATCGTGCGAATACCCAAATAAAAGAAAAGCAACCAATCACTCAAAATATCACCAGAAAATCAAATAAACTCCAAAAATTATGGTTCTGGTTCCATTAGATAGATATGGAATTTAGACAAATTTAGAAATTTGTTTCATTCAATTTGGAGCTAAAATGAAGAAGTTATAGCCAGCCAAAGTTCTCTGTTTTTAGTCAAATCCAAAAATTACTAAATTTTGACATGTGGGGCCCACTGTCAGCCCCTGATTCATTTTAATTTCCATTTTTATTTACTTTTCGGTTATCTGTGCTACTGACATGTGGGTCCGGTTACTGTTCATGGGGTCCACATGTCAGTACGGTCCTTGCTTAGAGGTCTCACTGACCGGTGGGGCCCGGCGGTCAGCGGTGACTCGGGAATGCAGTGGCTGACAGGTGGGGCCCACCTGTCAGACCGAAATAAAATCGAGAAAACTCAACCCGGCGCTGCGGAGCCAGAGGCTCGAACGCGCGCGGCCGGGGAGTTGGGAGGGAGAAGAGAGTTAACGCTGCTAGCCAAGAGAGCGGGGGAGGCTTTGCCTACCTCTATAGCGCAATTTATCCCCTTGAGGTGG